>JBBMOI010000004.1:29915000-29982500 GCA_038088405.1 Porites divaricata
CTTCAATAATACATGCGGCAGGTCTGTTTAGCTTATCTAGATATGCTTTGCTCCTAACCCCACAACTTTCCCAGGCAGGCGAACGGTAATCAAACAATGGCAAGACTATAGTATTGTAGAGCATTTGACAAGTTGACTTGGGAAGAACCTTAATTACGCGCTCGACGCAGAATACCTAATCTAGACGAGATCTTATTACCGATATATTCTATGTGGTCCTTCCAAGATAGGGTGTTGCCTAGGAGGACTTCAAGATATTTAAACTTGTTAACTCGTTCTTAATTAACGCGTGTTACTGATTTCTATAACTAGATCGTTGGTCTCAGCGGTCCTCTGATGGGTACCAACAAGCATAATCTTCGTTTTTTCAAGATTAAGTATTAGAAAATTAGCGTGAAGCCAGCTTAGGACATTTGTGAGGCCACATTAGTTAACTGAGCTTGAATTTCACTGACTGACTTGCTTGCAAAATAGATAAGTGTATCGTCAGCATAAAGCTCGACGCTACAACCTTAAACTGCCAGAGGTAGGTCATTTATATAGATGATAAATAATAAAGGGCCAAGTACGCTGCCGTGGGGGACCTGAAAGATATAGGCTGGAGCTCAGACAAGATTCCATTAGTGCAAACACTTTGGGTGCGCATGGTTAAATAGGACCTAAACCACTGGACAGTAGAGCGATTCATTCGTAGTGAGGTTAACTTATCTAACATGATGCTATGATCTAAAGTGTCAAAGGCCTTGCTTAGGTCTAAAAATATAAGGCAAGTTAGTAGTCCTTTGTCAATGTTTTCCAGCAGAGTGTTTGTCACGTGTGTGAGGCATGTGGATGTAGAATGGAGTGTGCGAACGCCGGATTGGAGAGGAGAAAGCAAGCCTGTGTTCCTGTAAATAGCTGTAGACCGTACGGTGGACAGCTCGTTCGAGTATTTTGGAGAAAACTGGAAGTACTTAGATAGGCCGGAAGTTCGATGGATCCGATTTCGAACCAGCTTTGTGAACCGGCGTTACGGTAGCATGTTTTTCAATCAGCCGGTATCGTTCCTTCATTGATCGTTCTGCTCATAAGTAGCGTTAGAGGTCTCTCCAGAGCCTCTGCCCCATCCTTTAAGAGCCGTACAGGAATATCGAGTAGGCCAGATGATTTCTTGGAGTCCAGTGCTTTCACGTGCTAATAAACAAAATCTACCGTTGTTTGTGACAACAAAACAGTGCACCTGTCAGCAGTTGAGGAGAGCAAAATGGGACCGCTGGCACTGGTAGAGTCTGGCGTAGATTGGCTATTATGGATTCAAAGAAAGATGCAAAGCTGGCTGAAATTTGCTTTGGATCGGTGATATCCTCATAGTCGATTTCAAGAGATTGGATTTGACTAGCTTTAACCGCACTACCAATTGCAGACTTGATTGCACTCCATAATTTACTAGAATGGTTCTTATTTTCTTGAATCAGGTTAGAATAATACGCCTTCTTAGTCTCTTTGATGGTTACAGTTATCTTGTTTCTGAGTGATCGATATTCTTGCCAATCATAGGATTATTCAGTCTTTTGTGCCTTTTTGTGAGGAAAGTTTCGTTGGGTAATAGGCCCTTTGCAGGTAGCCATTCACGTGGTACAAAACCGCCGTACTGGTGAGCAAAAGTCGCACTGGGACAAGACAAACAAAAGGCATACATAATTTTAAATGGTAATTTCCTTTGTTTGTCTTGTCCCAGTGCGACTTTTGTTCACCAGTACGGCGGTTTTGTACCACGTGAATGGCTACCTGCAAAGGGCCTATTAGCGCTCTTATTTGATCGGTCATCCTAGGGAGCTTGTTAGAACGAACTCTTCTTGTGTGCGTAGGTGCATGTCGATCAGCAATGGTGACAAATATGTCTTTAAAAGAAGTCCACGCCTCATCAACCGTGAGAGAGGTGTTAATGATATCCCAAGAGTATAGATCTCTGACAAAATTTAGAGCCGATGATTGCCTAAAAGTACACGCATAATTCACCATAACCAGCTACTGATGTCCAAATTTGGAAGAATTTTGCGATTTATGAACCGATGACGTCAAAAGTGTATCTTCCTTGCAGGTTAATGCAGCATTAACCGAAAAGACCTCGGGAAGAGGTTGAGTTGTTTTGGTTGTGAAAACAAAAATGGCCGACAATTTACTCGCTTTAAGAGTAAGAACTAGGCGAAATAATAGCTAACAACATGGCAAGAACAGCAAGAAGACAACTCGAAGGGCGACATCTGCAATTTGGAGAATATTTGCGGAGCTGAACAACCCTAAACGTGCATTAACGAAGATGAACTTAACACGATGGAGGTAAGAATGAATTAGCTATGTGAACTAGGAAATATTTTGAATAAATAATAAACAATTATTGAATTTGGCTTTCGTATCATATGAAGAATTATGAAGATCTCGGAGGGTGTTATCCGCCTCGGCCCCATAATTCTTCATATGAGATACTCAGCCTCATTCATTAATTTTAAAGTATCAGCGACATTCTGGTAGTGGGTTTAAAGCTGGAAAAATGCCCAGGAATGCCCCTGTTTTCGGATGCCTTTCACCCACCTAAATAATGAGGCGCCAAATATTGCTGAAAAGAATCATGTCCTTTATCCTACTTTGGAATCCGTTGTGTCTAGGTCGCTTAACCTCATATTTGACATAAGACTGAATTTAATCCCAGTCAGATCCTTTCGGTTCGACGATACATTTACCGTGAAAAAAGGCTTTGCTTGTGATCAAATTTACCTATCCAATTGAACAACATATCTTTTACATGTTTATGAGTATTTTTTCAAAAAATAACATTGCGTCGGAATGGCTTTCTTGAAAATGGTCGAAATTCAATTATACAATTAACACGTCATATAAGCGACCTTAGCTGTCATTTGACGCAAAGTGGACAAAATGGGGGACGAAATGTACACGTGGTATTAGAGCACCTTTAATTTATCGTTAACCATTTAATGAAGTAAATCATATCTTTATAGTTCCATAGATCTGTTTCTTGTGGAGTGCGTAATTTAAAAGACATTTCCGAAAAAAACAAAAACAAATCGCGAGTCCCCTGCGCACTGCGGTTATGAAAAGTGATGAATAACTGTCAAAATATTTAGTTAGTGGTTAGTTTAAGCAAAAATGTCAAAATGTGAGCTACCCTGAACACTGCTGGACAGTGGGCCCTCTTCTCTTTGTTTTGACTTCAGTTGGTAATTATCTTTTGAAATCTGGCGCTCGTAGCGCGCTTAAGGTTCTCATAAATGTCTCGTCATTCTGGGTGATGGCCCAAGACTATGACAGCCAATAAAGGAGTAAAGACAACTTTACTTTTAGTACAGAAACTAAAAGGCATGCAATTAGGAATAGAACATATACAGGATAGACAGGCCAATCTGATAATGAATCGAAGCCTTACAGGGGCCTGTGGTCTCCTGAGTTTTGCTAATTTTATCAGCGATCTGCAAAAGACTTAACTGAATACTGCTAGTAAAAAAAGTTTCAAATCATTAAGAATAACTTTCCTGCCACTACAGCAGCCTCTAAAATAATTTAGCAGAAAGGTTATATTTCTAAGAAAGATCTAAAAATATACATGCAAGTATTCTCAAAGTTGACAGAGCCATAACTCGACGGATAGGAGTGATTTCCACGGTTCTCCAAGGTCAGGTCTTAAAGGGATGAAAGAAGGCTGCCAATCGAGCCTTCTCTACCGACAGGTTGAAAATGTTGGCCGAACTCTTTTACGATATTACGCTACATCCTGGAAGTTACAAATATTCTTTAGGATAATGAAACCACAAGGTCTCTCATAAGGTAGCCGATCTGATCCTTTTCTCAACAAATGTGAAGCCAATTTTTTTATCAACACTTTTATTTGGGTCCTTGATGAACAAATTCCCCTCTTCATGCAGTCCTTCATGTTTCATAGATGTTTTCGTTTCACATTTGAGACATTCTTTGCGGACACAAAAATGAATCTTTAACTCATCAAGAGCATCAACGAGTGAATTAAGTACTCCACTGACCACACAAAGTCCTGCCAGACCAGGTAGTGCCAAGATGGATAAAACTATCCATAAATCAATATGGTTATCAATTCCTGACTTTTCATCAGCTATTCTTAATGTTTTCCACCCAGGAATATAGTCGCCGTAGCCAATTGTTGAAAGCGTCGCAAAGTATGCGTAGATCCCTTCTACAAAAGTCCAGCCTTCCAGATAAACCTGAATTACTCCTCCAAGACATAGAGTGCAGATCATTAACATAAATGTTAACGCAAAGCTTTTCGTTTTGAGCCTGCGAGGTCTTTTTTTGCCAAGGATTATTGTCTCAAAGAAACGAACGAGCCTTTTGACAGTCTTCGAAATTATTTCCCCCAGCGTTTTGAGGGATATCATGCAAATGGGAAGACCAACCAGGCAGTAAATGACGGTAAATATTTGCCCAAGAGGAGTTTCTGGTGTTATGTGGCCATATCCTTAAATGGCAAAAAATACTCAATCAACAAACATTTTGGATCTTGGAGGATCTTGTTAGTGGGTAGCCTGTGCCAGGCTCTCAGATAGTATAGTGGGGACGTATTAAAACGAGCAAAGCGAAAACAAGACGCGCGCGACTTGGGAAAGAGGGCGGTGGCGGCGGGAAAAATGGGAAATGCCCTGTCTCCCCCCAGCCCTCGCGCGTTTTTCTCATTTCTTCTTACTGAAGGATTTTTCACCACTATCTCGGAGCCTGGAACCAGGCTAGTTAGTGAGAAACGTACTTTTTTAGATTAGCTACTTCGGGTAGATGGGGCGTGAACTAGTTTTAAAATCAGGGCTAGGGCTGTCCTCAGAGGCAAGCTAAAGGGCGATTAAACACTTTTACCATCGTTTTCCCGCCCTGCTTAAACGCCTTGGGTCTCGAAGAATAGACTAGGAGTCAAGATAACCAACAAATTAAAAAAGGAGCTGTGCCAAAATACTTTAAGTTATGATTTTGCAATCCTCCCACCAAGTATGACAAAAAAGTCCTTTAATTGGTAATAATCCTGAGTAAGGTAATAGTAAACTGTGCACGTACTGATACTCGTACTGTTTCTAGGTAACATTCAATGTTTTAAAATTTCCAAGCAGTAAAGTAGTACTATCATACCACCGTTATACGGATGACAGCGAGAGAAGTGGATCGAGAGTGAAAGGTGATATTGTGTACGCGAGAGATTAAAAGTAACCTTTGTGTGAACGCTAGCTGGCTTTTTTAACTGAACGAGAATCGTGTGGAAGCTTTATAAGTTTCGTATTATTTGTGTACAGTTGAACCTCGGTTAAACGAACCTCTATATAACGGTAAACGGTATAACAGTAAAACATATGGAAAACTATCTCGATGTAACGAAACCTCGTTATAGCGTTCAAAGTTTTGCCCGTCTCGTTATATCGAGGTTCCACTGTTTGCTAAAAACATCCAAGCTTACCCACTGTTGTCAGTGACGTCATCGCAAAGCTTAGACCATAAAATATACTCCAGTCGGGTTTATTGCCAGTAGTTACAACGTCAAAGGCCTGGTCCATGAACAATTTAAAATCACTTTCGTTTATTGAAATGTTAAATTGCGTCGTAAAATTACGCCGCAATTGGCCGGAAAGTCTTGAATAAAGTTGTCTATTGCTTTCAGGCTTCCGTTCAATGACTACGAATAAACAGCCTCCGATAAATCCGTAGATGTAGAGCAGAGCTGCCCTCCAGAGGCCTTTCTTGACAAGCGGGTGGCACATTTGCCCGCGGGCACACTGCAACAAAAAGTATAAATATAAAGTATACTTGAAAACACGAAGCGTTGAATGTTTTACACTTCGTGGAAAAATAAGCTGCGAATTTATTGAACGGCTTAAAACCGTTCCTCAAAATCCTTTAATTTTTCCAATTGTCGCAGAGTTTCTGATCATTTAATTGTCAGCCTTGTTTCATCGCATTTAAGAAACCCTCGTTTATTATTTTCTTCTTTAGATATCAATAATAATATAATAGGGATAACATATAAGAAAAGAAATTCTTACGAGGCAACGAATATGGTTATAGCTATTTTATCTTCAAAACCCCTAGAATGTCATCAAACAAGCGATTAAGATAAAACAAAATAGGCACCTGTCAATGCTTTGGCGCGTTACGGTATATATAGTGATGATAACTACGTTCGCGGAAATTCTTCTCTTACCGGATGTTGCCTAGTTATAAATTCACCTCCTATTTATAACGTGAACTGAGCAGTACCCTGTAAAAGCTTTTAGGGAGCGAAATTAGTTTTGTACCCATCGTACAAAGCAATTTTGAGAACAAAGCTCGCTGAAAGCTCTGGTTACTTGTAACCCGACAGTTGCGTGTCTGTATTTTTTATCAGCAGAATCATTCGAAAGGCAAATAAGCCAAGATAAGCTTATTTAATTAATTCCGTAAAAAATAAACGACTATCATACATTAGGATCATTGGAAAGATGTTCGTATTAATTAACAAATAAAAAATTCACTACAATACAAGAAGTGATAGTTGATAACATTGAGAACGCTATGTGGGTGAAAACGTCGATATTTTGACTCATTGCAATTGCACTCAATATTTTTAGAAACGTCGTTTTATTTAAGCACAGCCAACTTAAGTATTTCAGCTCTACTCATACAATTTAACACAGACACTTGACTAACCAAAATATTACTCTTTCGTTTAGTGTTATATCATTGTCATTTTTTGTTTCGTTTATTTTTTCAGCAGCCAATCTTGCTTACAAAATTTTATGCACAACTAAAAAACGAACATACTCACATTTTTGGTGCTTGTTAATGATGCTCAGTTAACGCTTCCCAAATTTGCATAAGTATAAGGCGAAAAACACAAAATAAATTTCAAGCTAAACTCTGACATGATCTTGACACATGCTATAAATAAGTCAGTAATATTCTCAAAGCACACAAACACATTTTTAATCAATAATTTATCCCAATCACTATTATAAAGCATAATTTTTTCCTCTAACATTGGTTTCATTCGTGGATAGCGAGGACAAGATGGTACTTCCAACAGTAAACTGTCTGTATATAACCATGTAGTTTTGGCAGTGTACTATAGTAGTTTCATAAGCAGTCCATTTAATGAATATCAGATGATGTGTTCGCCTATTTAAATGAGCCCTTTATAGAGCAACTTTGCGGTTTTGGAACGAAGTCCATTAGTTAGTTGACTTCGCCAGCTTATTTACTACGTTATAAAACCATATTGCAAATTTGAGGCATATTGAAGGATATAGATCGCTTAGAAAAATAACAAACTTCGTAAACATATGTCTAAACGGTACCGCAGAAAAGAAAATATTTACAATTACCACTGAGCTACTCTTAAATGGAAGACTTTAGCAGCACAAGTCAGTAGCTCAGCGGAGGTGACAACTAAATGTACCCGCGTAAAAATGAAGAAGAATGAAAACAAAATAACGAAACGGACAAGAACGTCATGGTAGGAGTGGTCCAGGTGAGGGTTAAATAACTAAAGCGCATTCGACCTGTTTTGCGGTTGTCGGTTTTCATGCACAGAAAACTGCCACGTGATGAGTGGAGTAAATGCTGGTGCAAGAAGGGAGTCCTAATTCTATAATAATAGGTATTACTCTGTATTGTTATCTTTGCTTGTTTCTTGCCTTTTAAGGACACAAACGTTCAACGTGAAACAATGGTTTTCACTGAACGGAAAAGTTCGACACTTCTGACAACTTTTCTCCGATAAGATTTGAATTTTCGGCGTGAGCGAGGATGGGAGCACTATAATAATAAAATAGGGACCTTAAGGTCCGACGACGGCGACGGAAACGGGAACGCCGCAAAAACAATAGGTTTAATTAGCAAAACAACAATTTTGCGCGTGCATCACGCTTTTTTGTACATTTCTTGGCCGTCGCTGTACGACTACGACGTGAAAATGTCCAATTCCACGATGTACACAGGAAGTACACAAGCGACGACGAAATTTCCTCTCTCTTTCTGAACTTGGATGTGGTTCTTAGGAATTCAACTTTTGGAGGGTTCGCCTACATTTGACAAAGTTAGTGAGTTGAAGTAATTTGCGATGCAGATTGAAAGAATGCGAATTCACTTTTTCAGCGACGTTTTCTCTGCCGTCGCCGTCCTCGGATCTTAAGGTCCCTACTGTCAACTCAGCGGGAGGTAGTCATGACACAACATAGGACGCAATTGTCGTAGAGTGGGGCAAGTTCTAAACAGCACAGCTTGCCAGTTGCATCCTTGTGATGTTTTTCGGGCTTAGCCTAGTGGCAAAAAGGATCATAAGGAAATCACTAAAATAGGGGTCGAGTAAAAGAAGCTTTCCCGTATGTGATTCTAATGAAATTGTTAAATTAAGTTCTCTGCCATCACCTAAAATATTTTACTCTGACTTGAGCACGTCCGTCCCTGAAAAAGGCGAAGGTAAAAAATAAAATAAAAAGATACAGTCGAACCTCGATCATCCGGACTCATTGGGACCAGACGAAATAGTCCGGATAATCGAGGTTTGTTCAATTCGAGTTAGTTCAATTCATCTAACTCTGCTTTTTTCCTTAAAATACATTTTCTAAAACAGCATGACTTGCCAGCGAAGCGACGGGATTCATGAAATGATGTATTTAGACAAATCTTCTCTTTATTTAGAGAAAAGACGCGACAATGGAGCGCAGATTGTAAGCTGGAGGTATACGCTTTTTTACCTTGGCCTCACTTTTAATCAAGCCTTGAGAGTTTGTACTTTAAGGCGGGAAGGTGTAGGGTAAGAATTTGGAAATTTGTGCGTACCTCTGGAAAAATCATCCCTGGCAATTCGAGTTGCAATAAATTTCATTTCTTTTTTTTATCGAATACAAAAACTTTGGCCCATAAAGTTAACATAAAAAAGTGCAACAGAAAGGATACAGTCGAACCTCTCTAATACGAACACCGAAGGGAAAGAGCAATTAAAGTGTCCGTATTAGAGAGGTGTCCGTCACTTTTATGACTCCACTTACAATTTTAAGAGGCTGTCTCAGTAAAAACCGCCCACTCAATTTCGCGTGAAAAATAATTTTGCCTGAAACTCTGGCGATTGAAAGGCTTCATCGAGACTATAACTAAAATAGGTTTGCTTTGATTCACAATAATTTTCTGGTCGCACTGGGGGGCGCCGAGTATTTTGTCCCGCCACGGCCATTTTGCACTTCTGGAAAACTAAAAATTTGGCATTTCTTGTGGCGCTGTACAATGTTTGATTTGCACCATCTACCAACGAATTTTATACCTATTTATAGATAAACATCTCTAGTTTTTCCTGAAAGTAATAGTTATCCGCTAACTTAAGCTGGAAAGACGAAATCAAGCAAAATATGACCCCAACTAATTGCCTTGGAGCGAAAGGCCAAAAATGGCCCTGTTTTGAAAGCTTATTTCTGACTTTTGGGACATAGTTGAAAGCTCTAGACTAAATAGACGCAAAGATAGACCATCTGTTATTAATAATATACAAAACCCCATGTACGATTTCAGTATTTTAAAAGTTATGACCGTTTGTATCAACGCGTATGCGATCTAATACGCTATTTTCAGATTTAGCGTAACGGATCTATCTCAAGCAGATTTTGTTAAAAGTAAGGCTTACCTAATTCATTACTGGCACTGACTCACAAATTGAACCATACTCCAATCCCTGAGATGCCGGACTCCATAAAATTCCAGTAAATGTGCTTTAGAAACTGCTGGTATGCGGCCATTTTTGAATCCCACGCTAACAATCCGAAGCTCAAAATAGGTGAAACTCTCTAACTGTGTCACGTTTCGAGCTAAATAGCTCAGTAAAACAACCATTCACAGGTGAAAGTTTGCTTGAGAATGAGAAAATCAACTAGGCAGGTTTCATTTTGGATCAGAAAATTGAGATTTCAGAGCTACAACCTCGAATAAACCTTCTATTCAACCGGTTCTGCAAGATCAAATGCAGGTTGACACGAAAACTGAAATGTGGAAATCCGGATCATCCGGAAATCGGCAAATCTGAAATCAATCACAAGCCGAAGGCAATTCCAACAATTAGAGACAGCTGCTTTCGTTTAGGGCTTCTTTTCGACGCTGAGACACGTAAAAGATAAAACCTTCCAAACCGGCGTAGCTGTTTTATTTTCACTGAACTGAAACACAGTTCCACGATCGATTGCGTTTGGCAAATAGGCTCCATAAGAAACAGTAAATATCATTAACCGCTTACAAACATGCTATGTGCGCAAACATATCACACTTGTGACTAATACTTTACAGAAGTTGGCTATATATCGAAACTGAATGTGTCGAGATCTAGGAAACCGAGCCAGCTCGGTTGTCTGGGCTTATTAGTATAGAGGGTTCTTGAAAATCGCTTGTTAAAAGCGGGTAAATAGTCCCGGCCGCTGAGTAAGTTTATAAGAAACCGATCATTACTTAGAGGGGGGAGGGAAAGGCTTGAGTTAATGAGAGGAAAGCCGTCTTGAAATTTTACTGATCCTCTTACAACAGGAACGCTGTTGTTCACGGAGGGGTTTTGTGTTACGAGTTTGGGGGGCTTATACATGGAGGGGCTCATTTTCGGAATTTTACGTTAGTTTCAACATGGGATTCAAATATGGCCACATATCAGCAGTTTCAAATGCGCATTTACTAGAATTTTGAATGAAATATTGGTCAATTTTTGAGTCAGTGCCAGTAATGAATTAGGTAAAGTTTGGGAGGAGATGGAGGAGGAAAATCTAGTTCCCGTTGTAAAAATAGTCAAAGGGACAGGAGACGATTAAGGAAGAGGATCAGTAAAAATTTCAAGACGGCTTTCCTCCCATTTACTCAAGCCTTTCCCTCCCTCTAAGTAATGATTGGTTTCTTATAAACTTACTTAGCGGCCGGGACTATTTACCCGCTTTTATAACAAGCGATTTTCAATGGTCTCTATACTGTCTAATAAGCCCAGACAACCGAGCTGGCTCGGTTTTTAGATCTCGACACATTCAGTTTCGATATATAGCCAACTTCTGTAAAGTATTAGTCACAAGTGTGATATGTTTGCGCACATAGCATGTTTGTAACCGGTTAATGATATTTACTGTTTTTTATGGAGCCTATTTGCCAAACGCAATCGATCGTGGAACTGTGTTTCAGTTCAGTGAAAATAAAACAGCTACGCCGGTTTGGAGGGTTTTATCTTTTACGTGTCTCAACGTCGAAAAGAAGCCCTAAACGAAAGCAGCTGTCTCTAATTGTTGGAATTGCCTTCGGCTTGTGATTGATTTCAGATTTGCCGATTTCCGGATGATCCGGATTTCCACATTTCAGTTTTCGTGTCAACCTGCATTTGATTTTTGCAGAACCGGTTGAATAGAAGGTTTATTCGAGGTTGTAGCTCTGAAATCTCAATTTTCTGATCCAAAATGAAACCTGCCTAGTTGATTTTCTGATTCTCAAGCAAACTTTCACCTGCCGATTTCTGGATGATCCGGATTTCTACATTTCCGGTTTTCGTGTCAACCTAGGTTTATTCGAGGTTATAGCACTGAAAAATCTCAATTTTCTGATCCAAAATGAAACCTGCCTAGTTGATTTTCTGATTCTCGAGCAAACTTTCACCTGTGAACGAAACTTGTTTTACCGAGCTGTTTAGCTCGAAACGTGACACAGTTTCACCTGTTTTGAGCTTCGGATTCAAAAATGGCCGGCAGCAGTTTAAATTCTAAAGCACATTTACTGGAATTTTATGGAGTCCGGCATCTCAGGGATTGGAATATGGTTCAATTTGTGAGTCAGTGCCAGTAATGAATTAAGTAAGCCTTACTTTTGACAAAATCTGCTTGAGATAGATCCGTTACGCTAAATCTGAAAATATCGTATTAGCTCGCATACGCGTTGATACAAACGGTCATAACTTTTAAAATACTGAAATCGTACATGGGGTTTTGTATATTATTAATAACAGATGGTCTATCTTTGCGTCTATTTAGTCTAGAGCTTTCAACTATGTCCCAAAAGTCAGAAATAAGCTTTCAAAACAGGGCCATTTTTGGTCTTTCGCTCCAAGGCAATTAGTTGAGGTTATATTTTGCTTGATTTCGTCTTTCCAGCTTAAGTTAGCGGATAACTATTACTTTCAGGAAAAACTAGAGATGTTTATCTATAAATAGGTATAAAATTCATTGGTAGATGGTGCAAATCAAACATTGAACAGCGCCTCAAAGAATGCCAAATTTTCAGTTTTCCAGAAGTGCAAAATGGCCGTGGCGGGACAAAATACTCGGCGCCCCCCAGTGTAGCCAGAAAATTATTGTGAATCAAAGCAAACCTATTTTTGTTATAGTCTCGATAAAACCTTTCACTCGCCAGAGTTTCAGGCAAAATTATTTTTCACGCGAAATTGAGTGGGCGGTTTTTGCTGAGATAGCCTCTTAAGTGTTCACTGAGTAGCAACAGACTCACACTCGTCTTTAGACTGCATCTAAATTATTAATTCACAGTACAAAGACACTGCCTTTCAGTAGCATTCAACCTTGTACATCTCAGCTACAAAGTAAGAACTGTCGTATAGACAAAGCACTGTTTTAAACGAAACGAGCTACAGCGCAAGCTGCAAGTAAAATGTTGTAACGTAAAGCACAATTCTGAAAACGTCTCTCGCTATTTTGCAAGTGCAGTAAACAGTTTACCGGCCCGTTAATTATCGGGACGTTCGAGAAACGGGCCCCAGACCTCAAAAATCCATACCCGTTTTCAGACCTGGCCTTTAGGCAGAAATTATGTTATCATTACTTAGATTAGAGCGCAAATTCATTTCGAATTCGCCTATTAAACTCCTGGACCAATGAAATACCAGGTGAGCTTTCGCGCGAAAACTTGATATCTTCACATGTGAAAATATCACCTTTGCTATGGCTACATAACAAATCGCGCCTTTCACACCAAAAAACTATTAAAGTGAAAAGGTTTGGTATTTCATTGGTGTTCATATAATAAAAAGAACATTACAATGGCCGCTTCAACACTCGAAGAGAAATTTCGTATCTCCGCGCGGCCAATATCCTCTATTTCTTTCTTACTCATTTGGAATTGAAACGGCGCAAAAACCCTATCCGATGGGGCGGCACATGCCTATATAGCTTATATAAGGGAGTAACCCCCCCGGATAATATGGACTCTTTTGACGTCAGATACTTGAAAAAATAATAATAATTAGATCTGTTACGGACGGTCACGCAATGAAAATCTCTAACAGTATTCGCTATTTTGTTTTAAAAAGTAGTGAAAATGCCTTTTGAGCCACGTTCACAAAATCCAAATAGGTTAAGGTCTGGCTGATTTTAACATTTGCCATTCAAAACACAGAGAATTTCACCTTGTGTAACCGGAAATACTATTTCTTTGTCTTCCCCTCAGCATCGACTTGACGTTACAAACTGGTGGGAGCCGGGATCGCGTGACCGGTCTCGTTTGCGCTGCCTTGTTTACAGAGCAAAACACGACACAATTTAGCATGGCAAGTTTTCCTATGATTCAGGTGACAGAAGGCGAATGGACATCACCAAAACTGTGGAAAGTTTTGGGCGTGAAAATTCCACACTTTTTCTCCAAAGATCCAGCGAGGCTAGCCGACTATATGGCCAATTTCGAGACTCGACCAGAGGATGTTTTCGTGGTAACTTATCCTAAGTCAGGTTGGTGCACCTTTTGATGCCATTATTTTGTGAAACAGTTATTTTAAGAAAGTTAGATGCTCCTGTCGCGATAACTTGAACTGTTTCAATACACTTTGCTGGCCCATGTGCAAATTACTTTGAGTCCTTTCTTTTAACTTTGCATCCTGTGATGAAACGCACTGAAACGTTTCGACTCTAGAAGATTTGACCTCGCATCAGCTTGTTGCCAAGTTCTTTGAAGAGACAGGCTAAAAAGAACTGACAAAACGCTCAGAACAGACCGGTTGTGTACGCACGCTGAGATTCTCTTCTAACTGACGGGATAATTTCTCTTGTCTGCGAAATTAGTACTTTGCTTTCCTCTTCCAACGTTTCATTTACATATAGCCAGCTCAGTCCACACCGAAGCGATATATTGAAACCAGGCGCGCCGTTTGTTTCAAAATTAATTTTTTCCCTGGTTGTAAATTTTTAATCTTTTTCTGTTCGGAGTCATGGATATAAGCGTAAAATCTATCAGTCAGCATATCATCAATCGGTAATCTGTCGTTTAAAATCGATCATATGTCCGTACGATCGATCATATTTTCATTCAGTTGTGGCTAAAATCGATCAGTTGTTATATGATCGATCACTAGTGCGTATTTTCATTCAGTTGTGACTAAAATCGATCAGTTGTTACATGATCGATCAGTTGTGCGTATTTTCTTTCAGTTGTGATTAAAATCGACCAGTTGTTACATGATCGATCAGTTGTGCGTATTTTCATTCAGTTGTGCCTAAAATCGATCAGTTGTTATATGATCGATCACTAGTGCGTATTTTCATTCAGTTGTGACTAAAATCGATCAGTTGTTACATGATCGATCAGTTGTGCGTATTTTCTTTCAGTTGTGATTAAAATCGACCAGTTGTTACATGATCGATCAGTTGTGCGTATTTTCTTTCAGTTGTGATTAAAATCGACCAGTTGTTACATGAGCGATCAGTTGTGCGTATTTTCATTCAGTTGTGCCTAAAATCGATCAGTTGTAACATGATCGATCAGTTGTGCGTATTTTCATTCAGTTGTGATTAAAATCGATCAGTTGTAACATGATCGATCACTAGTGCGTATTTTCATTCACTTGTGACTAAAATCGATCAGTTGTTATATGATCGATCAGTTGTGCGTATTTTCATTCAGTTTTGACTGAAATCGATCAGTTGTTATATGATCGATCACTAGTGCGTATTTTCATTCAGTTGTGACTAAAATCGATCAGTTGTTATATGATCGGTCAGTTGTGCGTATTTTCATTCAGTTGTGATTAAAATCGATCAGTTGTGCGTATTTTCATTCAGTTGTGACTAAAATTGATCAGTTGTTATAGGATCGATCAGCAGTGCGTATTTTCATTCAGTTGTGACTATGATTTATAGCAGAAGGTGTGAAAATGACACGGGCGTTGCAAAAGGAGAAATCAAATTTTCGTGTCCATGACATCTTCGTTGTATTTCCGACCTGTCGGCGTTTTACCAAAGGAAGGATGTTACTAAAACGAGGAACGGGGAGCGGGGAACGGGGAACGGGGAACGGAAGTAAAATAACCAGTAGTCAGCGGTATCCTCCATAAAAATCCAAAAAAATGGCCGATCACTTGGCCGATCAAGAACCCGGTAAGATCGATGATGGAGGAGCGTCGAAACAACACTTAAGGTCGCTATTTTACTAATGAACTAATTATCCTCTTGAGGTGCTTGAAATAATACGGAGGTAATAATTTCATGACATTTTTCACCTTTTTGCGTTTTACTGAACAACAAAATATGCTCCAACAGCAGTTGAAAGAAGCTACAGTCGGGACAAAAACTCGCAAAGCACAGCCATATTTGGAACTCAAGCGAATCTATACTGTGCCTAACTCACAAAGCAATGAACAACTTTTGCTTGACGCGTTTCGTAGGGTTTTGGCTTAAATACATGCTGAAAGATAACGTAGATCGAAGCAGTCAGGTGTATTTCCTCGACAGTAATAGTGTGGCAGTACTATTGGAGCTCCTTCCTAGCTGAATCGTTTTTTTCAGGCCCAAATTAAAACATGTTGGCGAGGAGATAAAACTGTAAGTCTAATAATATTATATTTACAAACCTATGATGAGAAGTAAGTGCAAATTGTATTATGTGAAAAGATAAGATGGATCAGGTTATTTAATACCTCAATAAAAAGCAACTTTAAACATATTAACATGCAATGTGCCAGGAATATCAACCATACCTTGCTCTTAAAGATGACAGTTGTTTCAGAGCAAATGGCTATGCTGTGGTTTTATTTTATTATAACCATGGTTGAAATTTTGCTTCCCTTTGTTTGGGGGTACGGTAATATGAATTTTGTAATTATGAGTTCAAAACAAAGAGATTAAAATTGAAACTTAGGATAAAAGTGAACCACAACTGAGCTGCAATATTAAGTGTTGGAAGTGTACATGGGGAAGTACTTTGGTTGGAAGGTACTTTCTAAAGGCTAGCTGTTAAAATATGCATGGGAAGTAATACTTCCTCTGTTTAGCCCTCTGGATGCCTCTTTTTTTTCCTAGGGGGAGTCCATTAATGTTTTTGCAGAGGGGAGCTCCACTTCTCTTTAATGAACGTTATTTTTACTGTGGCGAAAAATATTTCAAGCTCAGTGTAAAACTGAATGTGTCAGTGACTTAAACCAGTTAATATTGTCAAGCTGCTTTATTAGCTTAATTCAGTAATATTGCAACTTGCACCTGCCATCAAGCATCACATCACCAATGTTGCAGAGGTTGGCAGCTTATTATTAAAAAGGTGGTTGATAAGCCTTCAAGCAGGCTGTCTGTAGTTAAATTGGAAATAAAGAGTTCAAGGTCTCACACAAGTGATGGGAAGCAAAAGATTGGAGTGCGACTATGTTTTTCAGTAAACACGCGCAACTGTGTGTGTATAGTGGCCACATTACACTTACTCAATGTTTCATGAACATATCGGGATTTGAAAAAAAGGGGATGGAAGCTTTTAAATGAATAAAAATTCATTTAATGAAGCACAGTATCAAAGAAATTAAAGAGAAGAATCAGACTACAGTAACAGTAACCCAGAGGGGAGCGGGGAGGGGGGGGGGGGGGAAGGGGGGTTCTCACTGAAGTTTTATACGAAGAGGCTCTGCCCCAGGGACCAACCCCTTAACCTTTGTATGTACCATTTTAGACAGAAAAGGTACCCCTTTTGTATACCCTGTAGTGACAAATGGTACCCCTTTCACATACCTAATTTTGAATGCTGCATCCCTTTTTGAGTGCTGTAAATACACCATCTTTACAATATGAATAAATCGCTAAAACAGGTTTTCTTGTCTCTCACATCCATAAAGTGCGCCTGTGACTGATCTTATTTTGATCCTTCAGCTGACTGAAATGACAGATGTCCCTTTCATATACTTCAACTATAAAAAAAGACCCTTCCCTTTCATGTACCTGAAGCCTGAAAAAGGTAACCTTTTTGGGGGGAGCCTCTCTGTTTAGGTCATTATAGTACCCCCTCCTGCACTGAGAACAGTACTTGATACAGTGATGTTGTATGGTATGAGTTGCACAAACGTTTTGTGCCCATGAAGAGGTACTTTGATTATTTTAAGATAATTTTCATTTTTCTTCAAAAGAAAGGGAAGAGTTTGGGATCTCATTCTTAGTGGGGGGTGGGGGGGGGGGTGGTTAATTGAGGATCTGCAGTGAGTGAGAATCTTGCATTTAATGCAATCCAATGGTTTTGATTCAGGAAAGGGTCGTCAGGGGTATTTTGCAGAAAGACAAATGGCCACTGTACAACTTTGAAGTTTACTAATTAGGGTGAGGAAACTGAGTGAATTCGGTTCCATTAGGGTCATTATACTGGTCTATACTGGGCGAACTGACCTGAAACAAATTGTTTCATCACAGAATAATAAAATGATATTATTTTATTTTCATGGATCAGTGAAACACTTCAATATCGTGAATGCTTGCAGTGTAGTAGATCTAATAATATTAAAAGCAGAACCAGATTGTCAAAGTAGTCTTAGTAATTATGTGATGACATGGTCAATAACATTTTTCAAAGCAGACATCTCTATCAAAGGAAATAGGAGAAGTCTGCATGCAAGCTACCTGGCTACTTCGATGTACGTTATCTATCATGGAAAAGTAGTTCATTGCTTTGTGGGCTAGACTCAATATAGATTCGCTTGAGTTCCAAAGGCTGTACATGTGCTTTGAGAGTTTTTGTCCCGATTGGCTTCTTTCAACTGCTGTTGGAGCATATTTTGTTTCCTAAGGATAATTGTTTAGTAAAACGCAACGCAAAAAGGTGAAAAATGTCATTACCTCCGTATTCTTTCAAGCACCTCATGAGCATAATTAGTTCAAGTAAAATAGTGACATTATTTAAGTTTGTCATTGGCCATATTGGATTTTATGGAGGTTACCGCTGACTACTTGTTCCCAGACTTCCGTTCCCCGCCCCCGTTCCCCGTTTTAGTAACATCCGTCCCTGGGGCAGAGCCTCTTCGTATAAAACTTCAGTGAGAACCCCCCTTCCCCCCCCCCCCTGCTCCCCTCTGGGTTACTGTTACTGTAGTCTGATTCTTCTCTTTAATTTCTTTGATACTGTGCTTCATTAAATGAATTTTTATTCATTTAAAAGCTTCCATCCCCTTTTTTTCAAATCCCGATATGTTCATGAAACATTGAGTAAGTGTAATGTGGCCACTATACACACACAGTTGCGCGTGTTTACTGAAAAACATAGTCGCACTCCAATCTTTTGCCTCCCATCACTTGTGTGAGACCTTGAACTCTTTATTTCCAATTTAACTACAGACAGCCTGCTTGAAGGCTTATCAACCACCTTTTTAATAATAAGCTGCCAACCTCTGCAACATTGATGATGTGATGCTTGATGGCAGGTGCAAGTTGCAATATTACTGAATTAAGCTAATAAAGCAGCTTGACAATATTAACTGGTTTAAGTCACTGACACATTCAGTTTTACACTGAGCTTGAAATATTTTTCGCCACAGTAAAAATAACGTTCATTAAAGAGAAGTGGAGCTCCCCTCTGCAAAAACATTAATGGACTCCCCCTAGGAAAAAAAAGAGGCATCCAGAGGGCTAAACAGAGGAAGTATTACTTCCCATGCATATTTTAACAGCTAGCCTTTAGAAAGTACCTTCCAACCAAAGTACTTCCCCATGTACACTTGCAACACTTAATATTGCAGCTCAGTTGTGGTTCACTTTTATCCTAAGTTTCAATTTTAATCTCTTTGTTTTGAACTCATAATTACAAAATTCATATTACCGTACCCCCAAACAAAGGGAAGCAAAATTTCAACCATGGTTATAATAAAATAAAACCACAGCATAGCCATTTGCTCTGAAACAACTGTCATCTTTAAGAGCAAGGTATGGTTGATATTCCTGGCACATTGCATGTTAATATGTTTAAAGTTGCTTTTTATTGAGGTATTAAATAACCTGATCCATCTTATCTTTTCACATAATACAATTTGCACTTACTTCTCATCATAGGTTTGTAAATATAATATTATTAGACTTACAGTTTATCTCCTCGCCAACATGTTTTAATTTGGGCCTGAAAAAAACGATTCAGCTAGGAAGGAGCTCCAATAGTACTGCCACACTATTACTGTCGAGGAAATACACCTGACTGCTTCGATCTACGTTATCTTTCAGCATGTATTTAAGCCAAAACCCTACGAAACGCGTCAAGCAAAAGTTGTTCATTGCTTTGTGAGTTAGGCACAGTATAGATTCGCTTGAGTTCCAAATATGGCTGTGCTTTGCGAGTTTTTGTCCCGACTGTAGCTTCTTTCAACTGCTGTTGGAGCATATTTTGTTGTTCAGTAAAACGCAAAAAGGTGAAAAATGTCATGAAATTATTACCTCCGTATTATTTCAAGCACCTCAAGAGGATAATTAGTTCATTAGTAAAATAGCGACCTTAAGTGTTGTTTCGACGCTCCTCCATCATCGATCTTACCGGGTTCTTGATCGGCCAAGTGATCGGCCATTTTTTTGGATTTTTATGGAGGATACCGCTGACTACTGGTTATTTTACTTCCGTTCCCCGTTCCCCGTTCCCCGCTTCCCGCTCCCCGCTCCCCGTTCCCCGTTTTAGTAACATCCCCAAAGGAAGTTTGAATAGAAAGTGTTGCCGACATTTCCCCCATTTCAGCTGTAAACCAGCTTAAAGGTGTTGCTCACTCATTTGGAATTGAAACACTAAATACATCCGTAAACTCCCGTGGTTCCCTTAAAAGCCACGAGCGATTCCAGACCAAAATGAGCAAAGTCTATACGCGTTTTCAGACCAAAAGGGCGCAAAACCCCTTCTTATAATATTCTCCTATATGGCTTATAACCTTCCCCCAGGGGGTGAGGCTAGGGTGCACCCTTAGAAAAGAGTATAGTGTTAGGTAGGTGTTAATTGTTAATAGGTTTATGTATCGCATTTTCTGCCCTATCACATTTTTGCTGGTTTTCCGCCAATTAGCAAGGAAATGGTTAAAATGAGATTTGCAACACGGGGTCAGGAGCACATCAAATGGGCTCCTGACGGGGTGTATTTTTCACCTAAAGGGGAGTGAAATTGTTTTTTTGTCTCATAAGAAGAAAAAAGGCAACCGAGGAAAACTTTATTCCGACCTTGATCTCTCGACCTTTATTTATCCTTTGACTTTAAACCTTACTTTTCAAGCTAGCCTGCAACTGATCCCCTGTCAAAGTAGTACTATATATAACCTCTATGCACTCTGATCTCAGATCAGTAAAAGCTATCAGTTAAACCCTGTTACTATTTGGTTATTTGAACAACAACGGATTTTGAACCCTCTTGTACAATTAAATTCATTTAATTAACTGTTAAAGCGCTATCCTACCCAAAAAGGATGATGAAAACAATATTATAGCTGGGGTCGATTCATTCAATGGGTTGAGATATTGCCATGAAAACTTTCTGCAATATTTTCACCCCATTTACGTGATGCGTGATGGTTTTAAAAAAGTCATTGTCACATGTGATAGGTACCCCTCCTTTGCCTCCCTGATCAATCGCATTCCGTTATTTCCACCGAGAATGAAAAAAGAAAAAAAAAAGCCGACACAGATACAACCGACATTTACGATAAATATAGCTGAGGCGGCGAAAGCGCATTATTTCTATCACGAATTCTTTTTTGAGAACCGAAAAACAAGACACATACCACTCAGCTCTGCATATACAATTGGGCGTAGACGTGACAGTCTGGTCAGTTACCAGAGTGTGACAAAGTATGACCTTCGCTTGCTCCATGAAGAAAAAACCGGATACATGTCACCCTGTCAAAAACAGAAAATAATAATCCCGGGAAGTGTCGGCGAGTATCAAAACACTTTTATCGACCGCAACAGTCGCCAGATTCCTTCCAATGGAAGACCATCATTAGAGCACAACTGAAACAAAAACTTCATATCAACGGGCGAAGTCTTGCAAATAGAATTAAGCGAATGCAAATTCATATATATATGTTCATTAAAATTGGTCGCCCCGCCTTACTGACCGCCGCACTCAAGAAAACTGAACCCCAATGTAGACGCACCAGCCCAGATCAGGGCGTTGCATTATTATTCACTGATGATCACCTCACATTTACATTTCTGTTGGTGGCATCACATACACGAAGGTCACGTTTTTGGATATGAAACTTTGAAGTGGTTTTCATGAGGTGGAGGTTAATTCACTTTTGTACATACTGAGAAAATGAGACCACAAATGACAATGGTGCTCTTGTCCCTCATACAGTGTGAACCTTTAAGGGCATTGTTCGTAACTTTGTTTTTTAAAACACGATTTATATCGTCTCTTTTTTTTAAAGTTACCTAATTCCTATTAATCGACTGCCCCCGGAAATGTAATCGACAGGGGCCCTCATGCCAAAGATAATCTTTTTAGTTGCTCTAATTAGATCAGTTGAAACAACGCACTACTGATCGATCAGATCATCCCAACTGATCGATTTTAGTCACAACTGATCGATTGTTGTAACAACTGAATGAAAATACGCACAACTGATCGATCATGTGACAACTGATCGATTTCAGTCACAACTGAATGAAAATACGCACAACTGATCGCTCATATCACAACTGATCGATTTTAGTCACAGATGAATGAAAATACGCACAAGTGATCGATCATATAACGACTGATCGATTTTAGTCACAGCTGAATGAAAATACGCACAAGTGATCGATCATATAACGACTGATCGCTTTTAGTCACAACTGAATGACAATACGCACTACTGATCGATCATATAACAATTGATCGACTTTAGTCGCAACGGAATGAAAATACGCACAACTGATCGATCATATAACAACTGATCGGTTTTAGTCACAACTGAATGAAAATAAGCACAACTGATCGATTGTTGTAACAACTGACTGAAAATACGCAGAACTGATCGATCATGTGACAACTGATCGATTTTAGTCACAACTGAACGAAAATACCGACAACTGATCGATCATGTAAACTGATATGAAAATACGCACTAGTGATTCTGAAGTGATCGATCATATTTTAGTCACAACTGAATAAAAATACGCACTACTTATCGATCATAATCAGGCCTGGATCACAATTGATCGACTTTAGTCGCAACGGAATGAAAATACGCACAACTGATCGATCATTTAAGAACTGATCGATTTTAGTCACAACAGAATGAAAATATGATCGATCGTACAGACATATGATCGATTTTACACGACAGATTACCGATTGATGATATGCTGGCTGATCGATTTTACGCTTATCTCCATGACTCCGAACAGAAAAAGATTTAACATTTACAACCAATGAAAAAATTAATTTTGAAACAAACGGCGCGCCATCTTTCCTATCAGCGAGAGAGAGTGTTTGTTTTGTCCTTGAAGAGCTCTTACACCACTAATCGACGGATCATTGTAGAAGTTTCTTGCGTGTTATTGGACATTTTCAGTAATTAAGAGGCAGTGTCTGTAAAAGCGGTCCGGTGCATTCGGGGTCGAAAAATAGTTTGCCCTCAAACTTTGCCCAGTAAATCATCTTAGTTCATAAGTAAATAAAACGACTTTCGTTTTGGGAAATATTTCAAAATACAGATTTTAGAGCGCTCAACTGTCAAACTGCCGAATGCCCTAAATTTGCGTCTGGCGAAAGCCAAACATTGGACAAATTACCAAGCTCGCTTCTCCAAATCCACAAAAAGCGAGAAAAAATGATTATCATTTCTAGGTTACGGTGTTTATCAACAGTGTGAATAGCATGTGAATTTTGAATTTGTTGAACTGTGTCTACAGAAAAATTAGTTCACTACCACCTATATGAGAGGCCATTTTCAAATCGCAGCAAAGTACCCTATCTTTGCTGACAATTATTTTGTAAGTCCAGACCTGCCTGCTCTGATTTTCTACTTAAATGAACTATGGAGATGCTAGGAAGTATAGAAATCTAAAAATACTTTGCGCTTTTGATCTTCCTTTAACGCAGACACTTTGAACTTTTGGTGTTTTTGAAGACACGACCGCCGTCAATTATGCAAATTAGATTTGATAAAGTATTCCAAAAAAAATAGTGTCACCTTGTTTTGCCCTTATTTGTTGGAAATATTGCCAAGTAAAACAGAACTTTCGTTGTTGCATTGTTTAATGTGATTTCGAAGGGTGACATCTACAGTTTTTGAAGTGCGATCGCTCGTAATTTTCAGGATATACCATGACGCACTCAGTCACGCAATAAGAAAACGGGTTGACTGTTTAGACCTTTACCTTTTGGCTTGTCCCTAAGTTAATGAGGATATGATGAGTTAAATTTAATACATGATGTAAAGCATTCGTCCAACATGGAGATATGCTGAGAGATACCATAAATGGGAAGTTGTCATGTCCATCGAAGCATCGTGACTTCTTCAAGGTCATGAGGTCAACCTTGGTCTTGGAAATAAATTATAAATTTCATATATTACTTTTTTTCGCGCAAGTTCCTGTAGTTTGAAATAAGTTTCATTGCTTTTATCCATACAAGCTAGTACTCTATAAGGTAAAAAGCAAACAAAACAACAAGAACAAGAACTTCTTTAGATTTGGCCGGTGGGTTCAGTTGTTTTTGTCCCAAAAGACATATGGTGTACACTGAGTTGTGTGCAAATATATTCCCTGCAATAAAAGGATATTTTGAACAGGAAGGCGACGTCCAATGCCGCTTTCACCAAATGCGGAAAAAAGCGAAAGCAAGAGAGAATGAGCTAAGAGAACGAATCCCTGTGCCCCATGATAATTTTTTTTAAAAATCTATTTAAAATTCGCGCGCGTGCTGCGTAGGTTGAAGTTTTTGTCTGTTGTTTCCATGACCTCTCTTGGCGAAAGTGAGTCCCAAAGATACTCCTATCAATTTCAGTAGTAAAGATGGGTGTCTCAAACGCTCTTACGGGGGGGACTGCCGTATTAATGTACACGGATGCTCGTCATCTCGCTTAGGGGTGTAAATCGCAGATTTTGGTCTCACTCAGGGTGTTTGGGACGGAAAGGCACCATATTTGTCCATGCAGGTGTCGCTTAGGGCTGTCAATAAAGAAATTTACTAACACAGGTAATCACAGCAGTGACTTAGGTCCTGTGGTAATAATTATTTCACAACTGAACATTCATAGAGGCCAATTAAAGAACCACCATACCCTAAATTGGTGATAAGCTCAGGTGACGCCGTTTCAGTACGTTTGCAAATTCTGTCCGCACTCCTCCGGTCAGGATCTTTGCTCATGTTACCCCTTCGAGTGAGTAGGGACAATTTCAACGATGCAAAAGTCGCAGCAGTCTTTAAAGGTAACAAAGAAGGGCGAGGTGAAATATTTGGATACATAAAATCCTGATAGGTGAGAACCGTTTGCAAAAACAACATGACAAATTAAAACCTTCTTGGCATGATCTGCTTGATCTTTAATACTACAATACTTGACAAACTAAGAATCAAAACTCCATTATCCATTACAGGCATGTAAGCAATCTCCTTGAAGCTAAATAATGAAAGCAGAAATGGGAAATACCTGACTGACAATTAGTTTTTACCACTGAGAAGACCATCGTTGCCTGACGTAAAAGATAGACTCTCTCAAATATCTTGCTATTAATAGCATCTTGAGACTAACCAAACTAAAAAATATGCATCCCTTTTCTTAGAACTTTTTGAAGCTTAAAAAGTGCTTTTTTTTATCTCTGTAGCATTTGTGTGAAACGCATGAGAAAAGAGAGGTTTTTCTGTCTGTTCAGTTTGTTGGTAACAAGACGCGCTGGTCACGTTCGCAAAAGAACAAAAGTTCCAAGCCTCTATGTTTGAGGAAGAATAAAAAACCGGAATATTTCTATATTTCTATACTAACAAGTGCCTCCTTAGCTGCTTTTAACCCGACAATTAGAGCATTTAGGTCTGAAATAGCAAAACATTTGCCAGCGAAACTGAAATTTATGGGCATGTTTCAGAACGGCCTCAAGCGGGTACTATTAAACATATGTACTTTTCTGAAACCTCATTATAGTTTTAGCGTAATTCTAAACTAAAATATACTTTATTTTATTAAACTGCTTAGTCGAGAAATATTGCCGACAATTGAGCCGAAAAAATTACAGGAGTACAACATTTTCTAATGGCATTTCTTGACCAAGCTAATTTGCATAATTGGCTGAAGTGTCTTCAAAAACACCAAAAGTCCAAAGTCTCTGCGTTAAAGGAAGATCAAAAGCGCAAAGTATGTTTAGATTTCTATACTTCCTAGCATCTTCTTAGTTCATTTAAGTAGAAAATCAGAGCAGGCAGGTCTGGACTTACGAAATAATCGCCAACAAAGAGAGGGTACTTTGCAGCGATTTGAAAATGGTCTCTCATCGGTGCTAGTAAACTAATTTTTCTGCAGACACAGTTCAACAAAATTCAAAATTCACATGCTATTCACACTGTTGATAAACACCGTAACATAGAAATAGTAATCATTTTTACTCGCTTTTTGTGGATTTGGAGAAGCGAGCTTAGTAATTTGTCCAATGTTTGGCTTTCGCCAGATGCAAATTTAGGGCATTCGGCAGTTTGACAGTTGAGCGCTCTAAAATCTGTATTTTGAAGTATTTCCCAAAACGAAAGTCGTTTTATTTACTTATGAACTAAGATGATTTACTGGGCAAAGTTTGAGGGCAAACTATTTTTCGACCCCGAATGCACCGGACCGCTTTTACAGACACTGCCTCTTAAAGGGTCTTACGAGCAGTTGTCTGTAAGATTCGAACTATATTGAAAAGTCGCTGCCACACTATCACACCGATTTGGCTAAAAATTGGCATGTAGACTTGATTTGGGGTCTTTAATAAGGAATAGGTAACTTTAGGTTCTAATTCCTCCTATTTCGGAAATTACCGACACGGCCGGTTTTGGTGTGCTTCGGCCCGCGCCATATTGGTTAATAGAAGATGTTTTTGAGCCTTCGACTACAACCCTGTCTTCAAAGCTTATCTTCCTTTGCCGATACACATTGAAAGAACTATCCCTCTTTATTGTATTTTTAGAAACTACTTCGAAATTGACAACATTTTCGCAACGATCGATTAAACTTTTGGTGGGTATACTTTTTGAATTTTTTACACCCGTAAAATTAACAGAAATTCAAAGGCGTATATTTCTCTTGCCACATCGCTTTGAAGGTTGCCACTCAACCTGAATACTCATCGTTTGTAGTTAAATCTAGTTCGTTAATAAAAAAATTGGGCAAATTTAATGGAGCAGAAACAAAAGTAATGAATGGAAGAGTGTTCTAGCGACTTTGTCAATGAGCTTTACACCGATTACTCGCCAGGTGTTGCCAAAATTACAATCGATCATAGAAATTCTGTCACTAAATCTGAGTGGTCTATACAACAAAATTAGCCTCTGTAATATAAGCGATAGCTCTGCTGCGAAAAACAGTATAAAAAGGCAGATTGTATGAGGAAAAGGAAAATGAATTTGTTATATTTATGCTACGACGCGTAAGTAAAATGCAGCCATCACAGTCAAACTGGAATTTTCCTGATTTTCCTCCAGTTCCTTTATCGAAAACAGAGCTTTTAAAATTAACCATAATAATGAAAGTTGAAATGTATTACCTTACTCGACGACAAAGATGCCAATTTCCACCTTGATCGAAAAAAAGTAATATTTTCCCACGCATATCGCGGGTCGATCGTCACGTTCCTTGCATGGCGTTACAACTCACGTGAAACCGCCTGGTTTCAAACAACTGAACTGAAGAATCCGTGAAAATCGTAGCCAGGCAATAAATAATGGCATTGATATAAGTTATCATTATTAGTGAGCGAGGATGCGATGATAGTTCCAGCTACATGTATTTACAGCGTTTGAAGATTCAGTCAAAACTCATGAGACATGAGCCCTTGAAATAAACATCCTTACTTCCGGTTTTGCAAATTGGGCGTAGCAAAGTAATAAATAGACTCATTCTGTCTTGTACACCATTAACAACAGTTTCAGTTATTTTGTTTCAATCACGCAACTCGTTTTGAGGAGATTCTTGGTCTTTCCATAAAGTGTTTTGTGATAAACAGGAAAATTGGTTTGGAAGAGGTTGAGAAGAATGAGGGATGATCACAGGAGATAAGAAAAGTCCCCAGTCACCCCACCGAGGGGCTTCAAAACTGTGCGCAAATGCCCCACCCTAGGGACAATTCCAGACTTTAGTTTTCTTGAAAAAGCTTAAAATCGCTAGTCCATGTATGGATAACTCAAGAGAGTCCTAATTCCAAATAAAGGAAACAGCAAAGAAAATTCAGTTAGCGACCAGAGTGTTTATCCGATATCGCGAATAGTAAGGGTGTTCTTTCACGGAGTGACTGAAGATGTGTCTGCAGTTTAATGTAAAATAATTCACCATGCTCACGGACCTTTCGACAATATAAGTGTACCGACTAATAATATCAGTGGTAAAAAACGAACGCTTTTTACTGTAGGACGATGACGTCATCATACAAAAGGCATCCTCATTTTCTAACGGTCAAAACCTAATTTTCTCTGCTCGTAAACTCAAAGCGCCTCTGAAGACAAGTAGTAGTAATGTGCTTGTTAGTAAGACGTCCACCAAGCTGTGCCCATCGTACATAACCTATTGCATTTTCCATATTAAAGGTGCGTCGCTTATTAGGGAGCGGCGCTTATTTCAACTACGGGTAAAAACACTAAGGGGAATATAGAGAGAACTCAGACTTCGGCAAGAAAAAGGACAAATATGCACACCTCGAACTGCTATATGAACCTGGTTTCGAAAGTTCCCGTACATTAAAACTTTAGAACTCACTAGTAGGTCGTGGTCTTGTTTGTCAAGCGATATGGTTTTGGTATCTTTTTATATCAAGCGCCGTAACAAAGGTAGGACGTTTATTTGTAAATGAAATTAGCGCTGCGGCGCCTATTCCGTAGCGGCGTTTATTCGAGAAGCGGTGCTTAATCGATCATTTACGGTAACTGCTTGGAAAAAAAAAGAAAAAATGAAAGATATATTCTGTCACTTGGGAAGATAACCTTGATTTCATAGGTTCGTTGGTGTCAAACAGGTAACGTAGTGCTTTCGTCATTTGAAAAATTGGAAATTTTTGCTCTATTTTCCCTTGGCTTGGTGCCTTAGTGGTATATGCTTCTTTGGTCTTTATGTGAGCTCGGCTGAATTCATTATAGCTTTTCTTTCAAATATATAGAAAAAAAAAACGTTGCTCAGTTTCTATTTTTAGAGCACTGTCCAGTCAATTAAGTTTTTTTTAGTCAGGGAGAAGATCGTTTTTTGTTAACCTTTATAGATTTTTTTACGCATGTACGTATACGGGCCTGAGGAAATGTTACCTGAAAAGAAGCTACGATCCTAACTTTCTACCTTCGAGTCTTTTCCCTAGCCATAAGTTTTTCCCTCAAGGAATTTTTCTTTGTTTTACATAATGATTGATCTTGCATGCTTATCCTGCGATTTTTGAGGCTTAGTCCTGTGCCGTATTCTGATGTGATCTACTTTATGTCGCTTTCCCCGATCTGACAGCTCCTTACTGAACAAAAACGGTTTTCATTGTGTCTATTCAGGGAACTAGCTAATATTTTTCCAGCGGTACGCACATTGTTCCCAATTCCCCATAGTCCCTGTCTTAAGCGCTTTCATGTGCATTGGTTAAATTTTCTATTCATAAGCCTACTATGCTTGTAATCGCGCGCGCATTCTGGCGTCATTTATCCTTAAAAAATTAGTTTATTGAAGAAAGGCTGAAGTAAAGGTGTCATGAGGCGTTTGTGTTTTTATGAACTATTTGACGCGGTCCTCTTTTTACGGCTTATGTCCGTTGGTGAAATGGCTACTTGGGTTTTCTTGGATTGAAAAAGGCGGGCTCTTTCTAAACGCTGCCGTTGTTTATGGGACCTTAGTATTCGGAACAGAATCAGTCGATGGCAAACAACGAAAATACTTTTATGTGGTAAGTTACAGTGATGAACTTTGTCTTGAGATGGTCATTTTTTGTTTGTACCTTCAGTGTTGATCTGAAAATTTTTTGTTATGGATGGGGGAAGGGGGGCAGAGATCAGAACATGCACCACGTGTTGTTTACGAGACATTAAAGATATGGAAACTGTTAAACAGTCTTCTATATACAAATCAGAATAGTTGCAAATGCTTAAGGGAGGCCCTAACTATACAATGATTAGAAGGGCAATATTTGGAAAGGTGCATGGTCATGGAGTTTAGGAGATTTGACTAAGCAGCCAATTTCCCGCCAAACATACTGGCGTGGAGTGGCGCCAAAATTGTGTTCGCTCGCCCCGGGCTGGCTAGACTTTTGGGATACGGTCATAGAGTTTAATATAAACAATGAGTTCATCATCTATATAGCCTGCTCGCCCCAAGGTGATTGCATTTTGCTTTTCAGAGACCCATCAGTTACTTTTTGACCCTCTCCGGAATCAGAATTTATGTCCGTGTGGTGTAATACTGGTGGTGAGGTCAGTCTACAAGCCGAGTCGTGAAAAACACCGACACTTTAGCCTTTACGTTCAAAACATTTCTGGCTATCGGGAAAAAAAAGAAGGAGCTTAATATACCAAAGTAAAATTTAATTTCAAATTTCACTTTGTGACCGTTCGAAAATTATTGTGAATCAGACTGAGTGAAAGTTCACTCAAATAGGGGGGCGAGGGGTGGGGGAAGGAATTCTTAACAGTTCTAGTTTGCTAGAAAATTAAAAGGTACGAGAAAAAACTGGGCGAAATGCAGAATACACGCAAGAAGGAGAAAGAGAATAAAAAAACTTTCTGTTCAAAGTCGGGTAAAACGTTTAATAGCGTCAAGAAGACTGAATTGGATTAAGGTTGGTCATTTCACTTCCGTTCCAGCGTGCAGTTGCGCTTGACCTCCTAAAAATAGCTTCGTTTCCCACCGATCATTCCATGTCATATTTTTCCGACTTTTATTCAGTAATGACGGTACGATCACGTAATTTGACTTGATGAGTTCTTTAACTTCATTTCATGTACTAGTTTTATATCTTACGCCGGAAAGATCTGCCAAATGTGCATAGAAGCAAAGGTAGGTTACTGTTTACACGTGTAATATCGAATACCATATAATTCGCGTAAAGCCGCAGTGCACGGTTTGTTGTTCTAGCCTTTTGATAAAAATTGACAAAGTTTACGTTATCTTTGCCTGAGAAAATATGTAAGTTGTAGCTTTATACAGCGAAATACTACAGAGAAAATTGTAACTGTGCACACGAGCGGCTCCCGATTGGTCTGGCAAATCGAAGAGCGAACTTGAGCTAGTACTGTGTGTAACAAAATGTATAATTTTCATTTTAGCGCATATTTCAAGTTCTTCGCAAGATCAGAAACAAAAGATCATCTTTTTACATTACAAGTGAAGGTTTTTTAAGCGATAGATAGGCTTTAAGAGGCACGATCAATTTTTAAGAATTTTCTTTTCAAATATTCACCGAATTTCGTTTGGAAGTTTTAGCGGCCAAATGGCTGAACCATTGCGCATTCATGCAATTATAGTTCTGCTACATTACATTTGCCCAATTATTTTATTCAGCAGTCTAACTTATCTATAAACAAACTATGTTTAGTTAAAATGGCTTAGTCTAAATCGATGTGGCATGGGTGATATTGACCTTCCAATTTTTACCAAATTTGTGTACCTTTTAAGTACCGAAAAAGTGCCGTGAGAAGTTATAGCCGTTCGTAGCTCAGGCTTAACCATTTTCAGATAAGAGTAGGTAAATGAAAGGAGGAAGGATAGTTCTTTGTGACTGTATGAGTCACGATTAAGTTATTTCAATGATAAGGCTAGAATTAATTATAGCAAACCTCTGTCAGTTCACCAACATGGCGGCCCCTCGAGGCCTCGTCAAAACTGTCATTCCTGTATCTTTGAAACCAAAGAGAATTCGAACCTTAGAATATGCATTCAGTATTTAGGACACCATTCTAAGACTACATGCCAAAAATCAGCCAAATCGATGAGGTACCGTGTCAGGCCGAAGTTCGAATTTTACAGACAATCACTCTTAATGAAGTGCCCCGCCGGGGGGGGGGGGGGGTTACTTCCTTATAAGAGGCTAATGGGGATGTGCCGCTGGATGGGGTCGCATTTTCACGACTATGATGGGGCCGCATTTTCAAAAGAGTTACTAGAATGGGGTCGCACATTTTCTTATTTTGGGGGTTGAGACAGTTCTTCATGTCTACGGTTAGCAAACGTACCAGAATGTTTGTACTGTAGGTGAAAATTAAAGTGTTCTTCATTCAGTTTAAAAACATGGGTCAATTCATAAAAATAGAAAGTGACTAAGTTGGGATTGCAAAAATTGGATATTTGCCCAAAAGTGACTAAGATGGGGTCTATAATTGGTCACAGAATAGATTGTAATGGGGCAAGGGCTCTGACAGGCCAGCGGCACATACCCTGCAAACATTTACCCAAGTCCCCCCCCCCCGGGGGGTAACCGGCAGCCTTCAAAAGGCCTATAATTTAACTGTAAGCCGTCAAAAGAGGTTATGCTGTTTAATTTTTACCATTAATTACCAATTAAAAATGCAAGTTGGTATTAGCCGTCAAAAAGTTTCAAAGTATTTCAAATCTCACTATTTCAGCTGATCTTTACGGACTTCTTGGCTCCTAAGGAATCTCTAAACTGGAAAAACCAGTCAACTTACAATATGTATATCAGAAAATGTAAGTGAAAGGCCAAGACAACTTCCAAAACATAACAGTCAATATTGATTTGTACTGAAGTTAATATTTTCTAAAAACTGTTGGACCAAATTTTCACTTAATAACCGTCAACCAATGTCAACCGTCAAAAGCCCAGTTTAAAATTTAACCGTCAACCGTCAAAATTAGAATGAAAATAACCCTCAACTGCCAAAGCTACCCACCCAACGAATATATATACCATGAATCGTTCGTGGTTTATATACTTTTTAAGTGACAATGAATTTTAGTCAGGCCGTATATTCAAGTTGCGGAGGTTGTGTTTTTTAAGTACTGACCTGTTAGTTGTAGAAATTTGCCGTTCATTCTGTTCAGAAAACTCTGCGTTCTGTATGGTGTGCAAGCTACTATTCCTCTCACCTATCACTTGTAAAAATGATGTCTAAATTAACAGGAACAACGTGGGTACAAGAAATTGTCTGGCAAATCCACAATGAAGGAGCTGTCAGCAGTGAAAAGCAAGGTTTGCGAGTCCCTTTTCTTGAAGTCACTGCCACCCACGAAAGGCTTGTAGAGCTAATTGATCTTAAAACAATGCCAAGCCCACGTGTTATGAAGACCCACCTTACGTACAGTACTGTCCCTAAAAGTGCAGATAAAGATTTTATGTCTAAATACATTTACGTTGCTCGGAACCCGAAGGATGTAGCAGTGTCATATTTTCATTTTGCGGAGCATTTGAAAGCGTTTGGCTTTGGTTTCAACGGACCGTGGGAATTTTTTGCCAAGTGTTTTATTGAAGGAAATGGTGAGTACTCAAATTTTTATAGCCTTTACCACAGACAAATCGGAACGTCCAGTTGAGTCCGTCTGCGAGCCAGCCTTTCGAACCAGGGTTTGAGTCTGACTCGTCCCCAGTCGTCTTCGCTCGTAAGCGCTTTCGTCCTTCTCATCACATCCCTCATGCCACTAGGGAGAGGTTGTCAGAGACGACTGGGGACGAGTCTAGCCTCTTCCAGGTGATCTGTGACGTCACTGCGGGGGCCTGGGGAAAGAAATTTTAATGCCGTATCCCATAAACCAAAGCTGAAGGGAACAGATTGAATTGAATTGAATTGAATTGGTGCGCGCGTTGGTTTATGGGATACGGCATTAAAAAATTTCTTTCCCCAGGCCCCCGCAATGACGTCACAGATCACCTGGTAAGATGATAAGGATGACACGTAAGTGAAAGATAATTTCCGTGTATGTACTTATGTATGTATGGTTTTCACATTAAATGTTCATTCATTTGATCCTGTTCTCTCTTTCCTAGAGTAATTTCCGTTGATTTCCCTCATTTGAAAGTTTTACTTCTTTTTCCTTGTTAACGTCCTCTATTGGAAGGTAACTTTACCTTCAATTGAACATAATATATGTCCCGCAAGCGTTTATTCCGTATTATAACTTGGATTCGAGATTAAGTCAAAGGCCTCGTCCACACCAAGGTGTTTTCCTTTGAAAACGCATACATTTCGATGTGTTTAGGCCTTCCGTCCACACTAATACACGAAGCGTTTACGCCGCAAACGCATCGATTTGAAAACGCTCTTGAAAGGTGATCAAAACGAAAAAGCATGCACATTGTATCAGTGTAGACGGTTGAAAACGATCGAAAACGCATCAAAATGAAAACGGTGACCGAAAATATCGCAGGCGCCTATGTTTACAGCATGCGCGTAGAGCTCAACTTACGTCACAACGTGCAATTCGATCGTTTTTGAACATTTTAGTGCGAACAGTCCAAAACGCAGCAAAACGGTAGTATGGACGCGAATCGATCGATATTTTTCAATGACAACGAAAACACATAGTTTGAAAACGCATTAGTGTAAACAGGGCCAAAGTCTGTGTTTTGATGTTTCAATTTAGTTGGATGGGACCTTTGGAATGACCATGTTCTAGACTGGTGGAACCATAAAGATGACCCTAATGTCTTGTTTCTGAAGTATGAAGATTTGCACAAGGTAATTTTAGGTACCAGTCAGGGACCCCCAGCGACTGTTTTCTGTAAAATATCTGTTTGGAGAAGCAAAAATAGCCTTAGGGCTAACATTTTCTATAGCGTGAGGAAAATTTCTAGATGACCGTTCCATTCAATATGTACAATTTTCGTTGCATATATCTGATAAATTCTCTACGATTTTGTAAAGTAATTTCGCATTTTAGTCCCCGAGTTAGGCTATCTTTAGTAGAAAAAGGAAACCTAAAATTTTCGGATTCGAAAATGCGACGGAGAGAAAAATCAGAAAAATTGTCATGTTCGTAAAACTTAAAATTGCATCTAAAATTTTCGGGAAAATAATACCGAAGCACTTGTAACTTCGAAAAGACTCAAGTTGCCCTGGACGATCGAACAGATACAAATTTTATAGCGCCGCTTAGAATGCATTTCTAGAGATCTAAAAGTACTCTGGGATAGCCTAAAAAGTGTTTTCACTGCATTTAGGAGGAAACCGTCGTTGGGTGCCCCTGACCAGTGGAGTCCAGACGGCTTTTTAGCTCAGGGCACTCTTTGGCTTGGAAATATATGCTGCCAAATTATCACAATTTGTCCTCTCCTAAGTAATTAGACTTATTCTACAAAATTCTAGACCTTTCGTAAGTAATTCCACGCATTCTAAACAATCCTATACCTGGCCTTTCGTAAGTAATTCCACACTTTCTAAACAATTCTAGACCTTTCGTAAGTAATTCCATACATTGTAAACAATTCTAAACCTTTTGTAAGTAATTCCACACATTCTAGAAAATGTAAAGCAAGGTAATTGGCCCGGTAATTATTATTGGCGTGGACACACATGGGTAGCTTATTTCTAACGCCACAAATAACCGTTTTAAAAACTAAAGACAAAGGAGATATTGCAGCACCATATGTGCTTTATAATATCGGATAAAAAAACTCCCAATCATGTTGTCTGTGTTCTACATGGTCTAAAAATTAAAATCTAAACAAGTGAAATGACTTCTTCTAGGATTTACCTTCTCATGTTCGAATGATTGCTGATTTTTTAAACAAGCCCTTATCAGATGAACTCATCAATCGCATTGCCAACCAGTGCACCCTCAGTGAGATGAAGAAAAATATTACAAGTTACACATTCCAACCAGAACAAACTAACTCACCTCTCCTACGGAAGGGCTTGGTTGGGGATTGGAAGAAGTACTTCACACCAGAGCTGAATGAGAAATTTGAAGAGGAAGTATTGGCAAAACTGAAAGGGACTGGACTAGAGTTTGATTTTGAGATGTAAACGACAACTTATGCTTAATTCTTCTTTGAAGTAAGCACTGTAGTGTGGTGGTCACTCTAAGAACAGGAAAACAAACTGAATCCTAGTAGAAGCAGTAAAATGATGTTATCGTGCAAATGGCCTATTTTAAAAGAGGATATCCTCTTTAGCATTTTCACTTGATCCTACAATGGCAGAAATAAAAAGCAACGAGGCGATTAAAGAGGTTTTATTGACATTTATTGTACATGTCTTACGTAATTCAAATAAATTTAGCGAAGTTTTAAACATGTTTACAGTTACAACGATGATAATTGTTTAACGGCTAAAACGATTCACAACGACCATAATAATTTAAGCGGTTTTGTTATAATAATTAAGGCTCTAATATTTGATATTAATATACACATTATACGATATTGATATTTGACATCGAGAATTAGCTCAGGAAATCATCTTTGTGAGACAACAAGTGCTAAGCAGACTCGGAGAATCACCCCAGAGTGTCCATCAGCTACAAATATCGTCAAAGCGCGCGCTATGCTATCAGTGTGTTTATAGACTTGCCTATGAAATTTGCTATGTTCAGTAACACCTGCACAATCATCTATTTCAGTTGATCCTTCTCACTTGATTAAGACTTAGTCAACTTCTCTTCGTTTGTCATTTCCTTGAACCGTCATTGCGGGAATCCTGATATGCCCTGATTCGATAATTTGATTTTACTAAAAACAACTACAACACAGACTTTGTCAAACAGACCACTCACAGTAATACTGATTCCTACACTTAGACCAACGTCAACTCTGGCCCTGTTACGACAGCGACTATACCGTACATCAGAGGCACCTCTGAAACTATAGCACATATATTACAACCTTACAATACACGTGTTGCACAAAAACTGATAACCACATTACGACGACTACTTCAGTTCAGTTCAGTTTGTTTAGCCAAAATAAATTACAATACAAGAATACACTGGTATAAGAATTGAAAGTTGGCAAGGGAGCCCAGAAGGCTTAGGAAGCCTGGGCTCCACAGTCACAAAGAAATAAGTAAAGTGAAAATTCGCGGACAGTAATGCATTAAAAATACATGTAGTAACAAAAAACTAAACAAAGACTAATTAAGTTAAGAATTCAATAACAGGAAAGAAGAAAGTTTTTAAAGATACTTACTAGTGTCAAGGACAAAGACAAACCGGAGGACAGACAGGGAGCAGTATACAAGATCAAATGCTGCGACTGCCCGGTTACTTACACTGGTGAAACGGGCAGAAACCTTAGCACGCGACTGACCGAACACAAACGAGTGACGAGAAATGGTGACGTCAACAGTGACATTGCTGAACACCATTTACAGACGAAACATCAAATCCACCGGGACTCTGCTACATGTATTACGTATTCCACAGACTACTATCAACGACTGGCTTTAGAAAGTTGGTTTACTAACTTAGAACAAACGCTACCAAATCGTAGTCAACAATTACCGGCACCGTACAAACGACTTATCGACGAAATCAAACAGAACTAAGTACGAGAGAGAGACTGGAGAACTGACAATTTGACTAACAATAGACGACTGTTTTTAAACAGTTAAAACTGTGACAATAGACGGATCGGAACGCACCAATTACATTGCGAGTCTTCATAGCCAATAACATCACGGCTTAACTGACAGACGACCAATAGCATCGCCACTTAATTGACCAATCAGGTCAATAACCAGAGTATAATACCATCAACTGACGTAATACAACTCACTTTGACTGTGATGAGTTTCTGTAAAGAGAAGGCCAGATTCTCGAGCTGACATGTGTATCGTCGTCCCTGCGGCTGCACACGGACACGCCGGACTCGAAGTCTTCGAAGAATTTGACCAGCACGAAGGTGATTTAAAGTTCCCGGACATTCCTAATGTCTATTCAACAAAAACTGCCCGTCCACTCCCAAATTCGGTGAACATTCGACACACCGACCCAGTCTCTTGGGTCGTGTACATGTACTAGGACTCTTAACCCTTTTGGTCACGAGAGTGATCAACCTCAATTTTTTCCTAACAACATCAGCAGATCATCAAGAGTAAAGGTTATGAGAATTACTAAATTGATTACCAAGGAGCGAACGCTTTCATCTTAAGCAAAATTCTCTCAACTATTCTTTAAGGAAATGTGTGGAGATCAGTTTGAAGAATTTGTAACTGGATATCGGGATATCGTTAACAGGGTTAACCTGTCGAGCCTAAACGCAATGTTGTCCATAGAACTAGCTTCGAACCATTTAATATTTCACTTTCATCTCGGTTTATCGGAATTCACTTTAACTTAAAGAGGACTGTTTCACCGTAAACAGTTTTGAATGGCCTCTCATTATATCAGGGCCACAATGACAACGAATCCCGCGTAACATAATGATGATTTTCTGAACAATGACTTTTTTTACATTGAATGTAACGTAACATAATTTGATGCTTGTAAAAAGAGCTTGCGAGTATGTTCCGAGACACCCACTTAATCTCCTTCAATTGTTCTTTGAGCGATTTTCGTATGACCTTGAAATGAAAACGCGTGAAGAAAACAAAAGCAACAAACGAATGGAAATAGAGCGATTTGATTGGTTTATCGAACGGATACAAACGCGCGTGGCTTTTGGTTGGTTAAGCGAACGCTCGCGTAAGAAAACTTCATGCCCGAGAACTTTCTAGAAATCAATGGATCCTTTGCTTTGACGTCATACTGCAACACGATTGGCCAATCGAACAATGCCTTCTCCATATTAGGGTTTTCTTTGGCGGGAAAACGAAGAGTCCATGTTTTGATCTTTTCATCCATTGGCTTATGAAACAGATGACGAACACTTACCGAAACCATTTTTCAAGGTCATACGAAAATCGCTCTATCATATGTATATTTTTTATGCCACAATCGAACAATATCTAAGAAACCGCAGCATTCTACCCGATTTAGATTAAATGTGGCAAAGGTTATGTTCACAAGAGAATGACTGAAGTACTGAAAGCACTTTCTGTTGACGTTTGTTAAAGCTTAATGCCAGTCTATTCCGAAGCCCTGACGAAAAACTAAGAACTACCTTATTTACTTCGGCGAGTCCAAAAATGGATTTTTTATCTTAAGGGACTTCGTTTTCCTTCGGTAAATCTAAACCTGGACTGAAAAAAAGGCGAAAGGAAAACACCCTGAGCATCAACGCATCTTGTACTAAAGTACCCTGTTTTCAACATCTGGTGATGGAGATGGGGCCGCCATTTTCATGCAGGTAGTCATGCGCATTCGTCATTCACGAAAGGCGTAGCCAGGGCAAAGGAAGTTCCTTTATTAATCAGTTATATGTATTTCAAGACCCGACTAGGTTGGTTTGCTTCAAGGTGCGTGCTTTTTTATTGACATTGTTAATGATGCATTATCGAACAATATCGAAAAAACACAATATACACTATATTCCTCCGCCGCTTCGACCAACACGTGATCCGATTTAAATTTGTGCTTATTTCGACGAATCGTATTACCCATGCAAACTAATTTAATTTTCAGAAAACGTCTTTTATTATTTGTTGACGTGGACTGCGATTGAAATATGAATTCCAATGATAGGCGCAATCGATTTTGTTTTAGTTTCGCTGTCAACCTAACCTCGTTTAGAAATCCCTGGGCAATCGATAGAGCGATTTTCGTATGACCTTGAAAAAAGGTTTCGGCAAGTGTTCGTTCTTTGTTTCATCAGCCAATGGATGAAAAGATCAAAACATGGCCTCTTTGTTTTCCCGCCAAAGAAACCCTAATATGGAGAAGGCATTGTTCGATTGGCCAATTGTGTTGTAGTATGACGTCAAAGCGAAGTATCGGTTGATTTCTAGAAAGTTCTCGGGCATGAAGTTTTTTCACCTGAGCGTTCGCTTAACCAATGAAAAGCCAGACGCGTTTGTCTGTCCGTTCGATAAACCAATCAAATCGCTCTATTTCCGTTCGTTTGTCGTTTCTGTTTTGTTCACGCGCTTTCATTTCAAGGTCATACGAAAGTCGCTCTATAACTCAGGAGACTGCACACTCACGGTGTCCCTTCACAATGTTTGAAAAGTGACACAAAATCGTCAACTAGATCTCAAAACAGAAATCTCTTTTGACTTTTTCACATAGACGGGGGCGCACTTTTTCCTCAGTTTTTTGCCATTTTCTCAATTATCTAGTATTGGTGCCCTCCACACTAAGACAAGTAAAACATCTCCTTTTTTCATCCATTTTCAGTAATTAAAGCCTCTTTCATCGAAGTAATGCACGAACAATGAACGAAAATGAATCATTTGAAAAAGGGATCATTCAGGAACTGGGATTGATAATGTGGCTTAAAAAAACCTTTTCTTTTTTTTTTTGCTCTCTGATCGCTAAATTTAGAGTTTATTGATTCATTACTAAGAGAATTGACACTCAAATGAATGAAATAATTTTTATTCCATTATAACTCTGTTATTTCGGAATTATCTATTTGCGTACAATACTCTTTACAACGCGCTGTCCAATTATTTGCAGTGAAACACTAAGGGCGCCTTCCATTTGTCATAACTGACCGGCCAGACCCTTCTCGTCTTAACGAGAATCTTACGTTTAGTCAAAACTATCCAGCCAGATCAGTGAAATCCTAAATAGGTGTGCAGGAAGGAGATGGTTTTTCAGGAGAAACCCTTGTCAAAATAAATGGTCCGGCAATGGTTCGGCAATGGTGCGTCCCGCCAGTCTGACAATAGAAAGCTCCCTTAAAGGCATAACCCACATGGCACAGTTATTCGTAATTTCACATTACAAGTGAAATTACTACCTGGTGGATGGCTTCACTGCAATTTTCGAAAAGTGCCTGTTTCCGAAATTTTCAATCCAGCACAACATTTTAGACAGACTGAGATAATATTTGTAAAAGGTGGCTTTTTAATTGGCCGGTCAAGCCGCTGCGCTGGAGAACAATGAACTAGGAGGTCGAAAGAGGCCAGACCTTAAAGCAAGCGGAGATGCCTGATTGAAAGATAAGGCAATCTGGTTTATTTTCCTAGCCCCACTGCACATTTGCAGTTTACCAATTCGCTGATCAACTGCAAAGGACCAGTTTTACTCGACAATGTAACCTTTTTTCTATCATACGAGGGTCTCTAGTTGAGAGAACCGCGACGGATCGTCTAGATCATCTGCCTCGTAGGACCATCTCTTTCGAAAATAATAGAACGTTTTATGACATATGGTGCCCAGTATACAGCCTACAATGGCTATAGTTAACTGTAGAAACAGTCCACTGAGATCCTCCAATTTCAGCTGAGTTGGAGGAGTTTCTCTTGCGCAGGATCCATATTTTTTTACCCAAAACGTCTGAATGAAGTCCGTTAGTCCCTCAGCTCTTACCGTTTGAAGAGCCTCGTTGAGTTGTTGAAACAATGGATTGCCTTTCTTGACCGAAATCGATGTCCCCGACATTGCGAATGGCTCTCCAACAACTTTGAGCCCGCATTTGCTCATAGATTTATATTCCAGACTAACATCATCGGCAATAAATACATCAAGTTTCCTATGTAAATAAAAAAAAAGTAGAAAGAAGTGTAAAGTTATAATTCTTCAATTTAACTGTACCCGTGTCTTGATTATCTTTTGCCTTTATGTCGGGGTTTAAAGGTCAGGCCCGACCACAAAGCGGGCAATGGGCTAGACCTGTGGCTCTTGGTATTGTCTCCTTCTTCCTTTTTTATTAACTTATTTTTTCAACTATTACTTCGGTTTTTTTTTTCACTAGCATTCTGATCGATTTGTTGTACAGAAGAGCTTTTAAATTAGAAATATCTGTCAAGTGCATCCAAATTTAATGTCGATAAACAAATTTTCTGGTTTGACTATGTGACTGCGTGATGCAGTTCTATTCAAAGACCCAGATTTCACCCTTGCTCGCCATCGAGTCTCCAGTAGCTCAGTGGTTCAGTAGAGCATCCTAGTAAATCACGGAAGGTCGTGGGTTCGAATCCCATCTGGGGCTTGGGTTTCTTACGAGTTTCCTTTAAGGCAAAAAACGTATCAAATTCTTCTTAAAAAAATTTGAATTATGATAACTATAAAGTAGGTATTAAAAGCATAAAACTTAACGTACCCTGTTGAAACAGCATTCACCCCGTCTACAAGTTGCTTAACATTGTTGTTTTGCATGTGGCGCCAGATTTGCCGGAAATACGTGTTATCACTATTCTTGAAGTAATCTGCCATGTAGGAACCCTCAATGGTACCATACTTGAAGCCTTCTGGAGGACGCTCAATCTGTCCAACAAAAAAAGTACTTTCCAAGTTCGGTTGGCATATTCAGAAAGAACAAGACTGAATGCCCCCTAGCCAAAAATCAGCCTGTTAGGGCAAATTGCTGACTGGCAGATATAAGCACCGGTTTGCTCTGATGACTCCACAGAAATCCTTTAAAAATGGGCTTGGATTGTAACGTTAACCATCAGGCCTGTTTTACAAGGATCTATATCGAGTTATCGGAGCATTACGCTACTTATATCGCCTCAGCATGTGAACAGTTTTTATCTTTTTCTTTCTGGGTATGCCAGCCACTTCCATAAGTTCACAAATTTAGTTTTTGTGACGTCATCACTTCTCTTCTTCTCTATACCCCTTTAAATTGCATACTTATAGCTTATGACTTTAGTCTACTTGTTTCGCCATTTCGGTCTGTTTCGAGGCTGCCTCCAATAGAATTTTCGGGATGTGGGATTTACTTTATTTGAAGGCTGGGATTCGGGATTTTAAATCATAACAGGCCGGGTTTCGGGATTGAAAGTATGCACGGGAAGCAGGATGCCGAAAACCCGTTCGGGATGACGGGATTATGGGACAATTTGGGCAGGATGATGAAGCGTGATGCACGTGCAAAGTTGTTGTTTTGCCAATCCGAAACCAAGTGTTGGTCCAAGGAGTGAAGGATGGTCTCATGAAGCATTGTGACGTCACATGCTATAGTTAAGAGTTTGAGGAGGTCATTATGACCTGTTAACAATGACGTCAGCGAAAACATAATTCTTTATTTGAAATGGTAACAGTAACTGAGAAATGCCTAATAAGCTTTAAAATTATTTCTCTTATTCAATAATGGGGTAAATACGAACATTTTTTAAGAGGTGGAAATGTTTCCACTGACAAGTGGTTGGCAAGGAAACATCATTGACTGTGGAGGGAAGTGGAGGATGGAAAACGGGAGAAAACGGCCAATTAAGACTTTGGTTTAATTTCTCACTGTTATTCCCTTTTCATATTATCCAACGACTCATCCACGAGTCATTTTGCTCCAAGATATCAAACCTTAGTTTACCTTAAAGTCGTAAATGTCCTTCACTGGAGTGGTTTTATCATTCACGATAAGAAACGCAGCCAGATTAGCTGAATACGTGGACACGAATACCAGCATCGCCATTCCAAATGCTACAGATGACAAGCGAGCACCATCCGTGGTGGGTTTTGATTCGTCTGCAGGGCGACCGAATGCAAGAGACAGAGCGAAACAAAGTGCGTTGTCGAACCCAAACAGAGAATCCTTATGAAAGAGTTCTTTCGATCCTCTAACAGGGCTGATCTTGTCAATTCCCCATAAAAACAAGATCATCACACCTAACGAACCAAGAAATGTCAGCCACACGGGAGACGTGAAAGGACGTAAATAAGACAGCCATACTATATCGCTGTCCTGTCGTTCCTTTTCTTTCACTAAAAGGCGAATGCCAGAAGGCACATATGGTTCAGTAAAATCGAGTACCGTAGATCTACGAGAGCTGATATACAAATCAAAACTTGCGTGACCTCTTCCCTCGAGAAGCTCCGACACAACTCCATCCCAAGAATTATTTTCTTCATTATACACCCCGTATTGCCCGTCCAAAGTGAAATGCAGTTCCGTCTTATATTCATGCAGTTTATTCATAACAAGCCCTACTACATCAATAACAAACCCGTAGCAACAAAGTTCAATCGATTTATCTCCGTTTGGAGTTTTGATAGTCCTTTTGCACGGCTTAGTTCTTGACCAAACTGACTGACACGTTTCACCAGGAAGCTTTGATTCAGACATCACCATCGGCGGATACTCGTTAACAAGGATTTTAAGAGGGAGCTTGTCGTTTTGCTCCGATATAAAAAGCTTTCCGTTATACCAGTAACCCATCTCATGGTTTTGAGTAGTGTCTTCCGTTGTGAAGAGACTGTTAAAATCGTAGCGAAGAGGTACTCTGTTACCTGTGCTATCGAACTTTACTGGCCCAGATACCCCATGAAAATCCACTTCTGAAAGCAATCTGCTAGAAGGAAAAAAAATGTGCAAATGATGCCCTTGATATGAAACTATCGTCTACTACAGTGCGGATGCTCTAGGAAACCTTTCTCGAGCTATTCACATGTTCATTCCAATAACAAAAGAGAGAAATTTTAGGAGAGATCAGGAAAATAAACCTTTTTAGCAGTTAGATTGTTTATATTACTTGCGTGTTATTGGACGTCCGTTTGCAAAAACAACTTGAGAATCTCCAGTTTTGTTTTCAAAAACGTTGTGATTGGTCCTCTTCAGAGCAACTGTAGAACTTTTAAAGTTAAGAAAACATTTAGTGTGCGTTCGATTGGGAAATCCGAAAAAGGATTTGAAAAACTGTCCTTAGGAACAGCGGTCTTGCATGCACACGCATAATTAGTAAAAAGAACACCGCTGTTCACGAGAACAGTTTTGCAAATCCTTTTTCGGATTTCCCAATAGAACGACAAAAAGGGAAATCCAAATAATCCGGATTTGGATTTCTTAATTGAAATCCACCCTGAGGACGGATTTCTCGGAGGTGAAATCCGTTTTCGGATTTCGCGTTCGATTGGGAAATCCAGATTTAGATTTTGAAAATCTAAAGCCGGATTTCCCAATCGAACGCACCCTTAGTGTGATAATTGGCAATTAGCTAGAGACCTTTAGATTCGAGGACGAGAACGACTGCGAGTACGAGATTTGTTTTAAAGTTTTTCGCGTATTCTCAAAAAAATAGACACACTGGAAAGCTTCAATATACTTTTGACTCACCAGAAAATTAAAGTTAGCACTGCTTAGTCTTCGTTAATCCTTTAAACCCTAATTTTTGAATTCTCATTTGTTGCCCCAATTCAATTCCTACAGAAGAAGTGGGGAGAAGTTGATAAAATATCAAGCAAATTCATCTTGTGTAATCATGTCCTTAATTCTCTCATGACCGCTCTGTTTTACAAAGCATTGATATTACAAGGAGAAATTTGATGCTGATCACTCTTAGGGTTTAAAGGGTTAAAGGAGGTTAAGCCCTCCCCGGATCGCAAAATGATAAAACTTGTAACATTTGATAACTCGTTTCCGCCACTTCGACATCATCGCTAAAACTTGTAGTTGAATGATGACGGCTTTCACGTTTTCCCGCCAAAATGACGCAGGTTCACGCACGAGCAGTATTCAATATTGAGAAACTTTCGCTCTTGTAGTCGCTCTCGTTTAAGAATCTAAAGCTCTCTACTATTGAATGAAGCTGAGTATGATGTGAAGAACTATGAAGATCAAGGAGAAGGCCGAGATCTACATAAGCCTCCGCATAATTCTTCACATCGTACGAAAGCCTAATTCAATAATTGTTTGATTATTCGTTCAAAATATGGCTAATTTCTTAACAAGCTTACCACCTCGTTGACTTTCTTCTAAACTTAAGCCTATTTTTCGTCACAGTTTCAGGATATAAACAGATCTTTTTTTTGTTGGAGATACTCCCCAAAATTCTATGACATCGACCAAGCAATATGTTTTGGGTATTGTTGCACTTGTTTCGTTCAGTTTTAGGGCCTCTTCACATTATCCCGGTTGACTGGGCTGGCCCAGTTTCCGGGACCAATTTCGCCTTGGGTTCATATGGGAAATTTCAGCCCGGTTTCCGAGATGAGAAAAGGCCAAAGATCCTGGGGACGAGTTCTGGCGCGAAATATGAGAAGCAAAGCAAAAACAGACAAAAAAGTTATAACTTTCGCGCCTATCATAGTTTTGGAGTTAAATGGGATGCTTATGATCTGCAAAATACAGCAGGCAAAGCAAGACGATGCCATCCGGGTCGCCTTAATTCATCCCGGTAACTGGGCTGACGTGTTCATATGGCAAAATTTCCAGCCCGATTACCCGGATCCCGGTTGGAAAAACTAAGATCTCAGGAACCGAACCAGTTCACCCCCTCCTTATGAACACACCGAAATTTATAAAGGACTGATTTAGAGGTAAGGCGAGATCTCGGAAACCGGCCTCATGTGAACAGGCCCTTAGTCAGAAATTCTGTCAGCTATATCGTGTTCGGATAGCCATGAACGACATTTTTTAGGTTACTCATAAATAAACAGCTAGGCCGCCGTGCATGGAAACGAAGTTGATCGATGGTCTATTGCCCATGCAGCCTCGTTTCCCAAAAAAAGATACCATCTATCAACTTCGCTACCTATCAAATATGCCATGGAATCGATGTTATATTGCTCGCATATTCTGAATGCGGTCAACACCGGTTGGTTATATGAAATTTTAGCCGGGGCCTTTAAACCAAACAGAAAACGGCGAAATATGTTGAATGAATAATAAAATATACTAATATCATCATTTTATTTATTATTATCATTTCTATTATAATTACCGTTAAATTAACCTGACCTTCGCATTTCCTGTTCATCGGGACATGCAATAACCTTGTCGTCTGGACTGTTAATAAGAGCATGAGTAATAGAGTGAACAGCATCGTCCACATAGCCACTTGTCGTGATTTCCTGACTCTTTTTTGGGTTCAAAGAAAACGTATTTTGTGGAAAGTAGTAGTAGTCGAGTAACGTTCTAACATCCAAATCAGATACAATTATCCATAAATCATTGCTTAAGAAACGATCTCCAGCTCCTGAAAAAATGTTGTGGGCCAATGTGAGGTTCTCAGTAACTAATAGAAAAGCTACTTTTCGGTGCTGTAACTCTTGAAATCTTGAGGTTATATACTCGAAGGAATCTTCTGAGGTAAACACCAACCAGTCTAGCATTTCCATGTTCCTGGCGCGGAGGGGCTCTTCCAGGTTTATCACGAAGCTTGTTGATTCATGATCATTGTCTGTGATAGCGACAAACTTAGCCACTGTAAGATACTGTGAAAAGGCCAGGAAGGCGCTTATCTTTGTTTCAGCGTTTGTTATTTGGTTTACACGAACTGTTGATTCCTTGTATCTTTGGATATATTGCTGTGTAGGAAAAAGGAACTAAACTGAACAAAGAAAGAACTGTAATAACGTTCAAGTCTTGTTTGCGACTGTTTTCATCACGTGGCTCAATACGAATTTTCGCGGACTGATACCTAAGTCTAGATCTTGCCAGTAACAACGAAAAATGATGTTAATCAAAACTGCTTTATGGTAGTAGAAACGACAGTGATGAACAGAAAAAATAGCGCTCGTCAACCGGAAGTGAACCGAAAAAATAGGGAGCTTAAACAAAGACGTTTTTTTAATTGTGTACGTCAACCGGAAGCGAGGGCCTTTTGCCTTTTAATATGCCTTGACAGTACCAAATTTGCGTTGCTTTTCACTCTTACAGAGACGATTTACCCGAAAATTTGAGGGAGAAAACTGCTGCCCAAGAATGCGTTGATTCTGCTCTCGGTTTCCTGCATCGCTCAAAAACACCTTTGCTAAAGCTCCCCAATAACCCCTGACTAAACCTACACCAAATGTTTTATCTCTCTTCTCAAAATCATGTAATGTGCTTGGTATAATCTAAGTGAAATTAAAGTGAAGTGTGGACTCCAGCGGATGGCTTGACTACTATTTGCCAAAACAGCATAGGCCAAACGCATACTTCTCGTAATGTAGATGACGATTTATTCTTCAATATCGAGATTATTACACAAATGGCAGACTCAAAGACCCTTTCTTTAAGCTCCCTTTTCGAAGTTTAATGAACTAGTAATCGCATTATGGTAATTTGTAAATGGGAAATTAGCAATGCAGTATTGAAAGACTTTTTTCCCCTCATAGGATTTTGTGCACTCAGTCTTGAAAAGCCAAAAAAATAAAGAAAGTTTTTACATTATAGACCTTACCTCTTGCACAGCTGTGATTATGTTTGTTCTTTGAAACATCGCAACATCCAAGACAATTCTTGCTCTGGAACTTTTCGAGGCATAAACCATAAAACATGGACCCTGCCGCATCGTTGTGTCAACAAGAACCATTAACTCGCGCAAACTCATCTCACTCTTGACAATAATTGTCTTGTTTTTAAGTTCGGGGATACATTCTGTGTGCCGCAACAGATTGTGCCGCGAGATTGCGTTCTCGAAAGACTTGACTGAAGAAACGTCATTGAAATCAAATACCCCTATCACTGACAAAGATTCTTTCGTCCGTTTGCAGTTTCCATCGCAAAGTGTAAAGCTTAAGGTCAGTATTGTTATAACTTGTAACAATGTTATTATTTGGATCCTCATTCCTTTTCTTTTCTGAAAATGATGTACACACTAATTTCTGATGCGTTCATCGAAGTTGAATCCAGCCGGAAGCCTCTACCCAGAGAAAGACGCTATTGCTCCTAAGAATCACGGATTAAAAACAGGGGTAAGAAAAAGTGGCAAACAGTGTGTTTTTGAATCTTCTACCTTAGATGATACCAAGACAAGAGTACATTGCGGGTAACTAAAACCATGGTATGCTACGGGGTGGTACAAACAGAAACCAATTACCTTTTTAAACAAACAAAAATTGCCATAACTAAGTATATAACAACTGCTAGTTTCACCTAAAAAAAGCTCTATACTTGCGGGAAACGCATATTTTGGTAAAATTTAAATTTTCGTGCGGAGACTTGGGTTGGATGAAGAAACAGACGAGTTCATAACAAAACCACATTTCTGGTGGCACAAAGGAAGGAAGAGTTTTAAGTTAATCCATTGTGCACTCATGTTTTTTTAAAACAGATAATGGGAAATAAGAAACATGGAACAGAAGCATTTATGGAGAGCATGGCTTTCACTGTTACATGAAGTATTCCTAATTCGTAAAACTAAAGCGACAACTTGCTTCTAGAAATTTTTCGTGTCTTTATGGTTTTCAATTGGTGAAGAGAACAAAAACATGCAATGCACCATGCAGGTTTTCGTTTCGTCAGGCCCAACAGACACGATTTTGCAAGGTTTGTTAGCCACAGGCAGCTGTTGGTGGCCTGCGTCTTAAAAGGAAATGTCAACCACTTTGATTTAGACAATCGATGGATAGACTGAGCTGACCGACAAATTCTACTTACCGGATATACTAACGATGATTGTCGCTAACACTACATGTAGAAATCTATAAATCAAGGCTGAAAAGGCCAAAAAACCACCATGACGACTAACCAAAGAGAACAGCTGAGCTCTGGATCATCTGATGTATTATATAATTTAGTTTTATAATCAATTTGCACCCCGAAAATCACAATGATTACAATGTACACTCCTATTGCCGACGGCACTACTTGGCCAAGTACGTAGACTGGTGGCCGATGGGCTAGCTGCACTTTCGGCAAAGCAACCTTCGTCCTATCTTATGATATGGCGTTCAAGGCGAAGGACGACTTCTTGCCTTCGCTAAAACCTGGTCCCGCTCGCTTTTCAGCTTTACTCCTGTGAAACTCGTAACATGGCAAGTCTACCGAATAGCAAATATAAAAGCAATCTAGGAAGTTAAGAACATTCATAAAGTCGCACTGTTCTTTTTCAAAACAAAAACTGCTTTTAATTATCAGCAACTGAATAGATAGTTTTATTTATCAGACAATTGTTAGGAACTCCGCCATGTTGCCAGGCAATGTGCAAAAACTGGCCTCAGACGATTAGACCTGGAAACAAATTCGATGGGTCTATAGTGATGAATTTAACTGAAAGGAAAAATAATTAAGAAAAACAGCAATACTACACAAAACAATGCGAACAAAACAAATATAAAAGGTGATTTACACATGACGCCTTAAGTTTACAAGCCTGCATGCGATTAGCGTCATGTTGTGAGTAAAAACCATTTTCGCTCCTTTAAAATTTTGTGAAGATTTTGTTTGCAGGCTATGCGCATACGATTCAGGAATGTTGTTGTTCAATTTTCAATTCTTCAAATTTTTTGTATGTTTGCTGTGAGTGGCGTAAGTAAACCCAGGTAATGGACAGCAAAATGTGTACCACAAACTGGGCTTTCAAAAACCTAGCATGATGCTATGTTTTTTTTCAGGTGGCGGCTATTACACACGATTGAAAACGTTACAGTATCTAAATCTCCCTGAACTGATTCCGTGGTGGGGACCGAAAATAATTTATAACTTGGATGAACACTATTTCTAATGAGATGTTGGATGGAAAAGAAAGACGCTGTACTTACATTACAAATGCACTGCCGAAGCCTTGCGTTACCTATTGACAGTGAAGGGCGGGTTTCTCCACTCGATAATTAAATCCAAATGCGCAATGATATTAATTGCGCCGGCTGAAACATCGCTAAGTTCAAATTTTTAAGTGGCTTCTTCAGTTCAGTTGCGCCGTAAACAATACAGAATCGAGAAGTTTCTACCATGGCGAACTTCGGCCATAGCTTGTCTTCTCTAATTTCAATGAATAAGAAATTGCCCTGGAGGCAAGCCACGCCACATGTCTGTCTCCGCATGGAACAAGCAGATGCTTGCAAACGATCCGTTTTTCGAGTCCTTTGACGGAAATCGCTTCCTATTATGTTCTTGCTTTTCCTGAAATAAAATCAAGCCAGATTCTGCCCTTTACTCTATGAAATTATTGCATCCTTTATCATAAAGGATGCAATTTTAATTTATAAGAGGCCTCCAGCGAGTTAATCCTATGGAGGCAACATAGCTAAAATCAGATAAGAAATCTACCTTTAAAAATCGTTGGAAAAATAAAATGTTTATCAAACTGAAAGACTAAACTCTCTTATAAAAGCTTGTACCTTTCTAATATCAACTCGATACAGAGGTAAAATAACGATTCCGTTTCTAAATTACAAAAAGATTTTATAAAAATTAGAATGTATGGTCGTCCAACAGCAGGCAATTTGTTATTTGAATTTGTATTTAATAGCCACCAGCTGCCACAAGTCACAAAACAATAATTAGTAGACGGCTCATGGATGAAAACGAGCTCAGTTGCAAGAACATCTCAATTGTAAGGTTCTTCATATTACGGCGAGTCCAGAGGGAATGCCTTCGACAATCAATGAACCAATACGAAGAAATCGCAGATTAGGAGGGCGCTCTCGACCCTAATTTGTAATTTGCCTCGCCAGTTTCCCCGCCGGGCGCAAATTACATAACAATTTCCGGCAGACGAAGCCAGAAAAATCTAGAGGAGGATCTGGGAGTAGATGAACGTGCCGTCCTCGCAATATCTTGCTTAATTTCTCTTGGGTGAAAAGCCAATAAAAACTGAAACTGGGATACGTTCTCCTTTGTCAACGGACCAGATGGCTGAGAGAATTCATTTTAAATGAAGGATGATCATAGCGGTTATATACGCAACTTTTGCAGTTGCGAAACTGAAGGCCTGAAAAAAATTCAGGCTTGTATGGGATTCGCCGGAACCCTTGACCTCTGAGATGCCGGTGCAGCGCTCTACCAATTAAGCTAACAAGCCAACTGGGAGCTGGTCGTTCAATTGGTTCGTTATAAGCCCGTGAGAGGATGATGGTGAAGTTATGAATATACGAAAATTATATATGTGAACTGCGGATTAAAGAATTAAATGAAGGATGATCATCGCAGTTATATACGCAACTTTTGCAGCTGGCTCTTTTTGTTATCACAAAATGAAAATTCAGCAACTCTTGAGCAAAGTGGGTGTACTTCAGGGTTCCCTTTTGAGGCCACTTCTGTTTAACATTTTCATTAACAAAGTGAATTTTTTCGACCTTAATATCTTTACGACTCTACGCGGATATTACTCTAATACCTCCCCTACTGTCAGTACTGTACTCCAGTTTGTTGTAAACTCTCAGCTTAGCTCTGCTTGCCGTTCTGCTTTGATCAGAATCGCCTCCTTGTTAACAATGACAACAACAACCTTGATTGATTGACCAGAAATGTATTCCGTTGGACACCAGAATCAAGCTGGCCAGGAGTTAGTAATCAGCTTGTAATGGTTAATTACGGGTTTGTCAATACAATGTTTGGCCTTATGAACATGCGCTAAACTGAGAACTGCAGGGCTGTCCCCCTTGGTTGGTTTTCTGACTATCACGTTGTTCGATGTTCACCAATTTACCTCAGTCTAAGGGTTTTAATGTCCGCAATGCAAAGCTTGGATGTAACTGGCAATACACTCTGTGTAAAGTGTTCTTTGCCTGCCTCTAGGACGCCGGCCATGATCAGATACTTGACCTGAAGTCCAGAACGTTGTAATAGAGATGTTTGCAAGGGTAACAATCGTGTATGGCCAGTCCCTTTCAATTAAAAAACCCTTTGATGCTCTGATGAGATCGATAGTTAAGTAATAGAAAAAGTTTTCTGTGCTTGCGTGATTAGCGCGCGAAAAGCAAAACTCCCTGACGTTACAACCATGTTTACATTCTCTCATACATACACGCCTCTCGGCCAATCAGAACGGGCGTACTATCTTATTTAGTTTAAAACTGACCATTGCAATAACAGGAGCCCAGAACCGGAGCGAGCAACTTCCATGTACTCGTGTCACATGCAAGACTTTTTCACGGACAAGTTTAGTTTTAGAATTTTAGCGCGAATTTAGAATGTCTGGCACCGATAGTACTTGAAGCTCGTTACGCTGCATTTAGCGACTAGTGTTCGGTGTTCGGTAGTATCGTACATGCTTGAACAGTTAAGCGAGACGAGTGCGAAATTTAGCGTTAGATGGGATGAAATTTAATCCTAAACTTTTTGAAAAGTTATAGTTACATTGTTTTCTTTTTTTTTTCGTCGAGAATCAGCTTTAGGCCCGGTTCAAACGTCGAATTTCACATGTGCCGAAGTTAACGCTAGAGATAAATGCATGTGAAGTGCGACATTTGAATCAATTAAATTCCACTGTTTAAATTAAATGGGACGTTTCCCGTATCTGCGACTGAAACAGTCGAAGATCCGACTTAGGTTTAACTTTTGATTCAAACGTTGCATTAGCCCGAATTTCATCCGATTACTTCGAGTCGTTATTACTCCCTCAGTAACGTCTGAATCGACCGGCCGTTAATGCCGTCCAGTGACGTCACTACTCCTTGGCCTTTACTTTAATTCATGCAAAAAGTTAAACACAGTTTTCAAGTGGCAAACCGAGAAATATCGTTTGGAAATGTCAGCATGATACAGAATTGCTTTATTTTTTTCGATCGTAATTCATGTTTGACATTCAAACTATCAACTGCATGCAGTTGACAACTCTAGATCTGAACCGGTTGTACTGAATTCTTTAATCAAACTCGGTCGCAATCACGCAATGAAATAAACGCACACACGGAACACTTAGTTCAAAAACACAATGATTTGCTTTAATTGAAAAGAAGCTATTCGAAGAAAAAAACAAGGAAACAAGAAAGAAAAGCTAACAGAATCATTACACTTGACGGTAAAAATAGCAATAGGTCGAATTATAATATTGAGAAAACTTCGCGTAAACAAAATCACCGGCCGCCAAAACCACAAAGCGGCTCCAACTTTCATTGAATGAAAAACCTACCGACTCTCCACAATGATTCTTCATTCGCAGTTCAATTTAGCATTTCAGTTTTGAAGACAAGGGCAATTTTGTTGTTTAAGATAAAGATTAAGCTTATCGAAATGTTTGAACTCCACGAAAGAATTAATGCCAGGGTGCGATCCGCTGAATATCAAGCGACAATCCGGCTAAAATTTTTCATAATTATACATAATTATGCGAATGTTTAGACAATCAGCCAATCAAAATCACTACCCGGTTTTCGGGTAGTGAGTGACGTCACTGGACGGCATTAACGGCCGGTCGATTCAGACGTTGTTGAGAGGAGAAAACGACTCGAAGCAATCGGATGAATTTCAGGCTAACGTTGCATTTCACATGTGTCGAACTTAATGCATGAATTTTAGTAAATTGTTATTATATTACTGGGAATATTAACAGCGAACAGAGTTAACTTTGACAGAGTTCAGAGAGTTAAATTCGACGTTTGAATCAAATGCCGTATTTAACTATTTTAGTCGACTAAAACAGGGATTAAGTTCGGCACACGTGAAATTCGACGTTTGAACTCGGCCTTAGAGATTCCAGGATCAAGATTACCTTTGAAGATGGCATTCAATCCTAATGTTTGGTGATTTTATTAAAATGATATTACTCTTTATTGTTTTTGCAACCAAATTTGAAATATTGTTTTGGGAGTTTCGGAGAATTGAAATATTTAAATTAGGGGACTTTTAGTTTTTGAGGGGGTTGACGGAAGTTGTAGCATCAGAAAGGATTTGTTTTTTGAAAGAAACATTTTCCTTGTGTCATTAATAAAAGAAGAAAATCATAGTAAAAATATATAAAATAATTATGGATAAGAGTAAAAATTTGCTTCGTAAAAGGAAATTTAAAATGTCACTAATTTTAGCTGTTTCGATACAGTTTTTCGGAGACCATACCGATATTTTTCAATCGCCATAACAGGGATTTTATCCATGTCCGATTGCTACAAAATTTTCGCCAGTGAGTGATTATGGATTGAAGTTTGTCAAAATGTAGTTTTAACTAAAATCGATATTACTATGACAACAATAAACAAAAAAATTGGAAATTGATAGAACGCGAATTTTGCGCAATCTAGACCTGCTACTAAAAATCCAACACTAAGAACTTATTAAAGTTTGGTGTTTAGCAAATAACCTCCGGGAGAAGTAAAAAATTCTGTATGTTTGAATTTAAATAAAACGTAAATATATTTCAAACCTCGTATTTTCAATAGCCGTGATAAATTATTTAATAAAAAGTTTTAAATGACTTAAGTTAATCGTAAGAAGCGTCGGAATGCTGCTTAATATAATTATATTTCGATGCTGGGAAAGTTTGGTGTATTTTCGTTATTGCGATCTTGAAAACCAACCTGCTTTCTCACCACTGGTCTAAGCGCGACTTTATTCTAAATCTTGACTTTCAGCGCTTTTTTGGTTATCTCTGAAACTACTCGAACGAATTTTTTTAAAATCAAATCCTATAATCTTCATAATGTATGTAATAACGTCTGAAACTTTCATTAAGATTGATTTACTTTAACACCTTGAAATTTCAAGACGAACCTAGCCTACGAACCGACCAAAAAACTGCGTTACAAAATTCACTGTTTTGACGTTATGCTAATGTTTGCTAATTAATGGGCACGGTAGACTAGTAGATTTCAGTGCGACAGAATATTTCGTAAAAAATTAAGCCTCATGTTTTTCTGTCTTTTCTTTTCTTTTTTTTAATTTGCGATAATGACATTGAAATACAATAAAATAAAAAATAAAAAAAATACAGAAAGACACTAAAAGGGAAAGAGAATAAACAAATAAACGGAGATCGAGTTACTTACATCAACATATCATACCTAATATCTTCTTTTTTGAAATGTACTAGTCATGGAGGTAGCATAACGTCAAAACAGTGAATATTAAGCAGCATTCCGACGCTACGTAAGATTAACTTAAGTTATTTAGAACTTTTTTATTAAATAATTTATCACGGCTATTGAAAATACGAGGTTTGAAATATATTTACGTTTTATTTGAATTCAAACATACAGAATTTTTTACTTCTCCCGGGGCCGGAGGTTATTTGCTAAACACCAAACTTTAAGTTTCTAGTGTTGGATTTTTAGTAACAGGTCTAGATTGCGCAAAATTCGGGTTTTATCAATTTCCATTTTTTTGGTTTATTGTTGTCATAGTAATATCGATTTTAGTTAAAACTACATTTTGACAAACTTCAATCCATAGTCAATCACTGGCGAAAATTTTGTAGCGATCGGACGAGGATAAAATCCAGTTTAAGGCGATAGAAAAATATCGGTATGGTCTCTGAAAAACTGTATCGAGACACCTTAATTCCCTCTTACACCAGCTTAGACCAACCTTGGTCAATACAGCAATTTAAAGCGTTGATGGCAGTTTGTTCTCTGGAATTTTTGAGGCACATAGAAAATAAGTAGCATATTTTCTTGTTCTTTAAAGGCATTTTAAGGAAATAAGGCAATCTAACTTTTTACCAGTTTCATGATAATTCCTTTTAAGCCTAAAATTTACATATTTTGAGTGTTTGTCAACCGTTTAAGCAATTTGCCTTCCTTTAATAAATCCATGCGCCAAGTTCAAGTTCAGTATCACCCTGACGCCTTCTGAAAAATTTAACATTTCAAATCTGGAAAATGCTTTGAGCACACAAATTTCTTTGTTTTCCGAGGCTTAGAGATTTGTTTACCCGCAAATCAATCAGTCTAATATGTCTGTATATAGCTTACAGAGGAACAAGCGGCGGTAAAATATAACTGACAACTGCATCGGCTTGATTACTAATTTTGCTTTCTTTGAATGAAAATAATACAACGGTAAAAAGAATTGCTTTCTTTGGATCGTTTTCGTTTAAGAAAGGCTTTGTTTTTTCTTTATATAATTTCTAGATCTTTGTTTTTATTTGGAAGTGTAGTTTTAGGAGTCTCGCTTATCTCAAATGTTCCGGTTTGATATTCAGGAAAATGGGTGAAAAATTCCTATATATAGTGTTATTAAGTTTGTGTACCGTGCTTTAAGCCAAATTAAAAGAACTACTTTTGCGACATAAAACAGAGCGCAAGGAAAATGCTTGTTTAAAGATGCCAGTATAACGTTCTGAAGGCGAACTCTTAAGGCCAACATTTTCAAAATTATATGTCGTATATCTCGATGATTTGGCAAGTGGTTTGCTTGCTTGCCTTGATCGTTGATTAAAATAGAATCTTCAATATGAAAATGTTCCGAATGGATTTGTCGATGAGTCTTTATCGCTTTAAACTATAGGTGAAATACCCTGCTGTACTAACCTCATGTTTTATGCAGAAATCTTCCTCTCAGTGTCGTAGTATCTCCATTTTTCAACTGTCCTGATCAATGAATAATGCCTCTGGTCCCGATATCAATCGATATAACTCTCACACACAATGTTAACTTTACGCCGAGACGTTAACACCTTTAAAGCAGTCTCAAGGTATGGTAAACTGGTTATTTGTGTCCTTACGGCGATACATTATTTGTGTGAGAAATATGCAAACAAATTAAAGTAAAGGCAATATGAAAGTCAAGTTAAACCCCAACTGCGAATATTCACTGGGGGTAAATTGTAATAGAAAAATGGCATAAACCGATACACAAACTGAATATTCTGGCCTCATAAATGAGTACCGTACTTCAACTAACGAATGGACGTTCTTCTTTATTTTTGACAACAATTATTTGTAAAAATCCCAGGTTATCGTTATTGAAAGCAATCAAATGTACTTTGCAAGTATGCAACTATACTTCCGATATCTGATAAGCAGTGATAATATCAACTTAAATGCCTCAATTTAAGTTTTTAGTCAATGAAATTATTTATTGCCTGTCAAATGTGGAGCCAGAAACCATTTTCGTTTTTGTTTTTATTCAGAATGTTTTGACTGCAACAGAAGACAAACAACTTTCCTAATAATAAGCCGTTTTAAACAAGGGCCCTTGAAATATGTAAGCCCCGAGGCTTATTTTCGGAATTTTGGCGATATACGTGACTCGACTCACTTTTGTTGATCAACATTATGATCTTGAAGGTGAATTTCTTGCTAAACATTGTCATTCTTAATGAATTTAAAGTTTCTTTTAAGATAGACAAATGATCCAAAAAAATTAAGTTGATCCGGGATTACCACTTTCGGATGTGCTTTTGGTGCTAGTTTCAAAAGCGAACGGATGAGCGATTTCTTTTAACTTGTTGAGGTTTTGTTCTGGTCTTCAGAATGAGGTAAAGCTTTCAAAAACGCTTCGGATATTTAAAGGCAGCTAAAGCTTTACAGAAAGGAGAGAAGTTGAAAAAAGGATGTGATGTCACCGGTGATCAAACTCGAGACCTCACGCATAATCCATCCAAAGACTCTTGGACACGTTATGAAGTTTACACAACGTGGTATTCCTTATTGCCTCCAAACTACACTGTAAATGAAATTTTTAAGTCTAAAATTTCTGCTATTTCTGCTCAGCAAATTTTTGATGAAAGAAAGAATTATTCCAGAAGGGCGTGAGTGAGAATCAAACCCGGAGCGTAGAGTTTGCAATCCATCTCCTATACCACTAGGCTTCTGAGCATTAGCTGGAGAGAAATGGTTTGCGTTGAACTATACAGAGCCAACCCTAACCCTAAATAGATTCGCTTACTCAGTTGAATCGAGTCATTACTTAACCCTAATCACGATTTTCAGGGCTTAACCCTGATCACCATAGTCCGTGCTTAACCCTGGTGCTAACCACGGGATGGATCCGGTTAGTGAAGGTTCCACTGCATGGAAGACTGGGAGTTACCCCTCGGGACGGTCGTGCGAGCATACAAAGCAAGAGAGCAGACGAGAAAAAAATGGCGATCCCAAGGGAAACTGAAGAAACTATAGCTACCTCCCCCGATTTCCCCTCCTGGGGCCCGTTTCCCAAAAGGCCCTGCAACTTTTCGGGCCCGAAAGTAAATTTACCGGGACTTTCGAGAAACGGGCCACAGGTCCGTTCGCTCTCCCAAGTTCGGCCAAGTTTCGACTCAACTGACTCAAAAGGTAATGCCTACAGTAAAGAGAGGATAAGGCGCATATACTCTGTTGCTACAGTCTAAATGTACGGTCAAATTCTTAATGCCCATTGGCCGTCGCCTACTAAAGGCAATGTATAGGCATCCAAATGTTGAAGGGTGCACAGCACAGTATGCTTTCAAACATATAAAACTGCGGGACAAACAAACAAGAGGATGGAAACTTAGGATGGCATTAAATCCCGTCGGATTTGACAAATTAAGCGACTTTTAAAATAATAGGGTCAGATAAACATTGTTATCTTAATATTGTTTCTATTTTATTTTATATCATTGTTTCAACTTAATTTACTAAGAGCAGCGCCCTTTGCATTGAACAACGAACAAACAAGGCTGGTACCTGCGATCTATGACGTAATAGTCTCCAATCACTAAACGTTTTACACAGGGTGACCCTTGCAAGGTTCATTGAGCACTGTTTAATTCAAACTGGTGGCAAGCAAATCTAAATGAAAAAAAAGATTTTGATTTTCCTTCTGAAGCGTGTTCAAGACTGAGAAAGGCTCATGATCGCGGTACTTAAACGGGATTTTAAATACAGGTTTTGGAGTACTCCGGAGCACGGTAAAACGTGGTTCGACTAACTGATTGTTTAAGGTTAACATGTGCATTTTTTGTCAAGAGCACCGAGAGAATGGCTAGTCAGTGATATGGAATGATATGGACCGTCTTGTTGTGAAATGATGGTCGTTTGTCATAAGGATGCCCGTTAATAAAGACTGTATCAACTCAAGGGAATCGTTTCCCAGTGACTGGACGACGGATAGAGATCTTGTCGACGCCGAATACATAGTGCTTGTCAAAGCGCCAAAAACGTCGCTGTTAGAGATACTCCAACGAAGTTTTGTTGACTGTTTTGAATTCGTAAGCATGTCATGCCCACAACAGTCGCCGAAGAAGAAAAAGAAAAAAGAAGGCAACAGTGATTCTGAAAACAGTGATGAAGAAGAGATCCCAACAACTTACGAGCTTTGGCAGGATTTCTTGCATAGCCTCACGCTTCATGGATTCCGTTTCATATTCGAGGATGGCCCTAAGATACGCCGTCTCCTCTGGTTGGTGATTTTGATACTCGCCATTTTCATGTTGTTGCTACAGAGCAAGAAAAGTATCCAAAAATATTTTGATCGCCCGATCACCACCACCGTACAAGTTGAATTTTTGGACGAGATTATTTTCCCCGCGGTTTCAATATGCAATTTCAACTTATTTCCTTATTACCTTATTAACGGTACAATTGGTGAAAAGGTAAGTCATCATAAATATAGTAAATTCCTTTGTATCGTTAATAATCTCTAGCTAGAATAGCATAGTCCAGGGATCCCATAAGTTGCCCCTCCCTGACCCAACGTTTGCTCAGCGTCAGAAGCCAGTGTTAACGTTAGGCTAGGGGGGAGGGGTATGTTGGTAGTTTCCCAGAATGGTACATTCGCACTTTAGAAACTAGTATAAATTTAAAAAAGAATGATACCAACTTTTGTGCTTTCGCTACATGCAGGTCATGTCAATTTTAGCTCCTCAAAAGTACATTGACAACAAAGAAGAGGTTCTCTTTGCGCGATCTCCGATCCCGAACTTCCTGAACTACCTTCGTCGTCGTCGCCGGGGAAAAGAATCGACAAAACCTATCGATGATGACGATGTCGATGTTCTTGATGACGACACGGCATTTGGGATCGATGATAGTTTTGATTTTGCGCAGTTTGTGAGAACACATGGCCATCGTATTGATCACATGATTAAAAAGTGCAGATGGAAATCACAACCTTGCGGACCTGAGAATTTTACTGCGGTTATAACTGAGTTTGGTCTCTGCTACACATTTAATTCAGGTGAATATCAAACCCGGGAGGGGAAAGGAGCGGGGATCCTGAGAGACCTTACAGACCTTAAAGTTGTTTTTCAAAAAATCTTTCATCGTGATCTCTCACGTTTGAAATAATAGAGCGTTTTCACTTTCTTGGCCAACAAATATGCTTTGTCTTTTCTTGGAAAAAAGGAAAGTTTTTATATGAGAAAATAATTGCCGCCGCAAAGTCATATGAAAACGATCTGTTAACTGGAAGAGATTAATTAAAACCACTAGTATTATATACGCCATGTAGAACCCAAGGTATTTAAATCAGCAGACAGTCATGAAATCTATCAACCCATCAGTGAGGCCCACCACAAATTGCGGCGCAACTTTTGTAGATCCGACATCCAAAGTTTCTATCCCATTATGTGTAGTCCGAGTTTATCACTCAAATTGAATAAATTACTCATAAAATTAAACTGCTCAGTTCACAATTACCCGGAGCTCATCCAAGACTAAGCCTTTTAAAAATCATATCATCATATATCAAGGGCTAGCACTTTAATCGATATCTGGCCGTAAGCTGTGAGATTTCTGAAAAATAGACTGGTACTGTTACGATAATACCAAGGCTTCCCATAATTAGTAAATATCGGAGACCACAGGGACCTCCAGCCTTGACCTAGCATTTTGTGTAGTAAATTCAAGTATTCAATTTTGCACACATTTTTTTCAAACACCATAATGTGCACCGGGCCCACAGGCATGAAAGGACACCCTCTACTCAGAGTGCAACGAGCAGGAGTAGATTATGCGCTCAGATTATCTCTCAGCGTTCAACAAGATCAGTATTACGGCTCACTAAGAGACTCATCTGGGTTCAAGGTTATGGTGCATGATCAGGAAGAACCGCCTCTGATTAATGAACTTGGTTTTGCAATTCAGCCAGGGACGCACACATTCTGCGGGCTTAGGAAGGAAGTGGTATGTACATGAATAGTCAGCTAAACAACGGTTATTCACAATAGAAAATCTAACCGGAGGGGTTACATAAGAAATACTAGGTTACCTATTGGTCTTCACTTTCGTTATGGATGTTGTTCTTTTGCTGTTGTTGTTGCTGTTGTTTCTTATTTCCAAAGTGATCAGAGATAAATAAATATGCAAGCCGTGATGATTATTGAATAGACTGCTGGAGTTGGAACTTGAAATGTATCCCTGGTAACCTCAAAGTGTGGATGGACGCCTGATAGCCCCTGATAGATTCTATAGGCAACGGATCTCAGACGGTGGACTGGGCCTCCGGGAAATGTTACGCAACAGATTTTTAATAGTCAAGCTTTTCCTTTTAAACTTTTCGAGATAACGCCGATTTCTATATTCTCGATGGGCTACCGTTCTTCTGGGCAAAAATTACTGATTTTTCAATTAAACTATTATCTGATTTCTATAATACCGACACCTGTACTAAAGACACTTCCAGGGGCGTTACCTGTACGCACAGTACGCAGGTGCGCACCTGGAAAAGTACAAGGGTAAAGAAATAATAATAATAATACGTCGAGGGTAAAAAAAATAATAATAAAATAAGATACGAAAGTGAATAATAAAAAAAAAACAGCATGGGATAACGGACTGTTTAATTTTTAGTTTTACACCCGAATGTCGGCTTCCAGGGAAAAGACGTTATTCATTGATGGACCGAATCTTCAATTATACATTTAGAGGAACATTGAATTTAGAGAGGCGTAAATAGCTAGGCTGGATGGTTTAAAGCGTAAACGCATTGTTTTCACTTCGGACTGTCTTCGCACGAGACGAAGTAGGGCACGTTTACACAAACGTGGCAAATAGCGGCAAAAGAATCATTCATTTGCAAAATAACGTCTGAGATACCACTAGAACTGTTCTCGTTAGCGCTACGGTTACACTAGTATAGAGGATTCATAAATGTTCGCATTCAGAATTCTGGATTTATTTCATTGAGGGTATTCGTATCACTCATGTTACTTAAAACGCATTCGGATTCATTTCTGTTTACACACATCGCAACGACGACGGAGTTGGCAACGAGAGCAACGTCAAAAAGCAGAAAGTTTTAAAAAGTTAAACAACAAATTTTGTATAAGTAGCACGCTTGTTGGAATATTTCTTTCGGCCGTTCCTGCACGACTACGAAGTGACATTTTCTTATGCGACGTTGTTTAAAAGAGGTGAAAATAAACACACGATGATAAATTTTTCTTTCTCAGATCAAGCTTCAGTGCTATTCCCAAGGAGTAAACTCTAGTGAAATGCAGCCTACATTTGCCAAGTTGGAATAAACGCGAATTCGTTTTAATAGTGACGTATTTAGTACCCCCGCCTTCGTTGTTTTTAAAGCACCCTATACTCATAAACTCCTATGATCGAAGGAGAAAATTCAAAGTTACATGATTCGTTCTAAGAATTGTTTATTCTACAACACATTGCCGATGTAAAAGTAAGTAAGTATTCACTTTCAATTTCGGATTCCAAATGTCTGGAGACTCCAACAAACCGGGACGGTTTATATTTTTGAATTCACTCATCTGCGCTTTCATATGCAGTGAAAACGCTTAGGATATTTGGCGGGGGGGGGAGGTTTGTTCAGGAGCATTTGGGGAAGTGTGCGTACCTCTGAAAAATTCCTGGCCACGCCCCTGACTTCTCTTTGTCCCTTTGGTGTTAATGTTAAGAAAATATAATTTGACCAACATAATAACCGTCATTGTTAATTGCTTGTTTGTATGTTAATCTCATTGGTTTGTTTGTTTTTGTTCAGATGCATAACCTTCCATCGCCATTCAGGACTGCATGCGAAGATAAACACCTCGCTGGTTTTAAAAAGTATACCAAGTCCGCCTGCCTACTGAAATGCCGGGCAGATTACGTTATCAGTATGTGTAAATGTAGATCTTACGACTTAGAGGGTGAGTCACTTTCGTCTATTCAGATCTTGAAAATGTCGCTTGACTCTTATTTCAGCAAAAAAAACAATAAAAGTAACGCTGTTTGACGTCTCGATGCATCCAAAGAATGAAAAAAGGTTAACTGTAAAAGTTGTTAAAAGAGTTGAGGTTTGAACTCATTAGATGGCATTCATGTGTGTTTGATTTCTTTAAAAATATGCTAATTAATAGAACAGCTCAGTCGAGTCTATATCCACGTTCAGCGATGGTTTAGAACTCCTGCGTAAACAACATTTAATACTGAAAACAAGGCAATTATTCTAATCCTAGCTTGGTATTCTAAGAAGTTACAAGACTCAAGATAATCCTGGGTGTTATGGCAAACGCGTAAAATGCTTTTCCCCATAACGACAAGCATCTCTTTTCGTTTTTTGCCGTACGCTGAAATCAGGCCATGTGCGACATGTGCCCATAAAAGCAACCGCGTTCCAGGGCTTTAAATGATTTGTTGTCTATGCCAATGGGTCAAGGTATAAGTCTCCTGACCGCATGCATAGCAATTGAGCTATCCATACAAAACGATATTCTGAAATCCTTTTAATCTTGTAAAGTTTGTTGCGTCCATAATTTATGCACAATACAGGCGCGTGACTGAAGCACTAACCAAGAACAAACGTAGCTACGTACCCTGTCGACAAATTTCAGCCGCAAAACCAAATCTTTATTCGTGTTTCTTATGCATATTTTCAGCCAGGGGCAGTGCATATGTTGAACAACTTGTCTATTTATAGGATTCCAAAATCGTTTCTAAGCTGTCTTGTGAAGATTCTCTATTTTCCCATTTAGAGCGATTTTCGTATGACCTTGAAATGAAAGCGCGCGAACAAAACAGAAACGACAAACGAACGGAAATAGAGCGATTTGATTGGTTTATCGAACGGACAGACAAACGCGTCTGGCTTTTCATTGGTTAAGCGAACGCTCAGGTGAAAAAACTTCATGCCCGAGAACTTTCTAGAAATCAACCGATACTTCGCTTTGACGTCATACTACAACACGATTGGCCAATCGAACAATGCCTTCTCCATATTAGGTTTTCTTTGGCGGGAAAACGAAGAGGCCATGTTTTGATCTTTTCATCCATTGGCTGATGAAACAAAAAACGAACACTTACCGAAACCTTTTTTCAAGGTCATACGAAAATCGCTCTATCCATCCCAAAATCATTTTGCTTTCGGCCAATAATAAATAATCCGTGGTGTTCATAATTTCTGTGAATAGACTATTCTTATCTTATTCTCGGAGACCCAGGACCTCCCCTTGTGTCAGTCAATCCGGTAGGGGGAATAGCGCGACCAAAATTAATACTGGCATGTGCTTAAAATGTTTGGTCGTGCCATAAAATTGACCAACTGCCACTCCATGGATCTCCCAGAATATACTACCTATATTAACAGAAAGGGATAGGAACGGAAACAATTAATTAATTATAGGAAAATTTTGATTTCTGTCTATTAGTGTTTCTCCTTTCCCATACACATCATAGGTGAAGCTCCTCCTTGTCTACCTCAAGAAGTCAAAAATTGTGTTTGGCCTGCCATGGGTAAGTACTGGATTGTGAAGTTTCACTTCTGTGAGTATAATAGTACAGTTCCATTACAATATGAAACTTGAAAGTTCCAATTAAAACGGTAGCTTGGAAATACACATTTACCGCCAAAGGAATCCGTGAATCCATCAATACCGCCAATTCTTAGAACGGGAAAAACACATTAACATAAAAACAGGAAAAGGATTAATGAAATAACTACCGTAGATAAGTAAATGCCTGAAATATATGTAGTAAACACCCAGGAATATCCCCGTTTAGACTCAGAATTTAAATGCGTTCCCAATAACTTGAGAAAGATAACCCTTTTTTCTCTCTTCAACCAATCTTTAGAAATATTTCGTAACGAAAGCAACAATTGCGAGTGTCCAGTTCCGTGTGAGATAACCAAATACCAGGTTCAGCTAAGCTATGCCCAGACTCCTGCCAAACATTTCTCGGAGGTCTTAGCGCGGAGAAAGCACGTTAGGAAGGACATCATGAGACATTATCTCAGGTGAGAATAATTTGAAAGACGGATTCCAGGACTGAGCACTTGAAAGAGTGATGAATCAAAATGTAACCAAATTGGGAGCTAGGTGGGAACAGTATACAAGCGAATTTCACGGAGGGAAAAACTCTGAAGAAGAGAAAAATGGATTGCACCCAGCGCTTTTGAGTACTTTCAACTTTCAAAGTAATGTTTAACTCTCTCAGTTTATCTCAGTCTATTGTTTGTGACACTGATGATTGCGTGTTTGAGAGACAAATTTGTTTGCTCATTTATTTTGTTTTTTTCAAGCTGATATTTTTTTGCTCTAATGTTGATCGAGTTACATTGCGAAAAAGGTGAGTAATAACGGGAGGAGATTATTACAAACAACAAAATGAAAAAAATGTGGATGACCGTAGTCCTTTCAAAATGCCAAAACCAACCTGCCTCATTCGAAACCACAAGCGATGATACATAATTTAGCGAGAATCAAGTTAAAATAATTTTAATAAGGATCCTTTGAATTGAATTGAGAAAAATAGCACCATTATCATCAAGTCATAGTTCGAGGTAGGCATTTTCCTCTTCCGCCAAAGATATGGCTCATCTACTTTTTTGTTTTAGTTTACGGACAGCAAAACGGCTCATTTATTCGTCCTCGATCCAATTGAGTATTTTAACTATTTAAAATTTTCTTACCATCATTGCGTCAAGAATCTATAAATCCAATTTGCGACCAGGCCGAATCTTAGAAGAGAATCTCGTGAATTTTTGGAAATGGCGGGACAAATGAAAGAGTCTGACTGTTCTAATAAATGAACACTGTCAGAAGCGAAGAGGCGTTTCCCCTCTACTCTTACCTTCTAAGAGAGCACCCTCCATCTATTCAATAGATTCAATTATTTTAAATAGTCCCTTTCCAGCAATATACAAGGTACAAAACTGCCACATTGGAGAGCAAGTTAGACATTGGGACAAGACAAAAAAAGACTTACACCATTAAAGTGGTTATTTTGATTGTTCGTCTTCTCCCAGGGATTTTCATGATCTCCAGCATGGCGGTTTTGTAGTACGTGAATGACAAGCTGCAAAGAGTCTATTTCTCAAATGAAATTTTTAATACTAGTAAACTGTGCAGTTGCATAATCATTCATCAGGGACAACTTTCTTGAGCTTGATGTGTACTTCGAGGAGATGCAAGTTACGCTGATCACCCAGCGACAAGCGTATGACCAGGAAAGCTTGTTTGGTAAGTAACATAAACACTGAAATAGTTGCTGGATTATATGCTTTGGCCAAAATAACGAAGGTAGTTGAAGACTCATTGCCTCGTTATTGAATGTTACAATTTGCAGTGAGAAAGAAAACGAAAAACTTGTCAGTGAAAGGAAGTGTCCATCTGGTGTTGTACTCTGGTTATTGATCTGATTGGTCAATTAAGTCGCGATGTTATTGGTCGTCTGTCAGTTAAGCCGTGATGTTATTGGCTATGAAGACTCGTAATCAGTAACTGGTGCGTGTCGATCGTTCTATTGTCACAGTGAAACAGTCGTCTATTGTTAGTCAAATTGTCGGTTCTCCAGTCGTTCTCTCGTAGCTAGTTTTGCTTGACCTCGTCAATAAGTCGTTTGCACGGCGCCGGTAACTATTGGCTACGATTCAGTGGCGTTTGCTCTAAGTTAGTAAACCAGCTTTCTAAAGTAAGACGTTGATAGTAGTCTGTACAATACGTTATACATGTCGCAGAGTCCCAGTCAATTTCATGTTTCGTCTTTTTATGTTGTTAAGACAGATTTCATCAGGAAATTGAGTAATTTCAATTTTCAGTGGACAAAAACCTTGTACCAGAATATTTTAAACAATGCCGGATTCTATTTTACATTTTTCAAGGGCTATAAATATATAACAAAGTGGAGAAGTGGAGGTGGCTAGTGGTGCACATTTACGCGATTTTTGCGTCGCTCGCTCGGAGGAACTGGAGGTGAATCAGTGAATAGTGCAGGATATTCACTGATTGAGTAGCCAATCAAAGCGCACGAAAAACACTATCCACTGTTTTTAATTAGTGTATACTAAAATTAGTTATCTGTAATAAGACCAAAGACTGTTTCTTGGCTGCCCGAGAAAATAAATGTCAAAGTTCACAAAAATTGTTAAAACACAGGTTAAATTCTGAAAATTTCATGTTCAAGATGCCATTTCGCGAAATTTGACATCTATTCTCTCGGGCTCTTATGAGAAATAGTGTTTGGTGTTATTACAGATAACTAATTATATCTATATAGGCCTCGAAAAATGTAAAAAAAGAATGCGATATTGTTTAAACTATTCTGGTACAAGGTTTTTGTCCACTGACAGTTTCATCAGTTCTTTTTTAATCACATTTGATGATGGTTTATGCCTCTTGAGAAACTCGTGACCCTTGCATGTCAAACGAATCAGTGACTTATAAAGAATCTCGGTAAATCGTATGTAAATTATGCTTCTTTGATCCTCATATTTCGTCGTAAACGTTTTGGGGACGTTTGACAAGTGTCCAACAACTCACTTCTGA
>JBBMOI010000004.1:29987500-30032500 GCA_038088405.1 Porites divaricata
ATCTGTCTTCATATTCAAGGATTTTTTGTTACAATGACTTGTTGTGTTGACGTGTTGAAGCATCAGGTTTCTTCTGCAATGTTGTGAACTAATTCCTTGTCTGATATTTTACAAAACAAAGGAAATAAATAGAATTAGTCCTGGACAACACAGTCGATCCATCAAGGGCATGCTTTTTTGACATACATTTGTACAGAATTCAACAACTTTTTGGGAACTGCATAACTGAATAGACATAGTGTCTATACCAACAAGCTAGTGTTGGAGTCAGAAATTTGAGTAGTAAAGAAACATTTGGGATCAGCCTTTCATGTATGTGTTCATCTAAGACAGATCTGATGCTTGTCTGATAGAGAGTCAACTAAAAGGATAAAGGAAGGCATGGGGACCAACTCTAAATGTCCGTTTTAGCAAGGTGTCCGTTGTAGAACATATTTGGATTATATAAGGTCTTCCAAAGAAACAGCCATCAAATAAGGCTTTAACCCTTTAAGCCCCAGTATCCACATACAAATTCTCCAAACTGATCTCCATACATTTCCTTAAAGAATTAGTTGAGAGAATTTGTTTAAAGATCAAAGTATTTTCTCTTGGGTGATCATTTTATTGATTCTTAAAACTTATCTCTTTACAGTGTATGGATAATTGTAAGGAGAAAATTGATATTGGACACTATTGGGACTTAAAGGGTTAAACGCTAGCTGCTAAGAAAAGTGGCTGCTTCTAGCTTCAGTAGCTTACGGGATTAGAATGTGGTAGTGCCATTTTCCTGAGGCAGAGCCACTGATGTAGAGAGTGGTGAAGCCAAGAGGGAGATTCAAATTGAATCATTGCCATTCAATAATATTTCATGACACTACAGCCTAAACAAAGACAAATCAACTGCGGAGGGAAGCATTTGCACCCAACAAATCCCGCTAGCTATCCAGAATTGGAGTGTAGAGTTTTGATAAAGGTTAACGGTAATATGTTGAGGATTCAGATATGTTGTCAATTTACACGTATTTACATGCGTGTACCATAAATCTTCCATTAGCTCCCTTGGAGGTTATATATTTAAAACATGTTCAAGGGGGGCCTAATGGCAGCAGGGGCTGATTTGAGAGGTAGGCATAATTAACATAGCAAAGATGGTGGAATCAGTTATCCATAAAGAACTAGAATAATTATTTAAAGTGGAAAAGCTCTAAAAAGCAAGAATTTAGATGACAATCACCTTCGTAATCAAACTCAAACTTACCTACATTCTAAGTGTACTTAGGTTTTCCTTCTGTACGGTTAATTAACAGAAGGAAAACCTAAGTACACTTAGAATGTATGTAAGTTTGAGTTTGATTACAAACTCAAGGTGATTGTCATCAAAATCCTTGCTTTCTAGAGCTTTTCCACTTTAAATTCTAGTTCTTTATGCACTATATTAAATTCCATAAATCTCATGAACAGTAAAATACCAATTGTTAAATGTACATACACTATACCTAAATTAAGTTAGTATAATTACATTGATGACTGTACAATTACATTGAGCGCTGTGATTGGCTAGGAGCTTCGCCCAATCCCGCTATAATCACCGCGCGGTGATTATAGCATTGAAGGCTAGCAGTTTTCAAAATGGCAGCCAGATTTTTTGATGTTTCAGGGTCGGAAATTGATCAATAATTTTATTTTCTCGAATAATCATCAATGTAATTATACTAAAACAATTAGTCGCCTCAGGCGACGTGAATATTGGTGAATAGTCACCTCGACTTCGTCTCGGTGACTATTCGCCGATATTCACATCGCCTTCGGCGACTAATAATATTATTGTTGAATATTACAATCAAACCTCTCTATTATGGCCACCTTGGAAACAGAAGAAAGTAGCTGCTGTGGAGGGCTGGCTGTTGTGTGGAGGTAGGGGTACAATATAACATTTTTTTCAGGGAGTACATAGGGGGTGGCGAATGGTAAAATCCGAGACTCGCCAAGACGCTAAGATCCTAGTTAGAAATCTGACCCCGAGACTCTTTGGTAAAAAGTTTCAAGACTCAAAAAACATAAATACAAACCATGCAAAAACGAGACTTCAAGACTTATCAAAAACGCTTCCGAGATTTCGAGATCCTGCCAAAATTTTCCGAGACCCACGTTTTTCATGGTACCATTCGCCACCCCTTACATACATACTTTTAATATTGCATAGCTCCCCCTTGGGTGTTCTTGCGCCAAACATACATGAATTAAATAATATAATAAACTAGAACACTATTTACATTTCGGTGAAAAAACAACGAATTAAAAAATAATGATGATAATAATAAAACAGTACATTTCTATAATAAAACATTATCTATGAATTAAAAATATTTTTAAAGATTCTCTTTTTAAAAACGGTAAGACAGAGATTTAGAGAGTTGTGAGGATCAGGACAGTGAGCAAGATTCTGAAGATGACAGCCTTCCAGACGTGGCATCCAGGAGCCTAGTTATCTGTCCAAATGGCATGGGGGATATAACATAATTCACAAGTTGTTTTTCTTTTATCTTTTTTTTAATTTCTCCTAAAGCTAGCTTTACAAGACACTGAATTGACTTAGTTAGAGTTTAAATTTCTGTACTGCATTGTTCTTCTTGTAATATGCTAGGTGCCAGGAATATAGGTGAAATTTCTCATGCTCATTGTGCCCTACAAGGGTCAAAATTGAGACTGATATGGTCACCTGAATGCGACTAACATTTTCTCCTTGGTGACTACAAATTTGGTTTACCTGAATTTCTCAGCTCTGCGACCATGCTAAATTTCAGAAGCCCTGATGCTATGTGCAGCGTCATTTACGTTATACAAATTGGCGACTAAAAATTTGCATCTGAAGACTGACTATATTTCTACAGTTGGTTGCCAAAAGGCAACCTGAGGATTTTTTTAAATTTTGAGCCCTGCCCTAAACATTTTGTCATATTATCCCATTAAAACAAGAAAAATGTTCACATAGTTATAGGCTTTTAAGGAGTTCCAAATTTGGTTCATTAATTTTCATTGTCAATATCCTCAGCATCAGAGCTTGAATTGTCACTGATCAGTTTTGCTGGATCAAACTCTACTTTACCTTGGCAGCAGACGACAATCGAATAATATCCCATGATGTACATCGTTTCATGTCATATTATCACTGCATACATGACATATCATGATCAGTATTCTTCAGTAAGTGCAAAATGAACATCGCAGTGCTCTATGTGGATGGTTTCCAAACATTTTTTGGTTCAGCAGCTTCTGCTTTTGAGAACATCGCATTAGCTTAATATTCACCATTCTTTAAAGGAGATTTTCAGCATTACTTTGAAGGGTTTTTCATGTGTTTCACTGAACTTTCGAGAACTACTTATGCGCTCGGTCGCAACTAAACACAAAGTATAAGAATCGGCAACTGATTTTAGGTTCACTAAGAGAACCGAAACCATGACTGATCAAGAAAGTGGCTCCAACAAAATAGCTGCTATGCTGTGAAGCTAATTACCAAAGGAGGATTTATTACAGCATCGCACTCAAAGGTGCTGAGTTTACAAAGGCAGTTACAAATAATATTTAACCTATCGACAAAATTGCGACATACAATCCTCTGAAGCACAATCTACCTGGTATATATTGACTCAGGCAATCTTAAAGGAAATTTCCTGGCCAGAATACCGATCTGTTCTTTTGAATAACTTAAGTTTCTGATGTTTCTTTTTCAAATTCTGATCAGGCTTGTTTAACATTGTGCCGCTTGCATGCTGCGTAGCACCTTTCTTTGGGCTCCTATCACACTCAGACTCACTGAAACACATCATTATTCACCACTCCTTGTTCTAATTAAAACAATTATGGTCAAACTCCTTTTAAAAATAACCACTTTGAAAATACAAACTGCTTGCTTTGGCATAAAGTGCTCTCTAAAGCACCCCACAGATTGTAGCTTTCAGCAGGCTTCACACATATATTATCAGACATAGTGTTGAAATGTGATAAAAGATAGGAGATTCCAGCCATCTTCGGTCGATAAAAAAGTGTTCAAAACATAGTTACTTCTGGGTACTTCTTAGCCTGTACAATATTTGGGACTTCATTTTGCTGGCGCAAGGTCCACATTTGGAAGACTTCAACATATAATCCAAAAACTTGTAAATATCCATGACCTTGTTGTGGTTCACTGAACACTGTGATCCAAAGACAAAGTGAAACAATGAAAATAAATGTTTCTATATAGAAACTTTGCTCTTAAGCCATTGCAAATCTGAGAAATCATGTCAAATAATAAAAAAATAATGCATTTTTGTTACTTTTACTGGAACACAAATAAGAAAAAAAGCCGACGAAAAAATGACCTTATTTCGCAATGGAAAATGCCATGACTGCGATATTGTGTGATGCTTCTGGAAAAATGCATGATGGGATAAATTTGATCGTCGTCTGCCTTTTCAGGAAGGGGAAAAAAAGAGAAGAAGGTCTCTAAGGGCACGATTAATCGAGGGATGGCTACTATTTGAGGAAGTACGATATGCTAGAAATCCTGTGGAGAGTCACAATGTAAGGTAAAATGTGTAATATCGAGACAAAACAACCTTAGCTAGTTAAAGCTGGACTTTAATCCTTTTTTGCCACCAAAAAGCCAGTGCTTTTAGCTACTAGTGGGCTATAACTTATAGGCTAGTAGTAGCTCAACCAATCAGAATGCAGCATTGATAATAGACCACTAGTTGGATTTTACTAAAAGTATTAGGCGTAAAGTGTAAAGCATACCTTTCATGCATGTGTACATGCAGTACGTCACATCATTTTTATGCTTTTACACATATTACCTTACACCTATTTTGTATATATACATGTATAGCACACACAAAATATTTTCTCATCCCTGACAATCCATGCATATTGATCGGCGAAAGCTTGGATTGCAATTATTTCTTATTTTTTATTCAGCCGTTTAAGGCTTCACTAGAACAATATTTTTATATTTTTTAATCATGCTGCCAAAGGACAACATGAAAAGATTTTTTAAATTTCGAACCCTGTAAAGTTGCTACACTGTCAAGTTTGTCTAACGTGTTGATTGCCTGATGCTGATGTTATTCAGCTTTTTCAACAGAAAAAGAATAGCCAGGGTTCGTACCCTTTTTAGCACCAAAAATTCAAGGACTTTTCAAGGACTGTCAAGGATACATTTCCCATTTTTCAAGGACTCCATGCAGTTCAAAAAAGAGCCTTGAGTCCATGTCTTTTTTAGTTCTTCCACAACACGAGTAATTTTATCCCGGAGGTCTTTCCGTGTTTGTTCCTCTTCCTTTGGAGTTCTACTTAAACTATACAGTTAGCAATGAAATTCAAGGACTTTCCAGCATCGACCACAATTTTCAAGGACTTTCAAGGCCTTGAATTTTTATTTTAAACTTCAAGGACTTTCAAGGTGCGTGCGAACCCTGAATAGCAAACAGTGTGAGAAATATCAATCTCACTTCTGGGCTCACTTTTTTAAAAGCCGGGGATTAAGGTAATATTGTCAATGACGCAGACCTCACTGTTATTAAATTATTAAATTATTTTTGGTGTCATTTAAACTGCGGTACTTTTGTTTTCAGTCTGCAGTCTGCAAACATGTCACCGATTAATCAACTACATATTTCAGGGTTCATACCCGTTCTTGAACAAAAAATTCAAGGACTTTTCAAGGACTCTATTCAATTCAAAGAGAGCCTTAATTCTATGTCTTTTTTAGTTCTTCCACAACATAGGTAATTTTATCTGGAAGGTCTTTCTGTGTTTATTTTACTGTGTTTGCTCCTTTTCCTTTGGAGTTCTACTTAAATTATAAAGTTAGCACCGACATTCAAGGACTTTCCAGCACCGACCGCAATTTTCAAGGACTTTCAAGGTGTATGCAAACCCTGATATTTGAACCACCAACATATTACTCTCCACTCTCAACATCTTACCCCCGACCCTACCTACTTACACGTACAGAATTGCTGCTTCAGGATTTCAAACATATTGCTGCTTTTCGGTGACACGCCATTCAAAATAGATAAAGTCCACAATCTAGGAAATGAAAGGAGGTAAATATGCAAAGACCCTTGCCAAGATTCAGTTCAGAGGAATATTTTGTATACAAGATATCAAAAGAAAAGTTTACGCAAATTTATAGAGATTTTTATGGAGATGCCATGCTGGTGCTGATCCAGATGGGCACCAACATGGTGGACAGAAACCAACAGAAACGTCTGTTACCGAGTTTTTTTTTTTTTCTTCGAGGAACTCATAAACATTAGAGTAATACTTTTTCTAATAAATGAATTGTTTAGATGGCAAAATTCCCCGAAATAAGTCATTTTTTAAACTACATGTCAACTCTCTTGGCCGTCATGTAAATGCTGCGTCACGCAAAAGCTTTAGAAATTCAAGGGTACTCTATCACAACAAAGCCAAGAACACTTGGGTAGACTTTCATGTACCCGACTAAGATGGCGGAGGACAAAAGAACCATTGTTATTCTGATTAGGGTTAGGAAACAGGGTTTTGTTATGTTCCCTTTGTTCAGCTGCTCTAATAAATCGTGAAAGTAAAATCTCAGTAGGATCGATAGTTTTGTAGTTTGAATTTTAGTGACGTCAAATGAAAACCAACAAATGTAACAATTCAATTAGTCTGACAAAAAATCATGCAAATTCATATCCAAGCAACACTTTATAACCTAATAAAACAACAAGAGAACGAAGTTCCGATAATTTTCAGGCCAAAAAATTCATAGACTTTACAAGGGCTTTCCAGAGCCCTTTTTTGAGATTCTAAGCACTTTTTCCAGAGAGTTAATGCAGAAACACTGTTAAACGAGAGCTTGTGAGTTGAGTCGGTTTCGGTTGAGTTGAGAAAACACGCGTGGAAAAACTTGACTGATAAGAGTTCTACGTAGACCAATGACCCTCTGGAAATGATCAGTGTTCAAACTTTTGGCTCGATGTATATGAGAGCAAGGGTGATAAGAGAGTACTGGGAATTATTACAGTTAGGAAGAAATTTCAGTTTCATACCTTTTGAAGAGAACAATCGGCTGAGACCATTCGCAACTCGTAATACGATTTAACGCATGTGGTTGTAAGTGCAAGTCTGTGGCTTGGAGCAAAACTCTCGTCTGGGTCTGGGTATGAGATTACGTCTGCCGTTAACGTCTGCCCTTATTGGTTAACACGATAGCACGTGACATACCCAATATTGGCAGGTGGATGAACATGAACGACTGACCGAAGTTTTGTCTCTGGCATTGGCCGTTGAACAGTGAAAGACGGGGTTATTATGGAAAAATGTGTTTAGGCTTTCCTTTGTCAAGGTAAGGGAAGCTTAAATAGTTCACTTCTTAAACCTAAGCGGATTTTTATGACCAATAACTTCAGTTCACTCAATTTTACGCTCCCTCTGTCAACCACTCGAGCATTTGAACTTTTTAATACAGCCAGGCTGTTAAATTCCCGTCACACTACAATGTAGATCATTATAGGGATACCTTTTTCGTGAAAAATGGTACATAAAAGAAAGGGTTGGACCTCGGGACAGAGCTTCTCGCGTATAGGCATTAGTTGAGTACCCTCCCCCCCCCCCCCCCCCCAGGGATTGCAACTCAGAGTTTCAGGCTTCTTGTGAAGCTTGTAGTTAGATCAGTCTTCTTGTATTCTGCTCTCGTTCAACTGTTGAGCACAATTCGTATTGGCCCCATGTAATCCAAGTCAGTCTTTGATTCTAGGATTCCACGCCGTGGGTCTCAAATTCCAGGCAGTTGATTTCAGTCTTTTTTTAGTGGATGCTGGATTCCAAAGGCCAGAATTGCGGATTCCACAAGGAAAAATTTCACGGACTCCGGAATCCGGACTCCCTTACACGGGGTGATCTTATAATCAATCAGGACATCACCCTGGTACTTTGTTATATTATATAAAATACATTTTTTGACTGGCAGTCCTTTTTTAGGAAACGGTTTATTTTGAGGTCCGGCTGCAGGGACTGTGTGTATATTTTTATATGTCAACTTACATCTCTGCTTTGTTTGGTGAGAAATGTTGGAGGACACTTCGTGGTTGACCTGTATCAGGGCCACCCGACAACTCGGTTTTCTGTAAAATATCTGTTCGAAGTAGCACACATTTCTAGAATTTTCTTGAGTTACATGATCCTTTCACCTACAATTTTTCGAAGTTCATCTGACAAATCAGGGGCACCCAACGAGAATATCGTTAAAAACCACTTAAACATAGCATAGTTAAACGTATTTTAGTATTTAAACGGTAGATGTAGGCATATTCTTATCCCCTAAAAATTTTTCATCTGTTCGGATTTCCTAGCTGAAAGTCTAGTGATCCGAAAATTATAGGGATCAAAACTTACCTTTTCGAAAATATCAGCCCAAAAAAAAGGCTCCCGAAAATTCTAGGTGACCTTTTTAGGGTAAAAATCCGTTAAAAATAGGCAATTATACCCTTTTTTAGATGTTCGAAAATCCTAGGAGAGGCAGGCAAGCAAGAAATTTTACAACAATGTTCCGAAAATTCTAGATCTCAAATCCCGAAAATTGTCGTTGGGTGCCCCTGACAAATTCCCTATACAATTTTCTAAGGTTCGATTTTTCTCATTTCTCCTCAGGTAAAGCTATATTTCGACGAAAAAGGAAACGAAATTTTGATGGAGAGAGGAATCGGAAGAATTCTAACCTTCGTAAAGCTTTAAATTTCATCTAACACTTTTCGGGATAAAAATACTGAAGTCATTGTCATTTTGAAAATACTCAAGTTGCCCTAAGATGACCGAACATACCTAAAAATGCCGCTTATAATGCATTTCATGATACATGATAAATTACTTTGGATAGCCTAGAAAGTGTTTTCAATGCATGTATTTTGGTGGAAACTGTCGTTGGGTGCCCCTGCTGTATGAAAATGGCAGCCATTTTGTTCCCTAATACAACGGAAGTATCACCGAATATTACAGTAGTTCCCAGGAAACGAACTCAAGGTGATCCGCATCACATGTTTTTTGCAAGAGGGAAACAACTTTCCCGAGCAACTTTCACTTTGCAAAAATAAACAAAAGAGTTCCCAAAAGTATAATTACACGACCTATGTAGGAAAAACACTGCTAAAGAAGTCCGTATTGCGACGATCATTTCTTCATTGAATTTATTTGTACTTAGGGTGTTACTAAACAGAGTAACGCAGTAACGAGTAACGAGTAACGGAGTAACGAGAAAACGAGTAACGGGAAAAAAATTCAACAGGTTAAAAAAATAAATAAATAAATCCTAATGAAAGAAAAAACAGAAAAATGGTTGTAATATCCTAATAACAGCCTAGGAGCAGCAATGGAGGAAGGTGAGGTACAGGTTTTCTTTTTTATTGCCACAATTATTTCCTTTCTTAGTAGAAATAGTTCTGCCAGGTAAATGAAAATAATAGAATCTTGTTGGACCCTTATTACGGTTGTCAACTAACCAATTGCATGTACTCGATTACCAAGGCTTAGAAACAATTTGCTCGCTTATTACTCCTGAGGTTATTACCTTTCCTGCTCAACTTTCAATGTCTTTTACTCGTCCTCTCGAAAATAAGGGATTCGACTTAATCATGGCTACCTTTCAAAAGTTAATTACAGTGAACGTTTCTATCGGTTTAAAAGGAATTATAAATCATGTTTAAAAATAACCTCCCGTTGTAAAGACTCTGAAGTTTGAATATTGGCGGCAAAATAGAATAGCAGAGCGAGACTAGTTTTTAGATCGATTTTAAATTAAAGTAAAGTAAAGTAAAGAAACATTCAAATGCATGGGTTAGCTTGAAGTTGCGTGTAACATCAATCAATGCAGAATACACGCGAAGCATAGTTACTGCCAGGGCATGAAATTAACTCTTTTTTTGTAGGTTTCACTTGGCTACTTGATATTTCAAAGTCAATTCCATTAAGTCAAATAAGTCTAGAGCGTCCCCGAGAAAAAAAAATGTAAGCGAAACCAAACAAGAAAAAACAGAACAAACAAGGAGTAAACGGCCGGTTTTAATACTAGAAGTTATTTTGGAGTTGAGATCCTACAAATTCAAAAGTTTTGAAACCAAATGATTCTAGCAGGTCATCAAAAGTAAGCAAAGAGGACCCCTACGTATCTACTAGGAAAACCAAAATGGCATTCGCCGGCCACAGAGTTTCCTTGTGAAATATGTGTCATTTTGCGTAATCGTCACAGACATTGGTACCTGTATTACTTGCAATTTCACTCCCTGATAACTTGCAATTCATGAACTCATTTTGGACCAAATTTTAATTTGTTATGCCCGGGCTTAATGGCTTAAAGGTAGCTACTATACGCCTCTGTCAGCACTGAATTCTGTCAGGGACTTTTTACTCTTCTTGTAACGCTTGCGATAGTCTGCTACACAGCCGTTTTTAGTGTCGTCACGCAACGCTCCCCCTACGCTTGAGGCAAACTTAAAAAAAGTATTGTTTATATGAAACGTCTCAGCTAAGATGGCAACAACAAATAGTATTTTGAAATCGTAGAAGAGCCCTCGTTCCCAGTGACTTATGATCCCTTCGGGAAAGGAATGGTCGTGTCTTCTAGACTTGCTTTGACGATCAATCTCTAATATTAGGACCTGGTATTAGGAGCTGAAGTGCGGACACTTGCAGACGGTGTTTACTATCCTGCGACTACGAACAGAGACCTGCATTTGGCATAAGAAGTACTTTTTGCTTTATCTTCTTACAAAATTTAATTAATTCATTAGTTATCACAATCGTTCACACTGAAACCTTGAAACTTAGGGTAATCCCATACCCTGTCTAAAAAAGAATGCGTCACAAAACAAACTTTCTGTTTCTTTTCTTCATGATCTCAATAAGCACAACGTATACAGCGTTATCTAACTAACCATACGGAAATCAATGTTACTGATACAGATGCCGATGTTTGTGATGCTACTACCCGGCTACTACTACTGATGAACAGTGACTTAAAACCAGTAGATGCAGTTTTGTTCAGTTGTAAATATTCAATGATTTGCGACAATTGTTCAGAAACTCGGCTCTTTTAAAATAGTCTTCCTGACTGGGCTGTAGGAAATAACCTTTTAAGGTGAACGATAAACGGAACGTTTTGTTACCCTATCTGCTGGATCACAGTATAGGCATATTCACTTGCAAATAACAGCTGTAGCCAGGTGACTTTTTCCGCACGAAAACACCTTCGACTTTGGTGGAGGGAGGGGTAGGTTGGGCGGGGGGTTTAAGTCGTTGTTTTAAGCACTTTTTGGAATACACATATTTTTTGAGTTTGGTAAAGGTCATTATTAGGATATTACAACTGTTTTTTTGTTTTTTCTTTCATTAGGATTTTTTTTAACCTCTTGAATTTTTATTCCGTTACTCGTTTTCTCGGTACTCCGTTACTCGTTACTCGTTACTGCGTTACTCTGTTTAGTAACACCCTTTGTACTTATTTGTTTTGCTTGAATATAATAATACGTGACAAGAGATTTCATGCGATTAACGAATTACATGACACGAAAGGTTCAGATTTCTTGGCCAAATTGACTTTCCCCGTTTTCCATTAAATTTTTAAGGCTGTAAATATCATTTTAAATTTTATTTGTGTGTTGTTTAGTTCCGAAAGGGACAACACTGTTGAACTTTTTTCTTTTCTTAGGCTGTTAACAGGAATTACGTAGCGAGCGACCGAGAAATTTTAATGTTTCAATTGCGCAATACATAATGTACACTTGCGAAGACGTATGACGTACGTATGAAGAAAAGTGTTGAATCAGTGTATGCACGGTCGCATCGATGGCTTCACTTTTAACAGCTGTTTTTAAAGCGACTGTTGGTTTACTTGTGCAAAAAGGCCGCGATGCAGCTGCCGAAAAGCTAAAGCAAGGAGATATTACTGATCAAAAGCTGCGAGACGTGATTGTTCGAGAAATCCATGATGTCAAATCGAAGCTGGATGGCCTGGCAAGGAAAGATCTCCTGGCGGCAATCGACTTCTTTGAAGAGGGAATTACTTTATTGTATGATCTGCCTCAATTGGAATTCTCACCAGGGTATTATGCTGAAGATAATGTGGTTTCTCTACCTCAGGCAATGTCCAACTTGAAACTGACCCAAAGCATGGATGGAGGCTCGATAACAACTCTTTCTAGAGCCAAGAAAAGGTTCCAAGATTCTCGCAGGAAAGCAACAGAAGCGTTTAATGACGAAGCATTGAAACTTTCCGACCGCATCGTGGCAATGAGATACCGAGTTATGGCGACAGTGCTGGAAACAGTAGACAATCCTTCAGCCGCTCTATCAGCTTGCAGACTGTGCATTGAAAGATTGCACTCACTGCCAGCGGTTCAAAATTGTTTTTCTGTCGAACTTAACAAGGGTCTTCGTGGCTGGTTCAGCAAAGATGATCGCAGAGAAATCATTACCGCTATTTGCCGTGTAAATCGCGTCATCTATGATGTAAATTGTATCGTTTATGGCTTTGGCAACAATGAATTACAAGACATCACACAAACCTGGCCTTGTGTTGATATTGACAACGGAAATGTGAATGTTAATCCACTGATGGACGAAAGAGTTGCTAATACTTTACGAAAGCGAGGAATGACCTATTTCTCCGCGCACTGGTCATTCGGTCAGGAAGGAGAAGAGAAACATAGGCTGAAGCAGCCTGGTGGAATTGCAACAAACACGCAGGGGCACTTTATTGTGACCGACTATAAAGACCGCAACGTAAAGGCTTTTGACAGCATTGGTAGGTTTTTATACTCATTCTACCCTGGGACTAAGATGAATGACAAAAATGTATTTATTCATGATGTGGCGACTGACAAGAAAGACAATGTTTACGTTCTTCTGACACTCAAGATGCCCGGAGCTGATGAAGAAGAGTCTTTTGTGTACTTAAAAACGTCGGATCAATTTCTTCCTCTCAGGGGTGGGTTCAGGTCATGGTCTTTCGGATGTTCTTCACTCGCAATTAGTGACAAAGACAAAGTGCTGGTACGCGGAGGGATGATTGGCGGGCACTACGTGGTGGACTTGTATGAGAAAGACGGCCAGTTTGTTAGCCGTTTTGGAGAAGGCATCTTGAAAGGGGCTTCATCCATTGCCGCTGCTAATGACGGATGTATCATGGTAGCGGATCACGAGGGTGATTTGCATCATGTTTACACCTTTAGCGAAGAGGGAAAACGGCTTTCTAAGTTCAATGTGCAGAGATCGTACCACTACCCTCAAACGACGTTCCATCAAGCAAGTGAACATTTTGTTGTAGCTGGTATTGAAAGAGGAGCAGAACGTCGCCTGCAAATCGTGATTTACACCAAAAGTGGCGAAATTGTGCGAAGTATTGAGCACAACGAGACTGATATAGTTTACTTACGAGGTATTGCAGTTACTGAGGATGGTCGCATTGCTGTGGTGTATAAACAAGCAAGCGAGTTCAAGATACTTATGGTATGAATTGATTTAAACTATGGCGCTTACCATTCGTCAGAACTGGCCGACCAGACCGATGCAGTTGAAAAGAGAATTCCTCTATATATCAGTACTACCTTATTATAGGAAATTAACGCCAATTTCGAAGATTCCCTGTTCTTTCAAGTCGATTTAATTTTTTTCAACGTTAATTTCCGCCAGCTTAATTTCCCTTATTTTGGCCCCAAATTCTCCTCGATTTACATTTGGCATTCTTGACGGCTTAGAAAGAGCGGTATCGTTTATGAGGGTGAAGACTCCAGTATCGGTAAAATTGTGTCGCGGAACCCTCGAAGAGGCCAGATTTCTTTGCTTGACCCCCTCCCTACGTTTAGGGAAAGTATCAAGAACAAAGTCTCAATTACGGATTGCAAGTTTAACTTTGTTCTAGTCGTCTCAACAAGTTTTGTTTCTTAATTGTGAACGTCACGTTAATTTCCTTCATTTCAAAATGGTGTCCTCTCTTTCGCGTTAATTTCCTTTGTTGTTGTTTTACATTAAATTCGCGGTAATTTAAGTCGCGTTAATTTCCAATTCTTTAATTTCATGGAGCGTTAATTTCATATAATAAGATATTCAGTCATATGATGCCTTGTATGCACTGAAATGACAGTCTTAGTGAAAATTTTGAGAAAAGACTTGTATTTCATTTTGAAAATCACCGGTCCGGGCGGCACTGATGCTCTGACTTTTGGTGGCGAGAAGAGGGGCCACCGACTGGATCGAGAGGAGCTGAGTTATAAAACATGAATTATTTTTCACGTTTTATCGCCCAGAATCCAGGACTGTCTTGGATTCCCTTGCGTTAAAAAAAAAATATTAACCCTTTAAGCCGCAATATCCACAAACAAATTCTCCAAACTGATCTCCATACATTTCCTTAAATAATTAGTTGAGAAAATTTGTTCAAAGATCAAAGTATTTTCTCTTGGTTGATCATTTTATTGATTCTCAAAACGTATCTCTTTACAGTGTATGGATAATTGTAAGGAGAAAATTGATCTTGGACACCATTGGGACTTAAAGGGATAAAGGAATTCACGCCATGAGTTATCCGGATTTTTTGTCCGTGAAACTTGCATTAAGGATTCCAATCGTTAGTGGGATTCCAGATTCCTTGAGCTGTATTTCGGATTTCACACGGATTCCAGGGTTCCGGATTCCACAAGCAAAATTTATCGAATTCCGGACCGAACAGATTGAACAGATTACCGGGTCATATCTCCTTATGGAAGCCGCATTCAAATCATCATTTCATGAAAATATAAAACGATCGCCATTTCCTCCTCTTGTGCTGAAATTTGAGAAGCTGTCACCTTGAACCTGCCGTTTGCCGCAAACGAGATTCTAGAATTTTTGCGGGGTTAAGTAAAAGCAAGAAATTTTAAACTTAAGTACGTCACTCGACGTTTCTGGATGTTCCGACTATCTTATCGAGCGTAAGAACCTTTAAGTTTGAAAGTTGTTAAAAGAGTTGAAGTTTGAATAAACTGATCATGAATTACATTCATGCATGCTTCACTCTTTTAACTTTGAAACTTGATAATGACGTACGAAACCTTAAGGTTAATTTTTCTTCTTATACGCTTTAACAGGCAACTGACCGTCGCATTTATCTCTTCTTGAAACATCTTGATATGTATTTCCTTATTGGGCGTAGGATTTTTACCCTTATTGGATTGGCATTTGCCATTGTCTTTACCACTCTTCTTGGCGAAATATCCTACCAAAACCCGACGGCAGCAAAGGCCAACACCAAAAAAACAATGCAGGCAATGACACGAAGTCTTTTTCAGCTGTGAATTGTGGTTGTTTCCACGCCCATGTTCTCCATGATCAACAATGAAGCTTGCTTTTGAAACAGCAAGACCTCCCCCCCCCAAAAAAAAATAAATAAATAAATAAATAAAAAAGATAGACTAAACGAAACAAAACTAACAAAACAACAACAACAACAATCGTGTTGTCAGATGACCCAGCTGGGTTTAATGAAGTTTTAGTTCACTTGAATTATGTCAAGACCAGTCTCTTATTTGTTGTCTCTCATTTACGTTGATTAAAAAAGACTTCTATTATTCCTTCAGTTGGTGTTTTTCTACAGGATTAGGAGTTAAATGAATTACATTGTAAATATGTGTGTTTAAAGGCTCTGTCTCGAGGAGAACTTTTTTAAGAACTTGGATCCAGTTTGCTGGAGTCAGTAGCAGGGTGCACCCGAATTCGTTTGGTTTATATGTTTGTTGTCATCTTCCTTAAATTTTCCTGTGTACGTAAAATACCGATAATCGAAGATCAAGGCGCCAAGTCAGTGCTGGTGTAAATCTTAATCTTCGTCTGAGGAAGGGAGGTGGAACGTCACCTATTTTATCAGTTTACTATACTGATTGCAGTAATGGTTGAAGCACTTTGAACATTTATAAGAATTAGCATCGATAATTACGTTAGCTACAAACATGCCACAAACTATAATGAAATAATTTTAGGTAATCAAGTACCAAAATAATCTTGACTTTGATCATTTGTGACGCCAGTACCGGACACCCGTTGTTGTTGTTGTTTTTTTTTAACCCTGTTATTTGAGTTTGCACGACCTTTTTTTTAACTTACCCTTCAGTTTGATTGCTTGCAATTCCTTGGCAATTTCTTTCACTTCAACTTGAGTACCTTGCGTTTTATGCAGATGTGTTATATGGTCAACGAGGGCTAGCAGGATTAAAGTCATTCACTTTTCTAAAGCCTTGCGTAGTTCTGGTTCTTAGTGGAGCACAAAATCACGCTTTTATATCTTTGGTGCGTCCCTCCGGAAACGTGCCGACGATATTGTAAAGATCAAAATCCAAACTGACTTAAGTTTTTGAAGGAATTCAATAAATCTCATGCCAAATTTAACATCATTTTTTTCGATTATAAATTGATGCTAAATTGCTAAATTTATGGCAATTAGACTTAACCATAATAATAAATTAAAGTAATAATGATTCACCATTGTGTGTTTGTTTAATTGTTTTAAAAAAGGAGAGAAAGAAAACCGTATCACCGAGAAAAGAAGAAAAAAAACACGCTTTTTCCGGCTACTTCGTATCTTTATTTCAGAACTGAGAGCGCTTGAATATTCCCGTGGTTTTTTTCTGTGTGCTATTCTTTTTGTATTGGTTCAAATAGTTTCTTTTCTGCACGAACATCATGAGCTAAAGATTACCGAAGATGATATGCCAGACAATAATCCTCTATGTTATATATTGTAATTGATTTCAAGTTTTAAAATTTATTGATTTGTGCACGCATAACGTGACTAGCGCATTCGCTACCCAAAAGTAATGTTTTACATGAAGCCAAATTTTGAAAAGTTTTTAGCTAAAAAGGATGGCCAGTCGATTAATAATTTTAGGGACCTAAAAAGGTCTTAGAAAGATTTTTTTAAAGGATCCTGGACAATTTCTTAAGGATGAGCTAACTTCTTTGAAAGATCCTCAGCCCTCATGAATCTTGAAGGTTCTTAGCTACAAAAAGTAGTTTGAAAGATTCTTGAGGGCACAATTTTAAGCATCCTTGAAAAACACTCATTAAATCATCAAGAATCTTAAGAGAGTTTGCTGATGGGCATCTTTGTCTACACTTGTTAATGAAAATCTTTGAATGGGATTCAAGACGACTCCTATGGCCATCACTTGGACAACTTTAACTACATTTGTGAACAGTCATCTTTGAGGGCTAGGCTATTAAAGGATTGTCTTGGTTCATGGACACCTCTGAATGCGTCTCTTGAGGCAGCTACTGTCTTTATGATATATATTAAGGTTTATATTTACGGTAATCAGTGAACTCCCGTTCTTCTTTCTTTCTTCCTTTTTTTTTGTAGCACTTAATATCGAATAACTACCAGTTGCACCGGCAAACACAGTCAAGTCGCAACGCATAAAAGATGGCTTCTAGAGAAGCCCAACTAGCGGATATGTTAAAGTTGGTCAATTCAAACAGTACTGAGATAATCGTGCTAGAATTATGTGTTTGTGCACTACTTTTATCTGCGTTGCTTTTTGGAAATTTAATTACTCTGTTAGTCCTTGTTTTGAACCGTCGAATGCGAACAGTTCCTAACATGTTTGTGGCATCGCTCGCTATAAATATAACAGACTTGAGTGTGGGAATTTTTGCAAGCATTTTATCGTTGTATTCGGGAATAACTTCCCAGTGAACTTTTGGCGACGAAATGTGCCAGTTCCAGGGTTTCATATCGGTAACCTTGGCATTGGTGTCGATTCACACTATGGCATTGATGGCGTTGAACAGATATTTTCGAGTCGTCAAACCAGCAAAGTATCGACAACTCTTTACCAAAAAGAAAACCATGATCGTGATTGTGGCGGTATGGATTTACTCTGTTTGCTCTCCTTTTTATTACATCCTTGGTGGGCAAAAAATAGTGTACCATCCTTTCAAGTATTTCTGCTCTCTTCAGCAGTTTAAATTTGAAGGCAACAGATTATTTGAAGCCATTAAATCAGTAGTTTACGTCGGTATTCTAAGCTTCGTAATATTTTTTTCCTATAGCAGAATCTTCCAGACAGTTCGTAACCATAACCTCAATTTCAACCCCTCTAATGGCACAAGGAGCACTGTGAACGTGGAGGAAATTAAAGTAAATCATTCGTTGTTCGTGATCGTGGTTTTTTTTTCATATTTGTTGGGTTCCTATTCTTGACATCGATTTAGTCGATATAACTCACGGAAGATGGATTTTTCCTCGAGGGGTTTAACTTGCATATAGCTTCTTGGGTACTATAAGCAGCGCTGTGAAGCCCGTCATATTAGTTTTACTTAACAGAAACTTTCGGAGAGAATATGTGAAGGTGCTTCGTTGCAGCTACTGCCGCCATCAAAGAGTCGCACCCATTGTTATTATTGGATAAAAGGCTGGACGCACAGCTGCTGGGTGATATTAGGAGAAAATTTTAGAAGCAATACTTGAAGGTGCTTCGTTGCAGCTACTACCGCTAACAAAGAGTCGGTGGGCAACTTTCCGTTTTGAATTTTTTAGGTTAAAAGCAAAATCTTAAAAATGATGTGAGATCTACCAGAAAGCCAATTTACTTCATTAAGTACGGGAGTTATGTGGTCTTTGCGACAAGGTATAAGATTACTTTTGGACAGATATTCGTGTATCCGACTAATCAATATTATGCCCGAGATAGCATTTTTACAGATATCGTTAACGCGCCGTCGTAGAGTCAGTCGTTTTGTCAAGCATGACACCTACATGTAGGTCACGTACTTTACGTGATAGTTCAATTGTGGTCTCACTGAAGGAAAATGATGGAGTTCAGGTTTTTGGACAAAATGGGATATGACTTGGATGACTTATGTTTTTCAATATATAACAGCATCAACACAGTTCTGTAAAGATTCTGGTGCAGGGGAATGATCTTTAGGATTCATGGCAATGTAAACTTACGAGTCTTTTGGAGAAAATATCGCGTTCAAGTTATTCGACGCTACTAGATCTTGAAGAGGTGCCTAATATAAACTGAATAGGATGTGACCTAGGATTAAGCCTTGGGGAACTCCAAAATGTACTAATGTAGTATCCCCTATGATAATAGATTCGGTTCGACTATTCAGGAAGGAGAAAAACAACTGGAAGGCAATTTACTGGACTTAGAATCGTCTAGTAACGAACGAAAAGAATACTTTAGTTGGATATTTACTCTATAGGGCCCCTGTACTGAAAAATTATTTGGTGTTTATTTACGGAAGCAATTTTTGTAGTTATTACTACATCTTGCTTTAAGAAAGTAACATATCATTTGTGTTTTTGTTTAGATCTCGTACTTTCAATACAACCTATTTTGTCTTTTTAGTCCAATCTGTGCCGTTGGCACAATGACATTTAAGCAATATAATTAATTGATTTTTTCCTTTCCTTACTCAAAGGACTGCGTGATTTGTCTTACCTCTATTAAAGAAAAGACAATATAATAAATAGATTTAACAGAGGATAACGGCGAAGCTCCCATTAATGAAAAACCATTGCAAAGAAATCCACTTGGAGTTGAGCCTGCGGTCAGTTAAAAACCAGTAACTTGTCAGCGGAAAACTTGAAAAAAAGCATGTAAAGATGAGTCGATACCTGAGCCCGCAATACGATCGTGTAATACTGTTTTGACAACTGCCAATTGACCTCGACATAGATGTCCTTGGATGTGCAGTATATATATTAGGTTGCACGCTTTCACACCTCGCTAGAAAGTGTCACATTTCACATTGGTTTTCCTATGGTGCGGACGGATGTAAGGTCACGTGAGTACCAACATCGTCTTGGATTTGAAGGTCTCTATTGATAACGGCTCGGCGGTCACGAGATATAACTAAAAATTCTAAGCAGGTGTTTTTGATGCAAGAACTGTGTAATTAAAACTTGCAGTATGCTTGTTCTTTAGCGGTTTTAATCTTAGGGCCTATTCACACAAGACTTCATCTTAACAACTTCTGAATCAATTAATAGAGACCGTTGAATTTTAACTGCTGACGAAACGGCTGTTAACGTTAACCCTTTTCAGACCAGGCTTTTTTTGCTTCCTGCGACCTTGGGTACGCTTCTTCAAAAGTCCCCTATATAACTTCAAAACCACTCATGCCACGACCACCGAAATAACATAGAATAATGTACTCATTATTTCCAACATCTAGGCATAACATGATTGACACGAAATTGACACAAAATCTGACGTCATTATGACGTCAAATGCTTGAATTTATGGGCAAAATCCAAATTTCATCATTTTTTCCCTCAAAGCGAAAACGTTTTAAATAGTAAGGTGTCTGACAAAACTTCTAAGTTGGCAAACGCATTAACAATGTTTAACAATAACAGTGATGTGATGATGACGTCATTCATTGTTAAAGAAGGGTCTGGAACCATCCGCTTTCTTGGATTGGCCATTTTGAATTGTTGAATTGTATTCCATTTTACTTAAGTAAAAATCGAGGCAAATTGTATGAAATATAGCTGAATTAAGTGTATACTAAAATTAAATTAGTAGAAAATAAATAAAATCCTTTTTTTTGTTAAAAAAGCAAATTTTGAAAAGCATGGCTGTCAATACTAATGGTCGCAATGTTAACCTAAATGTTGACGCACGGACTAAAATGTTCTGAGAAAATTTTTAGGACAAGTCGCAAAGTTTGGTGGTCATAGTTTGAACGGCTTTGAAGTTATTCAATATTTTAACGAGGGGGTTGGGAGGGGTAGGGGGCTTCAAAAGCCTCCTCCGGTCTGAATAAGAGTGAGTTCGTTTGCAGCTTGCAAGTATAGCTGACGCATTTGAATGGAGGATTTTTTTCTCGTTTTCTAGCTCTAAAAAACGACAGAAAGTTTTAACAGGCAAATGCTAATGCTGAGACCAGCCGTAGACGGTCAAGAGTTCGCGATCAATAAGTGACTACATTGTTAGAAAGGATAAACGAGCTCTGTCATACACAAACCACAGTGAACAATGTCCGCCATTATCTTAGCCAGTGACACAGAGGAATTCAACAGCTCGTTCAATTGCTCTTAGTTTATTTAGTTCAAAATCACTTACATATCTTTAGTAGTAAGTTTTGTTATATGCGTTCTAAGACACTGAGTTAATGTACTTGTAAAGCTGTGTACTAAACGTAAAGGATTTTTAGCCAACCACAAGAGCAAACCAGGTTTTACACAAGAGAGTTTACGCGATAACTAGACAAAGATGCTCGCCGTTTGATTCAGTCATTAAATTGTTTTCAGGCAGTCGCTTTTAATGGGGACGTTCGGGCCAACCTAAAAAGGTGCAAAAAATAAATGAAATAAAAATGATAAATAAATAATGTATTATTCGATTGTAATCACTAAATAATGCCCTTAAAAGTGCCTGCATTTAGTGGCCTAATTTTTTTAGAAATCAAAGTGATAATAAATAGATTTCTTATGTCTTGTTGCAACTAATAAAAGAAATATTCAATGACCTGTTCTCACTCTGTACTGTTAAACAAGAATAGAAAAAAAAGAAGAAGAAAAAAGACATCATCCTTTGAACAGCGCAAGATGGCTGCCGGCCCAGGGCAGGTCTTGTACCCGGGTTAAACTCTTTTAACAGGTCAAGATTCTTCCGCACCGTTTTATAGTTTGTTCTTTGCAACGTTTAAACTTAAACCACCAACTTGAGAGAAAAGAGCGGTAACCCCATTATATCTGTGGTAAAATAAGCCGACTCTGGTTGGTGTCTGAGAGGTTAATATAGTAAAACCAAAATTGCAGAGATGTGCGGAAAGAAATGCAGATTGTAGATTGTCCAGATTGCACTTGAAAATAATGTATAGATGGGTAGACAAACAAAGAAACAGACCGACCGACAAATACAAAAGGATGGATGAAGTATGGATGGATAGATGGATAGATCGGAAGATACATTACAGATACTAGCTAAATCCACCTACTTTTAACATTTCCAGTATTAACCCCATCGACGGCCTCTACGTCTGCGACGCCTGCCCCCTCGACGGCGTCTACGTCTACGTCGGCGGAAACGTCGCAATACTACGCGACCAATGACAGCAGGCCAGATAGGATCTTCAACTTTATTTCCTGGATTGATCAAGGCGTTTTCGTTTTCCACTCCCTGGTCATCATCGTCTACTGGCTGTACAGCATATACGTTTTCGTCATCGTCTTCTTCGTCTTCTTTGTTTTCATTTCTGTCGTTTATATCTTTGTTCCTGCATTTAGGCAAATGAAATTGATATTCGATATTAATCTTAATGATATGATATTTGATTTTTGTGTTAATTCGAAAGTTTGTTTCTTCCTCGGCTTGTTGCAAACCATATTCATTCATCCGCATAATCAAACTGTAAACTATACTTTTCTATTTAACTATCCGGTAAAGGTCTATAATTATTGTGATTTACCGATTTAACAAGGCTGCGTGTGAACTTGGCAGACCAACACAGGTAGGTCACAGCCAAAATCGTTAGTTATGTGTTTTGTTGGAGATCAAGTTAAAGACGTTTTTTATAATATTATTTATATTACAATATCGAATTATCCTTGTTTTTGCTAGAGATTTAACAAAATGCAAATACAGTGTAACATAATCCATAAACAGAATTTAACCTGCCAAGTTTATAACTGATTCAGAAACTTGCTGGACGAAAAACGTCCATGAAAAAATAATAATAATAACAATAAGATGTTTTGACAAAGATTTTTGTTTGAAACGTGTACAAACAAAAGCATGTACTACACATTTAGAAAACTGGGAATGATGTCATTTTAATATATTACAGATAAGCTAAAATTTTCTTCGGAAATCTATCACTAACACGATGACAAGCTAAGTTTCTTTCTTACCGTTCATTTTCGTCTGCTTGAACGTCCCTCCCAAGATCGTTCCTTTCAGCATTATATGCTTCAGCAGTGTCTCCGTTGTATGGAATAGCCAAGCTGAAGGCCAGTACAAAGCCAAGCAATGCCAACAGAATTAGAGTCTTCATCTCCAAATCTTCAGTTGACTACTGGTTCATGAAAACGCAGGTCAAGCTTTTATATGCTATCTAACGATCGTATGTATCGTGATATTTTGATTCAAAAGAAATATCCAGAAATTTTTCTAAAATTAACATCATGTTTCAAACTTAAACATCACGTTTTGTTACCAATACATCGAAAATAATATATGATGGATGAGGACCCACACTTAAAGGTCAATAAGCTACATTTCTTTAGGCACTTTGAAAAAAGTGTTTCCTGTTGTACATGTCGTATATCAACCCCCAATAGTAATCAGCTGTTTACTTTATTTATAATTGCCTAAAATATCAAGGAATTATTAAGGCTTCGAATAATATTTTTTGAGGAAGCGTGATTGGGTATAAATCATGGTTCATATTTTACACTTATTACTCACCTAAAAATCTAAAAAGGAGAGGAAACCTTAACCGCAACAAATTTCATCTGATGCTAATTTGTTACACTACAAAGAGATATTGAGTTTTGCAAAAATAGGATTTTTAACTTTTACCCTCGCCAGTGACGTTTGTCCCCATCCTCAAGTGAGGGCGTGGCAATATTGTTGCTGATTTAATAATATTATTGCTCTATTTTTATGTAGGCGTGTTTTCATTATTTACCCTCTTTCGAAGTACTTCCCCTTGATCGAGATTGAGTTATAATGTACTTTTTTATGCATACCTATTATCTTTTAAAGATTCCCTGTATACAAACGTTATTCAATTTAGGTCTTCTCTTTATTTATTTTCCTTTTCTTTTCGAACGTTTTCTTAGCGAAAAAAACTACCACTGTCACTATTAGTTAAGGAAATGCCCGAACGGGCCTTAATAAACCAAGATGTCTCTGCGCAAGGTCCTCCTCTCACGAAAATTGTCCATAAGTGAGATATTAACACTTGTTTTTGAGCGCAATAGTCCCTAATTTCACGATCATAGTGTTGCGTTTCGTCTAGCGTTTCTTAAGTAAGTAAGTTAACTTTTTTCGACTAGCTAATTGTTTATAGCCTGCGTCACAGACGCAATCTAACCCCGTTAGAAGACTCTAGAAGTTAAGTTACGTTTATGGCCTAGGCAGTTGTATAAGCTGTTTGCCTGCCTATTTTCGAACACGTTAGCTAGGGCCTACACCATTTGACTCCGTCTATAAAGGCTATCGAGATAAACCTGATCAATTACATGCCGCTGGCAAACAACGGTAATATTGCCACTTCCTTTTTTTATTTTATTTTATTTTTTTTACAACATCCGAGGTAGTCTGAACGCAGCCGTTTTTAGTGTCGTCACGCAACATTCCTCGTCAGGTGCGTTGCGTGACGACACTAAATATGGCTGTATAGCAGACTACATCCGAGATTGATGTGAAACAGAAAATTCCCTGATCAGTGCTTATATAAATGAAGGTAACCTGCTCACAAAATAATACATGATAAAACTGATTATTGTAAAAGGGGAGCTCTGACCAAAAGTAGCGAGAGTTTCGCAAGAGCTCCGTTTTAGTGCTGAATATCTGTATCACAATATCATTTAAAAAAAAAAGAATGCATCTATCATTAGAAACTCAAGAACAAAGTAAATCATTTGAGCTTATTCAAATAACACATGACAATAAAAGCAAATCAGAAAGCTTACATATTCTTCTCTTGCAAAATGATAAATTTAAATGGCTATTATTCACTGGGTTCGACGATTCATGGATATTGAATACCCTGATTCACTTAACCAACCCCTCAATAGAATACAAGAAATCCGTGATGTGGTGAATCATTATTGGTGGGAGTTATAGGAATTTCTTCAATTTTCACTGATGGAACTTGAGCATGAATATCTTGTTGTTTTATTTGCCATCATTCATACATTGTATATAATCTTGTTATTACAATATATATATATAGTTAAGGCAAAAGGAAACACAGCAGGCTCTGATGAGCTTTTTTAAGATTCCCAATGCTTTCTTAAAAAAAGTCACGAGTCGTACTTTTTTCTTTTGTGCTATATAAATAGATCTTAGTCTAGTTGGATATGTGCTTGCCCAGTTAATCAGTTACAATAGGTCAGGTATGGATAAACCATGGTATTGTTAGTATAATTCCTTTATACTTTTTAGCTCTGAAGATGTCTTGCTTTTGCTATTATTCCTGCTATGGCTGATACTTTCATTGAAACATAATTGATATGAAATTTTCAACACAATTTTTCGTCTATGTATACCCATAAGAATTTTGTGTGATCGACTTGTTTTATATCTTGGTCTGCAATATTTACAGTAACTTAATGTTGAACGTTTTTATTTTTGCTTTTGAAGATCATAAAATTAGTTTTTGCAGAATTTAATGATAAATTGTTTGCTGCTAGCCACAATGTAACCTCTAATTCTTGATTCATGGTATTGTTGAGAGTATTTAAGTTATGGTGACTTAAGAACAGATTTGTATGATCAGTAAATAAAATAAGGGATAATATCTCAGAGCTTTTACATATATCATTGACATATATATAAAAACAAGAGCAGTCCTAAAGAAGACTGAGTCTTAAATTAGTGGTTACATTAAAATGGGCATCTATTTATTTCAGCTGATAGATCAATATTATTTTGCAATATTGTTCAAATGGTTTGCATAAACCTGAGGAATAAAACAACCTTTAGAAAATATCAGTGAAACCCAAAAACTCTGAACCTAAGGTTATTTTACAGGGTGACCAAATCCACTGCTATTGCTTGATTTATTGCAATCCTGAAGATCTTTTATTGAAGAACCATTTACCATACGAATCGGTGTTTGCAAAAAAGCGATATAGTATCCGGAATAGCGGAGTTACGTAGAGAAAACAGCCACTACCTCTTGCTTTTTTTTTTTTACTGTCAAGCACTTTAGTATTGAGGCACCTACTTCGTGGATGAAAACAGTGATATATATACAATAGCGGGGAAGGCGAATAAGTTGAAACTATATAAAGAAGTCAAGAGACGGATAAAAATATAATGTATGATAACTTTTAATGAAAGACTTTAAAAAAAAGCGTATTTCGCTTGAGAGAAGCATCAAAACTCGTTAACACCTGTAAGTTGACGGGCTCAATTAATCGTTATCGTTTTACAAAGAATTGCTCACCCTGATCGGTTACTCATTAGCGAACTATTGGTCACATTCCACATGTAGCCTGTCTCTTTAGTCCAGCTGAGATACTGTTCCAGCTATGTCCGTGTCTATATTTTCTGGACGGCGATGTACAAGTCTTTTTACGTACGTGGCCGTCACGTTTTCCTTTCAGGTTTTTTTTTTAATTTATTATTTTTTGAAGATTTCTAAGGGGAAGTAATAAAAAAAAAAACAGGAAATTTGTAAAAACAGGCCTAAATAATATTATTTTTCTGCGGGCTGGACTGAAATAAAGATCATATTTTCTAACCACTGAAAAGTGATCTTTATTTAGACCTCTTACATTTAGTTAAAAAAAACTCCAAAACTCAGAGCAAAAAAAAAAAAGAAATGAAACGAACATTTCGTCCGAAGTAACGTGCGGTCGTTAACAAGTGTTTAGAAGGTTTGGTTCTTCTTGCACGCAAAATATACTCTAAAAACAGTCTTCCATTCAATCTTATTGAATTCTTCACTTCTTTAGAGTCAGGTTCTTCACCTGCCCCGCTATTGCGAACTTAACATCGCAACAATATATTTTTGCAAACACTGACTCGCATATTGTCAGTAATAGGTGCCTCAATAAAGGATTGCCTGTAAATAAAGAAAACAAAGATTGTGGCTTTTCTCAGCCTGCAAAATAACCTTTAGTTAGAGTTTTGGCCTTCCACTCTCATTTGTTTTCTAAAAGTTGTTTTATGGCATACTGTTTGTCCAGTTGTCTGCAAAACACTTGTTTTTGCGATATTGTAAAAATCGTATTGATCTATCAGCTGAAATAGATATCCTTGGGCAATATAAAATTTTGGACACCGAATTCTAATTAAAGTAACCTGCACTCATTCAAGAATAATTCTCAAGTTGGAAAATGAAGTACATACATTGTTCGTGTATTTCCCCTCCGATAATGCTTACCCACCACACGGATTCCTTTCATTCCATTCAAAAGTCGGTCGTAGAATATTAAACTGAGATTATATTTGCTTTGTGCTTAAATTTCTATATAAAGGGGTATACCTATTTTGATATCACAAGAAATATAAGCGATATTGTGATAGAGATATTCTGTATTACAAAAAAGCTCTAGCGGAATTAACTACCAGTAATTTGGTTTTAAAGCCTTTTTTCATATCGTTGCTTTTACTATAATCAGTCTTATTATTAATTTTTTTTATTATTTTACCATCATCTATGAGTACTGATAGGGAAATATATTGTCGTCATTGGTCAACGCTAATATATCAGCCGTAATTGATCAGGTTTTTAGGCCTTTACGTGTTCGAAAATAGGCAAACAGCTCAGACAAAAAGACGAAAAAAGGTAACTAATCTACTTGAGAAGCCCAAGAAGAACCTGTATGGCCTAACACTAGGATCTTGAAATTAGTGACTATTACGTTCTCTAACAAAATTTGTAACATATGGAGAATTGGCTTGACAGGGCGACCTTTACATTGCAAAGAAACTTCGACAACAAGGAAAACAACAAATTATTTTCTTTTTGACTAATTGCTTGTGATCCTGCAGGCGTATTTTCACTTAAGTTGGATTTCAACTGTAACTTTCCGTCCGTAAATAAAATAGAGGCAATCTGTCAAAGGTCGCGCGTAAAGGTAAAATTTGAACCTCGCTCGACTTTTCAGAAAAAACGCGCGGCCTTTCAAACATTGCCTAAATTTTATTTACCGACGCAAAAATTACGCAGCAGGGGAAATCAACCCTCAGGAGCTCTTCGAGGTGGGACCCAAGACAAAGAAATCTACAGTAAAAACCCATAAATGAATTCTGGAACAATGATACTGAAAACAAATGATCTGCAAGTGGGTCTCTTGCAAAAACTACCCGAAGGCTGAAAAAGTCAAGTAAATTGTTACCAACGTGACTTAGCTCTCTTCTTCGCTATCTTCTGTTGATATTGGTCTATGCCGCTTTCTGCTTTATGTTTTGTTCTGGCATCGTTTTAGTCATTCTTTTTATGCTTTCTTTTATGCTCTAATAAATACCATATACTATTTTCTATTCTATTTGTTTAATCGTTCAATTCCTATTTTTTCTTCAGTTTTGGTATTCCTGTCTGTGAGTCAAGCGGCTACATATACAATGAAGATAAATGTGTACAAACTGAAGCGCCAAGAGATAGAGTTATGCATATAAATAGAGGATATTACATGGCCCACGCGGAGATACGAAATTTCTCTTCGAGTGTTGAGCGAACGAGTGAAATATTTTTTCAACGCGAGAAGGGAAAATTCGTATCTCCAAGCGGCCATGTAATGTTCTATTTATTATATAAACACCAATGAAATACCAAACCATTTCACTTTAATAGGTTTTTGGTGTGAAAGGCGCGATTTATTATGTAGCCATAGCAATGGTGATATTTTCACATGTGAAGTTATCAAGTTTTCGCGCGAAAGCTCACCTGGTATTTCATTGGTATTTATATAATAAGTGAAGTTACTTTGTATTTCATTGAAACAAATATAGACTGAAATAAAATTCGGACCTGGAGGCAGTCTCGATCAAGGGGAAGTGCTTGGAAAAGTCGGAAATAATGAAGACACGCCTACATAAAAATATAGGGTAATTATTTGTCGGCAACAATATCCCCATACCCTCGCTTATGGATTAGGATAACCTCAATGGCGCAGGTGAACAAAGTTCAAAATCCTGTTTTCGCAAGCCCCAATTAGCGTTAGGGGAAATTTGTTGGAGTAAAGTGTTCCCCTCCTTTTTAGCAAACACAGTCAAGTCGCAACGCATAAGAGATGGCTTCGGAGAGAAGCCCAACTAGCGGATAAGTTAAAGTTGGTCAATTCAAACAGTACTGAGATAATCGTACTAGAATTATGTGTTTATGCACTAATTTTATCTGCGTTGCTTTTTGGAAATTTAATTACTCTATTAGTCCTTGTTTTGAACCATCGAATGCGAACAGTTCCTAACATGTTTGTGGCATCGCTCGCTATAAATATAACAGACTTGAGTGTTTGGAATTTTTGTAAGCATTTTATCGTTGTATTCGGGAATAACTTCCCAGTGGCCTTTTGGCGACGAAATGTGCCAGTTCCAGGGTTTCATATCGGTAACCTTGGCATTGGCCTCGATTCGCACTATGGCATTGATGGCGGTGAATAGATATTTTCGAGTCGTCAGACCAGCGAAGTATCGACAACTCTTTACCAAAAAGAAAACCATGATCATGATTGTGGCGGTATGGATTTACTCTGTTTGCTCTCCTTTGTATTACATCCTTGGTGGGCAAAAAATAGTGTACCATCCTTTCAAGTATTTCTGCTCTCTTCAGCAGTTTAAATTTGAAGGCAACAGATTATTTGAAGCCATTAAATCAGTAGTTTACGTCGGTATTCCAAGCTTCGTAATATTTTTTTCTTATAGCAGAATCTTCCAGACAGTTCGTAACCATAACCACAATTTCAACCCCTCTAATGGCACAAGGAGCACTGTGAACGTGGAGGAAATTAAAGTAAATCATTCGTTGTTCGTGATCGTGGTTTTTTTTCATATTTGTTGGTTCCTATTCTTGTCATCGATTTAGTCGATATAATAACTCACGGAAGATGGATTTTTCCTCGAGGGGTTTACCTTGCATATAGCTTCTTGGGTACTATAAGCAGCGCTGTGAAGCCCGTCATATTAGTTTTACTTAACAGAAACTTTCGGAGAGAATATGTGAAGGTGCTTCGTTGCAGCTACTGCCGCCATCAAAGAGTCGCACCCATTGTTATTATTGGATAAAAGGCTGGACGCACAGCTGGGTGATATTAAGAGAAAATTTCAGAAGCAATACCTGAAGGTGCTTCGTTGCAGCTACTACCGCTAACAAAGAGTCGCACCCATCTTTTTTATAAGGCTACTAGCTCGGCGCACAGTCGGGTGAACTTATCAGAATCTTTCGGAAAGAATACCCGTCTAGTTATCTATTTATCCAGGAAAATTTGTTGTTCTCATATAAGCCCCTGTTCAATAAAATGTTCAGAACAAGAATGTCTTTTTTTTAATTAACCACATTTTGAGATCGGTTTAATAGAATAGGAAGAGTTTTGCAGTGTTAAGGGACACAGAAAGAGAATGTCCGCTGTTTCGACAGCAAGAACTTGTAAGAGTAAAATATTTGAAGAGCGAAGAGAAGGAATTAATCAGTAACGTCCGTATCTACTCGCGAATAACTCAAACTAATAAAGACAATTTGCTGTAATAATATAAATAAGTTAACTATAACTTTAAGATGCAAATTAAATCAAATGCTTTTTCGCAGGTTTGATTATAGAGGACCTGTGACAAACGTTGGATGTCTTGGATGTCAAACGTTGAAAGACATTTTATTTGTTAACTGCATGGTTCAGCCTATTCTACAGCTATTGAGAAACAACTGATCGTGATTTCCAACAAATAATTTATGATTCCCCCCCCCCCCCCCCCCCCTTGGGCGGTACTTGTGGAGGAAGTTAGCTAAAACGCAGGGAAAGGCGTAGTGAAACAAACGCGGAAGGCGCGAGCCTCTAGGGGGATCTGGGGGCATACTCCCCGAGAAGATTTTTATTTTCAAGGACCTTGGGAATGCAATTTCCCATAATCTCCAGGGGGAAGTTTCATAAATCAAAGTATGAAAAAGAAAAAAAAAACGCTACCTATTTAGCAACTTTGTTGTTTATTTGTCAACCTTTGGTACTACTGATATAAACTGTGACTGTGGCTACGGGAAAAGGGCAAGACGTCTCCCTTTAAGACAGGAAAATTCGGAAACTGCTTTGTCAATATCCATAATTTTGTGCTTGTGTATGTGGAGCATTGCCAAAGAGGACAGCCGCTCCTCACTCATAGTGCTTCGAAGAGCGTTTTTCAGTCTCTTCATGCCGCTAAAACTGTATTCGGCAGCACAGGTTGACACAGGATAGGTTAGCAAAGTGGCAAGACCGAGATGGATCCCGGGAAAGAACTGGGGGCTTTTGTGATCAAGTGTCCAGTCGACCCGAGCTGTGTTTTGTTTTATCTTTCTTTATTGCATCTTTTTTCCTTAAAACAAAACTAACAAAGAAAAATCATGCCGTCTTCTCGTAAATCGAGAAGTCTAGAAGGCTAAAAAAAACCCTTTTTTAAAATCATTTGAGGGACTTATCTCTGTTGGTGGTTCCGTTTCATTGACCTTGTCTCTTCATGCCGCTAAAACTGTGTTCCGCAGCGCAGGTTGACACAGGATAGGTTAGCAAAGTGGCAAGAGCGAGATGGATCCCGGGAAAGAACTGTTGCTTCAGTGAGAAAGAAAAAATCCTGTTATTAAGGCGGTAACTTATACCGGGTTGACAAAGGCTTAAAACTAACCCGTTAAATTTTGTCGATTCCGGCTACCTATAAATTGAAATAATTGGAGTTATGGAGTTATTGAGTTATGAGTTGAATTTAGATCAGCTATCTTATTCGTAAAGTAAAAGCCAAACAAGTGACGTATTGCAAAATCACTCTGATAAAATATCAGCCGCAGCATTTTCTCTTTTTAATTTCGCCGATGCGGATCAAGGAATCTAATTTCTATAATATTAATAGCAATACCAATGTGATAGTCCTTCTCATGATAACCTAATAAAAGGTTGGGTCATGTGGATTATGATTTATGCACTAATATTCACTAATATTTACTTTGTCACAGCTTGTGTCTCTTTTGTTTACAATATTACTTTGAAATATTTTGACCGATGAGGGCGTTTTCTGCAATAAACGTTGGTTCCCTTCTCTCGCCATAATTCAAGATGGCGTCACAAGATATCGCCACGAATAGCCTGGAACTCGTAAACCTTTGCAAATACTCATAAATGAAACACGCATCTCCATCAAAACGTTTGCAACGGAGAAACAGGTCTAACTATTAAAAGTTCCACTGATTCCCGGGAATTTTTCAGTGGAATGCCAGTAAGCTAGCCTGCGTCACAGACACCCTAAACCTCCTTAAATAGTCTAGACCGACACATGGGCCGGCTGCAACACATGCTGCCGGAAAATGATGTGCTCCATTTACATCCCAACCGGGACATCCATAATTTCTTGTTAAAAGGAAAGCGCCGAGTGGCAACTTTATGTGCGAGAATACTTTTGAAGGGAAGGGCTCTTTGGGAAAATAGAATCCTTGAGCAGATATGTTGAAATGGCACGCTGGAGAAAGATCGATGGATAAAAGGTCCATTATTTGACATGATTTAGAATACTGAAATTTTTAAAAAGTTTCTTAGTGGGAGTTAAAATTTCAGTATTTGACATACATGCACAATTTTAAGTAACAATATCCCAGTAACTCATCGACAAATATTGGGGTTTTTTTGTAAGATATTAGGCCATCTTTGTAATATCCGGGAGAAGGATGTTCTTTGTAGTGATTTACGTATGCTCGTAATTCTTTCCGGCTCTCACTAAGGTACGTAAAGGGAAAAGCCATTTGAAAGAACAAAAAAGATGTTCTTTACAGAAATAGACACGAGAATAAGCAAGACAACAACTACAACAACAACAATATTATTATAGCCTTTAATTTCTGAATCAATTTTTACAAGAAGAGCACTCAGTGACAAATGAATAAGCTATCACAATTGTTTGCGATCCAAACAAGTTTTACTAGAGAAACGGCATGTGAAGTATAACTTTTTCCCTTCTTCAAAGTCTATTTGTATTCGCGATTAAAAAAGTACAATTTCCGACTTACGCAATAGCCTCAGCACTTATCTAAAGAGGCTTGAAGTGTTGGTTCTCAAACGTTTTTAAGTTTGGGAAGTTTTTATCAAACAGATGCTAATTTTGGGAGCCGTGCGTTGAGCATTTTGATTTATTCTTAACGAAAGTGGCCGTTTGATTTTTACAGTATCAACATACTCGCTGCAAAGAACAACCCCCGTAACAGACCCAGTGAAACCCTACCCAGTGGTTTAATTCAGTCTACCCAGTGATTATATATTTAGCCTCCCCGATACCTGACAAATAGTTTGTTTCTACCCGGCTGATTTTTTGCTTCCCCGTTCACTTTCTACACTGTACAAGGCTAGTGTATTTCGTTGTTCATATCTGTTTACAAGAAGCAAAAATATAAAGCATTTAATTAACAATGAGAAAAACAAAATGCGGAGGGTACAGGCTATCAATTTCAAATTAAAAAGTGCAAGCCGTTTAGTTCTTGTCGCCACAGAAATATCTACAAGTTGTTCAAAGTTTTCATGCCGGCAAAAAGGTAAGGCCTGCCACTCCTTTTATGGGAAGAACACAACTGATAAGAAAACTCAGTGGAAAATAAACAAACCCAGAGACGTTTTATCCGAAAACCCAGTGAAGATATAAATTCCACTGGATCTGATACAGAGGGTTGTCAAAGATATAAAGGCACAATCCATAAAACAAGAAGAAGGGGATCAAGGTTAAAGATGAGGATTTTAGTCATGTTAGCCACATTAGCTATGCGCTTGCCTTTGCAGGCTCTTACATTTAACAAAAATGCAAAAAAGAAAGAAATTACCAATTTATTCAAGCATCATTCCAATGTAAAACATGTTATTATGTCATCCACCCGAGAACCCGGTGTAAAAAGTAACTATAATGTACGGCTGTCAGCAGTGAGAGTTTCTTTACAGAAAGTCTCCAGTTTGAGCGAGCATCTGATATTGCTTTAGATAAAGGCAGAGGTTGCATTACAGATGCTAATCAGTAAAAAAGAATGATTTGAAAAAGGAAGCAATTTTCATCAAGCTGGAGCCACCTCAGATGGAGGCTCATCTGAGAGAGAATTTATAGCAGAAGACACAAAGCTCTGTACAGTGGCATCTGCTTTAAGTGGAACATTAGATGGCGCGCTGACAAGAGCATCCTGGAATGGTACGTGTTTCCACCAGTGAGGACACTGACCCCGAGGCAGAATGCAGAGACACGTGCACAATGAAGGGAGTGAAAGACTGGTTCACTGCTTCAGTTACTGCTTTAGCTATATCCTGAACCATGGTTGAACTGGGGTTTACTATAGATGGTGATGTCAAGTTGGGTGGGAATGATGTCGTTGCAGCTGGTGTGAAGCTCGATGCAGAGGTTAAAGGTAAAGAGTTGTGCACACACGCCTGATCTACGTGGGAAGCAAGACAATCTCGTTCCCAGAGGCCGCGATCCTTTTGTACAGCGACGGGGATCACTAACCTCTGGAAGAATCCGTAAAAAACCATCTCTGATTGGCCGATAAAATCGTATTCATCACATGCAAATTTCTTTGCTAATCAAAAAACAGTGAGCACGTTGATTTGATTTTGACAGGCCACTTGTGTACACATAAATCTCATACGACCTGGGACCGTTAAGAAAAACGTTAACCTCGATCGATAATTTCCGAAATCAGGCTACAGTGACATTTTTTTTCAAAATTTCCTTTTTCTTATTTTTGAAAGTCATTCCAATGCTTTTTTTTAAAGAGATGATATACATTTATGCCACTGAACCTTTCAAAATTGCATCACTTGTGTTTATTCCGTGCACGAAATAATGTGTGTCGTCGTGACTAACAAATGTTCATTCGCGGCGTCTAAATAAATAGACACTTTTGTCCCCTTTACTTGTCTTTCTTCACTAAATACATCCATCAAAGGTCACAGAAGAAAAACTGCTTTGGAAAGAGGAAATTGCAGCAATGTGCGAGCAAGGAAAATTTCCCTTGCATTTGAGACCTTCTCTTGGTCAAATGGGTAAACAATTTCACGCAGGCGCAGTTAAACCGGAACCAGGATTTTGTGGTTCCGGTTTTGGATTCTTCCAGAGCGTTCGTTGCCCCATCCGCTGGACAAAAGTAACGGATGCTCTGGGAACGAGATTGGAAGCAAGAGGGCCCCCACCTATTGTTATTGCTTTTATTACTTGTTATTGTTGTTGTAGTTCTTCTTTTTTTTCTTCTTCGTCTTCTTTTTCTTCTTCTGCTCCCTCTTCTTCTTCTTAATTATTATTATTATTATTATTATTATTATTTATTATCATTATTAATAGTATTAGTACTAGCAGTAGTAGTACTTATTGTTATCATTATTGCAGTTGTTGTTGTAAAGTTGAAATGCCTAGCTTTGCCATGAAAAGTTTGTCTTTACACAAGACAATATGCATAGTATTTGGCTTAGTCTAACGTCCGTTGCCGGATCCAGTAGACAGAGCTATATTTGTTTGATTGTTATTATTGTCGTTTGTGATTGTGACCACACTCACATTTTAAGCAATTTTTGGTGTTAATAGTAAATAAAGAGGAGCAATCTACTCGTTCCTATCGAGATACGCCTGTTCAATTACAAGCTGGTTGCTAAAATAAAGTCAACCAACAACAATTTACACCACGCGAAAAATGGCGCCAGTAAAAGGGGGTGGGGAAGAAAGGAAGGAAACGCTTGCAGACAAACCCCGGGATTTTGAAAACCGCCCACTTGGCCCGTCATGCCTGAGTTCGCGAAACCGACATTTGATGCTGTCATCAGCTGTCATAATTGACCAATAAAATGTTTGGCTTTCAGTGGAGCGGAAATGAACTTCAGAGGACGAGCGTGTGTCAAATTAACCCAACATACATTTTTTTGTATTTTGGAACACTTGGACGGCGTTTATGTTGAAATGTCAATGAATCTGAACCATCAATACAGGTTTGGACATTTGTCTTTTTAATCCGTCTAACTGTCTGTAAATCACCATCTGAGAGAATTCAACATCCCTCAAAAAAACACTAACGAGCCAGACCAGCATTTCCCTGCTAGCAGAGGTCTCTATCGACGAGGCAAAAATGAGAGAAAGAGTCTCTCTCCTTTCTCTCATTTTTGCCTCGTCGTGAGAGACCTCTGCCAGCAGGGAAGACCAGCATGACACATTCCAGGAAAACATCGCATTCGCGGACAAAAGGAAATCGCTTTTTGGTTATGCAGATCCAGGAGGTACTTTGGAGAGTAAATTAAACGACCTGAAACCCTTATTTAGTCGCAAGAAGAGCCTTACGTTTCAAAAGAGGTCAAAGAAAATGCTCTTGCATTGGATCGCAAATCTTGCCGACCAGAATATAAAAAACAACAACTGAAAAATAATATGCGTGTCACGTACCATACCGTCCTTTCAGTGTGAAACAAACCTTTGATCGACACATGTCAACATTGTTCGACTAGCCGAGCCAATCAGGCGCTGCGTTCGCTGGTGAACGCAGGTTTTCAAAATCGAGGGGTTTGACTGCAAGCGTTTCCTTCCTTCCTTCCCTTCCCCCTCCCCCCACTTTCATTTTTTTGGCTCTTGTTTCATTTCTCGCGCGACCAAAACCTAGAATACCGTTCCTTGGTACTTTCTTTGCTCCGAAACCAAACGGAAACGCTTGCTACCCAGGCTAAGACAAGCGCAAGCTTCATGTCTTGCTTGGATTCCCCGTCACCCTTGCAGAGTCTGCGGTGTACGCTGACGTCACAGCCAAAATTTCTATGACAGACAAGGGGGCTCCGCTAGCGCATGAGGAGCTCCGCAAATATTATATAGAGCTTTCTGAGGTTTAAAAGAATCATGTCAAACGACAAAGGCGAATTTTTACCACGTGACCAAGTTTCTCCTTTACTTGTCGTTTACTGTTCATTATTTCTACACATGAATTAGTAGTTTCACGCAATTTCTTATCCAAAAGAATTGTTTTGAGCAGTTTTTATCTGCTCATTTTCTATTTTGAGAAATTCTCAACTTGAATCTGACGTTTGCCGTATAGCGTATAGTAAACGTGAAGCTTAAACTCTGTTAGCGACTCATACATACTAGTAATAACCAAAGCTTACGGAGTGCGGGCGACAACGATCGAACCAAAACGCTTTTGCTCCAACGCTGTGCTTTCGTAAGTTTCACGTGACATTATCAAAACATGCGAGATCAGATTACGAATGATAGAAGGTCCAATCTCGAATTCAGATTTGAAAGCATAAAAAGTAAATTCAGTCTAACTCTTGCTGTCAACAGGTTAAGCAGTTGGATGCTCTTAAAAATAACGGAGAAAATGTTTTTGAACAAAAGAAAGAGAAAGCCGGGTTAAATTTAACCCTGGGTTAGGCGCTAATTGACCTTCGAACAACTGGGCCCTGGAGATTAGGATTGCGGGCTCCTCCTGTCCGCAATAACGAATAACAGCAGAAGTAAACTTGCTAGAATCGCCCTAAAACGGCCACAAATACTACGAAAAAGACCATAAATTTAGACAAGGACACAACGGAAGAAATTCTGTTGTATCTTTATTACTATTCTTTACCCCTAAATAACGATCGTCGTGTTCGCCTCGCTTGGCTCACAAAGCGCCAGTTATGCAGGCCACACGCGCGCCAAGCGCGCGAGCCTCACACGATCCTGAGGCAAGAGATAAAAACCACCGCCCCATTTACATACGATGAGTTCATTTTGACTAGGGGGTTCAAAAAAGTCGTCGAGCTTTCAAAAATCTATTGACAACTCCACCCTCTTTGTAAAATTTGATACACCCAGTGATTGATTTTGCGAGGGAATAGCGCGTGCTATTGTTTGTTCTTGGCTTCGAATCTTGTGGTGAACGCTTCCATACAGTAATTCCAAACCTTACGTCTTGAGCGTTGTTTAAGTTTCCGTGTGCGATGTAGTGTTTTCTGGAAGATCAAAAATGAGTGGAAGTGGCAGTACGCCAACAAAGCCTGTTCCTGCTCCTCGAAAAGGCAGAAAGCCGAGCCGAGCGCTTCAGACAGTTCGGCAATTTTAGGATTGGATGGATAAGCTCTGAATATATGCTTTTTGCCCATACTAGAAAAAGGTGAAACGATACCAAAGTTAGCCAGTCTTCTGATAAACGAACATTTCTTTGTCCTCGACGAAGGAGAATCTTTCTCCACAAGAGTTTTCTCGCGGAACAAAGGTGTCAAAGGTTAGAAACTGCGCTGCGATGTTTTCGCAAATTGGAGAAAAACTGAACACGCCAAAGAACAATGAATTCATCACGGTAAGGAACATCGCGATGACTTGTTGGAAACATAACTTGACAGCTTGTTAACAGCTTGCACCAAATTTTAGCCAATGGGAATTGCCCGTGGCTGAGAGTAGCGGGGAATTCGTCCCCACTCTCACTCTCCGTTTTCAGTCACACTCCAGGGCCGAGTTGTTCAAAGCTGGGTTAAGGTAACCCAGGGTTAGTGCGAAATTTGAACTCAAATATTAGAGCTTAAAAAGCAAATTCAGTTTAATTCTCTTCGCCTACAATTTGATGATTGGATACCCTAAAAAGAATAGAGAAAATTATCCGAGAAACTGCTTTTGATAACAAGAAAAAGAAACCCAGGTTAAAATTTAACCCCAGGTTAGCGCTAACCGGCGTTCGAACAACTGGGCCTAGACCTTTTGTTTGACTGTTCGCGAGAACTTGAATACGCTAAAATACGCACTGACTTGCAGTCTACTTTGACATCTTAATCAATAAACATTTCAGGTGACGCAAATTTTCTGTGGCCTAATTTTTTAGCCAGTTTCATTGTCCATTCCTAAAAGAATATTTTGAGGCTAGTCAGTGTTTGACAAAAAGCTGTTACTTAGAGGTAAAGCCAAGTAAATGTAAAATATACAGCCTTGCATTTTTGAGAAAAAAAATGAACTAGTAATGGATTTTAAAGTGGGAGGATAAACGATAACACTGATAAAGGCAGCTGCTGAGAACCACGTTGATTTAGTCTCACTTTGATTTTAATTTATCAATCTTACAGGCACAGCACGTTTTACACCCCCTTTAACTACCCACCCCGCCACTGTCCACCTGCACCCTACCCACCACTTAGTCTATCACCCCTCTCCATCGAACACACTCCCCTAATTTGCTTTTAAGAAGGCTGAAGAATGAGCGTAGAGTAGCACGCCTCGGTTTTTCAAACGATGGATAGCGCTTTTCATCGGATAAATCACTATCCAGTGGATAGGTATTAGGGAAACCAATTGCGCTACCCAGTGCCGGGATAGATTTTTATCCGGTGGATACCGCTGTCCAACGTTCGTACAGCCGGGGCCCGGATGATCATTATTCGTGATGATGACCTACTGTTCCAAAGCCCCTTTCACCTGCTCTTTTATTTACTAAAAATAATAATCTGTTTTCAAAAATTGAAAGGTGCATTAACTAAAGGTTGTTTCTGACTATTCACCTCGCTCGTCTCTATTTCAACATTTCTGTCTCTGATTGATTCTGTGGCTACCCCAAAACCCGCGACTTGCCCCCATCTTTTGTGGGTAGAAGTATAAAGAAATAATAGCATGATTTGTTCGTGACATTTGGCATAAATACCGCTCTTGATATTTCAAAACTGTCTCAAATTCTACTCACCTAACGGCTCGTGAAATTACGTATAACAATTTTGAAATATCACTCGTGGTATTTATGCCAAATATCACTAGAAATCATGCTATTACCTATAATAATACTTCTTTAATAATGAAATATGACGTAGATAATAAATTTTGGGTTTTGGCTGACTATTGCAGCTACAGTCTTGGACAAAATAAAATGGAACAGCAAACCCCCATCCCCCCAAATCAAGGATGAAGCCGCGCGAAGGGCAAAAATTAACGCGCCATTTTCCCATCTTTGATTTGAGGGGAGGGAGGGAGGGGGGGGGGTCAAGGTTTTCCATCTATTTTGTCCAAGATTGTAGGTAGCGCGGCGTTACACTTTCTTTATGGAATGTTACGGGGGCGCCCGGGGGGGGGGGGGGTACTCCCATACGTTACCTATACGGGTATGTGCCGCCCAACGGGGTCGTGATTTTGAAGCTCCTGATTTAGAATGGGGTATCCATTTCGGAGGCGTTGTCTAGAACGGGGTATAATATTTCGAACCCACGAAAATTCCAGTTTTGTAAGCAGCCACTTGAAATAATTCAAGGACAAATTGCTTTTAAAAATAAGGTTCAATGCGTTAACAAGCAAACTGTTGTACTCTTGTTGCACCCTGTGTTTTAGCGTGCAGGGCGGGGGTATTTTCTATTTCTAGAACGAGGTATCCGTTTTAGGGCGAATTCTAGAACGGGGTATCAATTTCAGGGGAGTGCCAATTTGGAGTCCCGGGCGGCACATACCCACCCAAAAAATACCCAAGTGCCCGCCCCGGGCGGGTGCGTTTATGTGAATAAATGCTCTACAATTCAATGTCATGACAATAATTGTTTAACAAACGTTTCCATTTGTAGTAAGATTTCCCGAGTCTACAAAGTGGGGCGAATAATGCGTGTGGGTGTGCTGCACTCTTGTTTAAAGTACCGTTAGTATTATTTGTCAGAGACCCTGGTTGGGCCTGGTCAAAATGCTTCCCAAAAAGACAAAAAGAGCAAAAGGAGGTCAGATGCCTTGTGAAATCTACACACTGGCACAACCTTCCTTTTAATTTTGAAAGTTTTAAAGAAGAAAGACCAAAAGATTGACGTTTGAATCATTTAAGTTGACATATCTAATTTGGGTCGACCCAAGAGTAGTCTGCTACACAACCGTTTTTAGTGTCGTCACGCAACGCTCCCCCACGTTGCGTGATGACACCAGAAACGGCTGTGTAGCAGACTAACCCAAGAGTTACATGTAAGTTTGAATGGTCCTCAAGGATCACATGGGAATTTTGAGCGAGGAGAAACTTTGTTTTGAACGTCAAAGCTTTCATTTGCTGGGCCTAACGCATATTTGAATTACTATAATTCAGTCTCACTGGTAAACATTGGAGTTCGTTGCACATTGTGAAAGTTCTAATTTGGTTCTAAGTATATAACCTGGGTTGACCCAAACAGCTATTATTGGACGTTTAGTGTCAGATCCAGACCTTGAGACACAGGGGGGGAGGGGGGGAGGGTTTCTCCCAGAAAAATTATTTTCGGTCTATCGGGCCTCAGTTTGATGCAAAAATAGGGGGGCGGGCCACTGGTTTGAACCGGCCTTAGGCTACTCCAGATAGCAGCCTGTCCACAGATGCAGTGCACATGCACAGACATGAATAAATCGCTTGTGGGCTTATTTACACATGTGCCCTCGATGACTTCTGAAAAGAAAACAGTGGGCCTGTGAACAGGCTACAAGATAGTGACAAGTGTAAATAAAATAAAACTGCAGAGTCAAGGCTGCAGTAGTTCCTCAACACTCTGAATCAAAACTTATCCAGCAAGAAGAAAAAGCTTTTCCAAACTTACCAGAGCCACTCAGCAACAGCAAGCAATATTTGTTTGGAAATCGGTCGTTTCAATACAAAGTCATTATGATACAAAACTCAAGATGTACAAATGCAAAAAAGGTTGTTCGCTTCAAGTGTAGTTTGCGAGTGAGCAACAAAAACATTTTGAGTGAAATTATACTCTTCATTCTTAAGCCAACTTCAAGTATACAGAACAACAAAAATATTTTGGGTGCATATTCTTTGTTGTTTAGCCAAGGACGTGAAACTGTTTACACCTCACCTGAATACACTTGTATCGAAATGTCCTGTATAAAATGGCCAGTAACCCTTATAACATACATGTATTTGTTCTAAAGGTTCATATTTGTTCTAAGACAAGACAATACAATATCTATTAGGAGTCTTACACCAGCTGGTACATACATGTTTTACAAAAATAAAAAAAATTATGCGAGTAATAAGTAAAGATAACTGCTCATGGATATCTGACTGAATTTATGTAACCGTGGCTTCACTGAGTCTCTGATCTACAGGTGGTACCAAGGATTCACCCTCACCACTCAAGACACTACATTGTAACATAGCTCTTATGTAATATGGTGAGAAATTGTTGAGATCCTTAAAATCTCACAACATATTACATAAGAGCTATGTTAACAATGTATGAAGATTTTAAAATTATAAGGAATAAGCTGAATACCACGAACACAGGAAAAAATAACGGGACTCCCATTTTTGGATATTTTAGGGTATTTAAAGAATACCCATAAAAATCCCAAATTTGGCAAAGTGAGAAAGTCCCAACCAGGGAGGGACTCCAAATTTGGGATTTTTATGGGTATTCTTTAAATACCCTAAAATATCCAAAAATGGGAATCCGTTATTTTTTCCTGTGGAAATACTCTTACTTACAACGTACTGTTTTCTTTGGAAAATAAGAACCAAGACCCTATATGGGAAAATGCAGGTTCTTACTTGCGATACTTGAACCTGCAGAAGATCCTCACTACAGTCTGTACTTAAATCTCCTAGAAAATTCAACAGTTAGTGTTTCTCAAAAACAGCTGATCTCACCCCTTCCATACTATCATTGATTTCCGTTTCTTTTGTGAGCCCTTGGAGAAATGTTTTGGCTCAACCGGCTCTCTTCTATGGTAAATTAAGACATAAAGACTGGGCATTTTTGTTTTACTGTAATCATTCATGCAACTTTACACTCATATGGATTCTTCCATGCCTGCTAAGGCTTCCTACAAGACTGAAACACTTGCCACACTGTTTACATTCATAAGGCTTTTCCCCAGTGTGGACTTTTTCATGGGCTCTAAGACTTCCTTTATGGCGAAACACCTTTCCACACTCTTTACATTCATAAGGCTTTTCCCCAGTGTGGACTCTTTCATGGATTCTTAGATTTCCTACCTGGCTATAACACTTGCCACATTGTTTACATTCATAAGGCTTTTCCCCAGTGTGACTTCGTTCATGAAGTCTTAGTCGTACTGCTTCAGTAAAGCACTTGTCACACTGTTTACATCCGTAGGGCTTTTCCCCAGTGTGATTTCTTTCATGGACTCTTAGGCGACCTACTTGGCTAAAACAATAGTCACAATATTTACATTTGTAAGGCTTTTCTCCAGTGTGAACTCTTTCATGCTTCAATAGGGTTGATGCATCAATAAAACACTTGCCGCACTGTTTACATACATAAGGCTTTTCCCCAGTGTGAACTCTTTCATGACGCTTTAGGTTCCCTGCTTCACTAAAGCACTTGCCACACTGTTTACATTCATGAGGCTTTTCCCCAGTGTGAACTCTTTTATGAACTCTTAGGTGTGATGATTGGCTAAACCACTTGCCACACTCTTTACACTTGAAAGCCTTTTCTCCACTGTGGACTCTTTCATGAATCTTGAGGTTTCCTGTTGTTTTATAACACTTTCCACACTGCTTACATCTATAAAGCTTTTGCCCTGTGTGGACATTTAGGTGTTCTTCAGTGGTGACACTTTTACCACATGCTGGTGAAAGCTCATATGACATTGAGTGCTTCTGATACAGTGTCTAGTCTTACAGTTACAGTTCCTATTGATATAAACATTGTAATTAGTTAAAGACAGAACTTATATGGTTTTTATAGCTTCTGGCCATTATGTTAATTTTTGTAGTCTGAAATGCATCATTTGTTTTCTAGGAAGCCTAAGGCAGCTAATAAAATGAAAAAATGTCTCCTGAACTCCTGAAATACCCCTGCCCCCTTCAAAACCATGTATGCCTTAATAAGATGCACATACATGTACAATGAACTTTTACACCTTTCTTTTATTGGATCTGAGGGTTCCCATGGTTCATTTCAAGCACATGGTATAAAGGCTTGTCACACAGTGGTACATGTAGTTAAGGTATTAGATCTGCTACAAACGTATGGAGTGCCATTCAATAAATGAATAAATGCCATTCAATAAATAAGACTCAAGGATATATAAAACCTGTTACACAACATATCGACTTGTTGAAAATGGAACTTGACACACAATGTATATACATCTGTATAAACTTGTTAAAAAATAAAACTTATCATGCAATCCAAATGCTCTCTACTTGCCGTGACTTTAAGTCGTTTTTCCTTAACATTATGGAAATAGAACTTGCCAGTTTCATCAAGGTATTAAATTCTTATATTTTCACATTAATTTGTTTATAGTGGGGTCTATCAGAGCCACACAAAATTACCCTTAATTCCCCCTGAAAATTTTATTGTCATGATATACTGTTTTCTAAATGAGGAAAACCACTGTCCTTAATCTTTGTTGTGACATTGACCATACTATAGCACCAACCATGGCAAGAAAATGCGAAAAGTTTTGTTTTAACTTTTTTCATGGCGTGCTCACAATAATTATGACATCATAAACAATGTTTATGCCTTATTAACAGGTAAATTTGCATTACATGTCTTTTAACTGCCACCTTACACTGTTGTGTCATCGACCTTGCAAGGATCACAATATTGTTTACAACACCATATTGAGAGCACTGAAAACAAATCAACAATACCGTGCCGAAACCTGACAGGTTTATTCACATAATGTTAAGGAAAAATGTACTAAATTCCCAGCAATTCCCAGAATATTTTTGGAATTTTTGGCAGCGACCTAAAGTTACAGGGCATTACAAAAAAATTCAAACTCTTTATCTCAGGAAAAATGTACTGGCTACTACCGGGAATTTAAAGGTAAAATTATGAACAAACTAAGCATAAGTCAGTTTGAATTTTTTTTTATCCCCAGCTATCAAGAGAAAGCTAGTAATACAGAATTATGGAATTATTAAGCCTGCGATATAAATCGGAAATAACACCTTAGATGAGAAACTTGACACCTCGGACATCAATTTTCTGAAAGCTCAGCTCCAGGATAGGCCTGTGTAATTTTTAGTTTGCAAAATTCTTAATCATTTGAGAAATAATTTTTCAAATGGAAGGGTTTATAGCAGATCTAATACCATAAGTCAACCATATCTGATACAGGTTTGCTGTCACAAAAGTAATTAAAACAGTGACTAAGTAAAGATGCGTAACTTTTGTGTTAGCGGATATTAAAACTTGGAAATAGCCAGTTGATGAAATAATTATTGGAGATTGTT
>JBBMOI010000004.1:30037500-30062500 GCA_038088405.1 Porites divaricata
TGTGTCAAAACAAAGACGATTGACTCTCACTAGTAACTACTTTGATCAAAAGTTTTCTTTTCCAGTTGTGGTTTTGAATTTTTGTGGTTTTTAGGCGGCAGAGATGAAAACTTTCCTAAGTGCGACCCATGCCTAAGTTTTCACGGAATGAGTGGAAAGTGATTTGATTCACTGTTACTCATAGATCACTACATCATGTAAATAAAGGATTCTGATTGGCTTTAGGGCCTGTTGCAAAACATACACTGTAGTAGGCAATCAGAAAACTATCACATTGGCCATTTTCACACCAGAGACAGATTATCCATCTCATAATTTTATTAATTCATATAAAAAATGCATCAAAATTGACAGAAAAAAAGATTGATAAGGTCAGGCAGATTGTCCATCCAAAGTTAAAACCATTTCAGCTTCATGTAATAACTCAATTTGCATGAGACATACCAGCTTCATCACCTGTGAATGCAAGACTCCATAAATAAGATCTGTGCAGTCAAAGTTTATGATACCCCATGCGCTAGGATGCATAATCTAGGCACTAGAAAAGAAGAGAAGGAAAACCTTTGCTTAAGCAAAACACTAAGGTTACGTTTCACTGTCACAAGCTTATGATTTGCGTCTGACCTGTGAACACTTTATTTCAATTTAATGTCTTTCCATATCCTGTGGGAAGGCTTGCATAAGATCATGGATCTTTTCCTTTAGTGAGGGCTTGTAAGAATATTTTTTTTACTCAGTATAGAGTGAAGTGATTTTAAAAAATGTCTCCCTCTCTCAATAATATTGCTTGATAAAAAAAAGTTGCATGCACCAGCATTTTGAGACATGAAACAAACCTTAGGATTTCAAATCCCATGGATAACAATTTTTCAGTTCCGTGCCAAGCTATCCTGGGAAACCATCGGTAACAATTTTTTGGTTCTGTGAAAATTCATGGGAGCCCACTTTTATTTCTTGTAATGTACAGAAACATGTTGTTAAACATACTTTTAAAGTAAAGAACATCAGTGTGTACTATCATTAAATGTCAGAAGAAGGTAAATTTGTGTGTTAAATTTGTGTGCACTAAGTGTAAAAACTCCAGACTCCTTTTCCATCCAGCTAAAGAAGTATACTCACTTGAAATGTTCGCTAGAGATCTGTTGTCTTTTCATAAAGAGATTCTGGCCTCATCATCAGTTTCAAAAGTGAAATTCACTAAAAGACCACCTTCTAAATGTTTTTAAACTTTTAATTTGGAGCCATATATTTTTTCTCTTGGGACTGGAAGCCATTACAATTGCTCTTGTTAACTGTTCAACATCTTTCATGTGCAAGTCATCAGTAATGTGCAATGCACTTTGGGAATGATTCAAGATGGTGGACGGTAGAAAAATGGTAGTCAGAACGTTTTTTAAAAGTTTGTTTATACACAGGCTGAGTCATAAAGAATTGCTCTACTACTTAAGAATCTGAGTGGAAAAATACTGTTTGTGTATTTTGATCCCTCAGTTTAAATATATCAAGATATGTCACTGGGAAACTATTTTTTTGTTCCGTTATTTTAAGACCATGGAAACAACATGGCACCGGAAGCAATCATTACCATGAAATCTTAGGGCTTGTAAAACATGAGCCATGGAAATTTTGGTTGGTGGAAACTATTGTTTTTAATTTGCGCAGAATTATTCCCATACATAAGCAATGGTGAATCACAGTCACTTCTCCTATTTTTCTTTTTAGGCCGGGGGGGGGGGGGGGGGGGCAGGGGGGCAGGGGCACTATATGGATGAAATTTTGTGATCAGTTGTTGAATTTTACATCAGTTGCTGTAAAAAACTGGTCATTGTCAACAGGTTATTTTGGCAATTGGGGGCATGCTTTACTGGCTGTTGCTGTTGTAAAGAGGTTTAAACAAGAATCAATGTATGGCCATTGCAGAGAGATGACTGTTAGTCAAGGTCTTATTGTAGTTCTTCCTTGTCTTCCTTGTTTTTTTGTAGAGTCTATATAATGAAGGCCTCAATATAATGAACGATTATCTCTACCCCATTCCAACTCTCCCGGATTATCTCGGAGTCTCCCAGATATGGCACCGATCTCCCACTCTCATGTACAGGTCACCAAATCTCCTGGATAAAAGCATCTTTTGTGCTTTAGTTTGTTATGTACCCCTTTTTTTCCTCAAAATGTGAATTTCTCTTTTTTGTTGTATGGTTTCTGGTGCATTTTTGCACGTATTAATTTTAGTCAGTGACAAAGATTATTTCGGCATTAAAACGATCATTGTGAATTTTGTTAGTATGTAGTTCGTGTAAGACTTCATATAATGTCCTAAGCCATTCCCTTTGGGGGCTGGTACATAACAGTTTGCTGCTCTTTTTCATGAACAAACATCACTGAAAAAATAATAGTGAGGATAAAAGGAGTGAAACTACTTATTGCACAAAAATTTGTTGCAAGGAAAGAGCTAGTTGTGCACATGACAACAGACCCGTCCTGGTTTCCTTAAACTGAGGGTGCATCCACCTGTGGCCAACCCCAAAGTATACCCTGGATCTTTAATGTGTACAAAATTGATTTGGTATTCTGGCTGATCATTAAAATAATTTAGTTTATGACCAGCTCCTAGTTGGATTGCTTTTTGCAACTGGTTAAGTTGTGTATTTACTTTAAATGTGATGTCCCTGCAAGCAGTATATTTCTCATCCCGTAGTTCAAATATATGAAATTCACATATTCACCATTTCAAAGAAAAATATATTCCTAGAGTTATGAATGTTTTTTGGTAAAGTAATAGTGACCATCATGTTGACATGTTTTAGCATTATGTTTTGACATTTTGTCTTTTATTAAGCCGAATTCATTAATTGCTTTATAATTCATTCAAAATAATTCCTAGTTTAAAAACACAGCTAAAACATGCTTACCTGCATCGATGTTAAGTTTATCTTCGATACTGTACGTTTAGGTTTGTCCAGCTCCGCAAGTATTCTCCAAATAGCAGATGTCACCCTCTGAGTTGTCTTCTTGCTGTTTTTGCTATGTTTTTAGCCATTATTTCGTCTGGTTTCTGCTGTAGTTCTTACTCTTGAAATGAGTGGTGTCCACCATTTTAGTTTTCACAACGAAAACAACTCAACCTCGTCCCCAGGTCTTATCGGTTAATGGTGCCTTAACCTGTAGAGGACTGCCATTTTTGACATCATTTCCTCATTAAACACCAAATTCTTCCAAATTTGGTCATCAGTAACTGGTTATGGTGAATTATGCATGTGCTTTTAGCCAATCAGAATTGGGGAAATATTTTGAATGAATAATAATGTCTGTTATCAGGTGTTTCTTTGTGTTGCAGCAACTATTTTGGATAGCCTGTGAGCAAGTTCTTTAGGGTGCTCTGGTGGCAGGGCAGGAAAAGGAAGGAGTACTTGCAACTACATCTCTGGAATTTAAAGATGTGCATCCAAAAAGTCAAAGCAAAATGCTGATTGGTGGACATGACATTAGAAATGATATCATTACCCTTGGCATGTGCTTTTTAATGTTTGTTTACATTCACACTTGTTTCTGCTTCCAATGATTGGCGGAAAACTGACAGTCGACGAGGAGCCACAGGGGAATTCGAGGCGGAATTCAAATTCCAGAGACGAGGTTGCAAGCTCTCCTTCCTTTTCCCACCCTACCGCCAGAGCGGCGTGGGTATTGTTCAGTGTCTTTTCAATCTTTTCTAGTACATCACTTAGCTTGGCGATTGCACCCGACCACAACACCAAGAACTACCCTGTTATCCATAAACAATAGCTGAAAGGGAATAATCATGCTATGTAAACCAGTAAGAGTTTCTGACTAGATTCTAGACAGATTCATAGTATAGGTATGAAATGTTTGGATGACATCCCAAATGCAGACATCTCCTGCAGAACTACTCTAGCATTGAGGATGATGACAGATGGCTGCATTTGCAGGCTACTGAGTATCGATCCATCAGCAAGTCCCTTGCTTGTCATCATCTACTTTAAACTAATTGACCCTTGGCGTAAAAAAGTATTTTTTTTTTTTCAAATCCACAGGAAATCTAAAAATTCATGAAAGGGTCCACTCTAGGGTAAAGTCTTACAAGTGTAAAGTGTGTGGCAAGTGTTTTAGCCAATCAGGAAACCTAAAGATTCATGAAAGAGATCACACTGGGGAAAAGCCTTATGAATGTAAACAGTGTGGCAAGTGTTTTAGTGCAGCAGGAAGCCTGAGGAGACATGAAATAGTTCACACTGGAGAAAAGCCTTATGAATGTAAACAGTGTGGAAAGTGTTTTGGGTTAGTAGGAAACCTTAGACAACATGAAACAATCCATAGTGGACTAAAGCCTCATGAATGTAAAGAATGTGGCAAGTGCTTTAGACTAGCATGGATGCTAAGGAGTCATAAAATTGTACATACTGACAAGCCAAGGCCAGTAGGAGCCTATAAATGTAAACAGTGTGACAGGAGTTTTACCAATTCAAGTGCGTTAATAAAACATGGAAGAGTCCACACTGGGGAAAAGCCGTTTGCATGTAAGCTGTGTGGTAAGTGTTTTAGCACCAAGGAAAATCTTACCAGACATGAGAGAATCCACTCTGGCGAGAAACCTTACGTTTGTGAGCTGTGTGGTAAGTGTTTTAGCGATGGAGGAACCTTAAAGGCTCATAGCATAGTTCACACTGGGGAAAAGAGTTATGAATGTAAACAGTGTGGCAAGTGGTTTAGAAGTAAAGCACACGTAAGGAGACATGAAATAATCCACACTGGGAAAAAGCCTTATCAGTGTAAAATCTGCGGTAAGTGCTTCATGACACCATCATATTTAAGTAGACATGACAGAGTTCACACTGGAGAAAAGCCTTATGAATGTAAACACTGTGGCAGGTGTTTTAGTGGATTAGGCAACCTGAGGAGACATAAAGCAGTGCACACTGGACTAAAGCCGTTTAAATGTAAACAGTGTGGCAAGTGTTTCGGTGCAAAATGGGACCTCAGAAAACATGACAGAATCCACACTGGGGAAAAGCCCTATCAGTGTAAACAGTGTGGCAGATGTTTTAACCAAGCGGGGAACGTGACAGCACATGAAAGGGTCCACACCAAGGGAAAGCCTCCTTCATCGCTGCAAAGGAACAAGAATCCATTCAAACGCTCACAATGCCAGAAAACTGCAGAAAAAGAAAAGCAGAGGTTTAGACCTCATGAGTCCAATGTTCATCATGAAACCCCCTTCAGCAATTCGGCGGAAAACAAAGAAGGTGCTAGCGGTAGTAAAGGAAAACCACCGTCAGCCACTACAGAGAAACACAGCTGTTGGATTTGTCAAGAGGAGATGAGTTGTGAGACTGTTCTTCTTCAACATTATGAAAATCATATGAAAGGTGTATATGAAGAAGATAGTTCTTAAATGTAGCTTACATTTTTGGTTTGCCATAAAGTTAGGTAATTTTATCATAAATAGGATTTCATAGCTAAGGTCCATAAATTCTGTATTTTGTCGTTGACATGAAGTTAATAGAAGGAAAAACATTTAAATATGACATTAACCATATTTTACCATAATCGCTAGTTGCTGTTAATTTTGGATAACATCTAGTTCAAATAAATATGAAGAATTTTTTAGTTTTGTCTTCGGCCTCTTTTATCTCTCATTATCTGGAAGTACAAAAGTTTACATCAAACACATTTCATTTCTCCTAATCATTATTGCTTGAGATGGTAATGTTCACACTACGTGGTTATCCCAGACACGTTTCTTGTGTGGTTTTATAACTTGCGCTATGTTTTTTCACAGCCTTTGTTATAAACTTTTATCGCTTTGCATAGTAACACGTCCTGTATATCCCATGGGGTTCAATTAAAAGCAAAAACGCGAAATTAAAAACGGTAGGTGTTTTTTGGCAATTGAGAGAAAAGCGCGGTTTAAGAGAACTTCTGGAGAACTTTGTGTGATTTGAGCGAAGCGTTCAAAGAACTTTCATCGAGATAGTGCATTTATATTTACCTACAAAACTTTGAGAATCTAGAAGCAATCACTGTAGTTCAATTTTCAGGAGCACCCAACGACGGTTTCCTCCTAAATGTATTGAAAGTACTTTTTAGGCTATCGCAGTATTTTTAGACTCTAGAAATGTATTCTACAATCACAGACAAAAGTAGTTGGGAAGGTTGTGCAACTTAACAGTAGTCCATTTTAACCCTGAAAAAAGAGAGTTTTCTCTTTTGCTAAATATCCCCCGTCCCCCCTATTCAATGTTGGGATATAACAGAACAATTACCCGCACAAACATTAACGTGTTGATCAACGTTGGGCCAGGGGCGTGGGGAGGAAGGAAAAGAAGAGGTAAAAAGGGCAACCTTCCCAACACTTTTGACGATGATTGTAGGTGGCGCTGAAAAATTTATATCTGTTCGGTCATCCTAGGGCAACTTGAGTCTTTTCGAAATTACAAGGGCTTCAGTATTATTTTCCCGAAAATTTTAGCTGCAATTTAAAGTTTTCGAAAGCAAGAATTTTTCTGATTTGTGTCAGCAACGCCCACAAGTAAATGCCCTATATATTGCTCCAATATATTGAGCTTGGACTTCCTATCAAGCCCAGGTTCACATGTTTTGTTATGTGCTGACCCATGTCAACAGGCTTCAAGCGCTCCTAATTAAAAGTCCACTGATGCATTTCTTTTCCCTGCCCTCTAAACATAGAAAGCCCTACCTGGATTCCAGCATGAGAGTTTTTTTGCTGAGCCCTATAGAATGGTTATTATTAGGGAACTCTACTGAACATGATACAAAATGACGAGTTTTTATGCATTTTTATAATTCCACATTTCTTAAGAACTTTGTTGCATGCTGATACACTATTGCAAACATGTAGCTGGTTTGTATACATCACGTCACTGCGGCCGTGTTGGTGGTCAAGAACAAAAGCATTTCTCTTTTCTGGGAACTAAACTCTATTTTCATGTAAATTATTTAAGGAAAAACAAAGCAAAAACGCTAAATTTACTTCCAACTATAAGGCTAGCCCTATCGATTTTAAAGCGCAAATTTCCCTCCGTAGTTAAGCCCCTCAAAAAGGGAGGGGGGAGGTACACAATAGGGAGGAGGGAGAAATGGCCCGAAAAAGTAGGAAGGAGGGAGAAATTGGAGAGAAAATGTTGGGAGAAGGGAGAAAATAAAATGTTGGGAGTAGGGAGATCTGGAGAGATATCGATGAGAAGGCAATTTTTTTATGGGGGCTCAGGGAATTTGGCGTACATTGTGATCCCCTTCGGTCTCCTGGGTTTCCTGGGATGAGACTCCCTTTATCTTGGTTGCGCTTAACCGAGAAAGCATGGAATCAAACTTTGACACATCTCAGTTTACCCGTCTTGCCAAACATTAACCTGCGTACAGACGATAACTAAACTCTGATTAGTACCGTCTTTAATTTCGTCAGGCTAGCCAAACATCTTTTATAAAATAACTAAGATAGTACGCGCGCTCGGATTGGCCGAGAGGCGTGTTTGCATGAGAGTGACTTTCCGCGCGCTAATCACGCAAGCACAAATTTGAAAAAGGTTTTGAGTTGAAAAACTCGACAAGTTTACTTTATTTACCCATTTCCTCGTCGGTTGAAACTTGGAAAATCTTTAGAAACATGCTGTGTCAATTTTTTTTCGCTTGAGCTGACATTTTAAGCGAGAAAAACCCGTATTTTGGAAAGCATCTTTTTTGCAAAACAAAGACTGATTACGCGTACAAGCTTTATGTACAAGACTTCGCGACTGGTAAGAATTTCTCTTTTAATCAATGTTCTAAACAAGAACGTTTTGCTTTTTTTTCGGGAAAGTTATTTTATAAAAGCAAAAGAAAACTTTTTTCCCGGCGTTTGAATATCCTGATATAAACACTTGAGGGGTTGGGAGAATTCTCGACAGTTATGCAAACCCAAGACGAAGTCGAGGGTTTGCGTAACTGTCTCGAATTCTCCCAACCCCTCTCATGTTTATATCAGGCTATGCAAACAGGGTAAACAAGCTGCATACTTCTAACGCTCAAGTCGTCAGATGCAAGTGTTAGATTTTTTAACAGTTCCAGCTATGGGTTAGAACCGGGGGGTACTCCAGCGAATTTTGGATAGGGGTGTGCCGCAGAGGAGGAGTGAACGTCTTCCCACACTGCATTGCGATTGTGTTTCTTACAAGATGGCGGAGTTTTCCTTCGGAAGTCGTGTTTTTACGGTGTTTTTGTGTGACATTTTTACCGGGTTAGAATCCTAACTAGAGGTAAGTAAGACTATTCATACATTCTTTCTATTTTTATCTTTTCAGAAAAGGAAGCTTTACGGGAGTATTTCTTCTGGAACGTATATTTTTTCGTATTTGAATTATGATGTCCTGGTCTGTCATCGTTCGCCGCGTAGGAATAGTTCTGAAAACATGTTTGTAGTTTCTTTTCTAGTGGGGTATTGTTTAATTAAGTCTGATATTTAAGTAATTCAGAGGTTTATCTTTTTATTTTTACTAAAGTGACCCAAAGTGACCCAGATATTTGAACATTTTGAAGGCCGAGAAATCGGTCAACTTTGGCGGTTTTGTGATAGTCTTACAGAATGCTGCGAAACGTGTCATCACGCAGGAAATGCAGAGAGTCTGAATGTAGTCTTTTTGTGTTACTGATTCCGATTTTTAAGCAAAATGGCTTAATCTGAACACTGTTAAATACTTCAAACATTCCCAATATATTATTATACAGACTTAATTAAGATTATAAATTATGAATACATCTCACATTCCCAGGCGTTACCCTCGCCAAATCTTAAATCATTTCAATTTCCTTTGCTTTACCATAAGGCAGGGTGGCCAATATCAAAGAAATAATAAAGTGATTAAAATTACAATCTATACTTAATTATGAAAGATCTTCAAATCGTGAAATCTTGCCATGGGTCTCTTTGATAAGATATAAGTTCTTTGGATTCATAAAAGGCGAAAAAGAATGGCTTTCATGGCTTTTCTAGTTTTCTTTTTAACTCTTTTATTGCCAAATAGATTTTTATATATTTTTTTTGATTCAGAGGTGTTTACCCCATTTATACTTTTAGAGAAACCTGCAAGTGTTTGAAGTCAGTGAGGCCCTTCATTTATACTGGATGCTAGATATCAAAGTGATGATGCACACCAGCCTCAGTTGGATTATAGATTTTAGAATGTAGGGATGGATATTTTTGTTACCTCATTTTACATCACAGAAAGTACCATCTTAGTGGCATTTTTATATCAATATCCATACAGTCGCTCTCCACTAAGAGTGTTATGTCCTGCATGTGATAGTTTTCCTTTTCAATAGTCCCATAGCAGGCCAATGCAAATACAGCACAATAATTGTGATGACAGGATCACTTGCATTTTTCCAACTTTCCAAGAGCTAACACACCATGGTAAATAGCTCCAACTTTTTCATATTTCAGTCCAATTCTTTTCTACCTGTCCTGGGTTGAGAACACTACAACATTTGTGCCTGACCAACCAGGCTTTTTAGAAGAAAGATATTCTGAGGTTAGTTGGGTCATTTCCATATAAACAAATGAATATCTATTAAGCTAACAATCATTTTTTTCATTGGTTCAAAGTTTTTAATCTTAATCTTTAGCAAAATGACTTTAAAATTATTTTTATTTCTGGGTCTTTATTATAGAGTTGCCATAAATTTTCTCTTGATATTCACATGTTTTGTACTAAAAAGTAAATATGAATAATAAATTTTACAGAAACCATATTATGAGACTACACTGTTTTCTCTATAGCCCACAGAAAATAGCCTGGGAGAGCATCCGGATTTTTGGCTCTAGTTTCATCCAGTTTTTCTCGGTGGGTGAAACTAGAGCCAAAAAAAACGGGATACTCTCGCAGGCTATTTTCTCTTAGGTTTTTATGATACTTTGATCATGTGTACGATTGAGGTTATCACTGAGTTTGCGACTTAATAAGATTAGAGGCTAGTTAATCTTAGGAGTGGTGGTGAGACGTTCAATAACATACAGCAAACCCACTTATAAGACTGTAAACAAAATGTACATCTGATTATAAGCTCCCCAGATATAAGTCCCCCTCTAGAGTCTGTTCCAAATGTAATGAATTGAATTTTATTTATTGTGACATTTTTAAGCTTAATCAAAAACCAGTGAGTACAAAATGTATTTTTATCAGCCACAGCTATAGCTTATTTCAAAGTGCTTTTTCTATTCCAGTTATAAGCCCCTCCGTTTATGACCCCTTCTAAAACCTTTACAAGGATGTATATGCCCAGGACTTATAAGCAGCAGTTTATGGTAACTGACTGCAGAAGCTAGATGATATTCTCAACCCTCAAAACAGTATGTAAACTTCCCTGCTAGCAGAGGTCTCTCACGGCGAGGCAAAAATGAGAGAAAGGAGAAAATAATTTTTTTGCCTCATCGTGAGAGTCCCCTGCTAGCAGGGAATATGTAAACAAGTAAGGAAATTTTATTTCACTCCTCTGTGAACTGCCTCGGTAAGATTTCTGTATTACCCCATTCATTTTTTTTTTCATTCAACAATTTCATACTTTTGTCACAAATAGTTTCATATGCATAGATGGGCGAAACATGTATGCATAATAAATGTATGGGGTTATATGGAGAACTTACCACTGCCTCTTCAGTACATCAATAGCAGCAAAGACAACTTTACACATCCCTAACCAAAATTAATAGTTGCCAATTATGTGTAAGAGGCTATTGTTAGGGCTGTATCTTAAGTTATGGTTTTGACAGCATACAGGCCATACAGGCATCTGGTTTTTATGATTGAAAGGTAGCTGAAGGTAGGCACAATGGACTCTTATTTCAAGCTTGCACAATTCTTTCATTTATAAAAGGAAAGTATAACCACAACACCAGAGGCAAAAAATATAATTCGGTACAAAAGAAGTTCGCAGCAAATAGCACATTCTTTAATATATAGATCTACTGAAAAGTAAACAATAAATTACGAAGCCTTTGAATAAATGACATCAATGTTTACATGAAAGGAACTTGCGCCATTTTACGAACAACAAAGGAAGTACCGTCGAAGCACCTTCTTAATAAGGATCATCGTCTTCTCTAAGGATCTGATGACTAAAGAAATGTAAGAAACGTGAGTTACCTTTTATTTCAATGGTTTGACAAAGGAACTACGGTACTTGCATGCAACTCGCACAAGCCTAGATCGAAAATCTGGTTGAGTGACAACACAAAACGAACGACAAAAATCTTCCAAGGAAGGAGTGTTCTATAATTCAATAAAGAATGGTGTATTCGACTTACCTTTATTTAACAGCTAATGATTCCAGAAACCAAACCAGGTTCGAGGAAATCAACTACAGAGTTTAGTTTTTAGCTCATTCGGGACGTTTCGAGTGTCATCACGAAACCTTCCTTTTTGCCATATCCTTCACAAAAATTACACGAGCATTACGAAAAATAAATTCAATGCATCCCCGACCAAAAGGGCGAATAGACTAATCGTCCTTTGAAAGGTAGCGGATCTGTGATAGCCGCGAATTTCTAACAACCAATTTTCACCATGTTGTCCTGACTTGTTCAAGCGTCTGAGCCGAATGATGACGTCACGAAAATCTTGATATATTACTTTGAATCGCAATGCATTGTGGGAAGACGTTCACTCCTCCTCTGGGTGTGCCGCGAAGGTTCGTGAACCCTAACCCTATTTAAGGACTAACAAAGCAAATACTGATACCCTTTTTTAACTCGTGGGTACGGGCGAGCGTACCACGAGTTATTGCAGGGACAGGGATATGCAAATGAGTCACTCGCTCACTCGTAGTAGACGTTTTCGTAATTAATCGGGTCCGAACTCGAGAGCGCGAAGATCTATCGTTTCCAAAGAAGCACGTGCTCGCGTTAAACTTGACGAGAAGATGAGCATTTGCTCCTCTACTCCTTCAACGTCGACGCTGGCTTGATTTCATACCTTGTAGTAATGTAGTAGGTTATGTGTATGAATGAATGTATAATAAATAAAGGCACTTCTTCTTCTTCTCCTTCTTCTTCTTCTTTATAAGGACTCCTTAAGATTACGGGGGGAAATGGATGTGATTTTGAGCATTAGCTTTAAAATAACAGCCGAAATCGAGATAAGAAAACATAAGCTTATGTTTTGCGTCCTATTTCGCGGAGGAGTTGTGTCGACTTTGTTTCGCATATGTTCTTTCATTGAATCATTGCCATGAAATGTGTTTACATTGTTTTTTTACTGTCAGTAACCTGATTCCAATTAGCCTTAAATTTCATCCGATTGGTTCGAGTCGTTTTTTCAATCGGTTAAGTATGGCCACGGGGTCCAGAGGAGATATATTTGTCGTTAGAACATCAAAACCCATCGAAAACCTCTGAAAAAATGGGTTATTTTGTTCGCTAATTTTGTTAGCCGAAATATATTGAATTGGCCTATAATAAATCAGCCCTTTGCTGTAGTGCCTGCCCTGCATTGAGTTTTGTCTTATATTTGCAATTTTTACTGCATGATGTATTTACCGCCTTTAAATAAAGATGATGATGATGATATATATTTCCGTTATTTCGTGATATCTCAATAAACCTGATGAAGACTGGTACTGGCCAGTCGAAATATCACAACTTAACTCTATTTCACGTTGTTTGATCAGTCCCGCAAAAGTCTTCTCGGACTGTAACGTTTTCAATTTGATATATTTTGACTGATCACAATCTTTTTGGATCCGAAGTTGAGCAAGATTGATCGAACACGGTTTTTGCAGTGGTTTCTTTTACCTTAATTTTTCATGATGATGATGATGATAATCAGTGACGAATCCAGCCGGGAGGGGCCAGCTGCCAACTTATTTTTGGACGAAACTGAGACCGGAAGGGCTGAACACTTTTTTTGGAAGGCCGGGCTCCCCCCTTATCTTCAGGTCTGGATGACCTGCCCCCCCCCCCCCCCCACCCATCTGGATCCACCACTGGTAATTATGCACCAGTCAAAGTAATTCCCCCAACCCAGGAAAAGCGGGACATTAGCGACTAACATAAGCCGATCATTGACTTTCAAAATTAGCTAAAACTGTCCCGGTACGCAAGTTACCGGTCCCGGGGGGTACTCTTTTATTGCCAACGAGACAACCGAGCTAAGAAGCGAGGTTGACTCGGCGGCAGAATTGTAACGCCGCGCAATGTAGGCAAAAACTCTGAAATTCTGAGTAACCCTCTAAAAATTTGCATTTTTGACCATATTTGGGGGTAAGTAAGACCCCATATTTGGGTAGTGACGTCATTGTCTTGTATTTACAACTCGTGGTCCGAAATTGGGGGATTCAGTGTGCAGCTATTCGTTGTCTGTTCAAGAGGGCCTAAAAGGTGAGCAAGGTTTAATACGATTTCTAGTTTGAAAGGGCAATTAGTGGTCTGGTTTGCTTTATAAATTGCGTTTAAAGCAGGAGCTTCAAAAATAAGGATTTAACGCTCAAATTTTTGTCAGAACCAGCTTGTTTTTTGCAGCTCGATTTACATTGAGGTAGCGTGTTCGCTTCTCGACTCAGAACTAGGGTTTTTAGCGTTCTCTTTTCCTTTGTGAATTGAATTTGAAACCGTCGCTGTCGTTAGTTGATCAAGGCATAGTGTAATGTTCTCAAAACTTTTATCAGAACTAGCGTGTTCGTCGCAGATCGATTTACATAGAGCCAGTCCTCACCTCCCGTGAGGAATGCAACGTATTTGCGGACATTTTATTTTAGAATTTATTCGAGAGATTTTGTCAACCAGCATGTTTATTTTTGCTGCTCGATTTACATTTAGACAGCCCAAACTCCCGTGAGGAATGCAACGAATTTGCGGACCTTTTGTTTTGAAGACTATCATTATGCCTTTCAAGAGACTCTTTGTCCTGTGACACTCGCTCATTAGATCTTTGTATTTTATTCAAGTTTATATTTTTATACCTCTGATACATTCCGCCCCATTCTTGCGCTTTTCACACATTTTACTTCACACCAATTTTTTCTTACGTATATAAAAAAATATTACTACGCGAAACATTTTGCTTATCCCTGATGACGCTGTTGCTCGGGATTTAATTGTTTATAATTTCAGCAGTCAAAGGCCTCATTTGAACTGTACTTTTCTTAACGAGGAATAAAACACAAACAGCGGTGATAAACTTATCAAACTTACGCATTTTAATAATGTATGTTGCGTAGCATACGAAACGTCAAGTTATTAAAATGCGTAAGTTTGATATGTTTATCACCGCTGTTTGCGTTTTATTCCTCGTTATACTTTTCTTTCTAACGTTTATAGTTTTGATACAACTGAATTTTCCATGAAACATAAGTAAAAACTTGCTCATATTTATAAACCAAGAAAGCTTCAAACCATGTTGTTATTGTTTAATAATTAAAAAGTGAAAGCCTGCAATGTGCCAAAGTTGTTGTTTTGAAGTTGGGTGCCATCCTTTTCTACAGCGGAATCCACTTTAAACTTCTAAAATTATGAAAAAAAATATCGCGAAGATCTGAACAGGAAATTCTGAATAGGCACATTTCACAAAATATAAACCGGAATTCGCCGAAAAGTACCCCTAGTCTAAGCTAGATATAATGTGCCGCCCCATCGGGCAGGGTTTTTGCGCCGTTTTAATTTGGTCCGGAATCGGGCATGGTTTTCAATACCAAATGAGTAAGAAAGAAAGAGAAGCATGCGAATTCGAAATGGATTTGAAGAATTTTTTTGTTAGCGCTCCAATCTAAGTAATGATAACATAATATCTGCCTAAAGGCCAGGTCTGAAAACGGGTATGGGTTTTAATGGTCTGGTCTGAAAACGGCTGTGGAAAATTACATTTTTTGGTGTTAAATAAGGTCAGGATTTGGAGAACAAGGCAGCCGGGTGTACCCCCCCCCACCCCTCTCCCCTCGGGTTGGCGAGCTACATGCCCATTGGCCGAGTCTTTCCTCGGTAAGTACTTCGTGTACGCTACAATCATACAAAACGCCATTCACTGTTCGAACTTGTGGTCCTTCTTGACAAAAGTGAGAAAAGCTTTTCAGTTTTTTATATGTACATCTTAGACTGACGTCAGTAACAGGTTTTATCGACATCAGAAAAGACAAGCTTTCAGTCCACATATAAGTAATGACGGCTATCCTAGCGGGCGATTTGAGGCTTGTGCATTCAACAAGTCGATTGTGCTCGTACTTTTGTGATATTGTCGATTGATTGAGCAGGAGAGGTAAGCAATTCCGATAGACTTCGCGTCATTTCTGAGGACATGTGTTAAGGATTTACGCGAACATTACGCAAACGCCGCGTAAGGAGGACTTTTCGATGACTATCAGTATGTGACGGTTAATTTACACTGATTTGGAAACGGTTTTTTGATGAGTTAAAAAGCTGAAACTTTGAATAACTTTGAATAACTGCAATCAAGGTCTGAAAAACTCTTCTGCACCCGATGATTTAGACTGAGGCCACATTTAGGAGCACAAGGAGTATACTGTAATTTAAAAGTTGTTTAGCCTAAAATTTCAAATCATTCTGTACACTTGAGCAAATAAGATAAGGGATTACATAACATGTATGTTCTGTTCTGAAGGACTTCAAATTGATGTGGTGACTGCTTCACTTATAAACCATGGCCCACAGAGGACATTCCAACATTTTTCTTTATCAGTTATCACATGATAATTATTCAGATATTGTGCGATAAACTGATGAATTATTCAAAAAAAGTTAACTCCCCAGACAGAGTATGGGTTTGGACACCTAATGATTGTAGTAATTAGGGTTAAGAACTGAAAATAGTGATTAGGGCTAAGCACTGATTAGGGTTAAGCACTGACTCAGATTTGGTGAGCTTTCATTTATTGTTAAGGTTGTCACTATAAATATCTTAATTAGAACTCTCTTGGGCAGCAATTCGTCCATGGTCTAGTGGATAGGGCAATGGATTGTGGATCCAGTATGCTAGGTTTGATCCTGCTTGACGTATTTATTAACTTCCTTTTTTTGTTTAAAATTGAAGAGACTTAGACTTTCATGAAATTCGAAGTTTCATAAATGCAAGTGAGAGGAATAACCCCATGCTCCGCCTGACTAACTTCACCCTGAATTATCGTGCGATAAAGTAAAACTTATCACTTGACCAACTTTTCTTCAAATAAGAATAATTCACAGAAAAATCTGTGTGGGAGATCCTAAACAATCATATACAGTGCAGAATGTTGTTGTCAGATTATAACTTTGGATTTAGACTATTGGATCTCAAACAAAAGCAAAAAACTAAAGAGAGACTATTGCCTTTCATTAGTAGATATCACCCAGCAGAGCAAACTTAAAAGGATCATAATGGCAAACTTGAGTATACCATATTTCCTTGAAAAATAGCCAGGGGCAATTACTTCTTTTTTCCCACCAAAAGGGAAGGTGATTATTCCAGGGAGGCGATTATTTCATATATTGTTCACTGGGAATCATGTCCTAAATATTTTGTTTTATTTTCCCATTAAATCAAAAGTAATCACATCAAAGAAACTTAACATGGGCTTTTTAAGTGTTCCAAATTTGGTTCCTTGATTAGTTTTTATTGTCAATATCCTCTGCATCATCACTGATCAGTTTTGCGGGATCAGACTCCTCTTCAGCCTCATCCTCCTCATCCTTGCTATGGGTATAGATAGCCGGTTACCAATAGTGGTGGGAGGGAGGCGATTATTTTAAAAATTCCTTTTGAAGGGGGGTGATTATTTGAGGGAGGCAATTAATAGAGGGAAAGCTATTATTTGAGGAAATATGGTAATAGAAAATCAGCCTCTGCTGAAACAATGTGTTAAACTGGGCCTCCAATCATATGGTATGCAAATTTTTGCAACTAGCTTTCAAAGAATCACCAACCTTTCTATTTTTGTGATTTTTCACAACACACAAAATATCGCAATTTTGCAGCTGCATGTAGACCTGGACTTGAGTGGAAAACTCTTTCTTTTATACAAGAGTTTAAAAAGCGTTATTAGTCTTATAACAAAAATGGAAACAAGCTTTTACAGCAATAGTAATATAACAGACTTGTCCGAATAATGGTTATTGTTCTGGTTATGGTGTCAGTAACTCTCCATAATGAACTTTAGTCATGGGTTTCAAAATGTTTTAAAGTAGGCAGCTGTGACAGATTGTTTGTCACGAGCTGATTGTTATGACCAGAGTAGCCGGTGACATACAGTCAAGTAGCTGGCGGAACTCCAGTGGTCGTTGGCTGCTTGGTTTGATACCCCTGCTTAGTTAAGTTGCCTGTAAGCAAGCTCTTTGGGGATGGGAGGTTGGCCTTGTGGGGGGGGGGGGGGGGGGTGGAGGTTGGCTCTGGAGTTGGGGAAGAACAGAGTCAATGAAGCATCATTTAGGGATCATCATCAAAGAGCATCATTTGGGGACTTCCCTGACACATGATGAAAAAAGTTGTTTTTGTCTTTAGTGATGGTAAACAACAACTGTAAAAAGCTTCATTGCTCTTATAATTAAAACCCTCAACTGTAAATACCTTCTAACCTACTTTATTTTTATCATAACTTTGGTAGTTAGGTGTTCCCAATTATTTATGTTTGTAAACTATTGTTATTATTATTTTAACAAAACAATGTTTTAATAATGTTTGCATTAAAAAAACCCTTCATTTTAAGAGGGTGACACCTATTACTATGAAGTATTCTCCCTAGTGGCCCTCTGTATTTTATGTCTCCAACTGAAGACGGGACCGCCATTGTACGTGGTCATCCAAGCCACGCGAAGGTCTCGCTGCTTGGACTGCAAAGGGAGTGACTTCACTTCTAAGTTATTTTAAGACCCTGAGCATTGGTCCAGCCCCGGGAATCGAACCCGTGACCTCCCGCTCTGCAGTCGACACGCTCTACCGACTGAGCTAACACTGCATTGTACATAACAAATAAGTATTAAGAATTTTTGGGCTCATCAATATCTCCAGCTGTGCCTCTTTAATCTAGCTGGATTTACAGTAAGGAGCTAAAAAAACTGACTGCTTTTGATTTATTCACATTCTTTCGTACATATTTAATCCAATCAGAATCCAGCTGGAAGCTGTCCTTCACTTCTGACCAGGTTTATGTCTGCATGAAAGAATGTGAGTTATTGAAAGGAGGTCACACTTTTGGGCTCATTTCTACAATGGTTTAACAAAGGTTAATAATTATAATGTCTTTATTTTATCTTGAAGGGGTGCAACAGAAGCTACACAACATGTCTTTAAAGTGTAAACAGTGTGACAAGTGTTTTGACCGAAAAGAAAGTCTAATACGGCATGAAAGAGTTCACACTGGAGAAAAGCCATATGAATGTAAACAGTGTGACAAGTGTTTTAGCCTAAAAGGAAGTTTAAGGCGTCATGAAAGAGTTCACTCTGGGGAAAAGCCATATGAATGTAAACAGTGTGACAAGTGTTTTAATCAAGCAGGAAGCCTAAGGATTCACCAAAGAATTCACACTGGGGAAAAGCCCCATGAATGTAAATGGTGTGGTAGATCTTTTAGTCACTCAGGAAGCCTTAGGAGTCATGAAAGACTTCATACTGGGGGAAAGCCTTATCAATGTAAACAGTGTGCCAAGTGTTTTATTGCAGCGGGAACCCTTAGGATTCATGAAAGAGTTCACACTGGGGAAAAACCTTATGAATGTAAACAGTGTGGCAAGTGTTTTATTGAAGCAGGAAAACTTAGGATTCATGAAAGAGTTCACACTGGGGAAAAGCCTTATGAGTGTAAACAGTGTGGTAAGCGTTTTACTGAAGCAGGAAAACTTAGGAGGCATGAAAGAGTTCACACTGGGGAAAAGCCCTATAAATGTAAACAGTGTGACAAATGCTTTAGTCAAGCAGGAAAACTTAGGAGGCACGAAAGACTTCACACTGGGGAAAGGCCTTTTGAATGTAAACAGTGTGGCAAGTGTTTTAATGATGTAGGAAACCTAAGGTGTCATGAAAGAGTTCATACTGGGGAAAAGCCTTATGAATGTAAACAGTGTGAAAAGTGTTTTAACCTTAAAGGAAGTCTTAGGCGGCATGAAAGAATTCACACAGGAGAAAAGCCATATGAATGTAAACAGTGTGACAAGTGTTTTAGCCTAAAGGGAAGTCTAAGGCGTCATGAAAGAATTCACACTGGAGAAAAGCCGTTTGAATGTAAATGGTGTGGCAAGTGTTTTAGCCGAACAGGACCCCTTAAGATTCATGAAAGAGTTCACACTGGGAAAGAGGGATATTAATGTACAGAGTGTAGCAAGTACTTTAGCCGATCAGGAGACCTAAGGAGACATATGAATGTAAACAGTGTGACCAGTGTTTTAGCCTAAAAGGATGTTTAAATGGGTGTGAGTGTTCATAAGACGTCTACTCATTATAATCCTCTCTCTATTACTAAACCACCTTTAGTATTATACCTTTGATGTTTGTCAAACACAGCAATCAAAGCGAATCAAAGCTGAAAACAGTTCTGTCCCTGGTGTTTTCTTTACGTGACCTATGAACTGATGTACGAAATAAGGTTAAATAATTAGGTATTATTATGTTATTATAGCTCGATAATCTAACTAGAAATGTTTGTCAGGGGTATAAACCGGAACCTGAATCAAAATTTTTTATTTTTGTTTCTTAGTAGTAACTTCTCCAGAAAATGGGTTTCATTCTTTAGTAGTAGTGGCAGATCTAGGTTAGGGACCCGGGGGACCAAAGCCTCCCCTTATTTTAGACCAAATCAATCATGCAGACCCTAAGATAAGGGGGGGCCGGTCTAAAAAAAGGTTTTGGGACCAAAACAAATTCCTTTGATACCACCCCCCCCCTTATCTTAGGGTGTGGACGAGCGCTCCCCCCCCCCCCTTATCTGAAGGTCTGGATCGTACCACTGAGTAGTACCCTTCACATCAGATTCCTTTGTTGTGGTTTTACTTGCTTGAAATCTACTTTGTCCTTTTTTGAGGTTTCAGTTGCTTGCATCTAAAATATACTTTGTCATTACAAAATGTAAGTAATTCAATGTGACCGACGAGTGTGATCTGTGTGATGTAAATTTCGACCATCTTCATTGAAATTTTTGCCTGATTTCGTACGGTTGTCGGTTTGATATCAATTTTAATTGTAAGTAAGCAAGTGGTGTGCCAAATGACATGAAGAAGCGCCGCCTGTTGCATCAAAGAAAGAAGCGCGACTCAGTTATGAAAACAACGCGCAGTAGCCAGCGTATCATGGCGGTTTTGTGTGGGGGGGGGGACAGGGGGCGGGAGCCCGGGAGAACAGGGGGCGGGAGGGGCACGGGAGACGGGAGAAGAAAGGGCGGGAGGCGGGATCTCTACGATGGCGGGAAGCGGGAGAGAAATTCAAAAAGGCAGTCAAAGAAACGAACCCAACAACGTTTCTTGACTTCCATTTTACGTTTTCCGAGGCTTAAAGCAAAATTTTATACACGAGAAAAGTCAAAAAACGAAAATCCGTGCTCGGGATAAAAACAAAACCGCATTACTTCCTGTGAAATTGGAAACCTTTCCTAGTCGCTTACATCATAGGACGTGAGTGAGATTGCATGACATATGTACATGTGTGTCGACTGTGTCAGTCGTGTCAGTGTCTCGTCTGTCTTGCTAGATGTCGAAATTCTCCGTAAGGACGACAAAGCGAGTCAGGTCAAATGTCGTCAAAGATGATCGGTCTTAGTATTTTTCGGTTTGGTGGGGAAAAATCCGTCCATGGAAGACCTTCCTGGTAGCTCGCTCCTTACGACTGTAGTTCACAAAATACTGTTATGTTCCCTGCTAGCAGAGGTTTCTCATGACGAGGCAAAAATGAGAGAATGGAGAGAGACCTCTGCAGGCTTCCGACGCGTTTTCTATCACGCATACCCTCGCGTTTCCTTAACAACCAGTGACGTTTTTGTCATGTGCGACACAACCCATAGAACCGCGGTTTGCGCGCGAAAAGGAAAAAAAGGAAAGCTGAAAGTCTGGAAAAGACGGTAAATGCCTTTTTTGTGGATTACAATTCAAAATAAGAGGGCAAATCACTTGGAGTTACCTTTGTATCGGCGGTAGAAACAGAAATACTGAACCTTAGCAGAACTAAACCTCTTGCGTGGAATAGATTCATTGACGATATTTTCTCGTTGTGGATAACTGAGAGGAAAGAGATTGCTGAATTCATTACTCTTCCAAAGAGGCATCACCCTACAATTAATTAAACTTACGGCTAAAATATTTGATAAAGAGATTAACGTTCTGGATACACTGTTTACAAAAGCAAGAGATTTCACAACCAAGGAATCCTTGACATCCGCGGGCGAAGCCCTTAGACTTCTGAGAACTAACTCCTCAGCTAAATCTTTCTATGAGAACATCTACAACTTCAAAAAACGCTTTCGCGCTAGAGGTTACCCTCACAAAAAAATCCTCTGAGGTTAAATTTACTGAACGGAATTCGGCTATACAAAAGAACAACGAAGTGCGAAAGAATATTCTACCTTTCGTTACCACGTACCACCCTGCTTTGCCAAACCATAAAAACATCTTAATGAGCAAATGGCATTTAGTTTAAAAGTAACCACTACTGAGAAAAATATACAACGCCTCATGGTTGGCCTGTCAACACCTTCCATTGTGGGCTCAATAATTGTCATCGTTCAGTCTAACAGGGCACGCGCATTACACATTAAACGAAAACGGTTTTGAAACCGGTAAGTTTCCAGCAGAAATCTGGTCGGCGGCTTCATCAAACAACGCTTCGGAAGCCGGCAGAGGTCTCTCTCCTTTTTGCCTCGTCGTGAGAGACCTCTACTAGCAGGGAAACTGTAATCAAGATTTTGCCGCGTGGTGTAAACTTGTGTCGAAGGAATGCCGCTTCAATGATCGCGCTGGAAAGTGCGGAGTGGTTCGATTTACAACAAAATTTTTTATTTTGGACAAGGCCAAAGCACTCCCTATATTAGAATCTGAATAGGGAATCAAACAGCGTGATTTACATGATAACGGGAGAAACACAATAAAGGGCGGGAGTCGGGAGACAAAGGGACAAAAACGTACGGGAGGCGGGAGAACGGGGTACGGGAAGCGGGAGATTGTGACCCCCCTGTCCCCCCTCACTTTTGTCGGGCACACTACTGAGGTGTGCGCGGCGAAGTCGCAAGAAGGCCAGTCATGATTCTTTTATTGTCATTGTTATTTATGTTGTTATTAATAATTCGGAGGCAAAAAAGTACCTTTGAATTAAAATCAGTAGTAGTACGTAAAGCTATCTGTTCTGAATAGTGTAATAATATGAAAGGAAGTCCTTCCGATAATAATTATATTGATCATACATGATCATAAAAGTAAAGCAATGAAGAAACGCATGCTTAAAATCGCGAAAACGTGCCTCTTGAAAAACCTATACAAGATTGTCGTTTCCTTGATAGATGAGCCAATCTGTCAATCTGTACCCTGTTCACAGACCCTCTAATTTCTCTTCAAAGTCCGTCGAACGCGCGTGTGAAAAAATGAAAACCGCGGGGGATTTATTGACCGCCAGCGCAAGGGGGTAGTAGTGGGGTAAGAAGAAAAAACTCGCCAATGTTTTCGAAATGAATGAATTCACAAATAAAGCAACGTCTGTGTACAGGCTAGCCAGTCTGCTGTGTTTTCAGTGAAATTCTCCATATTTAGTTGTAAATGTTAGCATTGTGCGTGTCAAAAGCTCGGGGGGGGGGGGGCGAGTTAGCCGAATCTCCTGGCCCCCTAGCCTGCGAACAGCAGACGTATTTCCGGTCGTCGCTTCCCTTCCGCCGAAACTAGGAACTTGAGCCGAAAAAACCGGATGCTCTCGCAGGCTACTGGTCCCCTGGCCACGCAAAATATGCTAATGCCCCACCCCCAGGACTGACAAGGTAGGCAAATGAGGAGGGGGGATGGGCGCAGCTAGAATTGACTGATGCACCAAAAACAACTTGTATCTTTTTTCCCAAGCAATAAAATTCCATTGTGATATTTGTTCGGTCACAATCCATGAGCAAGGATTGTTCACCGTCAGGGAGCCATGCAGCACTGTTGTTTTTATCTTTGAAGTTTGCCGCCTTTCAGGCCGTTTTTTTACATTGTTCTCATTTTTATGTTTTTGGTAAAAATAAAACAGATTACTGAAGCCCGCTAATATCCGGGACTTTAGAAAAACAGGTCTTGCGCGCGGTTAATTGAACGTACCAGTGATCTTTCGCTCAGCTTACCGGAGCTTTACAGCTAGTTGGACCGAGACTAAGGATTTCAGCAAAAAAGAGCACTAAAATTAAAGTATCCAGCGAAATATTAATTGGGTCCTTTTGTGCCTAAGCAATCACCTCATTTTATTTTCTTAAGTAAATGGGCAATTTATCTAAATCTGTTGCCCTCTTAAAAAACGGATCCACCTTTGTAGCTCTTTCAAATGGACTATAGTCTTTGAAAATCATGAATTCTTGGTCCTTGAAACTTTTTAAGCTCCTTTCGGTTCGACAACTCTTAAATTATGCCGCTATTTTTACCCTCACGCACTTCAGGGTTTTTATAAACGATGCTTATTTTTCTCTTTTCTCGTTTGGGCTACATTAAATGGATTTCATTATCGCTGGCCTAGTGGGTCTGTTCTCAAATATAAATTGTTTGATGAAATTACATAATGGCGCATCAACCTCGTTCCCAGGGTTTCTACAAGGCTCGGCACACATTCTTTTATGAGCCCTACATATTTTGTCTCTTTTTTCCGACTACAATTTTGCCTCAGCGCCAGAAAAGGCAACTATGGCATAGCGAGGCGTTGATTGGCGAGATATCCGTTTTGGCGCAGTTTTCCAAAGCTCATGCACAGTTGTACAGTGTCTGTCTGTCTGTCAGTGGGGACCTTAAGATCCAACGACGGAAACGGGAACGCCGCAAAAACAATAGGTTTAATTAGCAAAACAACAATTTTGCGCGTGCATCACGCTTTTTTTTACATTTCTTTGCCGTCACTGCACGACTACTACGTGAAAATGCTTAATTCCACGATGTATAGAGGAAGCACACAAGCGACGACGAAATTTCCTCTCTCTTTCTGAACTTGGATGTGGTTCTTAGGAATTCAACTTTTGGAGGGTTCGCCTACATTTGACAAAGTTAGTGACTTGGAGTAATTGCGATGAAGATTGAAAGAACGCGAATTCACTTTTTCAGCGACGTTTTCTCTGCCGTCGCCGTCCTCGGATCTTAAGGTCCCTTGTGGCGGATCCAGGGGAGGGCTCCCCTTATTTTTACACCACACTGAGGCCAGAAGGGCCGAAAAAAGTTTTTTTTGAGACCGCTCCCACCCCCCTTATCTGATCCGAGCAAGTACTAATTCCTGGGTAGATACTTCATGTAGGGGAACATCGGGGAACATTGATACAACAGGTATTCAGAAACAAACCGTTTGGCGATCACGGCGTCACTTTTGCGTTGACCCACGTAACAGCGCTGAAAACTACTGAAGGTAAGCAAGGCTATTTAATAGTACATGATGTATACATATTAGAATGGGTTTACGGCAGGATTAATCGACACAGCAGAAAAGACGAGCTCACATATAAATGACAGCTTCCCTATATGCAAGGCGGCCGGTTTGTGATGCTTTTAATATAATTTGGCTATTTTGCCTTTTGGCTATAGAGTGTTTTCACTCACGTGGCCAGCATCTATGTAAATTTATTGGAACAAAAGAAAGCGTTTGCATAAGAAAGGAGTTCCACTCCCACAAGACTGGTTTGGGACACCAACATGCATGGCCGCCGTTTCATTGTTTTGGGACACCAATGTGGTCGCCGTGACGTCATGTGAAAACACTCTATTCGTACAGGACCCGTAAATCGACTTGTATTTGTTATTCATACAGGATTCTGACTATACTGATTAGGTTTAGCTTCTCTTTAGGGTTACGGTGATCAGCTATCCTGTGGGCTGTTAAATTTGGACATT
>JBBMOI010000004.1:30067500-30125000 GCA_038088405.1 Porites divaricata
GGGTTCACGAAAGAGTTCACACTGGCGAAAAGCCCTATGATTGTAAACAGTGTGGCAAGTGTTTTAGACGAGCAGAACATCTTAAGATTCATGAAAGAATCCACACTGGGGAAAAGCCATATAAATGTAAACAGTGTGACAAGTGTTTTAGTCTCAAAGGAAGTCTAACGCAGCATGAAAGAGTTCACACTGGGCAAAAGCCCTATGAATGTAAACAGTGTGACAGGCGTTTTAGACGAGCATTTGAGCTAAGGAGTCATGAAAAAGTTCACAGTGGGGAAAAGCCTTATGAATGTAAACAGTGTTGCAAGTGTTTCAGTCAAGCAGTTCAGCTCAGGACTCATGAAAGAATTCACACTGGGGAAAAGCCTTATGAATGTAAAAGGTGTGGCAAATGTTTTAGCCAAGTAGGAAGCCTTAGGAGTCATGAGAGACTTCACACTGGGGAAAAGCCGTATGAATGTACACAGTGTAGCAAGTATTTTTGCCGATCAGTAGAGCTGAGGAGACATGAAATGGTTCACACCAGGGAAAAGGCGTATGGACAGTAACAAGTGTTTTTGGCAATCAGGAGAAGAAGAAGAAGAAGTCACAAAAAAGTCCACAGAAGAAAAATAATGCATAAATGTGCCAGTAACAAAGGTCTGTAGAGGGCAGGATTGACTTACAGCACACTGTTACAAAGATACTGGAAACAGTGGTTGGAAGACCAGAAACTGGACATCACTGAGAGACAAAACTGTTGGATTTGTCAAGAGGAGATGAGTAGTGAATCTTTTCCTCTTCAACATTATTACCCAGCTAGCAGAGGCTTTTCCCTTGTGTTTCTCAGCGTTGTACTGCCATTCTCTTCGCGGTTTTGGTTGCTCGCGTTTTGTTTTGGTTGTGAACCAGCCTAGGAAAAGACCTCTGCCGACAGCCGCTTGCGATTCCTGTTGAACATGCGCTGTAGATACCTCCAAAATCTAGGAGGTAATCACATGACTAAACCGGTTGTGGAACCGGTTTTATCAACTCGCTCATCTTTTATGTACTAGTTTGCTGTGCAAAAGTGAGCCCGCTATATCAACATGGCGAGTGCGAGTCATTCCCGTGGGAAATTTGACTCATGAATACATGAGCAAACTCCGGCGGCGGCATCGTATTACCGACACGTGACAGAAATTCCATGGTAACCGCATTTTCATCTCGCGCATGTTCAACAGGAATCGCAAGCGGCTGTCGGCAGAGGTCTTTTCCTAGGCTGGTTCACAACCAAAACAAAACGCGAGCAACCAAAACCGCGAAGAGAATGGCAGTACAACGCTGAGAAACACAAGGGAAAAGCCTCTGCTAGCAGGGTACAACATTATGAAAATCATTATGAAAATCATATGAGACATGCGATGGCTTGTAAAGTTGACAAACGCTTCGGTATTAGGTTGTGTTAAGTTTCATTTCGGTTTTGTTAGGTTTTCCTTTTAAGCTGTATCAAGTGTGATGTTAGGTTTTTAGGGTGTTATTCGTCTTTAACTCTCTTGAAATGGGCGGCGTTAAGCTGGATATGAAATATAAGGATAATCGATGGGATAAGTCGAATATGTTTAATCTTCTCACGTAGTTAGCTCGTTCACAGCTCAAGTAATTCAGCGTGGTTCACTTCTCTAGGCCTGAGGTAATTCACCTCTCTTGACCCGAGGTACTTCGAGGTAATTCAAATTGCACAGTGTACAAGCTTGCTTATATGTGGTCTGGATATGCTGATACTGGTCAAATTTTTTTGTTTGTTTTTTTAACTAAAATTACATTTACAGCAGAATAAACAACTAACATCCACCTAGTTAAAACAAGCTCAACAAAAGATACCAAACCAACTGAGAACACTTCAATTACTCTAGATTATGTTGCTGAATATGAATAATATCCTGATTCTAGATTGTGTTTACACTAAGTTCATAGGAGACGGAAACTTCAAGAAATTAATGTTTAAGCAGCTTTCGTTTTCTCATTTAAGGTTAATCACGATCAACTTCTTACTGCCAATGAATCTTGGTAAAAAAAATGGTAACACGGCTGAATGAACATTCACATTTGCGGGGTTTTCTGCGATCTAAAGTCATTGTTTTAACGTCATATTCAAATGCTGAAATGTTAACTCTGATAAAACTGAGTTCCGTTTTAGATATAACATTGAAATAGGGGCTATGACAAAAGTATCATCTCATTTGGTCACCTTTGATTAACTGGTAGAGTTGAAGAGTTTGAATGGTGTTGGGCAATACACCTCGTTAGTAATCTTTGAATATTTTGTAGTGATAATGATACCACCAGTGAAAATTGATGAAAAAAATGTTCAGGATTTGAGCAAGTAGATTAGTTTTCTTACACTGCTCGGATTATCGCCTTTACGTATCGTGTCACTGGTGTTAAAGGCTTGTTTTACTTTACATGCCTTTTCAATATGATCTAAGCCAGCAGAGTAAGTTTTCGTCAGAGATCATACAACTTTGTTTCGCGCCAAAGGATGAGTAAAGCAAACAAAACTGAGCAAAGTTGTCCCCAAAGTTAATTTTGAGCCCTTGCGCCTTTCTGGTTCCGCCCTTCCGGTTCGTCCGCCCTCCGAAGGGGTGTGAGTGTTCGTAAAACGTCTACTCGAATCTTCTCTACGCGAATCAAAGCTGAAAACAGTTCTGTCCCCGGTATTTTCTTTACGTGACTTATTAACTGATGCACAAAAACAGGCTTAGTAATTTTATAAGTATTGAGAGTGAAGAATGATTACCGCAGTGAATTTTCCAATTTAAGCAATTGGAAAGAAGAAGCCTGAAAAAATCAGGGCTTCAACGGGATTCGAACCCGTGACCTCCGCGTTGCCGGTGCGTTGCTCTACCAATTGAGCTATGAAGCCACACATTGGGAGCGAGGTCAATTTATTGAGTTCATATCTCCCGAAAGGAGTGAAATGATGTGAAATATATTTCACATCTTCGCTTCATATATTTCACATCATTTCACTCCTTTCGGGAGATATGAACTCAATAAATTGACCTCGCTCCCAATGTGTGGCTTCATAGCTCAGTTGGTAGGGCAACGCACCGGCAACGCGGAGGTCACGGGTTCGAATCCCGTTGAAGCCCTGATTTTTTTCAGGCTTCTTCTTTCCAATTGCTTACATTGGAAAATTCACTGCGATGATCATTCTTCACTCTCATCTATAACCGCAGTTCAAAATGAATTATTTCATATATTTCACATCATTTATAAGTATTATTGTTATGTTATTAAGACTCGATAATCCAACTAGAAACGTACGTCCGTCAGAGGTATTAAGAACTTGGATTGAATTTTTTTATTCTTGTTTCTTAGGCCCATTTCAAACGTCGTGCTACCGCCGTGCCGAACATAATTCATAAATTACAAATGCATGAGAATGCATTTAAAAGTTTGCTGAACCGTTTCTTTATTATTGTGTTTTGTTTTCGGCAACAGCCGTTCTATTCGACTGAATTAAATTCGACGTCTGAAACCAAGTCGTGCTAGTGTCGTGCTACAGTCGAGCCAGCTTAGCACGGGAGTAGCACCACGTTTGAAACAGGCCTTAGTAGGAACTTCTTTATGCAGAACGAGATACAAACGTTTAGTGGGACTTTTTGCTTCGGTCTCTTTTGTTGTGGGTTGAAATCTCCTTTGTCTTTTTTTGTGGCTTCATTTACTTGCAACGTACTGAATCTGCTTTGTCATTATGAAGCGAGAGTAAGTCCCTGATTCAATATGACCAACGAGTGTGATGTAGACTTCTACCAACCAACAACCCTACGAAATCGGGAAAAATGTATGATATCGATCAAAATTGTAGTAAGTAACACAGTGGCGTGCCATGTGACATAAAGAAGCGTTACCTATAAGCGCAACTCATTTACGTGTACAGGGAGGAAATTACAGTAAAGTCAGATTAAACAAAAGGACTTTAGCACAGTCTAGTCGTTGCTTGTCATTATATTTATAGTTTATTAGTCTCTGGTCAAAAGAAATGTGAACATGTTTTTTAGAGCGGATTTTCACTGCTGCGTAATAGACCACTTCCGAGTTCCAAAAACCCTCACTTTCAAAATGAGGCTAGGTGCACAACCTTTCTTGTGAAAATGAGTTTTATTTGCATGAGAATGAAAAATGATTTCCATATATATCAAAGACTGAGCACCTACCCTCGTTTTGAAACAGAGGTCCTGGGGGAACTCGGAAATGGCCTATTATTACGTGCGTAAACCCACACGGGTAAATAAAATTGAGGCAAATCCAGTGTATGAAAGGTAGCACGTACACTTAAAAGTTGAACGTCGTTCATCTTTTACTTTTAGATCCTTTTACCCTCGGCCTTTCATACAATGCTTCTATGTTATTTACGTACGCACGTAGAAATTACGCGACAATAGAAAGATTATGCTTAGTTATTTTTGGCAGTCGAAGGTATTTGTGTTCGTGGCACTTTTTTTTCTTGGCGGGGGAGGGATATCATGCCAATTACGACTTGTTTTCGCGTTTTATTACTCTTCTAGAATTGCTCTGAATAGATTTTTTGTGTTCCTCTCCATTCGGGCATAGTTACTTTGTGTGTTGTTTGATTTACATTGGTACTAAGCCATATCAGTTTTTGAATAGTCCGTGGGTTTAATTAAATAATAGCATTCATGCTGACCGTAGAGCGCTTTACTGCGGAGCGGAAGGTCGCGGATTCGATTCCCGGGACCGGACCAATGCCATAAAACTAAAATCAATAAAAGTGTTTTAAAGCTATCTGTTCTGAATAGTTTAATAATACGAAGGGAAGTCCTTCCTATAATAGATTAATGCACCTATCAATGTTAAGCCCCAGGGTGGGGGGGGGGGGGGGGCGGGCAGACCCAGGGGAATTTGACATTTTAATGGCAGCCAGAGTCAAATTCCCCACCCCCAGGCACCTACTAAATGTCAATTTCCCGTCACTGGGGTAACTTTTTCTAACAGAGTTAGGACTTAATAATTGACAGGTTGGAAAGGATATGTCTTTTACAACCTCACATAGAAACAGAAACAGAAGGAACGAAGACTCTTCTATTTATAAACATTCGATCATACAATGAAAGAAGTGATGGTTCATATATACCGAAAAATAAAACAGATTCCCTCACCATTCTTTCGCTCATGTTGTCTTGTTACTTTCAAGAAAAGCAGAGGTCATTTACCTCTGGTGACTTTTGGGTATTAACAAGATGGCAGGTCACTCATTTCCAGTTTCTCTCGGTCTTCCAAGATGGCGGCCATGTCAAATTCCCGACCCTGGGGAAGGCACGCTCAGTCAATTTCCCGTGGGTAGCCCGCCCCCCCCCCCCCCCCCCCCCCACCCTGGGGCTTAACATTGATAGGTGTATAATCATACATGACCATAAAAGTATTTAAATCATTACCCTAAATTTTATTAATTCTCTATCCTAAATCAAACGAAATTTGGTTGAAGAAAAAAAGGTCGATTCACTTACATCGATAGTTCCCGCAATCTGCTTGTGTTACCAGTAAAATCCTCTATATTTAGTTGTTTCAGGATAGGAAACCACGTGCGCGTTAAAAGCTCAGGGGTGGTCCCGGGATACCCAAATGCCTGACCTCCCGCACCAACTCTATAAAATTTGCCGCTTCAAAAAAACTGGTATCTTTTTCTCAAGCAATAGAATTCCAGTATGATATTTATTCAGTCACAATCCGTAAACAAGAATTGTGCACCGTCTGGGAGCCACCAACATGTATAAACTTCAGCACTGTTGCTTTTATCGGGGTCATACATGAATTACTGACCCTTTTATCTTTGAAATTTGCCGCCTTTCAGGGCATATTCTACATTGTTCTCATTTTTTTGGTTTTTGGTAAAAATCAAACAGACTTCTGAAGCGCTAATATCCAGGTTTAGAAAAACAGGTCTTTTGTTGCTGGTCCTACCTGCGTGTGCTTTGAATTGAACCCACTGGGAGAATTCTTGCTCATTTGGACCGAGACTAGAATGATTTCAGGAAAAAAGCACTAAAATTACATTATCAAGCGAAATACAACCGCTTAATCAACCTAACTAATTTCATTGGGTCCTTTTCTGCCTAAGCATTCATCTCATTTTTGTGCTCTAAATAAGAAAGAGGGACGTGGTATCCACATATCGAGTTGGTGTCCATAAAGCCGGGTCTAACTGCACACCGAAAGAGAACAATTTTTTTAAAAAAGAGTATGTCAGACTAAGTGCCCCCTAATACTCCTTTTGATTCACATAAAAACTGAGTATTTCTCTTTTTTGTAAATTCTATTAAGGCTCACTGGTTCTGTAACGATATTTAGCACTCTGACGTCTACCGACTTAAAAGTGGGAAACGCTTGCAATGGTAAGTAATGTACCAGTATTGGTCATGGTATTGACTGCAGTAGATATGAGGAATAAAAGTCTTCTGCTGCTTTGATCCTGGTAACTAGCTGCTCCGTTCTCCTGAGCACAATCATTTTTAATGTTGAAAATATGATGTACCGACTGTGTTGACGGGTTTCATTTAATTATTTATGTATATATCTATTTGTTTTGGGGGGAGGGGGCGCGGCAGTAGAGGGAGCTCACGCAGTTTTCCAAGGCTCATGCACGTTGTACGTGCCTAAGATTTTTACCACTGTCCGAGCCGGTCTGAGTACTAATTACTAATTCCTTGGTAGGTACTTCATGTATTTTCATGTACGGGAACATAAACTTCGGCCTCATGGGCCATTGACTCAGAGGCCATGAGGGAGAGAGGAATAATAGTTTTAGTAAAATCCAAATAATTGGTAAAAAATATCGAGACAAAATAACTTTAGCTAGCAAAACGCGATTCAGCCGCCATTGCTTGGTTTTCAAAGCCGGTGCTTTTCGCTACTAGTGGGCTATAACATATAGCCTAGAAGTAGCTCAACCAATCAGAACGCAGCATTGATAATAGACCACTAGTTGGATTTTAATAATGTCTATTATCCTTAATTTTTCGAACTGTCCAACTAACGATTAATTTGGATAGTTTCTTATTACGGTTAAGTACTGACAGTGCCGAATGGGGTTAAGCACTAAAATAGTGATTAAGGTTTGATATGGTTTGCTTCTTTTTAGGGTTTAAAGTCAGTCAACTCTCGCTCTCTTACCGTTCGATATATGACCCTATGGATGGCGTCCTTACACCACTTGAACACTGTCTGTGCCACGATGCTCCTTTATCCTTAAGCTTTTGAGCTGTAAACGTTTTTAATTTTAACAAACTTTTGAAATTTTCTAAATGGGCGTAAGACGGCCATTCTTGTATGCACGTCAATACTCTGTCATGAGAAGTCGGTTTCTCTACAAGTCGTTATTTGGCTTAATTTTGGCCACAAATAATTGAGGTCTTTGGTCCCTCCAGTTTCTGTAGAACTCGACATTTAGGGTGCGTTTCTTTAATAAAATCCGAATCCGGATTTTTAATCCGAAAACGGATATTTCGTTTCTTTACTAAAATTTCAAACTGATCATTGATCCAAATGATCCACAACAGAGGTGGATTCTTTGGATCATATCCAAAACCGGATACTTTGGATACATGATCCGAAGCGTTACTTTACTACGGATCCGAAAAAAGTGAATATTGCCAGCGGTAACTCGAAACAATGTTAAAACATACAACAGCTTTTTTACAAAACTGCTTATCTTTACGGCCATTTTTGAACCGGAGGCATAGATTAAACGATCGATTTTATCCGTTTTATCGGAGTGGTAAAATCGCAATTCAAACAGGACCTGCATTGTTCTAGTTACAAGGAAAAAACTGCTACACAACGTCGCCGGTGCATCTTGCAAGACTTTCTTTTTCCAAAACATATCTTATTTCAAGACTCGTGTTCATTTGGCCCGTCCAAATCTAACCATCTAGAATACAATGAAACATCAGCAAACTTGCTACCTTGTCAGCAGCCGTGATATTCTTTCTCCGTGATACCGCCGATATTGTGGGTCGTTGCTATGGAAATGAAGGGAAAGTAATTCCTTTTTGGATACATCGTTTCTTTTCTCAATTACAAATCCTAATGATCGGGATTTTTGATCTGATCTTGGATTTTAGTAAAGAAACGCACCCTAAGACTAGGTAGAAGACGAAACGGCAATATATATTCTAGATGTTCATGTGGCAACACACAACACCAAACCAGAAAACTCGAATATGTATTAGCAAGTGCAATGAAGACAAACATTTCTTATTCATAACTGTCTTAGTTTGAAGATGGACTTTCTTATTTTATTATAAAAGCAGTCTAGTTTGTACCTGAGTGCCGGGGAAAAAACGAGGAATGTCCACATTTGTTGCAAAACAAATTACTTGTTCTCCGAAATTGATATTCCAAGGAATCTTACTTTCATCCTGAACGCAACCGGCTTCTTTTGAGCCAAAAGTTTGGATTTTTAACTTTTACCAATGCACTAATAGTAACTTAATATTCCTAGTATCTTATGAAATATCATAATTTTACATTTACAGGAAAGAACATGATTGAACAGCCGTTTTTAAGCATTTCCAAACCTCAGCCTCGTTTTCATGTGAAGCCCAATGGGCAATTTTTCAGTGCCCCTTAAATACATCCTGCATGAATTACAGAGGTGCCGACAACATTAAACATGTTCCTCAGATCCCCCCTCAACACTTCTACACTGGTCGCTTGATCATGAAATCATCACAAAAATACCACGGAAATTTTTTCAGCGTCATATGGTCCCTGACTATTAAATTTACCTAGTCTTCAAAGTTAGGAATGGTTTGTGTCACGAAAAGTGGTAAAAATAAAAGATAAATGAAAGCGCACTAATTGCTAACGTAACAATGAAAGATAAATACAAGGGCGCTAATCAACAACGTAACAATGAAAAATAAATCAGAGCGGTATGATCACTATATAACGTTTGAACCGCGCTACCCTGGGTACCAGAGGTTTTTCTCGCGTGCAGCGGGAATTTTCGGTGTTGGCTGAAGGCCGACACATCTTCGCGCAGGTCACTATAAAGACTTGACAAAAACCGAAAACCGCGCTAGAAAAGTCTCTGGCAAACAGGGTAGGTTAGCTCAAGTCGGTAGAGCGCTTAACAGAAGAGCGGGAGGTCGCGGGTTCGTTTCCCAGGGCCGGACTGTTATTTAGGGTCTTAACATAACTGAGACGTGATGGTATTCCCTTTGCACTGCAAGCGGCAGGACCTTCGCGTGGCTCGGATGAAACCCCGGATGACCACGTAAAATGGCGGTCCGCTCTCCGGTAGGAGACGCAAAAATAGTGTCCCCAATTAGAGCGATTTTTGTATGACCTTGAAATGAAAGAGAGAGAACAAAACAGAAACGACAAACGAACGGAAATAGAGCGATTTGATTGGTTTATCGAACGGACAGACAAACGCGCCTGGCTTTTCATTGGTTAAGCGAACGCTCAGGTGAAAAAACTTCATGCCCAAGAACTTTCTAGAAATCAATCGATACTTCGCTTTGACGTCATACTACAACACGATTGGCCAATCGAACAATGCCTTCTCCATATTAGGGTTTCTTTGGCGGGAAAACGAAGAGGCCATCTTTTGATCTTTTCATCCATTGGCTGATGAAACAAAGAACGAACACTTACCGAAACCTTTTTTCAAGGTCATACGAAAATCGCTCTAGTGCTAAATACATTGACACACAAATAAAGCGCTTCTTCTCTTTTTTTAACGTACCAGTAAAAGATAAATCAAAGCACGTTTAATTACTAACCTAACAATGAAAGATAAATAACAGCGCGCTGATCACTAATAGAACAATGAAAGATAAACTAAAGCGCGCTGATCACTAAGGCAATAATGAAGGCTAAATCAAAGCGCGAAGATCCTTTACGTAAGAATGAAAGATAATCCAGAGCGAACTGATCACTAACGTAACAATCAAAGATAAATTACAGCACGCTGATCATTAAAGTAACAATGAAGGATAAACAAAAGCGCGCTAATCACAAAGGCAAAATCAAAGATGAATCAGAGCGCGCTGATCACTATAAACGTAACAATGAAAGATAAATAAGAGGGCGCTAATCATTAATGCAGCAATGAAAGATAAATCAGAGCGCAATGATCCCTCACGGAACAATCAAAGATAGACCAAGCTGCGCTGATCACTAACGTAACAATGAAGTTAAACAAAACCCTGCTGAACCCAATCAAAGATAAATCAGAAGGCGCTGATCACTCACGTAACAATGAAAGATAAACAAGAGCGTGCTGATCAGTTAGGCAACAATGAAAGATAAATGAGAGCGCGACGATTAGTAATGGTAACAGGACTGAGTGGAGTCCAATTCGGTCTGTAATCAAACGAGTGATTAACAAAATCGGACGACCGCGTAGCGGTCGTCCGATTTGTTTAATCACGAGTATGATTACAGACCGAATTGGACGACACGAAGTTCTGTTACCAATTAATCATAACATTAACAAAATTTGTGATATAATAGGCTATTTTTTTAAATCAAAACACAAGAAATTCGAAATTTTGTTTTGCTAGCAGTGAAAAAAAAAAGCCATTTAAGCGCGCGCGTGATGGCGCGTACTGCCCCATTAAACTGTCCAATTAAGACTGAAATCAGGGCAGTTGATAGCCAATCAGATTTGACAATTTTGTTATAGTTATGATTACTCACGTAACCAGGGCGGATAAATGTTTATCCTCCCTGCACGTAACAATCAAAGATAAGCAAAACCGCGCTGATCACTAAGGTAACAAGGAATAATAAATCAGAACGCGTTGATCACTAACAGTAAAATGAAAGATAAATCAGAGCACGATGGTCACTAAGGTAGCGATCAAAGATAAACCAAACTGCGCTGAACCCAAATAAAAAAAGCACTTTTTGGAATGTCAATGTATTTAGCACGAAAGTACAAATTGGGGACACTATTTTTTACGTCTCCTACTGGAGAAGCTCTTGGAGACGGGACCGCCATTTTACGTGGTCATCCGAGCCACGTGAAGGTCTAGCCGCTTGCAGGGCAAAGGAAGTACCTTCATTTCTCAGTTATTTTAAGACCCTGAGTATTGGTCCGGCCCCGGGAATCGAATCCACGACCTCCTGCTCTGCAGTAAAGCGCTCTACAGACCGAGCTTATCCTGCCGCGGTTAAATCAGAGCGCGCTGATCACTCACGTAACATTGAAATATAAATCAGAGCGCGCTGATCACTCACGTCACATTGAAATATAAATCAGGGCGTGCTTATCACTCACGTAACAATGAATATAAATGCGATTAAGACAAAAATAGCTAAAATGGTTAGTCACTATGAAAATGATGAAGTGTTATTATGGGAAATGATTACGCAGAAAGTCAGAAATCGTTCAATTAAATACTCCGAGAAGAGGATAAAAGAAATAAGAAAGAGAAGACACTATTTAAAAGGAAATAGTCGCCCTAGAAACGTTTCAAGATATCACTTAGACCATAACAAAACCGCTGTTAAAGAAGAACTAATGCATAACAAAAAGGAATTGGAGACTATAATTGAGTATAAAAGAAAAGGTGTTATAATTTAGCAATTAATGAATTCGGCTTTCGTGGGATATGAAGAATTATGCAGATCGAGGAGGGTGTTATCCACCGGGGCTGAAGGCCGAGGTGGATAACACCCTCCGACGCGAGTCTTTGGACTGGAGCAACAGTTTGGTTGTTTTGGTATTGTCGGCTACTCATTTCCGGGAGAGCGGTCACGCGCGTCTAATTAGGGGGTGTTTCTCATTTTCACAGTGTTTTCTTGCAGGCGTTTTCTCTTCTCTCTCCCGCTCCCTTTGACTCGCTCCATTTCCTCCTCTCTTCGGGAAGTTTTAACATGGCGCTTTTGCGAGCAAATTGCGCGCCCAGAGAAAACGCCTGCACTGCAGGCTAACTCTGTTCGCTACGGTTTCTCTTGTATCAATGTCCTCTTACATGAAGTAGTTACGTAGGGACGAGTACTTAGTCCCCCACGCGGAAACGTCTAAACCCGTCTAACGTGCATGACCTTTTCCAGAAGTTGCGTCATCCCAAAAGGAAGGAAAAGCGTGGTGAGAACAATAGCCGATTAGTAGTAGGCTCCTGGGTTAGTGAAATATCTCCGTAATGCAAACATTTTGTACAGTGTACAGTTGAACCCGGCTTTATCAATGGAGACCTGCCTATTACAGCCACCTCGGTCTTACAGATGTTCCCTTTTTCCTAAGTTACAATCCTCTCCCGCTAAAACAAGGTCGTAACGAGGTATATGGGATCAGGGGTCAACAGTAAAAATTAGGGTGTGATCAGGGAGCACAGCGGCGGGATCTGGGATCACAAGCCGTAGGAACAGGATGAGAAGTATTTTAAGGAGTTAAGGGATGGTTTACGGGTTTTCCGACAGAACAACAAAGACCACAAAATTCTGCAAATGCTCTGCAAACGTTTTAAAATTCAGTTCTGTAGAATCTTAATGTTGAAACATTTGTTACTTTCCACAAATTGAGAGATATTTCTCTCTATTGCTTTACTGACTCTGGTTGACCTGTTGGCTCATTTTGTTGGAGATATACACTAAGTTGACTGAGCTACCGGAATTGGTCGAAGTCCCTGACTGCCCAATATGGATTCTGGAAAATATCCTCGCTCTGGGATTGATACTCTCGTTACCTAGATAACATCGACCTAAACCAGATTGTTTCTTTCAGTAAAATTACATGAAGAACAACTTAAGTCCAACTTTACTGTGTAATATAAAAGTGAAATAGAAAAACTCCACTGTGATGCTTTGAACCCGGGTCACTTGCTTTATAGCCTACATCCATATCCACTACACCATCGAGGACTAGCTGCCAAATCCAGTAATTTTTAAAATATACAGTCATGTTCTTATATATGCCGTACCGCATTACAATATTTGAAAGCTAACCGTTTTCAGTTCAGTGCTTAACCCTGATCACCGTAGATCAGTGCTTAACTCTCTACTGTGTTCTCTCCATAACTGGAGCTCTGTAGTTTTGGTTTCTTCAGCTATTATAGCCTCATTCGTTCCATTACAGAAATAATGCGTTGTGTAAAATTCATAAGATGTCCAATCTGGCTTCAGTCGATGTTATCTAACGCTAACCTTACCCACATTTACACCGTTGTAGGGCACCTTTTTTTTAGATTCATTTGATCCGCTGAGAGCTGGTACACTGCTCCCCGGGGGGTACTCCCCTATAAAATTGACAGGGATGCTTGTCGTACCTTTTTTTTTTGGGGGGGGGGGGGTTAAATTGGTGGATTGGTACCGATTAGGGTGGAAATTTGTTTTGCTTCAAAAAAGAGCTCTAAAGTGGAACGCATTATGATAGAAATGATAACTCGAAAATAAAGACGGGAGCCAAACTTAATTCTCCAGTCAGTAACTAATCATGAGGGCCGCTTGAGCGAGGAAAATAAGACGCGTCTTACATAGGAGGCGTCTTAAATAAGTCTCAAACTATCTCGTAAAAACAGCACATTTCGCTTGAAATTTAGCTAAGACCAGTCTTATCTAAGAACAGCCCCTAAAACCTGTTCTTTGATAAGACGCGTCTTTGCTAAGTCGCGTCTTAATGTGCCGTTTATACGGGATAGTCTCATTTTTCCTCGTATAAATGGCCCTAGTGTGACTTAAAATAAAATAAATCGAAATGAGAGACATTTTGCTTAATAATTCATCCAGTTTTTGTCAAATATACGCAGTTAATCAGGGATCAAGGTTTGCAACAATTTTGCAATCAGGGATCAAAATTTTTGATCCCATATTTTGGTCTTTTAAGGCCGTTTAAAAGTCGGGAATAACTATACCTCAATAAGACCTTGCCTAAAAACGAAAATTTCTTACTGACCGGTGTTTTTTTTTTACATGAACAAATTCACTTAGAAGGATACCTGGGTTAATTGAAAAAAAAATGGATCCCTATTGCCGTTTTAGCGAGTTAAATTTAGAGAAACTTGAAGGATGTAAAGTAAAGGTTGTAAAGTTGGGTCTAAACGAAAGCCACCGAAAAAATAACTAGAAAGTTCGCGTGACGTTCATGATTCTTATTTCACTGAACTACCTGCAATAATACAAATAAACCATTGGGTTTAAATTAATATAACCCTTTAATTAACTCACAAGAGTGAGCAACATAAATTTTCTCCAAACAAAATTTCAGGGTTCGTACCCGTTTTTGAACAAAAAATTCCAGGACTTTTCAAGGACTTTCAACGACACATTTCCCATATTTCAAGGACTCTATTCAATTCAAAAAGAGCCTTAATTCTATGTCTTTTTTTAGTTCTTCCACAACATGGGTAATTTTATCTCGAAGGTCTTTCTGTGTTTGCTCCTTTTCCTTTGAAGTTCTACTTAAATTATAAAGTTAGCACCGGAATTCAAGGACTTTCCAGCACCGACCGCAATTTTCAAGGACTTTGAAGGCCTTGAATTTTTATTTTAAAATTCAAGGACTTTTAAGGACTTTCAAGGTGTGTGCGAACCCTGAAATTAGTACAACATAATCAAGGAAAAAATTATGAGAACCGGTTAATTATCATTACAGGGGAAATGCACTGATCTTTTATCAAATTATTCCAACTAATTCTCCAGGAAAATATATATAGAACAGTCTGGAGAATTTGTAGGTCACTTATGGTGAAGAGGCTTCTTTTTGTTGCAGAGAGGCTAAGCAGAGGGAAGAAGGCGCTATTTCTTAATTATTGCTAGAACTATTAAAATGCACAGTGGGAAAATCTGTAGAAAAGGGACCTTCAGCATTAAATTCCTTGATTTTCTTTATGTAAAGGAAAATGACCACCAAAGAACTGCTCTGTCCATTTTCAGAAACTGCAATGTCTACTTATCAATATCTATTTACAAACCCGCCTGACAGAATAAAAAAGTTGAATTTTTAAACAAAACAGATAAATCTTCCCTGGAACGATTTATCTATTAACAAACAAGGTCATCCTTACAGCATCTTAGAATTAAAAGACAAAACCCCGAAAACAGAAACAAAACTTAACAAAAGCTTAAGACCGAAGTCTTTACAAGCCATCTTCAGCTACACGCCTCATGTGGTTTTCAAAATGTTGAAGAAGAAGGGATTCACTTCTCATCTCCTCTTGACAAATCCAACAGCTGTGTTTCTCAGTAATGTCCAGTTGCTGGTTTTTTATACCACTGTTTCTAGTCTCTCTCTGTGATAGTGTGCTGTTAGTCAATCCTGCCCTTATATTACTTCCTGCTCTCTTACGATCACGAAGCACACGTTTAAATGGGCCTTTGCTACTGTCACATTTATGCAACATTTTTCTAATGTGGACTTCTTCATGCCTCTTAAAAACTCTTACATGACTAAAACAAGTGCCACAATGTTTACATTCATAGGGCTTTTCTGCAGTGTGAATTCTTTTATGAGACCTTAGGCTTGACAAGTCTGTAAAGCACTTGCCACACTGTTTACAGTTATAAGGTTTTTCCCCAATGTGTACTAATTTATGTCTCCTTAGGTTTCCTATGTTGCTAAAACACTTGCCACACTGCTTACATTCAAAAGGCTTTTCCCTAGTGTGAACTCTTTCATGCCTCCTTAGGTTTCCAGCTTTGCTAAAACACTTGCCACACTGTTTAGATTCAAAAGGCTTTTCCCCAGTGCGAGCTCTTCCATGCCTCCTTAGGTTTCCTGCTTGACTAAAACACTTGCCACACTGTTTACATTCATAAGGCTTTTCCCCAGTGTGAGCTCTTTCATGAACCCTTAGGTTTCCTGCTTGGCCAAAACACTTGCCACAGTGTTTACATTCATAAGGCTTCTCCCCAGTGTGAACCCTTTCATGTCTTATCAGGTCCCCTGATTGGCTAAAACACTTGCCACACTGTTTACATTCAAAAGGTGTTTCCCCAGTGTGAGCTCTTTCATGAACCCTTAGGTGTCCTGCTCGGCTAAAACACTTGCCACAGTGTTTACATTCATAAGGCTTTTCCCCAGTGTGAGCTCTTCCATGACTCCTTAGGTCACCTGCTTGACTAAAACACTTGCCACACTGTTTACATTCATAAGGCTTTTCCCCAGTGTGAACTCTTTCATGAACCCTTAGGTTTCCTACATCACTAAAACACTTGCCACAGTGTTTACATTCATAAGGCTTTTCCCCAGTGTGAACTCTTTCATGAACCCTTAGGTTTCCTACATCACTAAAACACTTGCCACAGTGTTTACATTCATAAGGCTTTTCCCCAGTGTGAACTCTTTGATGTCTCCTTAGGCTTCCTGCTCGGCTAAAACACTTGGCACAATGTTTACACTTAAAAGACATGAACTGCAGCTTTCTTTGCACCCTTTCAACATAAAAAGACACTATTTAACCTTTTTATTCAATTAAATCGAGCCAAAAACTCATAAGGGATTATGCCTTTCTGATCCAGCTAGTTTAAAGAGGCACTGCCCTGACATATGGACAATCCTTAAAATAATGGGGAGATTACTTTAACGAAGTCAAAGTTAACACGTGTTTAAGGCCTAGCCATGGTCTAGATGTGTCAATAAACAACAACCATGTTTAAAATACATTATTTAAACCTGACTGAACCGTGTTTTTATTTGTATGCAAATTTAATTCCTGTTGGAAGTTGTGACTCAATATGGTCTCTACATCCGGTCAAACATCAACAAATTTGTAGGTCTCCTTACGTCTACTGCTTTACGAAACACTTACCACAGGCCTAGCCATGGTCTAGATGTCTCAATAAACAATAGTTTAACCATGTTAGTCATGTTTAAAATACATTATTTAAACGTGACTGAGCTGTGTTGTCAATGGCTAAACAATATGTCTCACAAGGAAATGTATTCTCTGTGGGGTTATTTGTATGCACATCTAATTCCCTGTTGGAAGTTGTGACTCAATGTGGTCTCTACATCCAGTCAAACGACAACAAATTTTAGGTTTCTCGACGTCTACTGCTTTACGAAACACTTACCACAGTGTTTACTCATTAAAAGCATGGACTGCACTTTCCTTTACACCCTTTCAACAAAAAATAAACACAATATTATTCAACTTTCTTAAAGCAAATTAAATTAAGATAGAGTAAAGAGGTACTAGAGTGATTTTACTTGACCCATGGAACAAATAATAACTACAAGTGCGAAATAGCTACAAGTAAACAAAAGAAGACAATGGAATTAGTGCATAATAGCACATAGTTAATTGCAGCTGTCAAAATCTCCCAAAAACAGGCAACTTTTGCATAGCAAATCTTAGGGGCAGGAACACTAATTCTACTGCAATCTGAAGTCAATTCTTAACTGTTTCTGTGTTTTTTCTAGTTAAAAATGTGCTTGTACCATGGACAAGTCATGACAAAGGTTTACATGTCTGAACTACGTTTCTTCCTGTCCCAGACAATCAGGCATAGGGTTTGGCACACGTGAATGTTTGGAAGGGAAGGTTAGTCCTTTTATTGGTTTATTGGTTTATTGCTTTTTTTAAATGCCTTTTTTACACATAAATGAAAGGGAAAAAACAAAAAACGGCACAAAATATACACATTCCGAAACTGAAAAGAATAAGTGAGACTTCCTCTTTACATTAGATTTCATTATTATTATAGCTATAATATCACAGGTGACTAATTCTGAATTTTGGCACAAAATTTCAGTGATAATTTGTATTTTCACATGAGAAATTACAAAACAACCTTCCGTGCATTCCAGTGTCAAGATGGCGACGAAGTTTTAAAATGTCATGAATGAAGATGCCAGGGCATAAAAGGATGCGTTAGGAACCCTGAACACACAAAAGAGTACATCAAGAAGAATTCTAACAGGTATTCTGTTGAAAAACTCTGAACTTAAGCCACATTTAAACTCTAAACGTTCGAGACAGTGGAGTTCTCAATCGATACGATCCAGGATAAACATGTCAAAAATCCAAGATTGCTAACGTAATTCGTCACCAATGATATTAATAGGTAATCAAATGGTATACTCGTGACATTAGGGAATAATTTCACTTGCGTTTTGTTGAAATCCTAATAATTAAGGATTTGGACAAAATGAGAGTGAAATTATTCCCTAATTCCACTCGTCACCATTTGATTACAAATACTTACATATACAGGTACAGCATATAATAAGGTAATTTACAAGTGCATAGAATATATTTAAGAGAAAGTTAATTGTCTCTAATAATTACTTATAAATTAGAATCGCTTTACTGACATCCCAGAAAGGGCAAGGGCTTTAATAAGGAAAATGTGAGAGGGGTCAAGATGGTATGGAATTAGCATACGTGAAAATGATAAAACCACATTATATTTGCAGTAACATATTAAAAACAACATGCAGTGTTTCAATGACGCACAGTCAAGTTTTTTTAATACCAACTTCGAGGTGTCTAGATATCAGATGACATACTAAGGGTCTGAATGGGCAGGTCCACATGTCAGTAAAGATTTCATTGCTTTGTCGGTTGTCGGTTAAAATTTTCAGTACTTGGCATAGGTCACACTTGAGAAAAGTTTTCATCTTTGCCGGCTAAAAAACTCAAAACTAAAAACTTCGAAACCGCAACCAGAAAAGAAAACTTTTAGTCCATTCCCAGTTTTAGGAGGATGGGACAGATAAACAAGACAAAGTGCTTGGATGCGAATAGTGCATTTGCCTCGGAGAATAACAAGCCTGTGAAGTTTTTTCATGTGTAGACGGAAACTGGTTCACCTTCAATAGAGAGCTAGTTCCCGTAAAAACCTTAAAGTAGGAAAAGGTTTATAAGTGTGTGAAGTCCTCGCCTGTAGAGAGTTTTCGAAGAAAACTTGAAATGGTGAAGGATAGCCGAGTAGAAGCCTCTTCGTGAAGGTCTGAAAATTCGGCCACGTTTATTTTAAATTGATCGTGTTTCAAATGGATCCCGTTCATGACAAGCGCTGACAGTTACTGCTGTGATTCCTATTGTTTAGCTCGAGTTTTCCAAAATCTGCCTGCCCCACCCAAGCACTACGGCGTCTTTGATGTTTTTGCTGATTTTCAAAGTTTTGCCACACAGATAAGCAAACACAGATAAGCAAAATAGTTTCCAAGAGAACCTCCCAATTTCGTCAGATGTAGTCCTTTCAGTAATCTCAAAGCATCCTCCATAATTTTCTATGTCAACTGGATTGCAGCTGCAGTGGCACTCAATTGCGACCTCTAAACCTTTTCAAGAGCAACTTATGATCACTCTTATAATTTCACTTATGACTTGAGCATGGACAAAAAGCAGACAGTCAAAGTACTGCAGCAGTACGTCTCGTAGGCTCGATTACCATGCGCTGTGTAGGAAATGAGTGCTTGCTTTCCTTGATTTCCCCAGAAAGGGGAGAAACAAAGGTACACCATTTGATGGGTCTGAAATAAGCTTTAAAGGAGGTGCAGGTACAAAACAGACATTCTTCTATACATGCTGGGAAAGAGGTTGAAATCAAACCTTCATGACTTTGATTTTACAACAATTTGACTCGAGTAATTTAACGGCAGGAAATTTTATAACTACGGAAACTGTGCTGGAAACAAACCAAGCAAAATACCTTTGACAAAAAAATGGGAAATAAAAGACAAATAAAAAAATATGACTTATTTCAGAATACAAATCTCTGTACAATGTTGGACCATGTCAGTGGTCGGTTAATTTTTTCCCTGTCGGTAGTCAGTATTTTTTTCTGGGCTTAGTCTGTTATATTTTTCGCCATTTGTCACTAGTCAGTTAACCCCATTCAGACCCTCAGTACTGAGTAAAGTTTTTTATATACCATAAAATTCTGAAAATAAGCCCTGGGGCTTATATTTTTCAAAGGCCCTTTCTGAGGGGTTTATTTCTGGAGGGGCTTATATACTGACGGAAAAATAAATTGAGTTTCAAAATCAGCCAGGCTTATACTTGGAGGGAAATTTGTGTCTCAAAATTGATTGAGCTAGCTTATAGTTGGATTTTATGTCAGAGATTTGCAGAAAAGTTTTACTGACATTCTCCTTGAGGACGTAGACCTTTCTAAAATGCAGCTATGCAAGGATATCCAAGCCAAGAGTGAAGAGTGAACTACACAAACAGCAATAAACTGTAACACTTTGTGACTGCAATCACTTGGCACACATAATAGTTCTTTGGCAAATAGAACAATTTATACACTGTATATTACTGTACCGTTATTGCTTTGTTTTACTTTGTCTTTGAGGACAATTTCCAAGTACAAGCCCCTGGAGGGGAATTGGAGGGGCAATTTAATGAAGGGGTCTGTAGTGTTACCAGTTTGGGGGGCTTATACATGGAGGGGCCTACTTTTGGAATTTTATGGTAGCTTCTCAAATGAACAATAAGTATCAAGAGAAATTCAGAGATAAAGTTTGCAAAATTTATGGTAATAATATTAGTATCCGATACCCAAATAGCTGTCACAGTTGTGATTTTCTTTGTTTTGTTTTTATGAATTATCAATGAGTAAATCCACATTTCCTTTAACAGCAGACAAAAAAATGAGATGGCAGTTTTTTTGCCAGCAACAAACTAGAGACCTCAAGCTGTTACAATTATTCTTCTGTTTCCCTTCTTACGACCAAGAACAGACTCTATCAATAATACTACTTCAATGTTACCTAAACACTGGAGTCAATGATCGACAGTCGATTCCCAATAACTCTAACCTTCAAGGTAAATCTAAAAAAGTTTAAGTTAGCACGAGCTCGAGTTACCATAAAATTCTGAAAATAAGCCCCTCCAAATATAAGCACCCCAAACCAGTAACGCAAAAAACCCTCCGTTAAATCACTCCTCCCAATATAAGCCCCCCTGGGGCTTGTACTTGGAAAATTGCCCTCAAAGACAAAGTAAAACAAAGCAAAAATGATAAATTTCCTTCCAAATACAAGGCAAGTTCAATCAACTTTGAAATGCAAATTTCCCTCCATAAATAAGCCCCTCAAAAAGGGCCTTTTTAAAATATAACCCCTGGGCTTATTTTCAGAATTTTACATTATCAGCAGTTCCGAAGCAAATAACCAGAAATAAGAAAAGGGGATGAGGAAAGAATACAACAGTACACAGTGCTGGACACCATTTTCAACTGAACTGACAATAAATTAAAAACAAGGAATATGTGGTTGCTAAAATAATTTCAAATGAATGATTCACACCACAGTACTTTTTTAAACTTTGTCTGGCACTTGAAGCATAGTTCAAGTTATCGAGAGTATTTTTACATAGAAAATAATGATCTGAGGGAAACAAAAATTACTTCAACTGAGGCTAAAATGAAAGTAAATCCATGAAAGAAATCCAGGGGAAATAGATTTTGGTTTGAGTTAGCATAGGGTTTGAGTTAGAATTAATTTGAGTCGAATTAATGGTACTTGGACACGTGCGATCTGAGCAAGTGGATGTGCGCTTTGAGCGAGTACAGTTTTGGTTGAAATTGTCTTATAACTATGTCTGGAAGGGGGAACAACTCAACATCAGAATGATTTACTGACAAAAGAACTTCAAACCTTGCATAACAAATTCAGCCAACCTTGAGAGTCTTTCAATCACACAAGGGTGAAGCAAGCAAACATAGCAGTCAAAGTCAAACTGGACCAGATCCTGAAAATACCAAGATGTGACAGTTCATTAGAGATGAGTACGATGACTTGACTGTTTCTGTAAAGCAACTAAGAAAGATCTTGCTTAAGAAGTCTCATACTGTTCAAGTTGGTGAAATGGCAGGAGTATTGGATGACCTAATCAAATACAGTGACAGATTTCATTTCAAGCTATTGGGCATTCCAGAGATTGATCCTACTAGCCGAGAACCTGCTGTTGGGATGGCTAAACTCTTCATTTACCTATTCAATTCAATAGGGGCTGATGTTATTTGCAATAATATGGATATTGATATAAAGTACCCATCCGAATGCTTCTTTGAGTGGTCCAAAACCTATAATTTGCAAATATGTGATGGGAATTGCTCAGAAAGAATTCATGGTGCATCACTGACAAATCAAAGAAGTAGACCTGACAGCCATTAAAGGAGCTGTGTCACGAAATTCAGTCAAATTAGGAATTTACAAAATGCCTGTTAAATTAAGAGAAACATAAAAATATAAAATAACCACTTAAAACTTTAAAGGAAGGTGAAAATAACATAACAGAAACAACAGATGCCACGGATGAGCAAAACTGAAGATGATTGAAACGGATTTAAATTAGAGTTTTTGAAAACTGTTCAGCCTAACAGTTTTTCAAAGTTGATCCCTGCTGTTTGCAACTTCAAAAATAATGCTCAGGAGACATATTTGTTTGTCACGGGTCTCTGATTTTGTCATTTACGTGTAATTTCTTTGCTTACTTTAAGTTCCGTAATGATTGAGGGCGAGTAATTGGCAAAATTAAACAAAATGAACTGGACTGCCATGACACAGCCCCTTTAATCTTGACGGGGATCTTTTGAATGCGATGATCTTAGACCATCTAACATCAAATGCTCAACAGTTCCTATTTGAGGCAAAGAAGTTTAAGACCAGGTTCAGTTACACTTAATGCTGGGCAAAAAAAAATAATAACATGCGTTGAAATCACTCAAAACTGGGAAATGCATGCTTTTGCTAAAGAGACAAAGTCCAAGAAATTACTGTTTCAAGAACTGCCTTACCATGGACTTAATATCATTTTTTACAATCAAGGTCAGGTTCTTAAGGTGGCTCCCAAGAGTAAATTGGCCGTGCGGAGCCTGAGCACTAGTATGGCGCGAGCTTTAAAACCCGCGCGACGTCCACGCAAAAATTAAAACAAACATGGCCTCGTAGTTTCGAAATATTCCACCCAAAAAACTTTATTAACGTTCTGCTGAAGCTCATTGTGCAAAAAGTTTGATTAGTGTAGGTCAAACATTTATGAGAGGAGACAATGTTATACCGGTTACAAGTCACTATTGATCTCCATAAGAGTAAATTGTATGCAAAAACAAAGCAGAAATTTTCCAAAGACATCAATTCTTTCGCTTCAAAAGTAGACAAACGTTAAATAGTCGAAGTAAATGGTGGGTGGAAACTTTACTTAGAAAACAAAGTAAGGACACTAAATCAGAAGGAAGCAATGTTGCTGTTTCTGGCCTTTGGTTCACGGTCAGTGGAAAGATCTGAAAGATCGAGCCAATTCCTGAACAAACACTGAAGATTGCCTTCACTGGCAGAGCTCCTCGGTCACTTTATTTCTCTTAAATTTGATTTGATTTAATTATTCTATAAGAGGCTTTAAGACAAGATAACGGGGAGTGTAAATTTTTGTTTTGTTTTGCCGACTCTATTACATTGTTTTCAAAACTTATCAGAAAAAAGGTTTCCCACGTAATTTGCATCCTAATCGAAGGAACCTTTCCATCGATGAACCAACATCCTTGTATTTTTTCTTGTTTCAAACGTCCTTCAACGCACATGCAAGATACACTAGAAAATGTTTTTGCACAACGAGAAATAATTTTTACTCACAGATTGACCCTTGAAGAAAGCAATAGTTGTCTGTCGAGACCTACGGTCTTGTACGTGTAGCTGAGGACAATGGACATAATGTACAATTTATAGATCGGCGCCATCTTCTACAGCAGACTTTTAAAGAAAAACTTCGCCGTCGAAATTATCCCTAAAGAAGAACAAGGTTGAAAAAGTATCCGGAAGTGGGCTGACATTTGAAGATCTGAAAACAGTGTACTGCAGATTAGGAAATGAAGGGCTTATTGCGATCCTTGCACAACCACCGTCTTCATCTCCGACGATCACCATCCTCACGAGTGACCACCATGGTTCGAATTTTAACTACAATAGTCAAGTACTTCGAAGAAAACATCCTGTGTTAGGTATAAAATTGAATCCGCTAACTCTCCTTTTTCAACTGGCGAGATATCACCATAATAATACTAATAAACGGCTTCAAAACAATGGCTTTTGTACTCTTCAAAGAAACCACATGTTTTCAGTAGCTTTGTGAATTATGCGCATGCGGGTGTGATGGCTCGCGCGCGTATTTTGCTCACACGACCCCGAATCACGCGTGTTTTTCGGATTTTTGTGACATCAGCGCAGTTAATTAACTGTGAATTTCTCGCGTTTCCTTCGGTAAATTTTTTTAAAAATCGCCTCATTTCTTAACAGTCGCAGTACCTTTGTACTGTCATTTTTTTGTCAAAATTTGTAAGAGCTAAACTCCTCTACTAAGAAAAATTACAAATTTCAAAATATTGGCAAAACCGTCTTAACGACCCCAAGTTTTTTCCACTTTGAAATGTTAAGCAATATCATTAATATAAAGAGGCAAAGTTTAAAGACATTTCACCGCGGGAAATTAGAAATATTAGGGAAAAATGGGCAAAAATGACAAAATTACTGCCTGTTTAAGGATGCGATGTTTCCATGGCAACGGTCTTAATCCAGAAAATGAAACTTGAAAAAGGAGCCTTCTTATATGGGTAACCTTAGCGGTGAATCTCATGAACAATATCGCAAAGACAAAGTAACTAGATTTCCTTCTGTAACGTATGCTTGATAGCTCGGATTATTAGTAAATACTCTAGGGAGCCACCTTAAATCACTAGGTTCGTACATGTATATGCGGGTTTTTACTGTATTTGAACAATTTCTCTGTCTCCTCACGGGAGATTTCAAATGCCATACCGTACCCTCTGCTCTCCTCTCTTTCCAAACATTGATACCTGCATAAACAAAGGCCATTGGCGCTTTCAACTGTAAATTTTAACAGCAAGGCTGCGCACAAACACCCCCGCCAGGGATCCTGTCATTAATGGCTTCTAAAATATTGTTTTTTCTTTACTGTCGATTAATTCTGTCACTGAATTCATTATACGATGATATATCACGTATTGAAAAGCTTTTCTTACCTTTTTAAATGAGGTTTCAGCGATTGTGATCAATCCACACAAATCACAAGATCTAACTCCCGTTCGCTGGGATTTCGCTTGTGTTAGGGTAACTACTTCATGTACGGGGACATTGAGGGAGGAGTACTTATTTATTTATTTACAATTAAGTCTTCACTCTCAACAGAGTATGGAGTGTTTTCACATGACGTCACGGCGGCCATATTGGTGTCCCAAAACAATGAAACGGCGGCCATGTTGGTGTCCCAAACCAATCCTCTGGGAGTTGTACTCTTTTCTTATGCAAATGTTTTCTTTTGTTCCAATAAATTTGCATAGATGCTGGCCACGTGAGTGAAAACACTCTATTGCAGACTGCTTTAAATAATAATAATAATAATAATAAAAATGCCAACAATGAATACAATAATAACATAAAATTACTAATCAATATGTAAGATTACACAGGGATTGCCGAAATGAACATGGCGAAGTAGATGCTACAATTTCTGGTGTGAGATTGTTCCACTGTGCAATTGTCCTTGGGTAATAAGAGTTCTTATAATAATCACATGTACAATGTGGCTCTTTAAATCGATGCCAGAGAGACGATTGCCTGGTGTTCATTCCGCTCTTATGTTCTCTCGGAAGCTTGTCGCGTTCGTAAGTGGCTAATCCATTACACTGCTTGTACAACATACAAAGACGTACGTCAGATCGCCTGAGCTCCAGAGATCTCCATTTAAGAGAAGATAACATATCAGTTACACTGTCTAATCTATCGTAGCGCCCGAGTACCCAGCGAGCTGCTCGGCGTTGAACCATTTCAACCTGTTGTATGTTCTTAGCTACGTGAGGGTCCCAGACAGTGGCACTGTATTCAACAATCGGTCTCACAAGGGCTTTATATGCTTGTTCTTTGGATTAGTCCCTCTTAGTCCCCCAGTCGTAGACATAGGCATGTCAAACGTGCATAAACGTTTCCAGAAGTTGCGTCATCCCAAAAAGAAGGAAAAGCGTAGTGAGAACAATAGCCGATTAGTAGTAGGCTCCTGGGTTAGTGAAATATCTCCTTAACGCAAACATTTGTACAGTGTACAGTTGAACCCGGCTTTATGAATGGACACCTGTCTATTACAGCCACCTCGGTCTTACAGATGTTCCCTTTTTCCTAAGTTACAATCCTCCAGGGGCGTAGCTAGGGGGGGGGGGGGAGTCCTGGGGTGCCCGTGACTCCCCCTTGGTTGGCCTTCTTTTGAGCAAACAACCTACAATATTCAGGTGGAGAAAACGCCATGACAATATCTTGGCCGTAAAAGCCATTGTTGAAAAGCCCAGTTTTTTAAAATTTCTTTTTTTGTAAAGTATTTTCGTCAACGGCTCTTGTCTTTAGTTAATAAGGGCCTCCACGCCGCGATAATACGACTGAGCCCGCTGATACGCGAGGGAAAGCAGCGGTATAAACCATATATAGTCGGCGATCCCCGGATGGTGATCTGGTGAGTAGCCTCTGTGACCCCCCCCTTTGAAAAATCCTGGCTACCAGCCTATCCTCTCCCGCTAAAACAAGGTCGTAACAAGGTATATGGAATCAGGGGTCAACATTGCAGTCCCTTGTGTTTAATGTTTGTACTTTATGAATTTTTGGGCCGCAGATCTTTTATAGATCCGATATGCTGTAATTCTTGCATGGTTCTGTCAATGTCTCAAGGTTGGTTTTTGCCAATTTTTTTATTTTCTCTGCGAGACATCAACTTGACACTTGGACTCTTGCCCCCAGAAGACGCGTGGTGTGGCGTTATTCTGTGGGTGTTGAGAGTTCTGGGTCAGGGCTTAAGATCAGAGTGCGCAAATATTTTCATCAGAGTTTTCTCTGGTTGTTGCGCCATACTGACGAGCTCCCAAAACGGCGAAACAGCTGTCTATGGCTACAATCCCGCTCTGTTTTGAGTTCTTTCAATGTCGCGTTGATGTCTTACAGAGTTAATTTTCACGTAGTACGATCAGCATTGCAGTATTCTGCTTGCAGAATTTAAAATGTCTACGGTAAAAATTAGGGTGTGATCAGGGAATACAGCGGCGGGATCTGGGATCACAAGCCGTGGGATCGGGACAAGATGTATTTTAAGGGGATAAGGAATGCTTTACAGGTTTCCGACAGAACAACAAAGACAACAAAATTCTGCAAATTCTGACATGCAGTACAAACGTTTTAAAATTTAGTTCTGTAGAATTTTTACGTTGAAACATTTAAAAAGGGTAGCAAACCGCATGCAATCCGATCTGCTGGACTAGCTTGACTACAAACCCAGCTGGTGGAGATGTTTATATTATGTTGCTTTATTGGCACATTACTGACTCTCTGCTGATTTACCTGTTAACTCATTTTGTTGGAGATATACACTAGGGTGACTGACCTACCGAATCGGCCAAAGTCTTTGGCTGAAACGAAAACCAAATTGAAGCTTGCTTTGATGTCTATGATCATCAGGCCAGTAGGAACAAATTTGAAATTGAGAGGGCACGACTGCTGTGGGCCGATACCCCTCCCCCCCCGCGCCAAATCGTGAAAGTCTAAACAGTCAAACCCCGTTAATACGGACAGGGACAAAGCAAACTCTACGTAATAACGGGGTGTCCATTATAAAGTGGGTGTCCGTACAGCGGCCCAGTTTCGCTCTAATGCAGACTGGGCCATTTATTAAGCACTTTTACATATAGTTTATTTCCACTTTCAGGCTATCTTCGAGCGATATTTAACCATGATTGTAATAAAAACATCTATGAACTACTACGTAATATTTGAATACCTAGTTTGAAATGACGACAATTAATATTAGCTGAGTATAATACAGATATTATAGACAGGCTGTACCAGGCAGTAGAAAAAAAGGGACCGGTCTCCGCAGAGTGTCTACACAAAAGTACCATATTATTGCGACAGTGGAGGCTATGGAATTTATACAAACTTGTGTGATCATAGTAGCTGTAAAAATAGTGGTTTCCATCAGTACTTTAGCTAAATGTTCAACGAAAAAAAAAATGAACAAAATTTCCATATTTTGACAACCTGTGAGAGTTTTCGGTGCAAAAGTCGTTAGCAACATTTAAGATTTAAGTTGTCCGCGTCTTCCATTTATACTGACATCATTATAAGGTTGTTCGTCCCTTTTTGCGTCATGGTAGACCTAAGGTAATTCTCGATTCTTCTTAAGGCACTCTAAGACCTTTCATTCAAAGCATTTGTGGCAGGGATGACTAATATCAGTTTCACTAAAATTTTTGCAGTCTCACTTAATGAAGCAATGCCATTTGCATTACGAAATTCTGATCAATTCTATTGTGGATGACACAGAGGCTATGGAACTTTCTTGAGCGTGCATTTTCAAAATAGTAAGCTGCGTTTCAAGACGTTCCCGGCTTACATCTGAACCATAAAAGTTGCAGGTTGATGACACATTGAGAAATGGCCTCCTAAAACTGTCTTGAAAAGAAAGTTTTCGAGTTTCGTAAAGATTTCGGGGGCGTAGCGTGAGATTTTGAAGGTGAACGCAAAGGAAATAAGGTACAAGTCCAAAGGCGCTCAAAAGTAGGGGGGATCACCGTCTGGGTGCATGCTCCCCCAGAAAATCTTTAAATTTAAGGGCTCGGAAACGCCATTTCCTGCGTTATCCACGGGACATTTTAAATTGGTGGATTGGTACCGCTTAGGGTGGAAACACCTAAAATGACTGCTGCCAGAGCTGTTAAGAATTCTGTTAAAAATAATACGCTTTATTATAATTAGGATAAAGATTTATGACAATATTTTCAAAAATTCCTTGAGAAGAAAGTTTTCGACAGTTATCTTTATTACTATTAAAATTTGAGGTGCCAGTAATATGATTTGTTGTTGTTGAATTGTTACCTTATAGAGGTGGAATAAATTTAGAACAGGCCCATTAAACAAGATTCTAGTACCTTTTAGGGGTGTTCTCGAAATTTTCCGACGAGCAATCTCGTCACTTTAATTTTATAGGGGAGTACCCCCGGGTACTGCTTACTATATCATGCCGAGGGGTAACCCAACTAACACCAGCACGATAGTCAGATGGTGATGTATGACTAGAGGCATTCCTAAACTTAGCTAGACAGCGACTGAAACAAAGCTAGCTAGAGTAAACGCTATTTATCCTAGAGTTCTTAACTCCATGAAAATTTGTTTTGCTTCAGTTGTTGCTGCCAAGTTGCCGTTGTTACATGGAATTGATCAAATTTTAAAAGGAAGGCTTAAATTACACGAACAGAGCACAAAACGATATATTATTATAAGAGCTCTAAAGTGGAACGGATTATGATAGAAATGATAACTCGAAAATAAAGACGGGAGCCAAACTTAATTCTCCAGTCAGTAACTAATCATGAGGGCCGCTTGAGCGAGGAAAATAAGACGCGTCTTACATAGGACGCGTCCTAAATAAGACTCAAACTATCTCGTATAAACAGCACATTTCGCTTGACATTTAGCTAAGACCAGTCTTATCTAAGAACAGCCCCTAAAACCTGTTCTTTGATAAGACGCGTCTTTGCTAAGTCGCGTCTTAATATGCCGTTTATACGGGATAGTCTTACTTTTCCTCGTATAAATGGCCCTAGTGTGACTTGAAATAAAATAAATCGAAATGAGAGACATTTTGCTTAGTAATTCATCCAGTTTTTGTCAAATATACGAGGTTAATCAGGGATCAAGGTTTGCAGCAATTTTGCAATCAAGGATCAAAATTTTTGATCCCATATTTTGGCCTTTTAAGGCCGTTTAAAAGTCGGGAATAACTATACTTCAATAAGACCTTGCCTAAAAACGAAAATTTCTTACTGACCGGGGTTTTTTTTTACATGAACAAATTCACTTAGAAGGATACCTGGGTTAATTGAAAAAAAAAAATGGATCCCTATTGCCGTTTTAGCGAGTTAAATTTAGAGAAACTTGAAGGATGTAAAGTAAAGGTTGTAAAGTTGGGTCTAAACGAAAGCCACCGAAAAAATAACTAGAAAGTTCGCGTGACGTTCATGATTCTTATTTCACTGAACTACCTGCAATAATACAAATAAACCATTGGGTTTAAATTAATATAACCCTTTAATTAACTCACAAGAGTGAGCAACATAAATCTTCTCCAAACAAAATTAGAACAACATAATCAAGGTAAAAACTACCCTGGATACCAGAGGTTTTTCTCGCTGCAGAGGGCATTTTCGGTGTTATCAAATTCTTCCAACTAATTCTCAAGGAAAACATATATAGAACAGTCTGGAGAATTTGTAGGTCACTTAAGATGAAGAGGCTTCTTTTTGTTGCAGAGAGGCTAAGCAGAGGGAAGAAGGCGCTATTTCTTAATTCTTGCTAGAACTATTAAAATGACAGAAGCAAAATCTGTAAAAAAGGGACCTTCAGCATTAAATTCCTTGATTTTCTTTATGTAAAGGAAAATGACCACCAAAGAACTGCTCTGTCCATTTTCAGAAACCGCAATGTCTACTTATCAATATCTATTTACAAACCCGCCTGACAGAATAAAAAAGTTGAATTTTTAAACAAAACAGATAAATCTTCCCTGGAACGATTTATCTCTTAACAAACAAGGTCATCCTTACAGCATCTTAGAATTAAAAGACAAAACCCCGAAAACAGAAACAAAACTTAACAAAAGCTTAAAGGGGCTGTGTCACGGCAGTCCAGTTCATTTTGTTTAATTTTGCCAATTACTCGCCCTCAATCGCTATGGAACTTAAAGTAAGCAAAGAAAATACAGGTAAATGACAAAATGAGAGATCCAAGACAAACAAATTTGTCTCCTGAGCATTATTTTTTACGTTGCAAGAAGCAGGGATCAACTTTGAAAAACTGTTGGGCTGAACAGTTTTCAAAAACTCTAATTTCAATCCGTTTTAATCTTCTTCAGTTTTGCCCATCCGTGGCATCTATTGTTTCTGCTATGTTATTTTAACCTTCCTTTAAAGTTTTAAGCAGTTATTTTCATATTTCTCTTACTTTAACGGGCATTTTGTAATTTCCCAATTTGGCTGAATTTCGTGACACAGCTCCTTTAAGACCGAAGTCTTTATAAGCCATCTTCAGCTACACGCCTCATATGGTTTTCATAATGTTGAAGAAGGAGAGATTCACTTCTCATCTCCTCTAGACAGATCCAACAGCTGTGTTTCTCAGTAATGTTCAGTTGCTGGTTTTTTATACCACTGTTTCTAGTCTCTCTCTGTGATAGTGTGCTGTTAGTCAATCCTGCCCTTATATTACTTCCTGCTCTCTTACGATCACGAAGCACACGTTTAAATAGGCCTTTGCTACTGTCACATTTATGCAACATTTTTCTAATGTGGACTTCTTCATGCCTCTTAAAAACTCTTACATGACTAAAACACGTGCCACAATGTTTACATTTAAAAGGCGTTTCCCCAGTGTGAACTTTTTCATGACGCCTTAGGTGTCCTACTTGACTAAAACACATGCTACACTGTTTACATTCATAAGGCTTTTCCCCAGTGTGAGCTCTTTCATGAACCCTTAGGTTTCCTGCTTGGTCAAAACACTTGCGACAGTGTTTACATTCATAAGGCTTTTCCCCAGTGTGAATTAATTTATGTCTCCTTAGGTTTCCTGCTTGACTAAAACACTTGCCACACTGTTTACATTCAAAAGGCTTTTCCCCAGCGTGAACTGTTTCATGAACCCTTAGGTTTCCTGCGTCGCCAAAACACTTGCCACAGTGTTTACATTCATAAGGCTTTTCCCCAGTGTGAACTCTTTCATGTCTTATCAGGTTTCCTGATCCGCTAAAACACTTGCCACACTGTTTACATTCAAAAGGCTTTTCCCCAGTGTGAACTCTTTCATGAACCCTTAGGTTTCCTACGTAGCTAAAACACTTGCCACAGTGTTTACATTCACAAGGCTTTTCCCCAGTGTGAACTCTTTGATATCTTCGTAGGTCTCCTGCTCGGCTAAAACATTTGGCACAATGTTTACACTTAAAAGACATGAACTGCAGCTTTCTTTGCACCCTTTCAACATAAAAAGACACAATCTAACCTTTTTATTCAATTCAATCCAGCCAGAAACTCATAAGGGATTATGCCTTTCTGATCCAGCTAGTTTAAAGAGGCAATGCCCTGACATATGGACAATCCTTAAAATAATGGGGATATTACTTACACGAAGTCAAAGTTAACATGTGTTTAAGGCCTAGTCATGGTCTAGACGTCTCAATAAACAACAGTTTAACCATGTTAGTCATGTTTAAAATACATTATTTAAAAGTGACTGAACTGTGTTGTCAATGGCTAAACAATATGTCTCACAAGGAAATGTATTCTCTGTGGGGTTATTTGTATGCACATCTAATTCCCTGTTGGAAGTTGTGACTCAATGTGGTCTCTACATCCAGTCAAACGAGAACAAGTTTCAGGTCTCTTTACGTCTACTGCTTTACGAAACACTTACCACAGTGTTTACTCATTAAAAGCATGAACTGCAGTTTTCTTTACACCCTTTCAACAAAAAATAAACACAATATTATTCATCTTTCTTAAAGCATTAAATTAAGATACCGGTAGAGTAAAGAGGTACTAGAGTGATTTTACTTGACCCGTGAAACAAATAAATAACTACAGATAAGCAAAGTAGTTTCCAAGAGAACCTCCCAATTTCGTCAGATGTAGTCCTTTCAGTAATCTCAAAGCATCCTCCATAATTTTCTATGTCAACTGGATTGCAGCTGCAGTGGGCTCAATCACGACCTCTAAACCTTTTCAAAAGCAACTTACGATCGCTCTTATAATTTCACTTATGACTTGAGCATGGATAAAAAGCAGACAGTGAAAGTACTGCAGCAGTACGTCTCGTAGGCTCGATTACCATGCGCTGTACAGGAAATGAGTGCTTGCTTTCCTTCATTTCCCCAAAAAGGGGAGAAACAAAGGCACACCATTTGATGGGTCTGAAATAAGCTTTAAAGGAGGTACAGGTACAAAACAGGCGTTCTTCTATACATGCTGGGAAAGAGGTTGAAATCGAACCTTCATGACTTGGATTTTACAACAATTTGACTCAAGTAATTTAACGACAAGACATTTTATAACTACCGAAACTGGAATTTAAAGTCATTTACCTCTGGTCTCGAAATAGAGCTAACTAAAACATCCTCAATGTGCTGGAAACAAATCAAGCAAAATACCTTTGACAAAAAAATGGGAACTAAAAGACAAATAAAAAAATATAACATAAAATATAAAATATCTGAAAAATCTGAAACACAAATATCTGTACAATGTTGGACCATGTCAGTGGTCGGTTAATTTTTTCCCTGTCGGTAGTCAGTATTTTTTTCTGGGTTTACCGGGTAGTCTGTTATATTTTTCGCCATTTGTCACTAGTCAGTTAACCCCATTCAGACCCTCAGCACCGAGTGAAGTTTTTGATATACCTTACAATCTGAAAATAAGCCCTGGGGCTTATATTTTTCAAAGACCCTTTTTGAGGGGTTTATTTTTGGAGGGGCTTATATACTGAGAGAAAATAAATTGAGTTTCAAAATCAGCGAGGCTTATACTTGGAGGGAAATTTGTGCCTCAAAATTGATTGAGCTAGCTTATAGTTGGATTTTATGTCAGAGATTTGCAGAAAAGTTTTACTGACATTCTCCTTGAGGACGTAGACCTTTCCAAAATGCAGCTATGCAAGGATATCCAAGCCGAGAGTGAAGAGTAAACTACACAAACAGCAATAAACTGTAACACTTTGTGACTGCAATCATTTGGCACACATATAAATAGTTCTTTGGCAAATAGAACAATTTATACACTGTATATTACTGTACCGTTATTGCTTTGTTTTACTTTGTCTTTGAGGACAATTTCCAAGTACAAGCCCCTGGAGGGGAATTGGAGGGGCAATTTAGTGAAGGGGTCTGTAGCGTTACCAGTTTGGGGGGCTTATACATGGAGGGGCTTATTTTTGGAATTTTATGGTAGCTTCTCAAATGAACAATAACTATTGGAGAAATTCAGAGATAAAGTTTGCAAATTTTATCGTAATTAGTATCCGATACCCAAACAGCTGTCACAGTTGTGATTTTCTTTGTTTTCTCTAAGTTTATTAATTATCAATGAGTAAATCCACATTTCCTTAAACAGCAGACAAAAAAATGAGATGGCAGTTTTTTTGCCAGCAACAAACTAGAGACCTCAAGCTGTTATATTCTTCTGTTTCCCTTCTTACGACCAAGAACAGACTCTATCAATAATACTACTTCAATTTTACTGAAACACTGGAGTCAAAGATCAGCAGTCGATTCCCAATAACTCTAACCTTCCAGGTAAATCTAAAAAAGTTCAAGTTAGCATGAGCTTGAGTTACCATAAAATTTCACAAATAAGCCCCTCCAAATATAAGCACCCCAAACCGGTAACGCAAAAAACCCTCCATTAAATCTCTCCTCCCAATATAAGCTCCCCGTGGGCTTGTACATGTACTTGGAAAACTGCCCTCAAAGACAAAGTAAAACAAAGCAAAAATAATAAATTTCCTTCCAACTATAAGGCAAGCTCAATTAATTTTGAAACGCAAATTTCCCTCCATAAATAAGCCCCTCCAAAAATAAGCCCTACAAAAAGGGCCTTTTTAAAATATAAGCCCCTGGGCTTATTTTCGGAATTTTACGGTATCAGCAGTTCCGAAGCAAATAACCGGAAATAAGAAAAGGGGATGAGGAAAGAATACAACTAACATGCATACTTCAAAACTTCCTTTTGATAAATACACAGTGCTGGGCATCATTTTCAACTGAACTGACAATAAATTAAAAACAAGGAATATGTAGTTGCTAAAATAATTTCAAATGAATGATTCACACCACAGTACTTTTTTAAAATTTGTCTGGAACTTGAAGCATAGTTCAAGTTATCAAGAGTATTTTTACATAGAAAATAATGATCTGAAGGAAACAAAAATTACTTCAACTGAGGCTAAAATGAAAGTAAATCCATGAAAGAAATCCAAGGGAAATAGATTTTGGTTTGAGTTAGCATAGAGTTTGAGTTAGAATTGATTTGAGTCAAATTAATGGTACTTGGACACGTGCGATCTGAGCAAGTGGATGTGCGCTTTGAGTGAGTACAGTTTTGGTTGAAATTGTCTTATAACTATGTCTGGAAGGGGGAACAACTCAATATCAGAATGATTTACTGACAAAGAACTTCAAACCTTGCGTAACGAATTCAGCCAACCTTAAGAGTCTTTCAATCACACAAGGCTGAAGCAAGCAAACATGGCAGTCAAAGTCAACCTGGACCAGATCCTGAAAATACCAAGATGTGACAGTTTATTAGAGATGAGTACGATGACTTGACTGTTTTTGTAAAGCAGCTAAGAAAGATCTTGCTTAGAAAGTCTCTTACTGTTTAAGTTAGCGAAATGGCAGGAGTACTGGATGACCTAATCAAATACAGTTACAGATTTCATGTCAAGCTATTGGGCATTCCAGAGATTGATCCTACTAGCTGAGAACCTACTGTTCAGATGGCTTAACTCTTCATTTGCCTATTCAATTCAATAGGGGCTAATGTTATTCGCAACTATATCTAGATACTGCCTATACAGTACCCATCCGAGATACTTCTTAGAGTGGTCCAAAACCTATAATTTGCAAATTTGTGTTGGGAATTGCTCAGAAAGAATACATGTTGCATCACTGACAAATCACTGAAGTAGACCTGACAGCCATTAATCTTGACAGGGATCTTTTGAATGCGATGATCTTAGACCATCTAACACCAAATGCTCAAGAGTTCCTATTTGAGGCAAAGAAGTTTAAGACCAGGTTCAGTTACGCTTAATGCTGGGCAAAAAAAAATAATAATAATATGCGTTCAACGTCATTCAAAACTGGGAAATGCAAGCTTTACAATTTTATTCAACAGTGCTTATTTTTCGTGAGCAGTTATGGTAGAAGGAGATGAAAGTAGCCGGCTAAGAAAGGCTAACCAGCCAGAGGGTCTGGCCAGCTACCGGCAGCACTGATACACACACCTTATTCGATGGTTTAGCACATAATATGTGCAGATATTTTGCAAGTTGTGTAGTATTTTTCCGAGCCCCGCAGGGGCGAGGAAAAATACGAGCAATGAGAAAAAATGTCCACTCGTATTATATGCTAAACCATTGAATAAGAGGTTTATTATTCCACTACAAAAAAAATTGTGATTTTGCAATTGGCTTCTATTTTTTAGGTAAGAGTATTCACAAACATCCTGATTCCGTCTGTGAGAATGACGTTAACAATGAGCAAACTGTTCGCGAGTATGATGCCGAACCATTGAATGAGAGGTTAATTATTCTACATAAAAAAACCCTGTTATTTTGGCTTCTATTTTCTATTTTATTTTCATCCGTCAGTTCGTCCAGTTCAGCCATAGTTGATCCTTTTGCATCCGCCGGTATTCACCCTGTTGTAAACCGGTTAAACCAGCACACTACGGTGTATTACGGCCTCGTATTTTGTGCATTCTCTTGACCTTATATGGTAAAATGACAGTGGAATAATAAATATAAATATAATGTAAAATTCCGAAAATAAGCCCTGGGGCTTATTTTTGGAGGGGCTTATATTCGGAGGGGCTTATGTACAGAGGGAAATTTGCATTTCAAAATCGATTGGGCTACATGTAGCTTGTAGTGAGAAGGAAATTTACCATTTTTGCTTTGTTTTACGTTGTATTCGAGGACAAATTCCAAGTACAAGCCCTCCGGGGGGCTTATATCCGGAGGGGCGATTTAACAGAGGGTTTTTTGCGCTACGATTTTGTAGGCCTTATATTTGGAGGGGCTTATACATGGAGGGGCATATTTTCGGAATTTTCCGGTATTTGTCTACTCAAATTATCGCTTTTGCTAAAGAGGCAAAGTCCAAGAAATTACTGTTTCAAGAATTGCCTTACCATGGAGTTAATATCATTTTTTACAATCAAGGTCAGGTTCTTAAATCACTAGGTTCGTACATGTATATGCGGGTTTTTACTGTATTTGAACAATTTCTCTGTCTCCTCACGGGATTTCAAATGCCATACCGTACTCTCTGCTCCCCTCTCTTTCCAAACATTGATACCTGCATAAACAAAGGCGATTGGCGCTTTCAACTGTAAATTTTAACAGTAATCAAGGTCACAAATAACTGACACCGCGGGAATACGTTTTTGAAGGCGCGATACAGTATTTTGCTGGTCAGCGTCATCGCCTTTTAAAATTAAAAACACAGGCAACTTTGAATTGGTTTTCAACGCGAGCCCGGTAGGCGATAAAAAACCCCAAAACTTAGAGCGAAAACTGAAAACTTAGCTCCTGAACTTCGCCTATCGTTTCTATTATTCGTATTCCATATTTTATCTTGTGCACGGGTTAAACTGAGGTTGCACAGCATGTGAATTTTTTGAAAGTTTCGCGGCGCGATAGTCTTCGTGAAACGTTGATCGATGTTGCGCCGATGTTGTGTGCAAAGGCCAAAAACAGGCACCTTTCCGAGGGCTGTAGCGGTCCCCTAAGACACACCAATCTTCAAGTATGCAGAGCTGGTGAGCTGGAGCCGCTTGAAGTGGTATACCAGCGACACATTGATTCGATACGAAGACAAGACGACCGCAGGTGTTCCTGCCCTTTAACTTGTTGACACACTGCGAAGTTGCACGTTCGTACCATCCCGTGCAAGCTATTTCAAACTTTATATGAAGCTGGTACTTTGCTGCAGAATTGAAGCGCCAAAGATGTTAAACAACTGGCCCAAATGAGGAAAAAGCCGAAAAGATTGTGACAAAAAAGCGTAAACAAGATCACACTGTCACGGAGGTGGGTTTTCCTGACCACAGTTACGGTCATTTCGTTCTATGGTCAGATCGTTCCAATCAATAGGAAGATCATTCCACAAAAAAGTCAGTTCCACATGTGTTATATCTATTTTCTAAATGTGTAAATGTGACCTGATTTGTTTGATGCTGTACTGAGTGAAGGAAATCTGTCATGAAACCCTAATTCTGGTTTATGTATAAAGGATAAGTATTTCAATGCGTTATTTATCTACTTTTCAGGAAATCCTTTTCTCTGTAATATTGATAATACAGAGTTTGAAAGTTATTTACAAAGTTGTTTTGAAATTCTTTTTGTGTTATCAAAGTTTGAAATAATAAAATTATTATCCATTGTTATGAATGCAGTAAACATTATAAGTGAGCATGTTAACATTTCTTATTGACAATTTATAAGTTAATGGTCTGGGACAGGATTATTCACATAAATTACCAATAATATAATTTGTTAGTTTTGTGATAACCAAGGGAGTTTTGTTGCAAAAAAAAAATGTTTCTGTAATTGCCATTAATGCTGTCCACCCATTTGTGCCTGAATTGATGTGAAGCAGAGAAGGCTGATGGTCCTCTGGTTATGAATACAGTGGCAACCAAGAGATTTGTATGGAGTGAATGTTTTATTAAAAATAACATAAGATGCTGAATTTAGAAAAAAAACAAAAGGAATAAAAGTAAAGGTGGTAAAAAAGCATAGTACAAGAACATCTGAAGGAGGAAACAAATGTAAATGTGCATGTGGAACAAACCAATTATACACCAGATCCACAAAAAGCAGTATGTGCAAAAATATCCTCACATAATTAGAAATTTCCTGACATACTAGATTGGGCAAAGAATCACAGTAGTGTATTACGAAATTCTGCATAGAACTTTATTGTCCTACACAGTTGTTATAAAATCAAGCTTAAATTATTCAATTATCATTCTCAGGCTTCTGAAGGAGAAAACACACTTTGTCTTATGCATGTGGAACCAACCAAAGTGCCAGAGCCAGAGCTAGTCATAAACAGTGGAATAAGAAAAATTATCCTCACATGATTAATAAATTTCCTGACATACTGGTTTAGAGATTAGGCTACTTACATGTATTACAAACACAAGGGACTCTTGACACATTCCATTCGACAGTGTCCCATCAGCAGAGTTCAAACTACTGGATGATCAAAGAGGGCCAGTTTGGTCCCATGCTTTTAAAACACCTGTTACATACCCTCTGTATTTTCTTTATTGCTCAGTATTATTAAGGGAATAACAAAAAAACTACATGTACATATGTTTTGTAACATGTAGTTAAGCGTGTATGCTACTTACGTCTTACCCTTGTGTATATTACTAAAAACTGGGATACTGCATTGGCTGAGCTCTGTTTACGGGGCAATTAAGACACATGTCATATGGGTGGAAATGGCTATGGGAAATGCCCAAGGCTGCTTGAATAAATTAATTTATTGTAATAAACAGAATCATGTAACTTGTGTAGTAAACAAGTTTATGAAGAGTACTTTCACCATATTGGCTACATAAAAATATTCAGCCCAGTAAAGGCACAAAAGGCCAAATAAAAGGACAAGGCCAGGGGAGGAAGTTCAAAAAAGGTTTTGACGTCCTTTCACACTGAAGTTGTAAGGCAGAATGACACAACTTTGCGTACCCATGTGATCAACAATGCACTGTATGGGAAGGGGAGGGCATACAAAGGATTGTCCCCAACCACTCACCCTCTCCTGAATTGATAATAACTTAATCATGTGCAAAACTCATATTAATTTTATTGATTAACACTACTTCTCAGGTAAAGACATAAAAATTCCATTGGTAAACAAATATTTCATTTAAAAGCCACAACTCTAATGGGCTGTCAGTTCATTTAACAGAACCAACATTCGAACAACAAGTTGATGATTTAAGCAAAATCATAAGTTAATATGGACAAAACAAATAGCACGACTGGAAGTTTATAGAAACAGTAGAAAAAGAAAAAGAAATAAAAGTAATATGTTTATTTCTTAAATACATCTATTCTTTCTTTTTGAGAATAGATGTATTTTCTACAGCTACTCATAAAGGTGCAGATATGCTCTCCACTTTGCTTTGCATCTCTTTTGCAACTATCTGTAAGGCAAAATAAATATTTAACTAAACATTAAGTTGATAAATATAGTTAAAGAATAAAAAAAGTTAAAACTGATAAATCACTAACATCTAACAACCTCCTGTACAAGACCATTACCCCGACCCCATTCTATTAAAAGTAAAAGCAAAATTGTTGTATATGCAACATCATTTGCCCTAACCTCATTCTAAAAAAGAACAAACAAGGCATGAACCATCCAGAAGCTTGGAATTGGGAGAGTCATAGTAAATTCTGAGTGTAATTATTGGAAGTACAAGCAGGATGGAAGCACAGTGATAAAGAAATTATCGAATTGTCAAGGTGAAATTGACATTGAACAATAGATATGGACAAGCAATTATTTATACACCTTTTGTTAGCTCCATGAGGAGGAAATGGTTTAATTATTAATAAGCTGATCACAGGACAATGTTGGCATGAATAACAAGCAATTAAAATGGACTAATTTTTGAATGACTACCGTATGGTCCCCCCTCCTTTCCAGGGGAAATAAACACCACTGTTACTACCCTTAGAAATAAAAATAGAACCTGGAACCCTAAGCTACGGGCTTGATCATTGAACTGATGTGTGGTCATTGAATCCATGTGTAGTCATTTTTTCGTTCTTAACATGCCCAGTTTATATGTTTACTGAACTCATGTTGTGGTTAATGAACTGTTTGTCTTTATTCAACCATGAGAAAAAGAAGTTGATGGCTAAACCAAAAAGACAAAGGCACGGTAATGAAACTGCAGATTTTTAAAGTTTATCAAAGCTTACAACTAACTTATGACAAAATATCAGGGTTGTTTGTAAGATGATGATGTAAACGGCAGCTGAGCTAATTACGCTTAGCGCCTTAAATAAAGTTATTGATAAATTCTCAAAAAGTGGCTTACCTCTATCGCATATTATGAACGCAATGCTACTCTCAAAAACCTTGCCAGTGTTCAAAATCTTCTGCTGTTCTGGCTGTCCATGGTAGCTTCTGGTACATTTTTCGGAAGGCAATTCAAACTGACTCGACGCAACGCTACACGAAGTTAAGCTTACTTCGCGTCATCTGTATTTACTAGTTCTTTAGCTCGGTTCACGATCTATTAAAGAAAGCTATTCTCAGAAAAGCGAAGACTGCTCGTTAAACTCCACGATATGCGATGAAACCGACATCAACGTTTATAAACCCATTTAGCTGCGAACATTTGGCTGCCTGCGAAGTACAAGAAAGATATCGAACGAACTCAGATACCGCTGACCAGGTACTGTGACGTCACAAAACATATTCCCGCGGTGTCCAAATAACTCCTCTGCGCCCTGTGTCGTCTATGCACAAGCTACAATCACCTGCCAAGGAAGTTGTCATTAATAAGCTTTTAAAATATTGTTTTTTCTTTACTGTCTATCAATCTTGTCACTGAATTCATTATAAGATGATATATCACGTATTGAAAAGCTTTTGTTACCTTTTTAAATGAGGTTTCAGCGCTTGTGATGAATCACACAAATGACAAGATCTAACTCTGTTCGCTGCGTTTCGCTTGTGTCGATGTCACCGTACATGAAGTAGTTACCCTTGGGAGGAGTACTATAGCCCCCACTCAGTTGTGTAGGAGCTGCTCGTAAGGTCTCTCCTAATTGGTCGCTGGAAACAATGACATGTCATTCTTCCCATTGTTTTAGTATTGTTTAGGGTTAGAGAAACGCACAATTGGTGACTCTTCTTAGACATAGGCACGTCAAACGTGCATAAACTTTTCCAGAAGTTGCGTCATGTCATCCCAAAAGGAAGGAAAAGCGTAGTGAGAACAATAGCCGATTAGTAGTAGGCTCCTGGGTTAGTGAAATATCTCCTTAATGCAAACATTTGTACAGTGTAAAGTTGAACCCGGCTTTATCAATGGAGACCTGCCTATTACAGCCACCTCGGTCTTACAGATGTTTCCTGTTACAATGTTACAAGTTACAATCCTCTCCCGCTAAAACAAGGTCGTAACGAGGTATATGGGATCAGGGGTCAACAGTAAAAATTAGGGTGTGATCAGGGAGCACAGCGGCGGGATCTGGGATCACAAGCCGTAGGAACAGGATGAGAAGTATTTTAAGGAGTTAAGAGATGGTTTACGGCTTTTCCGACAGAACAACAAAGACCACAAAATTCTGAAAATGCTCTGCAAACGTTTTAAAATTCAGTTCTGTAGAATCTTAACGTTGAAACATTTGTTACTTTCCACAAATTGAGAGATATTTATCTCTATTGCTTTACTGACTCTGGTTGACCTGTTGGCTCATTTTGTTGGAGATATACACTAAGGTGACTGAGCTACCGGAATTGGTCGAACGGTCCCTGACTGCCCAATATGGATTCTGGAAAATATCCTCGCTCTGGGATTGATACTCTCGTTACCCACATGGAGGGCACTAGATAACATCGACCTAAACCAGATTGTTTCTTTCAGTAAAATTACATGAAGAACAACTTAAGTCCAACTTTACTGTGTACTATAAAAGTGAAATAGAAAAACTCCACTGTGATGCTTTGAACCCGGGTCACTTGCTTTATAGCCTACATCCATATCCACTACACCATCGAGGACTAGCTGCCAAATCCAGTAATTTTTAAAATATACAGTCATGTTCTTATATATGCCGTACCCCATTACAATATTTGAAAGCTAACCGTTTTCAGTTCAGTGCTTAACCCTAATCACCGTAGATCAGTGCTTAACTCTCTACTGTGTTCTCTCCATAACTGGAGCTCTGTAGTTTTGGTTTCTTCAGCTATTATAGCCTCATTCGTTCCATTACGGAAATAATGCGTTGTGTAAAAGTCATAAGGTGTCCAATCTGGCTTCAGTCGATGTTATCTAACGCTAACCTTTCATTCACACCGTTGTAGGGCACCTTTTTTTAGATTCATTTGATCCACTGAGAGCTGGTACACTGCTCCCCGGGGGGGTACTCCCCTATAAAATTGACAGGGATACTTGTCGTACCTTTAGAGGGGGGGGGGGGTTAAATTGGTGGATTGGTATCGCTTTGGGTGGAAACACCTAAAATGACTGCTGCCAGAGCTGTTAAGAATTCTGTTAAAAATAATACGCTTTATTATAATTAGGATAAAGATTTATGACAATATTTTTAAAAATTCCTTGAGAAGAAAGTTTCCGACAGTTATCTTTATTAGTCTCGCGTGCTTGAGCAACGCGAGACTCTTAAAATGCAGTCGTTTTTTTTTTTTTGTCGGACCTAGTTTGTAGGCCTCGCGTTCCTAGCGAAGACCGTGGAAACTGGGGATAAGAATCGTGACGACTTTCATTGTATGGAAATGATCTCGTGATGAGAATGCTGTTTATTTTCGGCGATGACTGAAATGACGCGTACAAGTTTGGCAATGATGTAATTATCCTCGAATGGAGGTCCTTGATTTTAGTGTAATTATGCACGACATGCAGGCACTTTAAAAAGGAAATATCCCCAAGCAGGATGAGAAAATATTATAGCTGGGAAATCCTCAGGATTTTGTGACTTTTTAAGGCGTTACGTTTCTCAGAATATTGTCGCAATTACAGGAAATGTACGGTTAAATAGATTCACTTTGTTTTATGTATTTAATTGATAGATTTTCGCAGTTGTTAAGATGTTAAGTCGCGCTGCACTTCATAAATACTTGAGATATCAAGTATCCACTGTCACGTAATGTTTACGTGCGCACGTGCGTAGTGCGTTCGCAAATAAAATAAAGGCAATGTATGAAAGGCCGCACGTACAATTATGTAAGCGAAAAAGTAGAATCTCGCTTAATTTGACGTTTAATCTCAGTTCTTTATGTCATACCTCTATTTGATTTACGTGATTAAAATTAACGTGCGTTAACGTGCGGAGCCGTAAACGCATCAGTGGAAATCCACCCTAACGTGTCACGGATGTGTTTATACGGGTCTTGCAGCACTTTATGTCCACAGAATAGAAATCCCATATCGAGCTTTACCGGAACGGGTTGGTCCAAGAATTCTATAGCTTGAAAGTGTTGATTATTTTGGAACAACTGATCACTTCAGTGGTCGAAAAAAAAAGAATAATCTTAATGAGCAAAACTTCAAGGTCTACTGGAAAATCAGGATCGAGGATCGAGGATCGAGAAATCAGGGATCAAGGATTGGTTAAAAAGAACTTGAAAATAAAATAAATAAATAAATCGTGGATCAGTGGTGATGTGGGCCACAGACTGTAGATAAATTTCACAGAACATAACCTCGTTCTCTGTACTGAACACTAAATTCAAGTAAACTAATCCGAGTCTGTCTGAGTCAGTGATTGTTTTGACGAGAAAGAGAAAATTTCCTGGAAAATGAAACGCTTTATCCCGGTGATACTGTAATACAAGAAAAAACTTTAACAGTTTTTAATTTTTAAGTGTACATTTGCTTTCAGTACTCCTTATTTTTCTTGTAATTGTTGTATGCACGACCCCACCAGCAATGCTGATCTTTTTATCGTGCTGTAAACTACGGTTCTTAGCTACCCACCTACCTATCTATCCATCTGTCTATCTATCTATCTATCTATCTATCTATCTGTCTGTCTATCTATCTACCTATCTATCTGTCTGTCTGTCTGTCTATCTATCTGTCTATCTGTCTGTCTGTCTATAAATCTGCCTATCTATCTATCTATCTATCTATCTATCTATGTATCTGTCTGTCTGTCTATCTATCTATCAAAAATAAATGCTGTGTACAACTCTAAACAATGTACTCTGAGACTGTACGGAGACATTAAAAGTAGATACTAAACAGCTATGGAAAATGTCATTTCTTTCACGCGATATTGATATTTTATAAAACGGACAACAAATTCAGCAGGAATACGCGCGAACTGAATTAACTGTGTGTTGTATAAGGTTCTGTTAAACTTACACTTTTTTCCTGTGCTGAACATATACTGTACCGAGCCGTTTCTTGGTCCGGTACAAAGAAGCTATGTATACTTATACTGACAGAGTCATGGGCCCCTGATACCGATAAAAATCATCGTTCAATTTTTCGAGTGTAAAATCCCTGAAAGAGTACTCCTCAATGGAGCAATATCAATGTGTAGAAGGTTTTCAAAGGCTTCACACTGGTTTGAGGCTGAGATGTGCGGCCTGTCTCTCCTTGCAATTTTTTCTACTTTTTGAGTATATATACATTATGACATACAACACTCGTTTTGTATTCCAAACGAAAAAGTACGTAGTATAACAGCCCCGGTTGCTTTACTCCAAGCACGCGAGACTCAACGCTACTAAGAGCGTTCTTGTTACTATTAAAATTTGAGGTGCCAGTAATATGATTTGTTGTTGTTGAATTGTTACCTTATAGAGGTGGAAATGAATTTGGGACAGGCCCATGCATTAAACAAGATTCTGGTACCTTTTAGGGGTGTTCTCGAAATTTTCCGACGAGCAATCCCGTCACTTTAATTTTATAGGGGAGTACCCCCGGGTACTGCTTACTATGTCATGCCGAGGGGTAACCCAACTAACACCAGTACGATAGTCACATAGTGATGTATGACTAGAGGCATTCCTAAACTTAGCTAGACAGCGACTGAAACAAAGCTAGCTAGAGTAAACGCTATTTATTCTCGAGTTTTAAACAGTTAAACTCCATCAAAATTTGTTTTGCTTCTGTTGTTGCTGCTAAGTTGCCGTTGTTACATTTTAAAAGGAAGGCTTAAATGACACGAACAGTGCACAAAACGATATTATAAAAGAGCTCTAAAGTGGAACGCATTATGATAGAAATGATAACTCGAAAATAAAGACAGGAGCCAAACTTAATCATGAGGGCCGCTTGAGCGAGGAAAATAAGACGCGTCTTACATAGGACGCGTCCTAAATAAGACTCAAACTATCTCGTATAAACAGCACATTTCGCTTGAAATTTAGCTAAGACCAGTCTTATCTAAGAACAGCCCCTAAAACCTGTTCTTCGATAAGACGCGTCTTGAAATAAAATAAATCGAAATGAGAGACATTTTGCTTAGTAATTCATCCAGTTTTTGTCAAATATACGAGGTTAATCAGGGATCAAGGTTTGCAACAATTTTGCAATCAGGAATCAAAATTTTTGATCCCATATTTTGGTCTTCTAAGGCCGTTTAGAAGTCGGGAATAACTATACCTCAATAAGACCTTGCCTAAAAACGAAAATTTCTTACTGACCGGTTGTTTTTTTTACATGAACAAATTCACTTAGAAGGATACCTGGGTTAATTGAAACAAAAAATGGATCCCTATTGCCGTTTTAGCGAGTTAAATTTAGAGAAACTTGAAGGATGTAAAGTAAAGGTTGTAAAGTTGGGTCTAAACGAAAGCCACCGAAAAAATAACTCGAAACGTCGCGTGACGTTCATGATTCTTATTTCACTGAACTACCTGAGGGTATTACAGGGAAATGCGCAATAATACAAATAAACCATTGGGTTTAAATTAATATAACCCTTTAATTAAGTCACAAGAGTGAGCAACATAAATCTTTTCCAAACAAAATTAGAACAACATAATCAAGGTAAAAACTTATGAGGACCGGTTAATTATCATTAAAGGGGAAATGCACTGATCTTTTATCAAATTCTTCCAACTAATTCTCCAGGAAAATATATATATATATAGAAAAGTCTGGAGAATTTGTAGGTCACTTATGGTGAAAAGGCTTCTTTTTGTTGCAGAGAGGCTAAGCAGAGGGAAGAAGACGCTATTTGTTAATTATTGCTGGAACTATTAAAATGCACAGCGGAAAAATCTGTACAAAAGGGACCTTCAGCATTAAATTCCTTGATTTTCTTTATGTAAAGGAAAATGACCATCAAAGAACTGCTCTGTCCATTTTCAGAAACCGCAATGTCTACTTATCAATATCTATTTACAAACCCGCCTGACAGAATAGAAAAGTTGAATTTTTAAACAAAACAGATAAATCTTCCCTAGAACGATTTATCTATTAACAAACAAGGTCATCCTCACAGCATCTTAGAATTAAAAGACAAAACCCCGAAAACAGAAACAAGACTTAACAAAAGCTTAAGACCGAAGTCTTTACAAGCCATCTTCAGCTACACGCCTCATATGGTTTTCATAATGTTGAAGAAGGAGAGATTCACTTGTCATCTCCTCTTGACAAATCCAACAGCTGTGTTTCTCAGTAATGTTCAGTTGCTGGTTTTTTATACCACTGTTTCTAGTCTCTCTCCGTGATAGTCTGCTGTTAGTCAATCCTGCCCTTATATTACTTCCTGCTCTCTTATGATCACGAAGCACACGTTTAAATGGGCCTTTGCTACTGTCACATTTATGCAACATTTTTCTAATGTGGACTTCTTCATGCCTCTTAAAAACTCTTACATGACTAAAACACGTGCCACAATGTTTACATTCATAGGCCTTTTCTGCAGTGTGAATTCTTTTATGAGACCTTAGGCTTGACAAGTCTGTAAAGCACTTGCCACACTGTTTACAGTCATAAGATTTTTCCCCAATGTGTACTCTTTCATGACTCCTTAGGTGTCCTGCTTGGCTAAAACACTTGCCACACTGTTTACATTCATAAGGCTTTTCCCCAGTGTGAACTAATTTATGTCTCCTTAGGTTTCCTACGTTGCTAAAACACTTGCCACACTGTTTACATTCAAAAGGCTTTTCCCCAGTGTGAGCTCTTTCATGAACCCTTAGGTGTCCTGGTTGGCTAAAACACTTGCCACAGTGTTTACATTCGTAAGGTCTTTCCCCAGTGTGAACTCTTTCATGACTCCTTAGGTGTCCTGCTTGGCTAAAACACTTGCCACACTGTTTACATTCATAAGGCTTTTCCCCAGTGTGAACTAATTTATGTCTCCTTAGGTTTCCTACGTTCCTAAAACACTTGCCACACTGTTTACATTCAAAAGGCTTTTCCCCAGTGTGAGCTCTTTCATGAACCCTTAGGTGTCCAGGTTGGCTAAAACACTTGCCACAGTGTTTACATTCATAAGGCTTTTCCCCAGTGTGAGCTCTTTCATGAACCCTTAGGCTTCCTGCTTGGCCGAAACACTTGCCACAGTGTTTACATTCAAAAGGCTTTTCCCCAGTGTGAGCTCTTTCATGAACCCTTAGGCTTCCTGCTTCGCCAAAACACTTGCCACAGTGTTTACATTCATAAGGCTTTTCCCCAGTGTGAACCCTTTCATGTCTTATCAGGTCCCCTGATTGGCTAAAACACTTGCCACACTGTTTACATTCAAAAGGCTTTTCCCCAGTGTGAGCTCTTTCATGAACCCTTAGGTGTCCTGCTTGGCTAAAACACTTGCCACAGTGTTTACATTCATAAGGCTTTTCCCCAGTGTGAACTCTTTGATGTCTCCTTAGGCTTCCTGCTTGGCTAAAACACTTGGCACAATGTTTACATTCATAGGGCTTTTCTGCAGTGTGAATTCTTTTATGAGACCTTAGGCTTGACAAGTCTGTAAAGCACTTGCCACACTGTTTACAGTCATAAGATTTTTCCCCAATGTGTACTCCTTCATGACTCCTTAGGTGTCCTGCTTGCCTAAAACACTTGCCACACTGTTTACATTCATAAGGCTTTTCCCCAGTGTGAACTAATTTATGTCTCCTTAGGTTTCCTACATTGCTAAAACACTTGCCACACTGCTTACATTCAAAAGGCTTTTCCCCAGTGTGAGCTCTTTCATGAACCCTTACGTTTCCTGCTTGGCCAAAACACTTGCCACACTGTTTACATTCATAAGGCTTTTCCCCAGTGTGAGCTCTTTCATGAACCCTTAGGTTTCCTGCTTGGCCAAAACACTTGCCACACTGTTTACATTCATAAGGCTTTTCCCCAGTGTGAGCTCTTTCATGAGTCCTTAGGTATCCTGCTTGGCTAAACCACTTGCCACACTGTTTACATTCATAAGGCTTTTCCCCAGTGTGAACTAATTTATGTCTCCTTAGGTTTCCTACGTTGCTAAAACACTTGCCACACTGCTTACATTCATAAGGCTTTTCCCTAGTGTGAACTCTTTGATGTCTCCTTAGGCTTCCTGCTCGGGTAAAACACTTGGCACAATGTTTACACTTAAAAGACATGAACTGCAGCTTTCTTTGCACCCTTTCGACATAAAAAGACACTATTTAACCTTTTTATTCAATTAAATCGAGCCAAAAACTCATAAGGGATTATGCCTTTCTGATCCAGCTAGTTTAAAGAGGCACTGCCCTGACATATGGACAATCCTTAAAATAATGGGGAGATTACTTAAACGAAGTCAAAGTTAACATGTGTTTAAGGCCTAGCCCTGGTCTGGACGTGTCAATAAACAACAACCATGTTTAAAATACATTATTTACACCTGACTGAACCGTGTTTTTATTTGTATGCACATTTAATTCCTGTCGGAAGTTGTGACTCAATATGGTCTCAACATCCGGTCAAACGTCAACAAATTTTTAGGTCTCCTTACGTCTACTGCTTTACGAAACACTTACTGCAGGCCTAGCCATGGTCTAGACGTCTCAATAAAAAACAGTTTAACCATGTTAGTCATGTTTAAAATACATTATTTAAACGTGACTGAGCTGTGTTGTCAATGGCTAAACAATATGTCTCACAAGGAAATGTATTCTCTGTGGGGTTATTTGTATGCACATCTAATTCCCTGTTGGAAGTTGTGACTCAATGTGGTCTCTAAATCCAGTCAAACGACAACAAATTTTAGGTTTCTCGACGTCTACTGCTTTACGAAACACTTACCACAGTGTTTACTCATTAAAAGCATGGACTGCAGTTTCCGTTACACCCTTTCAACAAAAAATAAACACAATATTATTCAAATTTCTTAAAGTATTAAATTAAGATAGAGTAAAGAGGTACTAGAGTGATTTTACTTGACCCATGAAACAAATAATAACTACAAGTGCAAAATAGCTACAAGTAAACAAAAGAAGACAATGGAATTAGTGCATAATTACACATAGTTAATTGCAGCTGTCAAAATCTCCCGAAAACAGGCAACTTTTGCATAGCAAATCTTAGGGGCAGGAACACTAATTCTACTGCAATTTGAAGTCAATTCTTAACTGTTTCTGTGTTTTTTTCTAGTTAAAAATGTGCTTGTACCATGGACAAGTCATGACAAAGGTTTACATGTCTGAACTATGTTTCTTCCTGTCCCAGACAATCAGGCATAGGTTTTGGCACACCTGAATGTTTGGAAGGGAAGGTTAGTCTTTTTATTGGTTTATTGCTTTTTTTTAAATGCCTTTTTTGCACATAAATTTCAGCAATAATTTGTATTTTCACATGAGAAATTACAAAATTGCCATGGCAACCTTCCGTGCATTCCAGTGTCAAGATAGCGACGAAGTTTTAAAATGTCTGGAATGAAGATGCCAGGGCATAAAAAGATGCTTTAGAAACCCTGAACACACAAAAGAGTACAACAAGAAGGATTCTAACAGGTATTCTGTTGAAAAACTCTGAACTTAAGCCACATTTAAGAGTGTGTCCATGAGAAAACCAGGCAGAACCAGGCAGGGGATGATAATGCTCAAATCACCGATTTCGCTCAAACTCGGCACAAATGTTAGGTACCAGGAGTTAACTTATGTGCCAGAATTTCAGGTCAAAATATTAAATTCCCTGGGAGATCCGGGTATCCCCTGTAAAAAGCGCCATTTTGCCCGTTTTATGCATAATTAATTAGCAAACTTTACGATGCCAGTGCAACAAACAGAAAAGCCACCTGGAACTTAAATGCACTGAGAGGTGATCTGAGTTGATAAGACTTTAAGCACAATAAACTTTTTAAAGTTGCCGATTCAATTTCCCCCCTCTTAGTCCCCTTCAGTTGGGTCATCATTTCCAATTTTTGAGTCAGTCGTAAAATTTGGGTATTTTATTCCCCAATATCTCTGATGAGCAACAGCTTATCTTTATAACTTTAGCATGAGTAGTTAAGGCCATCACTTAAGTTCAGAAAAAGATCATAAAAAGTTTGGGCAATTCACTTTCTTCCACGTGTTGACATAAACTGTTCATGTGACTGAACGACTTTTGCACATTTTATCAAAATTCAGGCCCTCACAATATTCGTGCGTTTGCCTCTGAATGAGGAGAAATCGAACAAAAAACTCATCAGACAATGATTTAACATTAATAAGGGTAAAATTGTTGAAATTATTGTGCAAGAAACTCTAACGATGATTTTTGATAGCTATATACGCGATCTTTTCAAGGAAAAACAATATACAAAGATTTAATTCACAGTTTTACTTACTTTAATAATTTCGCCCTAAAAACAATATAAACGGTCAATAAAATCCATATACGTATCTCTTGGATGTCTCAACTGCTAGTTTGTGCCCACTTGGATTTGTTCCCCATGCCCAGTTCAGCGTAGTTCAGCGTCGTGACTCGCTGTACGACTAAAATTCCTTAGCCATCAGTTTACGCACAAAAATCCAAATCAAGTTGTTTTAGGATAAAACAATACGAAAAGTAGAAAGCCGATTTGTAATCCATGGAAAGAATTATTTCTGCCACTGTTGTAGCTCAATTCACATGTTACAAACAACAACGAAACGTCCGCCATCTTTGACATTAACTGGAGCCCGCATTTTTAAGCAGCGGTTGGCCGCCATACGGAAACATCGTATCGGGAGTCAGGAGCCAGGAGCCAGATTCCAGTGAACAAAATATGAAAAATATGACTTTCCGACATTCTCTGAGATAATTTTATTGTTATTGTATGCTAATAAAGATTTTAGAATTCCAAATCTATTGGCAACTCTATTCAGACCGTGATTATAAATGATCCCATTTCTTTTCAAACTCGGAGATAGAAGTCGCTTTTCTTTCGTGCTTTGGAGAGAAATATTTTTGTCTATTTTAGTTGCATGTCAAATAGCAGCGAAGTGAAGCCGGATCTTGGTGCAGACCAGCTCAAAGGGACAAATAAAGCGTGAGACACGTCCAGATTAGCTTGCGACAAGAAGTCCATTTTGTTTTCATACTGGAGCCCCCACTCCCCGGGGGAGTGGCCAATGTGCGTACAAATGCCCTACCCTGCTGGCACCAGATTTGACTGTCATAAACACTGAATTTTTTACCTAGCACGGTCTTTTGGGGGTCTTATAAAGCCTAACTATGGCAGTAATGTTCCCAAGTAGATTCAAAATACACCACACTTTCACAATGCGTTAGATCTTTTTCTCAGACAACCGCTTCCATATGTTTAACACCCTTCCCACATTCCCTCAAGAGCTACTTCAACTGTGATACTTAGATTTCAAATTTCTCACCCTACCCAGGTAAGGTCAATTTTCTCATCCTAGACATCGTCGGAAGGGCCTTTTTGTGTACTCTTGGGGCACCAAAACCAGTTTAGTGCCAAGGTTAGTGTACCATGCTGAGGCAGGCAGATGTTGAATTATGGACAGACACAACAATTAAGTTACAGACATTTAATGTTCCGGTCCGTGCGTGGTCGGAAGACACCCAGTAAATAATGCCCGTGGGGTTGCTCTTGGAAAATTAGGGTTTTACGAGAGTCGAACTGCAGGAGGTCTCTAACGAGGAAAAGTGCGGAAACATCTACTTTTTGGAGTGAATGTACTGATGCAATTTTTAAGTTACAATATACTATAGACAAATCTATTTTGTTTCTAAAGTTACTCTGATACTCCGAGGAGCGCAGGACATACAGGTAACGCAGAGATCAGACCATTGCATTATTGAAATTAGGTAAAAACATACAATAAGGTAAAGGCAGACAATTCAGTTTGTATTTTCAAATGTAACCGGACGTGTATGCGAAAAAACGGTAACTCTGAAACGGATATATAAGAATGATTCATAACAGTGACAAACAGCGATATTACTGGGACATAATATATAAAAAAGCACAACATTCAGAGGCGGATAAGATTTTCTTCCGGGTGTCTGCTTAAGAGAGCTTTAAATCAAAGCTAACATCTAATTCACCGGTAAACCGTTGATTGTCCGCGACCGCCTACGGGAATGTAAAAATCCAGAGTTTGTGTGGGAGTTGAAACGAGGTTTTGTGATGGTGGTCATAAGTAGAGCTATTCGCTATATACGAGAGTGTCCATTAAGAGAACTTCTATACTGTATGAATCCGCAAATGGCAGCTTAAATGAGAATTAAGTGAATATTGTGTATTAGTCTGTGTTCAAAAAACTGTTCTTAATTTTACACCTTCCTTGACTGGCTAAAGAAGTCTAGCCGACTTTTTTTGCAATGTATTAGTGCCCCCTTTTGGGTCTTTTGTATTCCTCAGAAGTTTTTCCTCAACACTTTTAAACGGTTATTATTATGTTTTTGCAGTCAATAATTTACCCAGATACAGATACCATCCTGTATAGTTGTAAGACTACGAGGATTAAAATATAAGTAAGTAAGTAAGTATGCCCAATGGCAAGTCATTAACTGTCAAAAATTGCATGGCACGGTCTGACTATAAAAAGGGCTATTATGGACGATTATTATCATGGTATTTAACGTCAACATCGAATAAACTCAAAATTTCAAGTAACACGACTTTCACAACCTATTTTCAACACACCAGTTATAACAGGATATTCGCGCGTACAAACAATAGATAGTGTATTCCGCATTCCGTAGTCCGGTAGTCCAGCGTAACAGATTCAATTATTTAGGCAGAGTCTAAAGTCACAAAGATGGAGGGTGTTCGAGCAGGTGGTTGTTTTCCATAGATATAGACGGATTGTTAGTGATCCTTCTTGTCCTTTGAGAATCATTTTGTTGCCTCTGACTACAATTTATGTCAAAGACTTCGAATGTTCGGTGAAAAGCCGACACTTTTAATTTTGCAATGTTTCAAGATGTTTCATTACCTCGTCACAAAGTAACGCAGAGTAACGCCACAGAGGACCAGACGAAACTGGAGCAGCCAACCTGGACTAAAGCATCTGAGAGACGTGTATGTAACATTTATTTACTATCTTTTATTGCTTTGGGGTCTTGTAGCACCTACAAGTTGGACCGATCGAAGTTTTGAACCAAATCTTTTGCTCCTTGTGTTTACTCAAGCGTTCCAGAAAATATCCATCAAAACGTCCATAAATAACACAGAAAACATGCCTCAGGTGACAGTTTCTAACAATTCCGCTATTAGTATCGATAATGAGGCATCTGATTTGTGACTTCTCGCCAACTTTGTGCTATTTTTGTTTAAAAAAACGAATGTTACGTTTCTTCCAATTTTGGTCAAATGACAAATAAGCGTCAAGTCAAATGTACATAATACGTCATTATTGATAAAGTATGAGATTGCCCAAATATTTTAGGATTGATTTGATAATCTTAAAGATGTCTTTCAAAGAATATGTGAGAATTAAGTGCATAGGTTGTTGCTCATGGGAGATGTTAGCGACTAAAATACCTTAAATTTAGGGTTTGGTCAAAACAGTGAGAAGATGACCTTACTTTAGGCTAAATAATAGGAAGAGATTGAATTAGAGAGTAAAAATAAATCACTGAGGATTAAGTCTGATAAACATAGAAGATGATAAAGTTGATTAGGTTTGAAGTTGTCTTTTCTACTTGTTGAACAGCCAAACCAAAGTTAGCTAATTAATTATGCAAAAATGAGTCGATTTTGTGATTTTTAGGGGGGGTCCCTGTAAATCCCAGGGAATTCAATATTGCGACCTTATTTTTTGTCGAGGTTAATATCTCACCAAACCCATCAATTGTGCCAAGTTTGAGCGAAATCCGTGATTTGAGCATTATCACCCCCTGCCTGGTTCTCTCATGGACACACTCTTAAGCTCTAAACGTTCAAGAGAGTGGAGTTCTCGATCGATACGATCCAGGATAAACATGTCAAAAATCCAAGATTGCTAACGTAATTCGTCACCAATGATATTAATAGGTAATCAAATGGTATACTCGTGAAATTAGGGAATAATTTCACTTGCGTTTTGTCCAAATCCTAATAATTATAAGGATTTGGACAAAACGAGAGTGAAATTATTCCCTAATTCCACTCGTCACCATTCGATTACAAATACTTACATATACAGGTACAGCATATAATAAGGTAATTTACAAATGCATAGAATATATTTAAGAGAAAGCTAATTGTCTCCAATAGTTACTTATAAATTAGAATCGCTTTATTGACATCCCAGAAAGGGCCAGGGCTTTAACAAGGAAAATGTGAGAGGGGTCAAGATGGCATGGAGTTAACATATAATACCCTACGTGAAAATGATAAAACCATATTATATTTGCAGTAACATATTAAAAACAACATGCAGTGTTTCATCTGATATTTAGACACCGATAAGTGGGTTGAAAAATGATGCGCAGTCGAGTTTTAATACCAACTTCGAGGTGTCTAGATATCAGATGACATACTAAGGGTCTGAATGGGCGGTTCCACATGTCAGTAAAAATTTCGTTACTTTGTCGGTTGTCAGTTAAAATTTTCAATATTTGGCATAGGTCACACTTGAGAAAAGTTTTCATCTTTGCCAGCTAAAAAACTTGAAACTAAAAAATTCAAACCGCAACCAGAAAAGAAAACTTTTAGTCCATTCCCAGTTTTAGGAGGATGGGACAGATAAAGAAGAGAAAGTGCTTGGATGCGAATAGTGCATTTGCCTTGGAGAATAACAAGCCTGTGAAGTGCTTGCATGTGTAGACGGGAACTGGTTCGCCTTCAATAGAGAGCTAGTTCGCGTAAAAACCTTAAAATAGGGAAAGGTTTATAAGCGTGTGAAGTCCTCGCCTGTAGAGAGTTTTCGAAAAAAACTTGAAATGGTGAAGGATATCCGAGTAGAAGCCTCTTCGCGAAGGTCTGAAAATTCGGCCACGTTTATTTTAAATTGATCGTGTTTCAAATGGATCACGTTCATGACAAGCACTGACAGTTACTGCTGTGATTCCTATTGTTTAGCTTGAGTTTTCCAAAATCTGCCTGCCCCACCAAAGCACTACAGCATCTTTGATGTTTTTGCTGATTTTCAAAGTTTTGCCACACAGATAAGCAAACACAGATAAGCAAAGTAGTTTCCAAGAGAACCTCCCAATTTCGTCAGATGTAGTCCTTTCAGTAATCTCAAAGCATCCTCCATAATTTTCTATGTCAAGTGGATTGTAGCTGCAGTGGGGCTCAATCGCGACCTCTAAACCTTTTCAAAAGCAACTTATGATCACTCTTATAATTTCACTTATGACTTGAGCATGGATAAAAAGCAGACAGTGAAAGTACTGCAGCAGTACGTCTCGTAGGCTCGATTACCATGTGCTGTACAGGAAATGAGTGCTTGCTTTCCTTCATTTCCCCAGAAAGGGGAGAAACAAAGGCACACCATTTGATGGGTCTGAAATAAGCTTTAAGAGCAGTTGTCTGTAAGATTCGAACTATATTGAAAAGTCGCTGCCACACTATCTCACCGAATTGGCTAAAAATTGGCATGTAGACTTGATTTGGGGTCTTTAATAAGGAATAGGTAACTTTAGGTTCTAATTCCTCCTATTTCGGAAATTACCGGCACGGCCGGTTTTGGGGTGCTTCGGACCGGCGCCATATTGGTTAATAGAAGATGTTTTTGAGCCTTCGACTACAACCCTGTCTTCAAAGCTTATCTTCCTTTGCCGATACACATTGAAAGAACTATCCCTCTTTATTGTATTTTTAGAAACTACTTCGAAATTGACAACATTTTCGCAACGATCGATTAAACTTTTGGTGGGTATACTTTTTGAATTTTTTACACCCGTAAAATTAACAGAAATTCAAAGGCGTATATCTCTCTTGCCACATTGCTTTGAAGGTTGCCACTCAACCTGAATACTCATCGTTTGTAGATAAAACTAGTTCGTTAATAAAAAAATTGGGCAAATTTAATGGAGCAGAAACAAAAGTAATGAATGGAAGAGTGTTCTAGCGACTTTGTTAATGAGCTTTATACCGATTACTTGTCAGGTGTTGCCAAAATTACAATCGATCATAGAAATTCTGTCACTAAATCTGAGTGGTCTATACAAAAAAATTAGCCTCTGTAATATAAGCGATAGCTCTGCTGCGAGAAACAGTATAAAAAGGCAGATTGTATGAGGAAAAGGAAAATGAATTTGTTATATTTATGCCACAACGCGTAAGTAAAATGTAGCCATCACAGTCAAACTGGAATTTTCCTGATTTTCCTCCAGTTCCTTTATCGAAAACAGAGCTTTTAAAATTAACCATAATAATGAAAATTGAAATGTATTACCTTACTCGACAACAAAGATGCCAATTTCCACCTTGATCGAAAAAAAAGTAATATTTTCCCACGCATATCGCGGGTCGATCGTCACGTTCCTTGCATGACGTTACAACTCACGTGAAACCGCCTGGTTTCAAACAACTGAACTGAAGAATCCGTGAAAATAGTAGCCAGGCAATAAATAATGGCATTGATATACCGGGTAAGTTATCATTATTAGTGAGCGAGGATGCGATGATAGTTCCAGCTACATGTATTTACAGCGTTTGAAGATTCAGTCAAAACTCA
>JBBMOI010000004.1:30127500-30397500 GCA_038088405.1 Porites divaricata
TTTGCTCTATTTTCCCTTGGCTTGGTGCCTTAGTGGTATATGCTTCTTTGGTCTTTATGTGAGCTCGGCTGAATTCATTATAGCTTTTCTTTCAAATATATAGAAAAAAAAAACGTTGCTCAGTTTCTATTTTTAGAGCACTGTCCAGTCAATTAAGTTTTTTTTAGTCAGGGAGAAGATTGTTTTTTGTTAACCTTTATAGATTTTTTTACGCATGTACGGGCATGAGGAAATGTTACCTGAAAAGAAGCTATGATCCTAACTTTCTACCTTCGAGTCTTTTCCCTAGCCATAAGTTTTTCCCTCAAGGAATTTTTCTTTGTTTTACATAATGATTGATCTTGCATGCTTATCCTGCGATTTTTGAGGCTTAGTCCTGTGCCGTATTCTGATGTGATCTACTTTATGTCGCTTTCCCCGATCTAACAGCTCCTTACTGAACAAAAACGGTTTTAATTGTGTCTATTTAGGGAACTAGCTAATATTTTTCCAGCGGTATGCACGTTGTTCCCAATTCCCCATAGTCCCTGTCTTAAGCGCTTTCATGTACATTGGTTAATTTTCTATTCACAAGCCTACTTTGCTTGTAATCGCGCGCGCATTCTGGCGTCATTTATCCTTAAAAAATTAGTTTATTGAAGAAAGACTGAAGTAAAGGTGTCATGAGGCGTTTGTGTTTTTATGAACTATTTGACGCGGTCCTCTTTTTACGGCTTATGTCCGTTGGTGAAATTGCTACTTGGGTTTTCTTGGATTCAAAAGGGTGGGCTCTTTCTAAACGCTGCCGTTGTTTATGGGACCTTAGTATTCAGAACAGAATCAGTCGATGGCAAACAACGAAAATACTTTTATGTTTTATGTGGTAAGTTACAGAGATGAACCTTGCCTTGAGATGGTCATTTTTTGTTTGTACCTTCAGTGTTGATCTGAAAATTTTTTGTTATGGATGGGGGAGGGGGAGGGGGGGCAGAGACCAGAACATGCACCACATGTTGTTTACGAGACATTAAAGATATGGAAACTGTTAAACAAGTAGTTATTAGAGGATGCTTTACCATTCAATTTCACCCCTGATTAATTTCTGTCATTTCCTGATTAACCCTGTCCCCTACCCACTTAGTACAAAAATGACAGAAATTAATCAGGGTTTTTTTCATTTTTTCCCAAATATTCTGACTCAAAAAAATTAAAAAATCCGATTAAATTTGTAAACTGTGTGGAAATTGTGGAAAATGACAGAAAATAATGGCTCGCCCTGCGGGCTTGCGGAAATGACAGAAATTAATCAGGGGCGAAATTGAATGGTAAATCATCCTCTAATAACTACTCAAGAGGAAAAGAGTAAGACACCTTAATTAAAAAAACTTCACAAAAAAATTTCACAAATGAAAATGTTTTTCACAAAAAATTTCACAATTGTGAAGTGAAAATGTGAAGCTTTTAATTGGTTGAGAAAAACACAATGCAATCTATTGTTTTCCATGAAACGTGAGGTTATTTTTGATGAGATCATAATCTGAATTAGTAATCGGGGTATTTCCCTTCAAAATAATCTAAACAAATACTAAAATGGAATATCTAAGCCCTGAGGACAAAGATTTTATAGTTGATGATGACTATAAACATGATGAAGATCCTGATTATGTTCCTGAGAAAGAGGAATCATCATCTGATGATGATAAATATGTTGTAAAAGGAAAAGATTTTCAGAAATTAAGCAAAAAGGCTAAAAAACTCGGCGCCGAATCTCTTGATTATTCAAAGCGGAAAAATAACAAATACGTGGTCAAGCTGTCAAGTGGAAAGAATTTGCATTTTGGTTCGTCTCAACATCCAGACTTTTTAATTCACAGGGATAACGAGCGAAAAGAAAAATATCTTTCTCGGGCAATGAAGATAAAGAATAAGAAAGGTGAGTTGACTTATGAAAACCCCGAATCGGCTAATTTTTGGAGTGTTAATCTGCTTTGGTCGGGGAAGTAGAATATTTGAGACAGAAAAATAAAATTTAAAGGTTTCAAAACAAAAAAAAAATGGGAAGAGGATATCGATTTAATAATTTAATATTTCCTTTGAAAAAAATTTATTTAGTTATTAAAGAAATTAATAAAAAACTAGAATTACTTTATTCATTATCTTCTTCAGAAAGTTTATGGCCAACAATAAATTATTCATCAGTCAGAGATAATGAGGAAAAATTTAATGATATTCTAGATGAGGTTGAAAAATATCTTGATAGATTTAATGAAGAGTATGATGAAGTTGAAATTATAGAAAATGATGATGCAGCTTTTAATCAAGAGTTTCTTGGAATAGTTAATTTTTTATATGAAGCAACTGATTTTTATGGTAAAACAGAAGATGAGTTATCAAAGAAAGTACCAGATTACATTAAAAAAAGATTTATTTTTATTGCGGATAAGTTATGCAATTGCGGTATTTGTCCGGATGAGTTTTAAGTCTTGAAACAAAATTGTTTCAAGACTGTGAAACAGAAAAATAATGAAATTTAAAAATAAAAAAACCAATAAATAAAGATGGCCACTGATCTAACTAATCTTTCTATTTCAGAGCTAAAAAAAATAAAAAAAGATATAAAAAAAGAAATCAAAGCTGATTATAAGAAAAAGTTGATTGATGATATAAATAAACTACAAAAAGTAAGAGACAAAATTAAATTCAAAGTCAAAACCAAACCGAAAGCCAAATTCAAAACATTTGAAGAGTATTTCCAGGATTGCATCAAGAATAAAACAATACCACCTGATACACCTTCTTATCTGCGCAAAGCACTTGAGAGAGCTCTCAAGGAATATGAGCAAGGAATAGAAAAAGAGAAATCATCTCTGGAAGGATTTGCTAATAAATACGTAGTAAAAGGTAAAACTGATATTACACCATTAGAGTTTTTCAAATCCAAGGCTGCTTATTTAAAAGAGTTTCTCAGAAATCATCGAAATATTAAAGTCAGATTTGTTCTTGTTTGCATGATGGAACAAATGGGAAATATAAGTCGTTCTATTCAAGATAAAGCTTATTTTAATTCTGAAACACATATCAATCTTGAATCAACTGATGTAAAAGAAATATTGACTGAAGTTATTCGCTCAATAATTGAAAAAATTACTATTTATCAGAAGAACGGAAGTGGATGGTATTTTAAGGAAATAGTTCATCTTGAGATTCATACTGTCGATTTCAAACCAATGAGGGGTTCATCTTATATTCCCCTTCCAGATTGGATAATGCGAAAGAAAGCGATAGTGAGCATTCGAAACAAAGATGAGAAATGCTTTTTATGGTGTGTATTGAGATACCTTCATCCAAGAGACCGTAATGATTTTCGATTGACAGATCTGAAGCAAAAAGAAAATAGTTTGAATACAAAAGGAATTGCTTTTCCTGTCGGAGTAAAAGACATTTCAAAATTCGAAAAACTCAATCCAGATCTCCCAGGGATAAACGTGTTTTCAGTTAACGAGAGAAACAAGTTTTACCCTCTCCGAATGGCACAGAGAGATCCTCAGAAAACAATCGATCTGTTCCTCTTTGAGGAAGATGGCAAATACCATTATTCTCTTATCAAAAGTTTTTCAAGATTATTCCGATCTCAAATAACAACGAGAACGAATGGGAAAATCTTTATTTCCAAAAGATGCTTTACCCATTTTTCAAAGGAAGAATTATTTCAGCGTCATATTGAATATTGTTCGTCCAATGAATCAGTTGTTGTGAAAATGCCTCCAAAAAATAGTAATCTTGGTTTTAAAAATTATTTTAAAAAACTTCCAATACCTTTTGTAGTTTATGCTGATTTTGAATGCTTTACCAAATCTATAGAAACATGTAATCCCAATCCAACTGATTCTTATACTATCGATTACCAGAAGCACGAACCATCAGGATTTTGTTTTTATATAAAGGGAATAGTTTCAAGTATTTTTAAACCAATTACTTTTACAAAACAGAGAGAATCAGATAACATTGCAGAAATATTTGTTTCAAAACTTGCCAAGGTAACTCAAAAACTTTACGATGATTTTTATAGGCAACCAAAACCTCTAAGATTAACAAAGAAAGAACAATTATCCTTCGATAAAGCTGAAACTTGTCATATTTGCAACAAAGAATTAAAAGATGATAAAGTCCGAGATCATTGCCATTTTACCGGGGAATATCGTGGAGCTGCGCATAACAGCTGCAATCTTCAGTGTCGAAAACCATTGATATTGCCTGTAATATTTCACAATCTTCAAGGATATGACGCGCATTTGTTCATAAAACAACTTTCTGGTATCCAAGGTGAGTTAAACTGTATTCCATCAACTGAGGAAAAGTATATCTCATTTTCTAAAAAGATAAAAGTAGATGAGTACAGATCCAAGCGAACTGGAGAGATGGTTTCTTTGAATTTTGAAATAAGATTTATTGATTCGTTCAAGTTTCTACAAACCAGTCTTGCGAATCTTGTTGGAAACTTGCAATCGGATGATTTTCAAAATACAAAAGAAATATTCAAAGATAATGTTGAACTTCTTACTCGAAAGGGAGTTTATCCATATGACTATGTTTCATCTCTTGAAAAGCTGACTGAAACACAACTTCCTCCCAAAGAGCAATTCTATTCAAAATTGAATGACGAAGACATTTCAGATGAAGATTACAGTCATGCTCAAAATGTATGGAATACATTCAAATGCCAAACAATCAGAGATTACCACGATCTTTATCTCAAATCAGATGTTCTTTTGTTGGCAGATGTATTTGAAAACTTTCGTAAAACCTGCTTGAAACATTACAATTTGGATCCAGCGCATTACTACACATCTCCTGGTCTGGCTTGGGATGCTTGTCTCAAGGAAACTGGACAACAACTTGAATTGCTTCATGATTACGATATGCTGATGATGTTTGAAAGAGGCATCAGAGGTGGGATGACGCATATAGCAAAAAGATACTCGGAAGCGAATAACAAATATATGAAAGATTACGATCCCGATAAGCCTTCTAAATTCATTCAATATTTGGATGCAAACAATCTTTACGGATGGGGAATGTCTCAATCACTTCCGACGGGAGGGTTTAAATGGATGACTAATCTCACAAAAGATAAAGTCAAGAATATTCTTGAGAAAACAAATAGCAGCATGAATAATTCATTCAAGAGAGGTTATATATTCGAGGTTGATTTAGAATATCCCAAAGAACTTTGGAAATCACACAACGATTATCCTCTTGCACCGGAGAAGATTAAAGTAGGGGGAGTAGAGAAACTCATTTCTCATTTTAAACCTCATAAAAAATATGTTTTGCATTATCGAAATCTGAGACAATGTCTTGAATTAGGTTTGAGGTTGACAGCTGTTTATCGAGGAATTTCTTTTAATCAGAGTCCTTGGATGGAGCCCTATATCAGGAAAAACACTGAACTCAGAAAAACAGCGGCAAACAGTTTTGAGAAAGACTTTTTTAAGTTGATGAATAATTCTGTGTTTGGAAAGACGATAGAAAACACTCGGAAAAGACAGAATATAATTTTGGTTGATAATCGTGCAAAAGCTGCAAAATTAACATGCCGTCCAAACTTTGATAGAGCGACTATATTTGATCGAAATTTGGTTGCGATTCACTTAAAAAAGACTGAGGTATATTTTAACAAACCTGTTTATGTTGGCGAGGCGATATTGGATTTGTCAAAGTTGTTAATGTTCGATTTTCATTACAACTTTATTCAAAGAAAATATTCTTACAAAAAAGCTAAGTTGCTGTTTACAGATACTGATTCCCTAATGTATCAGATAAACACTGACGATTTTTATGATGATATAAAAAATGATATAAAAACCAGGTTTGACACTTCAGAATATCCTCCAAATCACAAATCAGGAATACTGACGGGTGTAAATAAAAAAGTGATTGGGTTGTTCAAGGACGAAGTTGCTGGACGGCAGATAACTCATTTTGTAGGTTTAAGACCTAAACTTTATAGTTTCAAAGTTGAAGAATCAAATACTACCAAAAAATTAAAAGGGATAAAAAAAAATGTTGTAAAAAAACAGATTGAGTTTGAGGATTACGTTCGGTGTTTGTTTACGGGAGAAAAACAGATGAGAAAGATGAATATCATTCGAAGCGAGAATCACGAAATTTATTCAAAAGAAGTTAATAAGTTAGCTTTGAGCGGAGATGATGATAAAAGGATTTTGAAAAAAGATAAAGTGAATACTCTGGCACTAAGATAAAAATGGATTAAAGATTTTATATTTTTAATATAAAATCATGACAAATCGAGAATTTCTTGAATTTCAAAATATAAAATTTTATTATCATCCTTATCATAAAGAATATTTAGCGAGTAAATGCGGCCAAATTCTTAGTTTAAAATGGAATAAAACAAAATTATTAAAATTACAAGTTAGTAATAGTGATTATTTTATGTTTAGTTTATATAAAAATGGTAATAAAAGTTATTATGTTCATCGTTTTGTTTACGAGACTTTTAAAGGTGAAATTCCAAAGGGGAAGGAAATCGATCATGTAGACAGAGACAAAAAAAACAACAACATCATCAACCTTCAATTATTAAGTCATTTGGAAAATATTAGAAAAGCTCGTTGCAAAAAAGTGATTTCTTTAAACATTGAAACTAAAGAAGAAAAAATTTTTGAAAGTATTATAGAAGCGAGTGAATTTCATAAAATTATTGGTTCATCAATTACTTTAAACTGTCAGAAAATATACAAAAATTGCAAATCCAAGAAAGATGGCAAGCGATATCAATTCTTTTATTTATAAAATTAATTGTTTAAATTAATAATAAAATGAGTTACTATGAGGATGAAATAAAAAAATATCTTGATATAATTCATAATTACACAAAATCTCCAAAAAAGGAAACCGATCGAAAGATCTTTTGCTCGAATTGTCAAGAAACTGAATTTGATTTGGTTTCAGGATTTGTATTTTGCATGAAATGTGGAACACAAAATGGTCGTTATTTTGAATCTTTTGATAAAAGAGATCAAGACCGATTGGTATTTCGAAAGAAAAGCATTTACCAGCGGAAGTATCACTACGAAAAGAAAGTCAATCAAATTTCAAAAAAATTAAATCTTGTTGAAGAAGAAAAGTATGATTTGTATTCAAAATTGTTAGAAATAGATAACAGCGTCATGGAAAAATTAAACAAAAAATTCAGTCGAAAAAGAACTATCAATATCGTGTTTTTAATGAAAAAAATGTTGGAAGAAATTGGTAATGAAAAGTATAAACTAGTTGATCTGAATATCGGAGATCAAACTCTGGAGAATTATGAGAATTGGTGGCGCAGTTACAAATCACTCAAATAACGCCTCTGTGAAAACACCAGTAAATGATCCCAGTCAAATACCCAAGAACTTCAGATTTTAAAGGAGAATTGAAAGTATAAAAACAACCTCGGCCGAGATGGAAGTGTTTCCGAAATTCTCGAAAAGCAAGATTGAATATAAGATGATTAGATAGTATTGACGAGTTTGATTTGCAACTGTGTCTGAAGTCAGATAGTTTGTAAAGAATTTGATTAAAGTCTAATCTTTGTGTGAAATATTTTATGTATAAATACTGATAAACCAAACATGCTTTAATAAAGTTATCATCGTAAAATTTTGTTTTGTGAGACGGAAAGTAAAAGTTAACATAAGCCACTATTGAGTCTAACATCTTTTATCTATCTTTAGATAAAAGATGAAAAATAATATTACAAATTATTTAAAATAAAATCTTTTTATAATATAAAAAAACTTTTAAGAATTATATTTTGTAATAATCTTTATCTATATTTGGATTGGAATAATATTGATTCTAAGATGAAAAATATTATTACAAATTATTTAAAATAAAATCTTTTTTATATATAAAAAAACTTTTAAGAATTATAATTTGTACAAACCTTTTTCAATATTATTTTTTATTTTATCTTTGATTATTTTTACAACATTCAAATCGTTCGGATTAGAATATTTAAATGAGTATTTATTACCGTTTAATTTCGATGTCGCTGTTTTTCTCTTTCCATCTGCGATTAGTTTAATAGATCCAGCGTTAATCTGAAGTGATTTAGATGCCTGATATATCGAGTTAAAAAATTTATTATCACCAGTTGCCAGATTAGTTGCTATTATTTTTCTGGATTGTCCTTCTGGATTGGAGGATTCATTAATAACTCTTTTTAAGTTATCCGGTCTGTTATTTAGTTTATCTCCGTCAATGTGAATTATTTTAAAGTATTTATTTGTTTCCTCGTTATTAAAGGCTTCCCAAATAAACTCGTGTTTCAACAAGCTAATCGGGTTTTCTCCTCGAGGTCTGATTGAGATTCTAATGTAACCGTTCTTAGATGGTTTATTACCAAGTTCTTTTCCTGTTCTTGAATTATAAACACCACCGTTATCAGTTGTGTAAAAATTAGAATAAGTTGGGTGTGAATATTTGATCATTGAAAAAGATTATTACAATTTATATTTAATCAATTTTATTTTTAAGTAAAAAATAAAATTTTTTATTTATATTATGTAATAATCTTTTTCAAATATTTTTTATTGTATCTCTTTGAAAATCTGTCTGCCAAGGGAGACTGATCAATTATCATTTCATCTATCAATTTCATTCGATCAATAAACTCTTGTTTGTTAAACTCATCACCTCTCAAAGCTGATCGCAGTTCAACCAATACTTTCTCATAAGTTGTAAATGCAATTTGTGACATTTCAATCTTTTTCTTGTAATTCTTCATTTTTGAAACAGAGCTCACAATCACTCCAAGACCATTGATAACACCCAGAATTATTGGATTGAGTGTTATTCCTCCAGCAATAGTTCCTATCACAACTAATCCTCCTCCGGATAGAGTAAGTGATTCATCAAGAATTTTATATCTTTTGAAAGATTTCTTGAAACACCAGTATTTCTTGTGATAATGTTTATAGAAATCTTTGAGAGTTTTGATCTCTGATTCTGTTAGTGAGTTATCAATGTGATTAAATTCAAACAAGTCCTTCATTTATTTATTTAGAGTATATAACTACCATTTAGTTTCTCTTGAATCATTATCCTTTTAAATGGCTCAGAGTCAAAGTCGTAAAAATTAGGAGAAAACATAATTTTGTTCATAATTCCATCTTCAGTTGTAAAGTCAAAATCTTGATTAGGTACGTAATTAGCGTTATCTATAGTTAATGTTGAGCTGTAGTTACTTAAGTTAGCTTTTGTAACAATTGTATCAACACTATGCGCCAACCATAAAACAATTTTTTTTCCATTAAAACTATTTGGTAAACTAAAAAATTGTCTTTTACTCGAGGTAAGTAAACTTAAATAACCAGCAGCTTTAGAATAAGTTAAACTCATTAAATGTTGGTTATTTTGTTTATTTTTCTTAACTAAAGCAAAATCTCTATTATCCCAATGATAAAAAACCATGCACAAGGTAAAATTTCTAAAATTATCAGAGGGATTTAAAGTAATAGTGTAATTATTAATATTTAATCCTTCCTTTTTGATATTACTTATGTCTTTATTTGGTATAGTAATACCATTTAAACTATGAAAGTTATTTAAGCCGCTAATTATAATACCAGATGCCCCTCTTTTTAATTCGTAATTATTTGCATCTGTAAAGTCATAAATTTGATCAAAGTAACGACTATAAACATGGTTTACCGTAAAAGGAATTAACTCTTTTACCATTCCAACTGTTGCAGCACTACTATTCAGATTTCTATCGAGAGTAATGTTCAATATCTTTTTATTATTTGCGTTAATGTCAACATTGTACTTTACTTGCGATCTATAAATTTCAAATGATTTATGATAATCATAAACTTTATCTGGGTCGATATTGCTAACTTTGCTCATAATACCATAAGCAATCATGTAAACTCCAGAAAACTGCATTGGATATACAGCCAGATCATTTCCATTATTTGGAATATTAACCAAAATGTGAATAAAGAATCTGCTTCCAGTTGTCAACTTCTTAAAATTAATAATGACTCTATGATAATACATAAATTGTGTTTGGTTTTTTGAATCAGTGAAACTATGTTGAAGTTTTTTTACACTAACATTTCCAAGTCTGAGGCCTTGTGACGTTTTGTCATCAACACTTATCTGGGTTTTATGCCATAGTAAATAATCAGTGTTAAGTATTTCTAAACAAAGGGTATAGTCAGCTCCTCCAACTAACCTGTAAAAATTAAGTCCCATCTTATACTTATAACCACCTTGAAAATTCTTTAGTATATTTATATAAAGAACTCTTGTATTATATTCGTGAAAGTTTCCTTTTAAAGTTGGTAAGTATGTTATCTTTTTTGGAATAAAACTAGTTCTATTATCTATTTCATCTGTCCATTGAGATGGACTTGACATCAAAAAAGCAAACTCATATTTGTAATGACTTGGTTGAACTTGAGTTTGGTGTAAATGACCGTCAACATACTTTTTGGTGGCTGCATCCGAATCTGAAGTTGGATCTTCAAGATTAATTATTTTATGTCCACCGATATTAAGATCTGAAGTCATGCTGATACTTCCATCTTTTTTAAAGAAAGAACTGAAATCTTGGTTAGTTATGCTATCATCCACATACTTTTTGGTAGTAGCATCTGAGTTGTTTGTCGGTGTTTGTAAGTGGGTTATTTTTTTATTATTCATATTCATATGATTAGTCATCATATTTGATCCATCAACGTGGAGATAAGCTAAATCGCCATAAGCCAATGGTATTGGTTGTTTGGTACCAGTTGGATTTGGAATATTAAAAATTCTTTTGTTATTCATATCCAAATTTCCAGTCATTGATCTTGTTCCATCCAATTTCAAAAATACACTACCATCAACTTTGGAGTCGTCTACATATTTTTTTGTAGCAGCATCATCATTGTTTGACGGTGTTTTGAGATTTGTAATTGAATATTGACTTTTCATATCAATGTTGGAATCTACTGTTATTAATGATGTTTTTCCACCTCCGGAATGGGTATCAACATATTTCTTGGTTGCTGAATCAGTGTCTGATGTTGGTGTTCCAACATTTGCCAATTTTTTACCAACCATATCATAATTTCCATCTGCGGTGAGATTAAACCCAACACCTGGAGCTCCTTGAACTCCTTTCGCAAATTGATAATGATTAGAAGAGTGTTCATTAAATATTCCCATCTTATTTATTGTTTATATAATCGCAGTAAAGTTTTTTGAAATGGTTTTCTTTGGTTTATTGACATAAAGAAATGAGAATGGTTTTTTAGTTGCCTCTTTATACACATTTTTATCAACTCCCAATTCAGATGATATTCTGTTTGCTTCTCTGGAAGATGGAAATTCGTATAAACAGTAATGTGAACAATTCAATCGAATATCTTTTGGAGTTTTGTAAAATGATTGACTCAGATAAATCACTGAGCAATTCTTATGTCGACCTTGAATAAAATAATCAACGATTTGTCTCTGATTTTTATCACAGACATAATCATCAAATATCACAAGTTTTTGATTGTCTTCATAACCCATTTCTGTTACAGGAGTTATTTCATCATTACTCACAGATAGTATTTCATAACCGAGTTTATGCGATAATTCTCTCATTTTTTGCATCAGCCTCTTATACTTATCCTGCTCCAAATTTCGAGCGTAAAGATAAATCTCATCGTAATAGAGCAGAGGTTTCATTAACATGTGATAAAGCAAATTAGTTTTACCACTTCCACTATTTCCACAAATCAGCATTCGAAATGTATCCGATGGCATGAAAGGAAACAACTGCTTGAAATTTTTATCTCTGTTATCATTACTATCATAATTTGGTATCTCCATTTTATATAATAAATATATAAATGGATATTGAAGAAATGAAAAAATATTCTAAAAATAAGATTGAAGCTGATGATCTTATTAAACAAGTTAGACAACAAATAAAAGAAACTACTTGGGAAAAACAAAATCTGAGAGAAGGATTTACTGAAACATTCCGGCCTCTGATTTCTCAGTTTGAAGATCCTGAAAAGGACTCCAAAAAACAAAATATATTCACTCAAAACCAGAAAATGTTGCAAAATCAGTTAGCTCTTACAGAAGGTCTCAAAGCCAATCAAAAAGCCATTACAGATGGATTTAGTAAGTTTGAGAAATTGGCTGATATGAAAGAGTTGCCTGGAATAGGAGATATTGAAGATGAAGAGGAAGAAGATGATAAAGATGAAGAGGAAGAAGATGAAGAGGAAGATAAAGTTCCAAAGGAAAAAAAGCCTAAAACTCCAGTATTTAATATAAAAAAAGAAGATTTTGATATTTTTTTAAATAATGAAAAATCGCAAAAAATAATAAAAGAAAATGGTTTTGACGAACTTCCTTCTTATTATTTTGATAAAAGTATTGAAGAACTTGATAAAAGAATCAATAACGTTGAAAGTGATTTAGAAGGTCTTCATAATAATCTTAAACCAAAAGTAAATTTTATTTACGATAAAAACAATTATTTTATAGCTGAATCTACAGCAAAAAAAAGGGGGCCTAATCCAGAAACAAAAAAACAAATAGAAGATTTTAATATATTAAACATATATCTAAAAAATTTAATTGACCTTTATAAATTAAAGAAAATGGAAACAGAATTTACAGGTCAAGGTCTCTTCTTTTCCCCCCAAGAACTACTTCATAGATTTGAATTACTCAGCGGATCACTTGTTGCAGGAAACAATGGTGTGCTGCCTGAATTCATTCAATTAGCCCATCGACTCCGTGATCTCGGGATCCTGTCTAATAACCAACTTAATACTCTCCTTAGAAAAGTTATCTAGATATATTATAAATGAATGAAAGCGCTATTCATATTTCATCTGTTAAAAGAGAAAAAATAGGAGTAAACAAACCTCATGATTTCTTGGTTAAATTTAATCCTCCTTTGAAACTTGACCCACAATTCAGGCATTTTCTCGCCTTGGATAGGTTGTCAATGACTTATTCTTGGTACAACATCAGAAGTAGTTATGGAAACAATAAAATCAAATACACTCATGATGGAACAACATGGCAGACTATCACCTTTTCAGATGGAATGTATTCTTACTCAGATATTAATGATTACATTCATCAATACATGGAACAAAAGTCGCATCACACAACAGACTCCAAGGGTGTGAAGAATTACTCAATAAACCTGTCTTTCATTCTCTCCACCTATCGAGTACTGGTAACACTTGAGGGAAGTTATCAACTTGATTTGAGAGGAACAGATTTTGGAGACCTCATCGGATTTGAAAAAAAACTGGTGACTAAAACTGAGTATGGAACACGACTTCCAAATATTACAAAATCAATTGACTCCCTTAACATAAACGTAAGTGCTATAAAAGACTCTGTTGTGAATGGAGTGAATACAAACACAATTGCTGTTATTCCAACAGATAATTTGACAAGGTCTTTTCCATTCACTTTTGAACCAAGGAGGACACTGTATTGTCCTGTCAGTTTAAATACTATTTCTGAAATGCATATAACAGTAAATGATTCACTCAGTCAACCTATTGACTTGAATGGTATTGATTGGTTTATGACATTACTACTTCGACATACTGAAGATAGCAATGTTGTATAATTATATAAATAAAATGATGCGACAATCAGAGTTTAAAAAAAAATATGATCCTATAACAGGAAAATTTTCAAGAAGACATATTTATGGAGAAGGAATAATGGATACAGTAAAATCTTTTCTTGGTAAAAAACCAACTAAAAAAAAGGTAACATTTACTCCTCCACTCAAACCAACCCCCACTGCAACTAAAAAGGCTGGTGACAAAATAGTAAAAATGCTTTCTGGAGAAAATACACCTTCACCTAAAACAAAGAGACAAATGACACAACAAGAAATCAATAATAGAATGCTACAAATTATGTCTGGATCTGGAAAGAAAAAATAATATAATCTAATTATTAAAATAAAATGAAGTCTTTTAGAAACCCAAAATATCTTGAAAGATATGAAGATGTTGTTTTTGATCTTGAACAAGCCCTAGCTGTGGATCCAGCAAATAATGCAACCCAAAACAAAACAGGACATAAATTTATAGCTGATAACACTGGTGAGGCTACTCCATTTGATTGGTATAATGCAAGACTTTCAGTAGATTTTAAAGTTAATAAACTGGCAGATGGGGCTAATATTGCTGCAAATGATGCGCATGGAACTGTAAATGGTTCCAATTCTCTCATTGAAAAGTTAACTATTCTGGCAAATGGTCGAGATGTTTATAGTTGTAATTACGCAAATCATGTGGTAAATATTAAGAATTTGCTTGAGTATAATTCCTCTTATGCCAATAGTGTTGCAACAAATGAATTTTACTATCTTGACTCAACACGAAACGCTAATCAAACAGAATTTACTATCAATAACACAAATGTAACTGGAGGAGCAAATGTTGTAAAAGGAAGAGTAGCAAATTACAATAAAGGTTTTGCCCTGAGAAAAGCTTTACTGGGCGCCTCAGCAACAGTGCATTGTGAAATTCCTCTCAACAGATACTCATTTTTTGAATCACTTGAAGATAAGCTTCTGCCAAATACAAAAATTGAGTTAAATATTGAAATAGAATCAGATGATAATATCATCTGGAGAACTGGAGGAGATGCTTGCAGAGTTATTTTAACAAGATTTCAACTATTTGTTCCAAGGTTAGTCTTTAACTCAGAAGGACAAAAACTTTACGCTGAAAATTACCTTAAACCTTACAAATGGACTTATCTTAATGAAGTAGTTGAAAGATCAAATAATAGTCAGCAGCAAACAGGACAATTCAGGATTACAAATGGTATTTCAAAACCACGTCATGTATTTGTTTGGGCAATTAACACAGCCAATATTGCCGAGCAAGAACAAAATCCATTTTTATACAACACTTTTAATCTACCAAACAATGCTAATATTTCACGTTGCTATCTTGAGGTTGGAAATGGAAATGAATATCCTGATATTGCCTTTAAGCCAGCTACAGATCCAGCAAGAGTTTTCAGAGAAGTAATGGGATATGTTTATGCTAATAATGACTTTCAAGGAGGCACTCTTCTCAATAGATCAAATTTTGAGAATCTTTTCCCATTTGTTTATTTTGATTTAACAAAACAAAAAATAGACTTGAAAGATGGAGTAACAAAATTATCTTTTCATTACGAACTAAGCGCTAATCCAGACGCTAATTATAATATTTACGCTCTTGTACTTCATGAAAGAGAAGCAGAAATAGAACAGAAAAGTGGAAAACTACTTCTTAGAGCTTAAGAAAAAAATAATATAACATAATATATAAAATGACAACTTATATTGAATATCATGTAAAACTTTCAGATGGCCAAAAATCAAAACTGTTAAATGCAATTCAAAATAAATCACCACTTACACTTCGATTAAAACATTCTCATCTTAAAGGGCCTGATGAGTTAATGTTAACCCAAAGACAGTTAGCGAAGATAAAAAAATCATTGGCAAATGGAACAGGATCAGACTTGAAAATAAGTAAAACACAGATTACACGATCAGTAAAACGTGGAGGAAACTTATTCACAAGTCTGGCAAGACTTGGTTCAAAACTTCTTCCCCTTGCAGTAAAGGGAGTTTCAAAAGTTGCTCCTGCACTTGCTACTGGAGCTGCAACTGCACTTGGAGAAATAGGATTAAAAAAACTGTTTGGACGAGGTATTTCAATTCCAAAAAAGTTTTTCCCATTTTTACCTCCCTTTGCTAATGAGTTTACCCAAGCACAAATAGATCAGATTAACAAAGTTTTCAAGACAGGAGGTCGATTGGTTATTAAACCAACTCAAAAACAAATAGAAGGTGGATTACTGGGAACACTTGCATCAATCGGAATTCCAATGGCAATTAGTCTGCTTCCAAAGTTGTTTGGATCTGGTTTACAGGTTGATAGGGGAACATCTAGTAATACGAGAAGTGTTTATGTTCCTCCCACACAAGGAGAGGGTTACTATCCACCCCCCTTTAATGGTACTTGGGAAAATCCAATAGGAATGGGGGTAAAAAAAAAGGCAAAAAAAAAGCCCAAAGGCAAGGGTTTGCTACTGGGAAAAAACAGCCCATTCAACTCAATTCCCATAATAGGAGACATTTTGTAATTAAACCCCTTTCAAACTTTGACTTGATGGAATGGGTGAAAAAACTTGGCCTGAGACATCTCAGAGGAATTTACAGTCGAGACCAACTACCACAAAAGATAAAAAAAGAATGTGGAATAATTAATCTTGATGATATGAAAGGACCTGGCACGCACTGGGTTTGCTATAGAAACCTGGATTCAGTTATCGAGTATTTTGATCCATTTGGTCTTATAATGCCGAATGAGGCTTTGAAGTATTTCAGGTCTTCTGGAAAACTTATTATTTATTCGATAGATGAAATACAAAATCGCAACACTGTTCTTTGTGGTTATTGGTGTCTTTACTATTTGTTTGAGAGACAGAATGGAAAAAGTATTTTAGATGTAATACACAATCCTCATTTTGATAATGACAACAGTGATTTTATAAAAGAATACTTTGGAGGATAAAGATTATTACAAAATATAAATTAAATAAAAGTTTTTTATATATAAAAAAGATTCCTTGAATAATAATTTGTAATAATATTTTTCATCTAAAATTAAATATAAAAGATAGATAAAGATTATTACAAAATAAAAATTAAATAAAAGTTTTTTATATTAAAAAAAGATTCCTTGAATAATAATTTGTAATAATATTTTTCAAGATTAAATATAAAATTTATATTTAATCTGAATCCACTGGTGAATCCTTTAGCTTTTTAACCTTCTCAACTTTTTTTTCCAATTCTTTTACAGTATCAACTATGGAATCAAATTTTGTGTAAATATCAATAAGTCTAAAAAGTTTCTTCTTTTTATCAGATTTTATTTTCAACCAAGAATAATCTCCTCTTCTTATTTTTTCCCACATCTCACATTCACCAGCCATTAACACTCTAGAAAGATCTTTATTTTTACTCCGGAGAGTCTCAAACTCATCATTTATTTTTGTCCTTATTTCTTTCTCAAAATCTTTGATAGTTTCAACATCCATATTTTTTTCTATCTCTGAAAAGAATTTAGCTTCCATTTATCTTTAGTTTATACTAAATCATCTTCATCATCACCATCTAATGCACTGTCTAAATCTCCTATACTTTCCAATTTATCATATATCCTTTTAAATGTTTTATTTAAAACTAATCTTGACTTTCTATTTATACCAGGTTTAAACATAGGAAAATGAAAAAAATCGTAATAATTCAAACCAAATGGAAAAATAGTAAAATTAAAATAATAATCAAAACCAGGTGGAAAAAAAAGAAAATAATAATAGTCAAAACCAGGTTTAAACAAAGGAAAATAATTTAAAGCATACATTTTATTATGGTATTAATATTTTTTTAAATTAAAAAAATAATTTCACTTTACTAACCTGTTTAATAAAACAGACTGACCTTTTATTTCCATAATTATCTCAATTATTTTCTTGAAACGATTATCACTCTTTAATACTGCAATATTAACATATTCAAAACTATCATTAAGCATATTATATATCTCATTAAGTTCACTTTTTACAAAATCAACTCTCGCTGACATTTTATCTAAACATTATACTAAATGAAAGAAACATATTGCATTAAAGATAAAATGGTAACTCCTTGCACCGAGCCAAGTGGTTACCAAACTGATAAAAGAGGAAGAAAACAATTCTTTTGTCATTGCGCTGTTTGTGGAATAAAAAAAGTAAGATATGTTAAAATGGACCAAACTGGAACTGGAGTAAAGAAAAGAAAAACTAAGAAGAAGTAAAAAAACTAGTTAGCCCGTCTGAGAAGGCGGGCAAGAAAACTGGAGGAGATGTCTTTGACACTGTTGTTGGAACAGCTGCAGATGCATTCGTTGAACATGCTCTTCCTTGGATGGGGAAAAAAGCAGTCGAAATGGGACGGTATGGAGCAAGTGAATTAATGAGAAATAAAAATTTGCAAGAAAAGGCTGTAAATTATGGAATCAATAAATTGACTCCTTTTATTCAGGATAGTGTTGGATCAGCAATGGATCAACTATCAACCAAAGTTAGACCCAAAAAGAGATATAAAACCAACAGACCCGATTTGGATGGAGCTGGAATTGATCCAATGACTGTTGTAAAAAAAGCACCAGAAATTGCAATGTTGACTACTCAAGAATTGATACCATCTTTGAAACCAGTTTATGATCGATATAAATCTGGTGATATCATGAAATCAGCTTTTGGATCGGATCATGGTGTGACTTCTGGTAAATTCTGGAGAAGACCAACAGCCGCTGAAGAAGCCAAGATGGGAATAATAAAAAAAGGTTCTAATCCTGAATTATTTTTTAAGTTTGAAAAACCTTCTAGAAGAATGAAAAAGACAAGAGTTTTTGAAAACAATCCAGAAGCTCTGGCAGATATGAATAATATTATTTCATCTAATCCTGATACATGGCCTCAGTTATTAAGAACCAAATATCAGATTATTATTGATGATCACTTCTGGGAAAATAATCCTCTGACAAGTTTTGGAACTGGAGTTGACATTCACAAATGGATAGGAAAACTCCCAAAACCAAAAGCAGGATGGACTCCAGGTAAATACAAGTATATGGGCCCTTATAATCCTCTTGAAAAACAAGTAACTTATGATCCAAAAACTGGAGAAGTAACTGAGTGGCATGTCAAACCATATAACAAAGTTGATGAAATTGCAGCTTATCATGATATATGTTATGATATGGGAAAAAACAAAGGTGATTGCGACAGAGAAATGGTAGAATCTTTGAATCAGATTCCCTATGGTGAAATGCCAAAATGGGGATCAACTGCTCGATTCTTGATTAATACAAAGCAAAAACTTGGGCTTGGTCTTCAAAAAAACGCGCGTCGGCGGTGAGGAGTGATTGGTCTCAACAATTAGCCGACGAACTTCACAAACCAATCACAAGAAACTTTCAAAAGAGAACAGTAATCTCAAACGCCCGTGATGATATCTGGGCTGCTGATTTGGTTGAAATGCAAAAGTTTGCTAAGTGGAACAAAGGTATTAAATATTTGCTGATGGTTATTGATGTGTTTAGCAAGTATGGTTGGATAAGAGGATTAAAAGACAAGAAAACTGAAACTGTGAAAGAAGCATTTGATGACATATTTGAAGATGGACGTAAACCAAAGATGATGTGGACTGATAAAGGTTCTGAGTTTATCAGTAAACATTTCAAAGATTTTTTGAAGAAAAAAGGAATCCGGCTTTATCACACTGAAAATGAAGAGAAATCTAGTGTGGTTGAGAGATGGAATAAAACAATGAAAAACAGAATGTGGAAAATGTTTACTGTAAATAACAACACTGTTTACGCGGATAAGATAGATAAACTGGTTAATGATTATAATAATACGAGACATTCTAGTATTAAGATGACTCCTGTTGAAGCGAGTAAAAAGAAGAATCAGAAAAAAGTTTGGAATAATTTGTATGGCGAATCTATTTACTTGAAACCTGAGAAACCAAAGTTTAAGATTGGAGATCATGTTAGAATTTCAAAGTATAAAAGAAAGGTATTTGATAAAGGTTACACACCAAACTGGACAGAGGAGATATTTGTGATTGATAAAATTATTCCAACAAAACCTGTTACGTATTCAATTGTTGATCTGATGTCGGAATCGATAAAAGGATCTTTTTACGAACAAGAATTACAGAAAGCAAAACAGCAGACTTTTAGAATAGAAAAAATTATTAGGAGAGATAACAAGAAAAAGATGGCATTAGTAAAATGGAGTGGATATCCTGATAAGTTTAACTCATGGGTGAGTTTCAAGGATTTGGTTAATTTTTAATACAAATTTTGTATTAAAAATCTTAATCAGTTTCTTCCTCAATGTCAGAAATAATTAAATCTTCAATATCTCCAACCTCAACAGTCTCATCATCACTTTCACTATCACCTTCTTCCTCAGTTATTGTTAGTAAAGATTCTCGAGGTTTCAATGGTTTAACATAGCACTCATGAACTTTTATTTGAATAGATGTTACAGTTTTGCTCAAAAATATTCCTTCAACTATCAACGCCATTTTGACATTGCAATACTGATCAATATATTTAAAAGGATTCAAATCTTTCTTCGCCTTGGTCTTGAATAGAGAAAGTATTTTCTTTGACTTCTCAGAGTAAATAAGTTTTGCATATAGAACTGGAGCAGCTGACTCATCTTTTCGTGTTTTCTTCTTTCCTTTTTTATCAGTATATTCAACCTGTTTGTAATAAAGGGGAGAAGACAGGGTTGATGCCATGTCAGACCCGTATTCAGTTTCAAGATGTTTACAACATATTTCCACGATATTATTCAAGGTATCAAAAAATGCTTTTTCCTCTGTATTAGGTTCACTATCTTTTCCCCAGAGACAAACTGGAATACTGTAACCAACAAGTTTGTTATTTTCTTGATTCTTCTTTTCATTTACTCCAAAAGAGAAAAGAAACGGAGTTTCAATTACGAGAGCACCTTTCTTTCCATTTGGGTATTTGACTTCAATTGGTATTCGTTTGTATTTGATTTTGCTATCCTTTACTTTGAATTCTTTGGCTTCATTGAAAATAATATTTTCTGGTGTGAGACGATCGTAACTTGACAACTGCATTTTATTATTAGAAAATATTATTTTTTAAATCATTTTTTCCTATTTACAACTTTGACCTTAATCTTTTTTCAAACCATAAATATAATTATCAAAAATATTTTCAAACGTATAAAAAGAACAAAAATTATTTACAGGGTCGTATATAATATATCTTCTATATAAATCTTTTTCTCTTTCACAAATTTCATAAATAACTTTTTTTCTTTCTATAAAAGGATATTCTTCTGACATTAAATTTTGTTTAAAAAAACTTCCTTTACAAAAATATTCTTTTTCTAAATTTTCTACATCTTTAACATCAAGATCTCCTTTACTTTTATATTCTTTTAAATATTCTTCATCTGTCATTATATAATCATCATCCTCTGAATAATTATTTTTTTCTTTAAAATTAGATAAATATTGATCTTCATACATTATATTCAACATTGTTATAAAATCATATTTATCAGTGGAATAAAGAGGAGCGTTTTCTAATAATTTATACCAATAATCTCTAAAAGTATCATAATTTATTAAATCTGGTTTTGGTTCCGGGTCTTTCATAGCAAATTTGGTAAAATCAAATAAATAAGGTATTTCCATTATCCTTCTATAATTAATTAATTCTCTGTTTGTTAATTCTTTGTATAATGATTTAAATCTTTTTCCTATTTTCTTTGTGTCTATGTATAATACGTCACTTTCCCCAGGTTTAATATTTTGTTGATATTGTTCATCTAAAGTTATTATTTGTAACTCAAATTTTTTATTGCTATCATAAAAAAATAGATCAAAATAAACTTTATTATCTTTTTCTTTGTAATTTTTATCAATATAAAAAGTATATATTAAATAATAATCTTTTCCTTTATACAAAATTTTATTTTCATTAATAGTATATTCTATTCTATAGTTTTCAGGAAGGAAAAAAATTTTACTTAAATAACTTCTTTTTCCTTCATTTTCTTCATTTACATTAAAAGTTAAACCATATTTTTTAAACTGATTTTTATAAATGTAGTAATTTTCTACCATTTTATCATAATTTTCTTTATTATATTTAACTTCATCAGAAAATGGATTTATTATTTCATTAAATAAAAAATTTTTAAAAATTCTTTCAAATGGATTAAATATTTTTATTTGTCCTTTTAGAAAACTTGGTGAAACTTCAAAACATTTTTTATAGTCCCTCATATTTTACTATATAATTAAATAACTTTTAAATCAAAACTTCACTCACTCACTCTCTCTCCAGAGTAGTTATTAGAGGATGATTTACCATTCAATTTCGCCCCTGATTAATTTCTGTCATTTCCGCGAGCCCGCAGGGCGAGCCATTATTTTCTGTCATTTTCCACAATTTCCACACAGTTTACAAATTTAATCGGATTTTTTAATTTTTTTTGAGTCAGAATATTTGGGAAAAAATGAAAAAAACCCTGATTAATTTCTGTCATTTTTGTACTAAGTGGGTAGGGGACAGGGTTAATCAGGAAATGACAGAAATTAATCAGGGGTGAAATTGAATGGTAAAGCATCCTCTAATAACTACTTAAACAGTCTTCTATATACAAATCAGAATAGTTGCAAATGCTTAAGGGAGGCCCTAACTATACAATGATTAGAAGGGCAATATTTGGAAAGGTGCTTGGTCATGGAGTTTAGGAGATTTGACTAAGCAGCCAATTTCCCGCCAAACATACTGGCGTGGAGTGGCGCCAAAATTGTGTTCGCTCGCCCAGGGCTGGCTCGACTTTTGGGATACGGTCACAGACTTTAATATAAACAATGAGTTCATCATCTATATAGCCTGCTCTCCCCAAGGTGATTGCATTTTGCTTTTCAGAGACCCATCAGTTACTTTTTGACCCTCTCCAGAATCAGAATTTATGTCCGTGTGGTGTAATACTGGTGGGGAGGTCAGTCTAAAAGCCGAGTTGTGAAAAACACCGACACTTTAGCCTTTACGTTCAAAACATTTCTGGCTATCGGGAAAAAAAAAGAAGGAGCTTAATATACTAAAATAAAATTTCATTTCAAATTTCACTTTGTGACCGTTTGAAAATTACTGTGAATCAGACTGAGTGAAAGTTCACTCAAATAGGGGGGTGAGGGGGTGGGGGAAGGAATTCTTAACAGTTCTAGTTTGCTAGAAAATTAAAAGGTACGAGAAAAAACTGGGCGAAATGCAGAATACACGCAAGAAGGAGAAAGAGAATAAAAAAAGCTTTCTGTTCAAGTCGGGTGAAACGTTTAATAGCGTCAAGAAGACTGAATTGGATTAAGGTTGTTCATTTCACTTCCGTTCCAGCGTGCAGTTGCGCTTGACCTCCTAAAAATAGCTTCGTTTCCACCGATCATTCCATGTCATATTTTTCCGACTTTTATTCAGTAATGATGGTACAATCACGTAATTTGACTTGATGAGTTCTTTAACTTCATTTCATGTACTAGTTTTATATCTTACGCCAGAAAGATCTGCCAAATGTGCATAGAAGCAAAGGTAGGTTCCTGTTTACACGTGTAATATTGAATACCATATAATTTGCGTAAAGCCGCAGTGCACGGTTTGTTTTTCTAGCCTTTTGATAAAAATTGACAAGTTTACGTTATCTTTGCCTGAGAAAATATGTAAGTTGTAGCTTTATACAGCGAAATACTACAGAGAAAATTGTAACTGTGCACACGAGCGGCTCCCGATTGCTCTGGCAAATCGAAGAGCAAACTTGAGCTAGTACTGTGTGTAACAAAATGTATAATTTTCATTTTAGTGCATATTTCAAGCTCTTCGCAAGATCAGAAACAAAAGATCATCTTTTTACATTACAAGTGAAGGTTTCTTTAAGCGATAGATAGGCTTTAAGAGGCACGATCAATTTTGAAGAATTTTCTTTACAAATATTCCCCGAATTTCGTTTGGAAGTTTTAGCGGCCAAATGGCTGAACCATTGCGCATTCATGCAATTATAGTTCTGCTACATTACATTTGCCCAATTATTTTATTCAGCAGTCTAACTTATCTATAAACAAACTATGTTTAGTTAAAATTGCTTAGTCTAAATCGATGTGGCATGGGTCATATTGACCTTCTAATTTCTACCAAATTTGTGTACCTTTTAAGTACCAAAAAAGTGCCGTGAGAAGTTATAGCCGTTCGTAGCTCAGGCTTAACCATTTTCAGCTAAGAGTAGATAAATGAAAGGAGGAAGGATAGTTCTTTGTGACTGTATGAGTCACGATTAAGTTCTTTCAATGATAAGGCTAGAATTAATTATAGCAAACCTCTTTCAGTTCACCAACATGGCGGCCCCTCAAGGCCTCGTCAAAACTGTCATTCCTGTATCTTTGAAACCAAAGAGAGTTCGAACCTTAGAATATGCATTCAGTATTTGGGACACCATTCTAAGACTACATGCCAAAAATCAGCCAAATCGATGAGGTACCGTGTCAGGCCGAAGTTCGAATTTTACAGACAATCACTCTTAAAGGAGGTACAGGTATAAAACAGGCGTTCTTCTATACATGCTGGGAAAGAGGTTGAAATCGAACCTTCATGACTTGGATTTTACAACAATTTGACTCAAGTAATTTAACGACAAGAAATTTTATAACTACGGAAACTGGAATTTAAAGTCATTTACCTCTGGTCTCGAAATAGAGCTAACTAAAAGACCCTCAATGTGCTGGAAACAAATCAAGCAAAATACTTTTTACAAAAAAAAGGGAAATAAAAGACAAATAAAAAATGTGACTTATTTCTGAATACAAATATCTGAACAATGTTGGACCATGTCAGTGGTCGGTTAATTTTTTCCCTGTCGGTAGTCAGTATTTTTTTTCTCGGTTTAGTCTGTTATATTTTTCGCTGTTTGTCACTAGTCAGTTAACCCCATTCAGACCCTCAGCACTGAGCGAAGTTTTTGATATACCATAAAATTCTGAAAATAAGCCCTGGGGCTTATATTTTTCAAAGGCCCTTTTTGAGGGGTTTATTTTTGGAGGGGCTTATATACCGAGGGAAAGATAAATTGAGTTTCAAAATCAGCCAGGCTTATACTTGGAGGGAAATTTGTGCCTCAAAATCGATTGAGGTAGCTTATAGTTGGATTTTAAGTCAGAGATTTGCAGAAAAGGTTTACTGACATTCTCCTTGAGGACGTAGACCTTTCTAAAATGCAGCTATGCAAGGATATCCAAGCCGAGAGTGAAGAGTGAACTACACAAACAGCAATAAACTGTAACACTTTGTGACTGCAATCACTTGGCACACATAATAGTTTTTTGGCAAATAGAAAAATTTATACACTGTATATTACTGTACCATTATTGCATTGTTTTACTTTGTCTTTGAGGACAAATTTGAGGAATTTGAGGGGCAATTTAATGGAGGGGTTTGTAGCATTACCAGTTTGGGGGGCTTATATTTGGAGGGGCTTATACATGGAGGGGCTTATTTTTGGAATTTTGTGGTAGCTTCTCAAATGAACAATAACTATTGGAGAAATTCAGAGATAAAGTTTGCAAATTTTATGGTAATTAGTATCCGATACCCAAACAGCTGTCACAGTTGTGATCTTCTTTGTTTTCTTTATATGAATTATCAATGAGTAAATCCACATTTCCTTTAACAGCAGACAAAAAAATGAGATCGCAGTTTTTTTGCCAGCAACAAACTAGAGACCTCAAGCTGTTATAATTATTCTTCTGTTTCCCTTCTTACCACCAAGAACGGACTCTATCAATAATACTACTTCAATTTTACTGAAACACTGGAGTAATGATCAACAGTCGATTCCCAATAACTCTAACCTTCAAGGTAAATCTAAAAAAGTTCAAGTTAGCACGAGCTTGAGTTACCATAAAATTCTGAAAAATGTATAAGCCCCTCCAAATATAAGCACCCCAAACCAGTAACACAAAAAACCCTCCGTTAAATCACTCCTCCCAATATAAGCCCCCCTGGGGCTTGTACTTGGAAAATTGCCCTCAAAGACAAAGTAAAACAAAGCAAAAATGATAAATTTCCTTCCAACTACAAGGCAAGTTCAATCAACTTTAAAACGCAAATTTCCCTCCATAAATAAGCCCCTCCGAATATAAGTCCCTCCAAAAATAAGCCCCTCAAAAAGGGCCTTTTTAAAATATAAGCCCCTGGGCTTATTTTCAGAATTTTACAGTATCAGCAGTTCTGAAGCAAATAACTGGAAATAAGAAAAGGGATGAGGAAAGAATACAACAGTACACAGTGCTGGACACCATTTTCAACTGAACTGACAATAAATCAAAAACAAGGAATATGTGGTTGCTCAAATAATTTCAAAAGAATGATTCACACCACAGTACTTTTTTAAAATTCGACTGGCACTTGAAGCATAGTTCAAGTTATCAAGAGTATTCTTACATAGAAAATAATGATCAGAAGGAAACAAAAATTGCTTCAACAGAGGGTAACATGAAAGTAAATCCATGAAGGAAATCCAGGACAAATAGAGTTTGGTTTGAGTTAGCAAAGGGTTTGAGTTAGAATTAACTTGAGTCAAATTAATGGTACTTGGACACGTGCAATCTGAGCAAGTGGATGTGCGCTTTGAGCGAGTACAGTTTTGGTTGAAATTGTCTTATAACTATGTCTGGAAGGGGGAACAACTCAACATCAGAATGATTTACTGACAAAAGAACTTCAAACCTTGCGTAACGAATTCAGCCAACTTTAAGAGTCTTTCAATCACAAAGGCTGAAGCAAGCAAACATTGCAGTCAAAGTCAACCTGGACCAGATCCTGAAAATACCAAGATGTGACAGTTTATTAGAGATGAGTACGATGACTTGACTGTTTCTGTAAAGTGGCTAAGAAAGATCTTGCTTAGAAAGTCTCTTACTGTTCACGTTAGTGAAATGGTAGGAGTATTGGATGACCTAATCAAATACAGTTACAGATTTCATGTCAAGCTATTGGACATTCCACAGACTGATCCTACTAGCCGAGAACCTACTGTTCAGATGGCTAAACTCTTCATTTGCCTATTCAATTCAATAGGGGCTGATGTTATTTGCAACAATATGGATATTGATATAGAGTACCCATCCGAATGCTTCTTTGAGTGGTCCAAAACCTATCATTTGCAAATATGTGATGGGAATTCCTCAGAAAGAATTCATGGTGCATCACTGACAAATCACAGAAGTAGACCTGACAGCCATTAAAGGAGCTGTGTCACAAAATTCAGTCAAATTAGGAATTTACAAAATGCCTGTTAAATTAAGAGAAACATAAAAATATAAAATAACCGCTTAAAACTTTAAAGGAAGGTGAAAATAACATAACAGAAACAACAGATGCCACGGATGGGCAAAACTGAAGAAGATTGAAACAGATTGAAATTAGGGTTTTTGAAAACTGTTCAGCCTAACAGTTTTTCAAAGTTGATCCCTGCTGTTTGCAAATTCAAAAATAATGCTCAGGAGACATATTTGTTTGTCACGGGTCTCTGATTTTGTCATTTACGTGTAATTTCTTTGCTTACTTTAAGTTCTGTAGTGATTGAGGGCGAGTAATTGGCAAAATTAAACAAAATGAACTGGACTGCCGTGACACAGCCCCTTAATCTTGACGGGGATCTTTTGAATGCGATGATCTTCGACCATCTAGCACCAAATGCTCAAGAGTTCCTATTTGAGGCAAAGAAGTTTAAGACCAGGTTCAGTTACACTTAATGCTGGGCAAAAAAAATAATAATATGCGTTCAAATCATTCAAAACTGGGAAATGCATGCTTTTGCTAAAGAGACAAAGTCCAAGAAATTACTGTTTCAAGAATTGCCTTACCATGGAGTTAATATCATTTTTTACAATCAAGGTCAGGTTCTTAAATCACTAGGTTCGTACATGTATATGCGGGTTTTTACTGTATTTGAACAATTTCTCTGTCTCCTCACGGGAGATTTCAAATGCCATACCGTACCCTCTGCTCCCCTCTCTTTCCAAACATCGATACCTGCATAAACAAAGGCGATTGGCGCTTTCAACTGTAAAATTTAATTTTAACAGCAATCAAGGCTGCGCACAATCACCCCCGCCAGGGATCCTGTCATTAATGGGCTTCTAAAATATTGTTTTTTCTTTACTGTCGATTAATTCTGTCACTGAATTCATTATACGATGATATATCACGTATTGAAAAGCTTTTCTTACCTTTTTAAATGAGGTTTCAGCGATTGTGATCAATCCACACAAATCACAAGATCTAACTCCCGTTCGCTGGGATTTCGATTGTGTTGGGGTAACTACTTCATGTACGGGGACATTGAGAGAGGAGTACTTTGTCCCTCTTAGTCCCCCAGTCGTAGACATAGGCACGTCAAACGTGCATAAACTTTTCCAGAAGTTGCGTCATCCCAAAAGGAAGGAAAAGCGTAGTGAGAACAATAGCCGATTAGTAGTAGGCTCCTGGGTTAGTCAAATATCTCCTTAACGCAAACATTTGTACAGTGTACAGTTGAACCCGGCTTTATGAATGGACACCTGTCTATTACAGCCACCTCGGTCTCACAGATGTTCCCTTTTTCCTAAGTTACAATCCTCCAGGGGCGTAGCTAGGGGGGGGGGGGGTGTCCTGGGGTGCCCGTGACCCCCCCTTGGTAGGCCTTCTTTTGAGCAAACAACCTACAATATTCAGGTGGCAAAAACGCCATGACAATATCTTGGCCGTAAAAGCCATTGTTGAAAAGCCCACTTTTTTTAAATTTCTTTTTTTGTAAAGTATTTTCGTCAACGGCTCTTGTCTTTAGTTAATAAGGGCCTCCATGCCGCGATAATACGACTGAGCCCGCTGATACGCGAGGGAAAGCAGCGGTATAAACCATATATAGTCGGCGATCCCCGGATGGTGATCTGGTGAGTAGCCTCTGTGACCCCCCCTTTGAAAAATCCTGCCTACCAGCCTGTCCTCTCCCGCTAAAACAAGGTCGTAACAAGGTATATGGAATCAGGGGTCAACATTGCAGTCCCTTGTGTTTAATGTTTGTACTTTATGAATTTTTGGGCCGCAGATCTTTTATAGATCCGATATGCTGTAATTCTTGCATGGTTCTGTCAATGTTTCAAGGTTGGTTTTTGCCAATTTTTTTATTTTCTCTGCGAGACATCAACTTGACACTTGGACTCTTGCCCCCAGAAGACGCGTGGTATGGCGTTATTCTGTGGGTGTTGAGAGTTCTGGGTCAGGGCTTAAGATCAGAGTGCGCAAATATTTTCATCAGAGTTTTCTCTGGTTGTTGCGCCATACTGACGAGCCCCAAAAAGGGCGAAACAGCTGTCTATGGCTACAATCCCGCTCTGTTTTGAGTTCTTTCAATGTCGCGTTGATGTCTTACAGAGTTAATTTTCACGTAGTACGATCAGCATTGCAGTATTCTGCTTGCAGAATTTAAAATGTCTGCGGTAAAAATTAGGGTGTGATCAGGGAATACAGCGGTGGGATCTGGGATCACAGGCCGTGGGATCGGGACAAGATGTATTTTAAGGGGATAAGGAATGCTTTACAGGTTTCCGACAGAACAACAAAGACAACAAAATTCTGCAAATTCTGACATGCAGTGCAAACGTTTTAAAATTTAGTTCTGTAGAATTTTTACGTTGAAACATCTAAATCGGGTAGCAAATCGTATGCAATCCGATCTGCTGGACTAGCTTGACTACAAACCCTGGTGGAGATGTTTATATTATGTTGCTTTATTGGCACATTACTGACTCTCTGCTGATTTACCTGTTAACTCATTTTGTTGGAGATATACACTAGGGTGACTGAGCTACCGAATCGGTCAAAGTCTTTGGCTGAAACGAACACCAAATTGAAGCTTGCTTTGATGTCTATGATCATCAGGCCAGTAGGAACAAATTTGAAATTGAGAGGGCACGACTGCTGTGGGCCGATACCCCTCCCCCACCCCCCCTCACCGCGCCAAATCGTGAAAGTCTAAACAGTCAAACCCCGTTAATACGGACACTGAAGGGGGGCATATAAAGTGTCCGTATAAACGGGGTGGCCGTATTAGGCAGGTTGAATTTAGAGAAAATGTAAGGGCTTTCTTTTCCCAGGGTCAAAGTAAACTGTACGTAATAACGGGGTGTCCATATATAGAGTGGGTGTCCGTAAAGCGGGCCAGTCTCGATCTAATGCAGACTGGGCCATTTATTAAGCACTTTTAGATACAGTTTATTTCCACTTTCAGGCTATCTTCAAGCGATATTTAACCTTCATTGTAGTGAAAACAACTATGAACTACTACGTAATATTTGAATACCTAGTTTGAAATGACGACAATTAATATTAGCCGAGTATAATACAGATATTATAGACAGGCTGTACCAAGCAGTAGAAAAAAGGGACCGGTCTCCGCAGAGTGTCTACTCAAAAGTACCATATTATTGCGACAGTGGAGGCTATGGAATTTATACAAACTTGTATGACCACACTTTAGCTAAATGTTCAACGTAGGTCAACTTCTAAAAAATGTCCATATTTTGACAACCTGTGAGAGTTTTCGGTGTAAAAGTCGTTAGCAACATCAATTAGATTTAAGTTGTCCGCGTCTTCCTTGTATACTGACATCATTATAAGGTTGTTCGTCCGTTTTTGCGTCATGGTAGACCTAAGGTAATTCTTGATTCTTCTTAAGGCACTGTAAGACATTTCACTCAAAGCACTTGTGCCAGGCATAACTAACATCAGTTTCACTAAAATTGTTGCAGTCTCACTGAATGAAGCAATGCCATTTGCATTAAGAAATTCTGATCAGTTCTATTATGGATGACACAGAGGCTATGGAACTTTCTTGCGCATTTATTTTCAAAATAGTAAGCTGCGTTTCAAGACTTATATCTGAACCATAAAAGTTGCAGGTTGATAATGACTCACTTGAGAAATGGCCTCCTAAAACTGTCTTGAAAAGAAAGTTTTCGAGATTCTTAAAGATTTCGGGGGCGTAGCGTGAGATTTTGAAGGTGAACGCAAAGGAAATAAGGTACAAGTCCAAAGGCGCTCTAAAGTAGGAGGGATCACCGTCTGGGGGCATGCTCCCCCCGGATATCTTTAAATTTAAGGGCTCACAAATGCCATTTCATGCGTTATCCACTGGACATTTTAATAAATATGAAAGAAAATGCAAATGGTTAGAACATATTTTACCCTTCTCTAGTGTTGTCGTTAAGGTACAGTGTTTATGGAAAAAGGGTAAAACAGTGACGTCCACTGCACGACTATGACGGGAAACCTCCCAATGCGACGTTTTATGGAGGACGTGGACATACGACGACCAATTTTCCTTTCTCTATTTGAACATGGATAAAGCCCTTACGAATTCAACTCCAGGAAAAGACGCCTATATCTGACGAATTAAGCGGTTCCAATTAGAGGCGATAAAGTTTGAAAGGACGCAAATTCATTTTTTGGTGATGTTTTCACTACCTTCGTCGTCGTAGTTCGTTAAGGTCCCTAATGTCTAGTTATAAACCCGTCTAACGGAAACAAATCTTAACTTTTTAACTTATCCAATTAATCAAGAGCAACAAAAAGAAATCATGCTTTAAGTTAAAAGGCGAAAAGTTACAAAACAGTAATGAGCTAAACAAAATGTTACTATAAACCAAAACGTTTGTCAACCTTACGAGCTATCTTCAGCTGAATACCTCATATGATTTTGATAAAGTTCAAGAAGAGCCTCACTACTCATCTCCTCTTGACAAATCCAACAGCTGTGTTTCTCAGTGATGACTGATTGCAAACCATTCATACGACTGTTTTCAGTTTCTCTTTGTGACAGTGTGTTGCTAGTCAATCCTGACCTTAAATTACTACCTCCTCTCTAAGCCTACAATGAACACGTCTAAACGGACCTTTGTCACTGTCACATTTATGCGACGTTTTTCTACTGTGGACGTTTTCATACCTCCTAAGACCGCTCTACTTACTAAAAGACTTGCCACAATGTTTACATTCATAAGGCTTTTCCCCAGTATGATTCTTCAGCGTTCCTGCTTCACGAAAACATTACATTCATAAGGCATTTCCCCGGTATGAACTCTTTCATGAATCTTTAGGAGATCTCTTCGGCTAAAACACTTTCCACATTGTTTACATTCATAAGGCTTTTCCCCAGTGTGAATCATTTTATGTCTCCTTAGAGATCCTGCTCCGCTAAAACACTTTCCACACTGTTTACATTGATAAGGGTTTTCCCCAGTGTGGACTCTTTCATGAATCCTTAGGTTTCTTGTATCGCGAAACAACTTGCCACAAAGTTTACATTCATATGGCTTTTCCCCAGTGTGAACTCTTTCATGCCTCTTTAGGTTTCCTGCTTGGCTAAAACATTTCCCACACTGTTTACATTCATAAGGCTTTTCTCCAGTGTGAACTCGTTCATGATTCCTTAGGCCTCTTGCTTGGCTAAACCACTTGCCACACTGTTTACATTCGTGAGGCTTTTCCCCAGTATGATGAACTCTTTCATGATTCGTTAGATGTCCTGCTTCGCTAAAACACTTGCCACAGTGTTTACATTCATAAAGCTTTTCCCCAGTGTGAACTCTGTCATGAATCCTTAGTTTTCTTGGTTCGCTAAACCACTTGCCACACTGTTTACATTCGTAAGGCTTTTCCCCAGTATGATGAACTCTTTCATGAGTCCTTAGGTTTCCTGCTTGGCTAAAACACTTGCCACAGTGTTTACATTCATAAGGCTTTTCCCCAGTGTGAACTCTGTCATGAATCCTTAGTTTTCTTGGTTCGCTAAACCACTTGCCACACTGTTTACATTCGTAAGGCTTTTCCCCAGTATGAACTTTTTCATGACGCGTTAGGTGTGCTGTTTGGTTAAAACACTTGCCACAGTGTTTACATTGATAAGGCTTTTCCCCAGTGTGAACTCTTTCATGATTCGTTAGGTTTCCTGCTACACTAAAACATTTGTCACAGTGTTTACATTTATAAGGTTTTTCTCCACTGTGAACTCTTTTATGAGTCCTCAGGTCTCCTGATCGGCTAAAACGCTTTCCACACTGTTTGCATTCATAAGGCTTTTCCCCAGTGTGATATCTCTCATGACGTATTAGGTTTCCTGCTTTGCTAAAACACTTGTCACACTGTTTACACTTGAAAGACATGGACTGCCTCTTCCTTTACACCCTTTCAACATAAAAGAGAGACATTGTTTTTTAATCTTTCTAAAAGAACATAATCCAGCTGGATTAAAGACGCACAGTCACGAGCTAACGACAACACTAAAAATATATTAATTTGTACGTACAATGTAAATATTATTTTCTCGTACTTAAGGTGATTCCCTAGTAAAAGAACCTAACATAGATTGTAGATGAAACTTGGTACACTGATGTAACAAGTCAAGAAGATGATAAAAAGGAAATAAAAAGTGGGGGTCACCGTGCTCGTTTTGACGTCACAATGTCGACAAATACGGCTATTTTGGACCCTTTGACAAAAACCGCGCGCAGCCCAAAACTAGACAAAAAGGAAAGATTTTTTCAATGATGCATGTGGTATCGCACAGAATTTGACTTTAATGTATTGTTTATCCACTTACGTACTAGAAAAATGCCTTTTAATGCCCTTGTTTTTACTTTACGCTCCAAAGTAGAATTAAATTGGACACGCGCTATTCGACGCGTGATAGTTCAATCCGTACAATTTAGTGAAATTGCCAAAAAACTGAACATAGATTTGTGCCAATTTTTTTCTCACCGAAAGGAAGCACTGCCCTTATTAAAATCATGAAATAAAAAATGGGGGTCGCCGTACTCGTTTTTGCGGTAGAACTGCAGAAAGTGCGCACCAAATGCATTTTCCTTGATTTTTGAGAGTGGACTGGGGCGAGTTTCAAAGTAGAATGTATGCGAAAGTGGGAAGCAAGTATTAAAAAATCCGTTTTTATAGAATTTACATCGAGATATCACATTTAGGACACAATGTGATAGAGAAAGCGTTTAAATGAAAATCAAAGTGAATAAACACAAATTAAACATCCACTATAGAGGTTCTCCGTGAGGAAGTCGAACTCAGCAACACGCGTACTGCTTACGTTATGCACATTCCCACCACATTGAGTCTCACCTCGGTAAGAAACAACCGCAAGTAAAAATTGCAATAGCGTTTCTCTTCGGTCAACTTCATTTTAATAATGTTACTTCACATGCTCTTTTTTACGGAGGCCATCGTGTTATGCGCAGTAAGAGATGCGCAGTGCAAAACCAGGGAATCACCTTAACCTTCCCTTAGGAACCGCGTCAGTCAACTGTCTCGTACGCGACCACCCTTGGTGCAAGAACGTGCTCCCTTACCAGGGTTTGTCGTCTACAGGAAAAATGAAGGGAAAAAGCTCAAACAGAACAGATTAACGTAATTAGATAAAGTTATTACCTTACCAAGCTACGATGAGGCAAATAAACAATTTGTATTTATGTTTGACATCGAATAGCACTTGGAACTGATGAACTGATGAAACTTTGTACGTAACATTTTGCATGAATGTAAGAATCCACTTTTTTACCTATACAAATCGTATGACAGACATCTTTTTAAAAAGTTAACTGCTATAATCTGTCGGCTTTTTTGGTCAGCCCTATTAAAACAATGAATTTTTGGGACATTTGAGCAACAGCTTCCTCACCATCATAAGTGACTGTGCGGGGAGGTCGTTACCAATAGAATACGTCAAATATCTGGCCCAAAATGTTGTTGCCGTCCTTTAAGAAATTTAGGTACATGTGGTGACTTACGAGAGAATTGTTGAAACAGTGTTTGACTGAGAAACAAAACAGTTATTTGTAGTAAAGTTGTAGCTTGCTGCAAACAGATGTCCATCACAATAAGCAACTAGGGAATTTATTCGGAGACAGCATTTATTCGAATAATGTATGTATTATAATGCAAGTTTGAAAATGTCTGTGTCCTTGCATACGTTCACAACGTGAACGGAGAAATAATTTGCAGGTTTCCTTCAACACATAAGCAATTAGTATCAGAAGAAGATACTAGAGTTTTTATGACTATAAGATACATTTCAATTCTACTGTTATTTGAAGTCAATTTTTAACCGGTTCAGTATCTTTTTTCTCTTTAAAAATGTAATTGTTCGACGGACAAGTCATGGCAAAGATTTACATGACCAAACTAAATATCATGGGTTTTGGCGCACCCTGAACTTTTTTAAGGGAAGGTTGGTGTTGGTGTTGGTGTAGGGAGCGATCGTTTATTACATCCCAAAAGGCTTTTAGACATGTTTAGAAAGAAAATGTGAGAGGGGTCAAGATTATACGGCACAGGATTAACATATAATGTTCTATGTAAAAATTATAAAACAATATTACCTTTGAAGCAAGTCCAAATTTCCTTTACTAGTAGACAAAAAATCGAGATGGCAGTTTTTTGCCAGCAACAAACCAAGCTGCAATATTCTTCTATTTCCCTTTTTTTTTTACCTAGAACAGACTCCACCAATAACAAGGTTTCAATTTTACTAAGACACTGAAGTAAATGATCTACGATCGATTCCTGACAACTCCAGGGAAATCGAAATAGGTTCGAGATAGCGGAAATTTGAGTTATCAGGAATTCGAAGCAAATAACAGAAAATAAGAAAATGGGATGGGGAATTAATACAATTAAAAATGCACACTTCAAATTTTCATTTTGATAGATACACAGTGCTGGACACTACATTTAAATTGAACTGACAAAAAAGTAAAGACAAAGAATGTACGGTTGCTAAAATATTTCAATGTTTCAGACTACAGTACACGGTCATTTTTTCAACTTGTCTGGTGCTTAAAGTATAAGTTAGTAGTTATAATAGGATGCTTTGGGTTTCAACTCAGCCAAACTTTTTTCCGTCATTTTTCCGATTAACCTTGTCATTTGACCCATTTTTCAATGATGGAATTTAATCAGGGAATTTCTTGTACTCTTTCTAACTTTTTTCAAAAATCTAAAACTCAATTAATTCAGTCATTTTCCTGATTAATTCACCCCAATTTTCAAAAAACTTTCAAGTATCAAAAACCAATTAATTCAGTCATTTTTTGTACTTTTCCGTCATTTAACACAAATTCAATGACTGAAATTAATCAGCGAATTTTTTGTACTTTTTCCAACTTTTTTCAAAAAATCCTGGTTATTTCTTGTCATCTTATGTTACTTAACACAAATTCAATGACTGAAATTAATCAGGGAATTTTCTGTACTCTTTCTAACTTTTTTCAAAAACCCAATTAATTTCAGTCATTTTTGTACTTTTCTGTCATTGAAACTTGGGTAACTTGACAAACTTAATTGCTCGCTCCCCAGGGTCGCTCGCGGAAAAATGACGGAAAAAAGTTTGCCTGAGTTAACAAACCCAAAGCATCCTATTATAACTACTCTATAGCGCCCCCCAACATCTCTATTAGCCACTTATTTATATTGGTAAGCGCATAGTAACCTGGCCCCAAAGGATTGCGGAGCCACGAAGCGGCGCAGCTTTCCATGGGCCGGGCTGCAATCACCAAATTAAATAACTTGCTAAACCCAACAAACCCTATATTAGTTGAGTTAGAAAATATTTGAAATTTAACGAAATAATATTAAATAATTAATTAACAAAATGTCCACCAATTTAACAAACCTTTCTATAAAAGAATTAAAAAAGATAAAAAAAATAAATCAACAAAAACTCAAGAAGGAGTATTCTCAATATAATAAAAAACAAAAGTTGATTGCTGATATAAAGAAAATAAGAAAAATGAGGGAAAAAATAAAACCCAAACCTAAAACATTTGATGAGTATTTTCAGGAGTGCATAAAGAATAAAAAAATTCCACCAGATACACCATCTTATCTTCGCAAAGCTTTGAAACGAGCTATTAAAGAATACAATCAAGGAATTATCAAAGATAAGTCAGCTCTGGATGGTTTTGCTAACAAATACATTGTTGAGGGAGAATCTGATGTCTTACCTTTTGATTTTTTCAAATCTAAAAAATCTTATTTAAAAGAATTTTTACGAAATCATCGAAATACCAAGGTCAGATTTGTTTTAGTTTGTTTAATGGAAAGAATTGTAGGTGATCATAAGTTATCTATCACTGTTCAGGATAAAGCATATTTTAATTCACATACATATGTCAATCTTGAATCAACTGATGTAAAAGAAATACTTTATAAAGCAATTTTCACCATCCTTGAAACTATTAATATCTATCAGCAGAATGGAAGTGGATGGTATTTCAAAAAACTTATTCATCTTGAAATTCATACTGCTGATTATAATCCAATGAGAGGATCTTCTTATATTCCTCTTCCAGATTGGATAATTCGAAAAAGAGCGATATTAAATATCCTTAATAAAGATGAGAAATGCTTTTTATGGTGTGTACTTAGATATCTTCATCCAAAAGACAAAAATGATGCCAGAATAAATGATTTGAAACAATATAAAAATACCTTAAATACGAAGGGAATTAATTTTCCTATCAAATTAAAAGATATTGCAAAATTTGAATCACTTAATCCATCACTTCCAGGAATAAATGTGTTTTCGGTTAATGAGAAAAATAAGTTTTACCCCCTCCGAATGGTGAATAGAAATTTTCAAGAAACAATTGACTTATTCCTTTATGAAGAAAATTCTAAGTATCATTATTCTCTTATCAAAAATTTTTCAAGATTATTTAGATCCCAAATAACATCAAGAACAAATGGGCAAATACATATTTGCAAAAGATGTTTTACTCATTTTTCGAAAGAGGAGCTATTTCAAAAACATATTGAATATTGCTCAAATAATGAAACAGTTGCTGTTAAAATGCCTCCAATAAACTCTAAATTAAGTTTTAATAATTACTACAAACAGCTTCCAGTTCCTTTTGTAGTTTATGCAGATTTTGAATGCTTTACTAAACCAATTAATACTTGCAGTCCTAATCCAGAGGATTCATATAACTACAATTACCAGAAACATGAGCCATCAGGATTTTGTCTTTACATCAAAGGAATAGTCCCCATCACTATCAAACCTATTAATTATACAAAAAAGAAAGATACTGATAACATTGCTGAAATATTTGTCAAAAAACTTGAAAAAGTAACTAACAGATTATACGATGATTTTTATCGTCGTCCATTACCTCTTAAATTAACAAAACAAGAACAAGTATCCTTTTATAAAGCTGAAATTTGTCATATTTGCCAAAAAGAATTACTAAAAGATAAAGTGCGAGATCATTGTCATTTTACTGGTCAGTACCGTGGTGCTGCTCATAATAGTTGCAATCTCCAGTGCCGAAAACCAATGATACTTCCAGTTATATTTCACAATCTTCAAGGCTATGATGCTCATTTGTTTATAAAACAACTTTCTGGTTTACCAGGTGAATTAAACTGTATTCCTTCAACCGAGGAGAAGTATATCTCGTTTTCCAAAAAGATAAAAGTTGATGAGTATAAATTCAAACGAACTGGAGAGACTGCATGTTTCATTGTTTTTTGAAATAAGGTTTATTGATTCATTTAAGTTTCTTCAAACGAGTCTTGCCAGTCTTGTTGGAAACTTACAATCTGATGATTTTCATAATACAAAAGAGATATTCAAAGATAAAACTAATCTCTTAACTAGAAAGGGGGTTTATCCTTATGACTATGTTTCATCGATAGAAAAACTATCTGAAACACAACTTCCTCCCAAAGACCAATTTTATTCAAAACTAAATGATGAAGATATATCAGATGATGTTTACCATCATGCTATTAATGTCTGGCAAACTTTTGGATGTAAAACAATCAGAGATTACCACGATCTTTATTTGAAGTCTGATGTACTACTTTTGGCAGATGTATTTGAGAATTTCCGTAAAACATGTTTGAAACATTACAAATTGGATCCAGCTCATTACTATACATCTCCTGGTCTGGCTTGGGATGCATGTCTCAAAGAAAACAGGTCAAGAATTAGAATTGTTGCATGATTACGATATGTTAATGATGTTTGAAAAAGGAATAAGAGGAGGAATAACTCATATTTCAAAAAGGTATGCAGAAGCCAATAACAAATACATGAAAGATTTCAATCCTGAACAACCTTCTTCATTCATTCAATATCTCGATGCCAATAATCTTTATGGATGGGCAATGTCACAAGCTCTTCCAACGAATGGGTTTAAATGGATGCAAAACCTTACAAAAGCTAAAGTAATTGATATTCTTGAAAAAGTAAATCATAGTATGACAAATCCAATTAAGAAAAAAGGCTACATATTTGAAGTAGACCTTGAATACTCTCATGATTTATGGGAATCTCATAATGATTATCCTCTTGCTCCAGAAAAGTTAAAAGTTAATGGTGTTGAGAAACTTATTAGTCATTTCAAGCCACATAGAAATTATGTAATACATTATCGGAATTTAAGACAATGTCTTGAGATGGGATTAAAAATAACTAAAGTTCACCGAGGGATATCTTTTAGACAGAGTTCTTGGATGGAGCCATATATCAGAAAGAATACTGAACTAAGAAAAACAGCAGCAAACAGTTTTGAAAAAGACTTTTTCAAACTGATGAATAATTCTGTCTTTGGAAAAACAATAGAAAACATAAGAAAAAGGCAAAATATATTACTTGTTGATAATCGGGACAAAGCTGTAAAATTAACAAGTAAACCAAACTTTGATCGCTCAACAATATTTGATGAAAACCTTATTGCAGTTCACATGAAGAAAACAGAGGTGTATTTTAACAAACCAGTGTATGTTGGACAAGCAATACTTGATTTGTCAAAAACATTGATGTTTGATTTTCACTATAATTACATTTTGAAAAAATACGGGCATAAAAGAGTGGAGCTGTTGTTTACGGATACCGATTCACTTATGTATTTGGTTCACACAGATGATTTTTACAAAGACATATCAAAAGACATCTCCTTCAAGTTTGATACATCAGATTATCCCCCAAATCATCCATCTGGAATACTAACAGGAGTCAATAAAAAGGTGATTGGAATGTTTAAAGATGAAGTAGCTGGTCGACAAATTACTCATTTCGTTGGTCTTCGCCCAAAGTTATATAGCTTCAAAGTTGAAGACCAATATGAGACTAAAAAGTGTAAAGGAATAAAGAAAAATGTGAAAAATGGGGTAGATTTTGAGGATTATGTCCAGTGTTTATTTTCTGACGAAAAACAAATGAGATCAATGAAGATAATAAGAAGTGAAAATCATGAAATTTATTCAAAGGAAGTAAATAAGGTAGCCTTGAGTAATGAAGATGACAAGAGAAATTTGGAAAAAGATAAAGTAAACACAAAAGCGTTTAGATAATTAAAATTTAAAGATATTAAATTTAATAATTGTAAATCATGGAAAGACAAATTATTAAATTTCAAAATATTAAATTTTATACTCATCCAATTTATAGCGAATATTCTGCTAGTAAAAAAGGCCAAATATTAGGAAAGTATTGTAAAAGAATACTAAAAGGAATAATATTTGATAATGGTTATATACATTTTAGTTTACATGTAAATAATACACAAAGAAGTTATTCAGTTTCACGGTTTGTTTATGAGTGTTTTAAAGGTAATATTCCAGATGATAAAGAAGTTGATCATATTGATAATAATAAACAAAATAACAGTATTAAAAATCTCCAACTATTAACACATAAAGAAAATACAAGAAAATCATGGTGTAAAAAAGTCAAATCTCTTAATATTGAAACGAGAGAAGAAAAGAAATTTGGAAGTATCAAAGAAGCATCAGAGGAGATAGGTATTTCCTCAGCTTCAGTTTGTTTGAATTGTAAAAAAAGAACTAAAGTTGTAACTTCGAAGAAAGATGGGATGATTTATATATTTAATTATATATAATAAAATAATAAATGCAATATTCAGAAGAAGAAATAAAAAGATACAAAAACATACTTTACAAATATACTAAACAAACAATAGAGGAAGTGAGTACAAAACCCAAATGCAAAAATTGTCAAAGAGATGATTGTTTTACTATTTACTCAGGATTTAAAGTTTGTGAAAACTGTGGCGGGCAAAATGGTCATGTTTTGGGATATTATGATCATAAAGATAATGATCGATTACATTATCGAAAGAAGAGTATTTACCAGAGAAGATACCATTATGAAAAAAAGATCAATCAAGTTTGTGAAATATTACAGTTGACTGATGAAGAAAAGTTTGATCTCTTTAAAAAACTAATGACTATAGACAACCAAGTCATGGAAATACTAAACAAACAATTTCGCCGAAAGAGGATGGTAAGTATTTGTTATATAATCAAGAAATTTCTTGAAGAAATGGGAAATGAAAATCACAAACTATTCTACCTAAAAATTTCTGAAAAAACTTTGGATAATTATGAAAAGTGGTGGAAAAGTTACAAATCACTCAACAACTCCTCTGTGAAAGCACCAGTAAGAAATCCCGGTTAGATAACCAAGTACTTCAGATTCTTTAAAAGGCGAGTTAATGACATAAACACATCCTCGTCCAAGTTTGTAATGTTTCCAGAATTCTTGAAAAGCTAGATTGAATATCAAATGATTAGCCAATATTGATGAGTTTGATCTGCAACTATGTCTCAAGTCTGATAGTCTATAAATAATTTGGTTCAAGTCTAGATTTTGTGTGAAATACTTTGCATACAAAAACTGGTAAACAAGACAAGCTTTGATAAAGTTATCAGGGAAGTATTGTGATTTGTAGGAAGGAAAGTAAGAATTCACATATGCAACAATTGTTTTTATCATTTCTATCTTATGAATAGATATAAATGGTGCGCTTAAATAAACTTTTTACTATAGCTCTTTGAAAATCTATCTGCTGTAGGAGACTGTTCAATTATCATTTCATCTATTATTTTCATTCGATCAATAAACTCTTTTTCATTAAACTCATCCCCACGAAGAGCTGAACGCAGTTCAACCAATACTTTCTCATATGTTACATATGCAATTTGAGACATTTCAATCTTTTTTTTGTAATTCTTAATCTTTGAAACAGAACTCACAATAACCCCAGCGCCATTGATAATACCGAGGATTATTGGATTCAATGTTATTCCCCCTATTATCGTGCCAGTAATAACTAATGCTACCCCAGACAGAGTAAGTGTTTCATCAAGAATTTTATACCTCTTATATGATTTCTCAAAACACCATTGTTTCTTGTGGTAATGTTTGTAGAAATCCTTGAGAGTTTTGACATATGATTCTGACAGAGATTTATCAATGTGATTAAATTCAAAAATATCTTTCATTTTATTTTATAGTATATAACTTCCACTTAGTTTTTCCTGTAACATTACTCTGTGAAATTGCTCAGAGTCAAAGTCGTAAAAATTAGGAGAAAACATAATTTTACTCAAAACTCCATCTTCAGTTGTAAAGTCAAAATATTGATTGTTGGTGTAATTAGCGGTTGCTAATGTTAATGTTGAGCTGTAGTTACTTATGTTAACTTTTGTAACAATTGTATCAACATTCTGCGTTAACCATAAAACAATTTTTTTTCCATCAAAACTACTTGGTAAATTAAAAAAATCTCTTTTGTTATTGGAAAGTAAAGTCAAATAACCAGCAGCTTTAGTAAAGGTTACACTTAATAAAGCTTGGTTATTATCTGAATTTTTCTTATATAAAGCAAAATCTCTATTAATCCAATGATAAAAAACAATGCATAATGTAAAATTTGTAAAATTAGGAGGTAGACGAATATTAATAGTATAATTACTAATATTCAACCCATCTTTTCTTATATCACTTATGCTTCTATTATTTGTAGAAATACTATGTAAATTGTTGTATTGATTGTAATGATTTAAATGATTAAATGTTATACCAGATGAAGAAGTACTTAATCCGTAACTATTTGCATCTGTAAAGTCATAAATTTTTTCAAAGTATCGTCTATAAACATAGTTTTTAGTAAAGGGAATCAACTCTTTTACCATTCCAACTGTTGCTGCACTACTATCCTGACCTTTATCGAGAGCAATGTTTAGTATCTTTTTTTTATTTGCGTTAATATCAACGTTGTACACTACTTGTGTTTTTTGGACGTCAAATGCTGAATGATAGTCATAAACTTTATCTGGGTCGATATTACCAACTTTACCCATAATACCATAAGCAATCAAGAAAACTCCTGTGAAATTTTTTGGGTAAATATTTAGTAATCCACCACTATAAGGAATATTGACCAAAATATGAAGAAAAAACGTATTACCAAATGACTTCTTAAAATTTACCAAGATTCTATGGTAATACATAAATTGTGTTTGACCTTTTGAATCGGTGAATCTATGGCTAAGTTTTTTTATACCAACATTTTCAATTTCTAAACCTCGTGATGTGCCCTTGTCAACACTTATCTGGGATCTATGCCATAGTTGATAATCAGTGTTAAGTAACTCTAAACAAAGTGTAAAGTCAACATTTTTAGGTAACCTGTAAAAATTAATTCCCATCTTGTACCTATTTATCCCCCGTGAATGTTTGACTATTTGCATATAAATAACTTTATGATTATAATCATGAAAGTTGCCTTTATTTGGTGGTAAGTCTGCTATCTTTTTCATAATAAAACTAGTACCTGTAGTTATTTCATCAGTCCATTGACTTGCGTCTGACATGAGATAACTAAATTCATCTTTGTAATGGCTTGGTTGAATTTGAGACGTATGTAAATGGTCGAGCATATAACTTTTATTTACTGCATCATTATCCAAAGCGGGATCTTCAAGATTAATTATTTTATACCCGTTCATGTTTAAACTTTCCGTCATTGAGACACTTCCATCTTTCTTTAAGAAAGGACTGAGATCTTGTGGGGTTGATTTTTGATCCACATACTTTTTGGTTGCAGCATCTTTTTTATTTTTTGGTGTTTTTAAATTAGTTATGCCTTTATTATCCATGTTTAGATCATTTGTCATCATATTTGATCCATCAACGTGGAGATATGCTAAATCACCATAAGCCAATGGTATTGGTTGGTTATTTTTATTTGGAGCTGGAATATTTAAAATTGGATTGTTATTCATGTCGAGTTTTTCAGTCATTGATCTTGCTCCATCCAATTTTAAAAAGACACTTCCATCGACTTTGTTATCATCCACATATTTCTTATTGACAGCATCTGCGTCATCTGATGGTGTTTTAAGTTTTGTAATAGAGTATTGACTTTTCATATCAATGTTGGAATCTACTATTAATAATGATGTTTTTCCACCGCCAGAATTTTCATCAACATATTTCTTTGTAGCAGCATCGGTGTTTGATGATGGATTACCAACATTTGTTAGTTTTTTTCCAACCATATCATAATTTCCATCCGAAGTCAAATTAAATCCAACACCTGGAGCACCTTGTACACCTTTGGCAAATTGATGTTGCCTAGAAGAGTGTTCGTTAAATATTCCCATTTTATTCTTTGTTTATACAATTTTACCATAAAAGTTTTTTGCAATGCGCTTCTTTGGTTTATCAACATAAAGAAATGAAAATGGTTTTCTAGTTGCTGCTTTATAATCCTCTTTATCAACCCCCAATTCAGATGATATTCTGTTGGCTTCCCTGGATGACGGAAATTCATATAAACAGTAATGAGAACAATTCATTCGAATATCTTTTGGAGTTTTGTAAAATGATTGACTCAGATAAATCACTGAGCAATTCTTATGTCGACCTTGAATAAAATAATCTATGATTTGTCTCTGGTTTTTATCACATACATAATCATCAAATATCACAATTTTTTGAATGTCTTCATAATCCATTTCTGTTACTGGAGTTATTTCATCATTACTGACATTAAGAGGTTCATAACCTAATTCTTTTGTCATTTCCCCCATTTTTTGGATCAAATTTTTATACTTTTCCTGCTCCAAATTACGCGCGTAAAGATAGATCTCATCATAATATAGTAATGGCTTAATTAACATATGATAAAGCAAATTAGTTTTACCACATCCACTATTTCCACAAATTAACATTCGAAATGTGTCCGATGGCATAAAAGGATAACGCTGTTTGAATTTTTTATTTGCAAATTTGCTGGTGCTATCATAATTAGGTATCTCCATTTATATAATTATTATATAAATGGATATTGAAGAAATAAAAAAATATGCTAAAAATAAGATTGAAGCCAATGATATTACCAAACAGGTTAGAAAACAAATAAAAGAAACTATTTGGGAAAAACAAAATCAGAGGGAAGGATTTACTGAAACATTTAAACCACTGATTTCTCAGTTTGAAAAACCTGAGGACCCCAAAACAAAAAATATTTTTACTCAAAACCAGGAAATGCTACGAAATCAGTTGGCTCTTACAGAAGGTCTCAAAGACAATCAGAAAGCTATTACTCAAGGTTTTAGTCAGTTTGAACGTTTGGCTGATATGAAAGAGTTACCGGGAGTAGAAGCTATTTATGATGATCAAGAACAAACAAGTAAAAATCTATTAGATTTTGATGATAATCAAGAACAAACAAGTAAACATCTAATAGATTTTGATGATAATCAAGAACAAACAAGTAAATTTCCAATAGCAAAATTTGATGTTGATGATTTAGATAAACATCTAAATAATAAAAAATCAAAAGATATTCTAAAAAGTTTTGGTTACCACGATCTTCCTTCTACTTATCTTCAAGATGGTGTTAATACAATTAGACCGTTATTTGTTAGTGTTAATACAGATTTAAATGATCTTAGACCCGAATTAAAAAATGTTGCAGAAATTATTACTGATGAAGAAGGCTTTAGCTTTGCTTTAGCTAAAGCAAATAAAAGAGGTCCTACTGAGGAAACAAAAGATAAAATAGATAAATACAACACATTAAGCTTATATTCAGCACATTTAAAAGATCTTTTGATTAATAAAGAAAACAGTGGCTCTGGAATGTTTTACTTTAGCAACCCACAAGAACTACTAAAAAGGTTTGAATTACTAAATGGATCACTTGCTGCAGGAAACAATGGTGTATTGCCTGAATATATTCAAATAGCTCATCGACTTAGGGATCATGGGATTATTACTAATAACCAACTTAGTACACTTTTAAGAAAAGTTGGGCGTTTAGCGCACAAAATTATCTACATATAAGATAAATGAATGAGAGCGCTATTCATATTTCATCTGTCAAAAGAGAAAAAATAGGAGTAAACAAACCCCATGATTTCTTGGTTAAATTTACTCCTCCTTTAAAACTTGACCCAGAATTTAATCATTTTCTTGCCTTGGATAGGTTATCTATGACTTACTCTTGGTACAACATCTGGAATAGTTATGGAAACAATAAAATTAAATACACTCATGATGGAACCAACTGGAATACTATTACCTTTTCAGATGGAATGTATTCCTACTCAGATATAGATGATTACATTCATCAATACATGGATCAAAAGTCTCATCACACAACAGACTCCAAAGGGGTAAAGAATTACTCAATCAATTTGACTTTCATTCTCTCCACCTATCGAGTACTGGTAACACTTGATGGTGATTATCAACTTGATCTGAGAGGAACAGATTTTGGAGACCTCATCGGATTTGAAAAGAAACTGGTGACTAAAACTGAGTATGGTACTCGACTCCCAAATATTACAAAATCGATTGACTCTTTAAACATAAACACAAGTGCTATAAAAGACTCTGTTGTAAATGGAGTAAATACAAACACAATTGCTGTTATACCAACGGATAATTTGACAAGGAGTTATCCATTCACTTTTGAACCAAGGAGACCACTGTACTGTCCTATAATTTCTAATATTATTTCTGAAATGAGAATAACAGTAAATGACTCACTCGGAAAACCTATTGACTTGAATGGTATTGATTGGTTTATGACATTGCTTCTTCTTCATACTGATAATAATGTAAATATATAATTAAAATGATGCGACAATCAGAGTTTAAAAAAAGATACAATCCTGATACAGGAAAATATATGAGACAACATATATATGGAGGTGGATACGCTTCGCGCACCGGAGGTGGTGTAATGGATACAGTAAAATCTTTTTTAGGTAAAAAGGTAAAATTTGCAGTACCTCCTCCCCCAAAGCCAAACCCCGCAGTTATAAAAAAAGATGGTGGTTTTAAAATAGTAAAAATGCTTTCTGGTGAAAATCCTCCATCACGTAAAACAAATAAGCGGCAAGCTCCAATGACTCAGCAAGAAATCAATAATAGAGTGCTACAAATTATGTCTGGATCTGGAAGAAAAAAGTAATATAATCTAATACTAAATAAAATGAAGTCTTTTAGAAACCCAAAATATCTTGAGAGATATGAAGATGTTGTTTTTGACCTCGAACAAGCTTTAGATGTGGAACCAGCAAATGGCGCACACCAAAACAAAACAGGTATTAGATTTATAGCTGATAACACAGGTGAGGCTACTCCATTTGATTGGTATAATGCTAGACTTTTAGTAGATTTTAAAGTTAATCAACTGGCAAATGGAGCTAATATTGATGCAGATGGAGATAATATGGGAATTGTAAATGGTTCAAGTTCTTTTATAGAAAAGTTAACTATCCTGGCAAATGGACGAGATGTTTATAGTTGTAATTATGCAAATCATGTGGTAAATATTAAGAATTTGCTTGAGTATAACCCCTCCTATGTTAAGAGTGTTGCAACAAATGAATTTTATTATCTTGACACATCGCGTCATGCTGAAAGAAGTAAATTTACAAGAAGGCGAGTTGAACACGGTCGTAATGATGCAGATAATGCTTATGAAGCAAGAGATTTTGTTGATAATTTTGTAGCTAATTACAACAAAGGTTTTGCCCTGAGAAAAGCTCTGCTGGGTGACTCAGCAACAGTGCGATGTGAAATTCCTCTTAACCGATACTCGTTTTTTGAAGCACTTGAGGATAAGCTGCTTCCAAATACAAAAATTGAGTTAAATATTGAAATAGAATCAGATAACAATCTCATCTGGAGAGCTGGAGGAAATGCTTGCAGAGTTATTTTAACAAGATTGTAACTATTTGTTCCAAGGTTAACATTTAACTCAGAAGGACAAAAACTCTATATTGATAATTACCTTAAACCTTACAAATGGACTTATCTTAATGAAGTAGTTGAAAGATCAAATAATAGGCAGCAACAAACGGGGCAATTTAGAATTACAAATGGTATATCAAAACCACGTCATGTATTTGTTTGGGCACTAAACACAGCCAATGTTGACGTACAAACAGCAAATCCATTTTTATACAACACTTTTAGTTTACCAAACAATGCTAATATTTCACGTTGCCATCTTGAGGTTGGAAATGGAAATGAATACCCCGATATTCACTTTAAACAAACTACAGATCCATCAAGAGTTTTCAGAGAAGTAATGGGTTATGTTTACGCAAATAATGACTTTCAAGGAGGCACTCTTCTCAATAGATCAAATTTTGAAAATCTTTTCCAATTTGTTTACTTTGATCTTACAAAACAAAAAATTGACTTGAAAGATGGGGTTACAAAATTATCTTTTCATTACGAACTAAGCACTAATCCAAACGCTGATTATAATATTTACACCCTTGTACTACATGAGAGAGAAGCAGAAATAGAACAGAAAAGTGGAAAACTACTTCTTAGAGCATAATTTAATATATCATAATATATAAAATGACAACTTATATTGAATATGGAGTAACGCTGACAGATGGGCAAAAGTCAAAACTGTTAAGCGCAATTAAAAAAAGATCACCACTAACAATTCGATTAAAACATTCCCATCTTCGAGGATCAGATGAGATAATGTTGACCCAAAGACAGATTGCGAAGATACAAAAATCACTTGCAAATGGAACAGGAGCAGATTTGAAAATAAGCCAAGCACAGATTAGAAGTTTAGTAAAACATGGGGGAAACTTATTTACTAGTTTAGCAAGAATTGGAGCAAGAGTTCTCCCTTATGCAGTAAAGGGAGTTTCCAAATTTGCTCCTGCACTTGCTACTGGAGCCGCATCTGCATTGGGAGATTTGGGAATTAAAAAATTGTTTGGTAAAGGGATCACAATTCCAGAAAAGTTTTTTCCAATGTTAAATCAAATTAAAAAAGAGTTAACCCCAGCACAAATAAATCAGATTAATAAAATTTATAATACAGGAGGTCGACTAGTTATCAAACCAACAAAAGCCCAAATAGAAGGAGGATTCTTGGGAACACTTGCATCTATTGGAATTCCAATGGCTGTTAGTCTGCTTCCAAAGTTGTTTGGCTCTGGTTTACAGGTTGATAGGGGGGCGTCAAGAAATACAAGAAATGTTTATGTTCCTAGACATGGAGAAGGGTTTTACCCTCCACCCTTTTATGGTAATTGGGGAGATAAACCCCTCACATACCCAATAGGAATGGGAGTTAAAAAAAAAAAGCCCAAAGGCAAGGGTTTGCTACTGGGAAAAAACAGCCCATTCAACTCAATTCCCATATTAGGAGACATTTTGCGATTAAACCTTTATCAAATTTTGACTTGATGGAATGGGTAAAGACACTTGGTATAAAACATCTCAGAGGAATTTACAGTCGAGACCGTTTACCACAAAAGATTAAAAAAGAATGTGGAATAATCAGTCTTGATGATAAGAAAGGACCTGGAACACACTGGGTTTGTTATAGAAACTTGGATTTGTTAGTTGAGTACTTTGATCCATTTGGTTTAATAATGCCAAGTGAGGCTTTGAAGTATTTTAATACGTCTGGAAAACAAATAGTTTATTCGATGGATGAAATACAAAATAGAAACACTGTTTTATGTGGTTATTGGTGTTTATACTATTTGCTAGAAAGACAAATGGGAAGTAGTATTTTAGATGTAATACATAATCCTCATTTTGATGACGACAACAGCGATTTCATAAAGGAATACTTTGGTGGTTAAAACCAAAAATTAAGATTAAATATAATGATATATTTAATCTATATTTTAATCTTCTTTCTGCAGTTCTTTAATGTGCTCAACTTTTTCGTTTAATACTTTAACAGTATCAATGATATCATCAAATTTCATGTAAATATCAATGAGCCTAAAAAGTTTTTTCTTTTGGCTTGATTTTAATTTCAACCAAGAATAATCTTCATTTCTTATTTTTCTCCACATCTCACATTCACCAACCATCAAAACTCTAGAAAGATGATCATTTTTACTTCTAAGAATCTCAAACTCATCAATTATTTTTGACCTTACTTCTTTCTCAAATTCCTTGAGTGTATTAATATCCATATTTTTCTCTATCTCAGAATAGAATTTAGCCTCCATTTTATTCTATAATTATATTACATGCCTTTTCGCAACTTTTCGAATAGTAAATGATTTTTTCCTTATTTCCATCAAAAGATAAAATATTTTTAAAAACATTTCGTCATCTTCAAAACTAACATATTCAAAACTATAATTTAACGATTTATAAATATTCTCAAGTTCGCTTTTTAAAAATTGCTCCCTTGATTCATCCTCTGATTCCATTTTTATCTAAACATTATACTAAAATGAAAGAATCTTATTGCATTGTAGATAAAAGAGTAACTCCTTGCACAGAGCCAAGTGGTTACCAAACTGATAAAAGAGGAAGAACTCAATTTTATTGTAGATGTGCAGTTTGTGGGACTAAAAAAGTAAGATATGTAAAAACAAAAAACTAGTTAGCCCGTCTGAGAAGGCGGGCGGTGATTTATTTGACACTGTTGTAGGAACAGCTGCAGAAGCATTTACTGAACATGCTTTACCTTGGATGGGACGAAAAGCAGTCGAAATGGGGCGGTATGGAGCAAGTGAATTAATGAGGAATAAAAAACTACAAAAAAAGGCTGTAAATTATGGGATTAATAAATTGACTCCTTTTATTCAGGATAGTGTTGGATCAGCAATGGATCAGCTTTCAACCAAAGTTAGACCAAAGAAAAGATATAAAACTAATAGAAAGGATTTGGATGGAAGTGGGTTGGAGGATAAAATCACCAACTTCATGAAGTCAGGTGTATTTGGTTCACCATTTCAAGTAGATATAAAAAAAGGAATTAAATTATTAACTGACCCTGAACTGTTTGCTCCAGTATACAAAATACCAAAAGAAGAAGCCTTAGCAAAGGTTAAGTATTACAAAGATGAATATAAAAAAGCAAAAGCAAATGGTTACACTAAGTCTTACAACTCTTTTGTTAAGGAAATGGGGTGGGGTGCAGGAACCGCTTCACACACCGGAGGTGGTGATATCCACAAATGGATAGGAAAACTCCCAAAACCAAAAGCAGGGTGGACTCCAGGTAAATACAAATATATGGGACCTTATAATCCATTGGATAAACAATTAAGTTATGATCCAGAAACTGGAGAAGTAACAGAGTGGCGTGTCAAACCATATAACAAAGTTGATGAGATAGCTGCTTATCATGATATTTGTTATGATATGGGAAAAAACAAAGGTGATTGTGACAGAGAGATGGTTCAATCATTAGACCAGATTCCATATGGTGAAATGCCAAAATGGGGATCAACAGCACGATTTTTGATTAATACAAAGAAAAAACTTGGACTTGGTCTTCAAAAAAACGCAAAACGGCGTTGAGTAGTGATTGGTCTCAACAATTAGCCGATGAACTTCACAAACCAATCACAAGAAACTTTCAAAAGAGATTAGAAATCTCAAACGGTATTGATGAAATCTGGGCTGTTGATTTGGTTGAAATGCAAAAGTTTAGTAAGTGGAATAAAGGGATTAAATATCTTCTGATGGTTATTGATGTGTTTAGCAAGTATGGGCAGATAAGGGGATTAAAAGACAAGAAAACTGAAACTGTGAGTAAAGCATTTGATGATATATTTGAAAATGGTCGTAAACCAAAAATGTTATGGACAGATAAAGGTTCTGAGTTTATCAGCAAACATTTCAAAGATTTTCTGAAGAAAGAAGGAATTAAACTGTATCACACTGAAAATGAAGAAAAATCTAGTGTTGTTGAGAGATGGAATAAAACAATGAAAAACAAAATGTGGAAGATGTTTACTGTTAATAACAACACTGTTTATTTTGATAAGATAGATAAACTGGTTGATGATTACAATAATACACGACATTCTAGTGTTAAAATGACTCCTGTTGAAGCGAGTAAAAAGAAAAACGAAAAAAAAGTTTGGTCTAATTTGTATGGTGATTTGATTTACTTGAAACCTGACCAGCCAAAGTTTTCTGTTGGAGATAAAGTTAGAATTTCAAAGTATAAGAGAAAAGTATTTGATAAGGGTTACACACCAAACTGGACAGAGGAGATATTTGTGATTGATAAAATTATTCCAACAAAACCTGTTACTTATAGTATTGTTGATCTGATGGGGGAACCAATTAAGGGATCTTTTTACGATCAAGAATTACAAAAATCAAAACAGAAGACATTTAGAATAGAAAAAGTCATAAAACGAGATAACAAGAAAAAAATGGCATTAGTGAAATGGAATGGATACCCTGACAAATTTAATTCATGGTTGAGTTTCAAGGATCTGGTTGATTTTTAATACAAAATTTGTATTAAAAATATAATTCCTATATTACTCAGTCTATTTCATCTTCGCTTGATTCGCTTTCTTCATCAATTGTCAGTAAAGATTCTCGAGGTTTTAATTGTTTAACACAGCACTCATGCACTTTTATCTGCAGAGATACAACAGTCTTACTAATGTATATTCCTTCGATTATCAATGCCATTTTCACATTACAATACTGATCAATATATTTAAAAGGATTTAAATCTTTTTTCACATTGTTCTTAAATAAAGAAAGTATTTTCTTTGATTTCTCAGAGTAAATAAGTTTTGCGTATAAAACTGGAGCAGATGAGGAATCTATTTTTGTTTTCTTTTTTCCTTTATTATCAGTATAATCAATCTGTTTATAATAGAATGGTGAAGACAAAGATGATGCAACATCAGCGCCGTATTCACTCTCTAAATAAAAATTACATAATTTCACAACATTAATTATAACATCAAAAAATGCTTTTTCTTCTGAGTTTGGAGATGAGTCTTTGCTCCAGAGGCAGACTGGTATAGAATAACCAACTAACTTTCCTGTTTCTTGGTTTTTCTTTTCACTTACTCCAAAAGAAAAAAGAAGTGGAGTTTCGATTACCAAAGCTCCTTTCTTTCCATTTGGATATTTGATTTCAATTGGGATACGTTTGTATTTGATATTACTATCCTTTACTTTGAATTCTTTGGGTTCATTAAAAATAATATTTTCTTGAGTAATCTGATCGTAACTTGACAGCTGCATTTTTATAATATTTTTGTTATTTTTTTAAATACTTTTTTATTTATCATCCCATAAAAGTTTGACACTCCAGTAATTAGCCGATTCAGGATTTTGAAAAGTTAACTGGCCCTGTTTGTTTTTAATCTTCTTTGCTCGAGTGAGATGGCGAAATTTTCGCTCTTCGTCTTTATGTATCAAAAAGTCTGGGTATTTAGACGAACCAAAATGCAAAATCTTTCCAGTTGGAAATGTGACTACGTATTTGTTATTCTTTCACTTTGAATAATCAAGAGATTCTGCACCGAGTTTCTTAGCCTTTTTCTTAAGTTTATCAAAATCTTTACCTGTAACAACATATTTATTCTCCTCCATACCAGGCACATATGTTGGATCTTCGTCGTAATTATCTCCATCATCAACTATAAAATCTTTATCTTCATCAGTAAAAACATCGCCGCGTTCTTCCATTTTAGTATTTGATTAGATTATTTTGCAGGTGGCTCATTCTTTTGCATCTCATTAAAAATTGTGTACATAAACAACCACATTGAGACCGCGCATTAACAGAGGACACAATATACTTCCCACAATTATGGAAATAATAAAGTTGACACAAATATAAGATCAATTGAAATTAGTACTAGGATGTATCTTGGTGAAAGTATTACCTGATTGGAAAAACGTGGGGCCTTTCAGCTAATACCAGTAACCAGATACACTTGTTAATGATGTTGCAAAAACCCCACGGCTTCATCATTAACAAGTAAACATAGATAATTAAATCTCACAGATGGTGTCAGGGTGTTGGGTAGAGCTGTAATTGCACTGAGGACCACTCGTAAGAGGATGCTTAAGGGCAGAGCGAGGTGCATAGGAGTGCCGGTTCACCCCCAAGCCTAGAGAAACTTGAATAAATAAAAGCCCTGTAAATGGCCGGCCTATGGGTAAATAATAATAAAAACCTTCTCAGGAGGGACAAGGGTAAAAGGGTGAGATGGGAATGAAAGAGTCCCTCCTTATTTTTATTTTGAAAAGTCTTATATCAAACAATGATATTAGACTTGATAATAATAACATGGGTCAATTCCTATAGAAGTTAAATTTCTCAAAATATCTCTTATTCTCCTTTCAAAATGATTTTCGGGTTTTGTATATACCCCTTCATTCATACAATCTACTATCCCACCAAATTTGTCAAAAAAAGCATCACCACGTTTTTCTTTATATATAAAATATTTAGTATCATCAATATTTGTAATTCTATTAATCAGCTTGTCAACTCTATCGAGTATGGCTTTAAATTCTTCAGGATTATCTCTCACTGAAGAATGGTTTATTGTTTCGTAATCATTGCTTTCAGAACCTGGTGTATAAAGAAAATGAAGATTTTTGTTAATACTTTTCATAGTTTTATATACAAACTTCGAGGGAAATAATATATCATCAACTTCATAAGTTTTCTTTGCTGACTCGAATCCCATTGTACTATATTTAATTATTTTAATTCTTTAAACCAAATTTCAATTTTATTTTTCTAACTCAACTAATATAGGGTTTGTTGAGTTTGTTGGGTTTAGCAAGTTATTTAATTTGGTGATTGCAGCCCGGCCCATGGAAAGCTGCGCCGCTTCGCGGCTCCGCAATCCTTTGGGGCCAGGTTACTATGCGCTTACCAATATAAATAAGTGGCTAATAGAGATGTTGGGGGGTGCTATAGAGTAGTTATAATAGGATGCTTTGGGTTTGTTAACTCAGCCAAACTTTTTTCCGTCATTTTTCCGCGAGCGACCCTGGGGAGCGAGCAATTAAGTTTGTCAAGTTACCCAAGTTTCAATGACAGAAAAGTACAAAAATGACTGAAATTAATTGGGTTTTTGAAAAAAGTTAGAAAGAGTACAGAAAATTCCCTGATTAATTTCAGTCATTGAATTTGTGTTAAGTAACATAAGATGACAAGAAATAACCAGGATTTTTTGAAAAAAGTTGGAAAAAGTACAAAAAATTCCCTGATTAATTTCAGTCATTGAATTTGTGTTAAATGACGGAAAAGTACAAAAAATGACTGAATTAATTGGTTTTTGATACTTGAAAGTTTTTTGAAAATTGGGGTGAATTAATCAGGAAAATGACTGAATTAATTGAGTTTTAGATTTTTGAAAAAAGTTAGAAAGAGTACAAGAAATTCCCTGATTAAATTCCATCATTGAAAAATGGGTCAAATGACAAGGTTAATCGGAAAAATGACGGAAAAAAGTTTGGCTGAGTTGAAACCCAAAGCATCCTATTATAACTACTTAAGTTTGAGTTATCGAGGGTAAATTTATATAGAAATGATTTAAAGGAAAACAAAAACTTCTTTGAGTCAGCGGGAGGTTGAAATTATCGAAGGTTGCGAGTTTTAATTTTTTTAAAAACAAATTTATTGGTCCAATAATAATATATAGAAAAAAGACAAGTATTAGCATGAAAGGGACCGATGGAGAATAGCGCGAACGGAACACGTGACCCAAGGGCGCCACCCAAGCTAAGTAAAATCTAAAAAAAAAACTCTTAAAACAGTAGTTCAAATGTAATAGTTGAAAGGTGAAATGTAATAAAAATGCGCAAAAGACAGCAATTAAAGAGTAAATATGAATAATGGCACGGCCTATTGCGAGCGAGGAACTAAGTCAAAAAATATAACCAGACATGTTTTTCTTTTTTTTGGCCAGCCCTACAAATTTTAATTGCCATTTGTTTTGACTTGTCACCTAGTGTCTCTACAAAACTGCGAAATTAAGAGCTCACAAGCTTGTGATAGTGTGAAACGTGACCATAGAGTTTGCTCAAACAACAGAGATTTTCTTCTTGGTGAGTAGATTATACAGTGCATGGAGCATTCTCAACTCAAACTGTGCAATGTTATTTTTGCTACTAGTCTCTTTAACTTTTTATTGCAGCTACAACTGGCAACAAAATTAGTTGAGGGGAGGGGAGGGGTGTGATTTCCTTTTTCTCTCTGTTGTTAACCTATTTGAGTACAATCTCAAGCCCTATGATTTCAAATCCCATGGATAACAATTTTTCAGTTCCGTGCCCAGAGATCATGGGAAACTATCGGTAACAATTTTTGGGTTACATGAAAATTCATAGGAACCCACTTTTATTTCTTTTAATGTACAGAAACATGTTGTTAAACATACTTTAAAATTAAAGAACATCAGTGTGTACTATTATTTGCAAAAAAACTTCAATGTCTATTATTAAAATGTCAGAGGAAGGTCAATTTAAGTGTTAAATATGTGTGCACTAAAGCATCAAAAACTCCAGACTCCTCTCCAACCGAACTGACGAAGTATACTCACTTGAAATGTTTGCTACAAATCGTGTGTTTTGATAAAGAGATTCGGGTCTCATCATCGGTTTCACAGTGAAATTGTCACTAAAAGACTTCATTCCAATTTTTTCTTAAACTTTTGGAGTCATATATGTTTTCCTTGTCACTAGAAGCCATAACAATCGCTCCTGTTAACTGAAAACATCTTTCACACATGACTCAACAGTAACATGCAATGCATTTTGGGAACAATTCAAGATGGAGGAATAGAAAAACGCTAACCTTTTTTAAGTTTTGTTTATACACAAGCTGAGTCATAAAGAATATTATTGCTGTACTGGTTAAGAATCCAAGTGGAAAAATACAATATTTGTGTATTTGGTTCCCTACTCTTAATATATCAGGACATGTCACTGGGAAACTATTTTTCAGTTGCGTTATTTTAAGATCACAGTAACGACATGGTGCCGGAAACAATCATTACTGTGAAATCCTAGGGCTTGGATCTCTCAACAATTTTGTCACCGATTGTAGAAAAAAGGTTGTAGTGTTTGGTTTTCTTCCAAACGCATGGATCTGAATAACTACATGAAGTGTTTTAGTCTGTGTATGTCATGATGTCCTGTTATGCTCAGCGTGGCAGTAAACCCTGACTTCCTTTATGGCACCAGTAAGCTACATTTGTATAGTGCACATTAAACAAGTCACATGATATTCAGTTGAAAACCTTTTTCCCAGCCACTGGCTCAGAAAGCTTAAAGTTTCAAATGCATCACCTTTCGGCTGATGTTTTTCTCACTGAGCAGAGGATAATATTTATCAACACAATTGCAAGACGATTTAGTCGGTTAAGTTAATATTCAATTCTGCAGTAATGCGGGTTTCAGGGTTTACATGGAGGTACGGGTATAGGTGTAATATTTGAACACTTTCTTCATCAATTTTGACTACAATTTTTGTCCCACACTGTGGGTTTGTAAACCCAGAAAGGGATACCTTATTAACTTTGAACTATTTTACAGTCCCAAAGGTTGGGAAATTGACCAAAACATTGCTGAAGCAAATGCTGCAACCTTACACCCATATCCCCTGCTCCCCTCTCCACCCAAACATTGATACCTGCATAAACAAACGCAATTGGCACTATCGACTGTAAACTTGAACTGCAGTCAAGGTCACAATTAACTCCTCTGCATCCTGTGTTTATGCACAAGGTACAGTCGCCCGCCAGGGAAGCTGTCAATTAACGGGGTTCTAAATTAAATTTATTATTCATTTAAAATATTTCGCCAATTCTGATTGGCTAAAAGCACACACATAATTCACCATAACCAGTTACTGGTGACCAAGTTTGGAAGAATTTTGTGTTTAACAAGGAAATGACATCAAAAATGCAGCCTTCTACAGGTTAATGAACTGTTACCCAAGAAGACCTGGCCCCGGTTGTTCAAACGTTGGATAGCGCTATCCACCAGATAAATCACTATCCAGCTGATAAGTATTAGGCAAACCGATTGCGTTATCCACTGGATAGATTTTTATCCGGTGGATAGCGGTATCCAACGTTTGAACAACCGGGGCCTGGGGATGAGGTTGAGTTGTTTTGGTTGTGAAAGCAAAATGGCCGACACTTCACTCGTTTCAAGAGTAAGAACTACAGCTGGAACTAGGTGAAGTAATGGCTAAAAACATAACAAAAACAGCATGAAGACAACTCGGAGGGCGACATCTGCTATTCGGAGAATATTTGCGGGAGCTGGACAAACCTAAATTATAAACGTATACTATCGAAGATGAACTTCACATCGATGGATCGATGGAGGTAAGCATGTTTTAGCTATGTTTTTAAACTAGGAATTATTTGGAATGAATAATAAACAATTATTGAATTCGGCTTTCGTATTTTATGAAGAATTATGGAGATCGCGGAGGGTGCTAGCCGCCTCGACATATGGCCTCGACGGATAACACCGTCCTAGCCTCGATCTCCATAATTTTTCATAAGATACTCAGCCTCTTTTCTACAGTGTCGGTCAATCCTGTCACTGAATTCATTCTAAGATGTATATATCATGTACTGAAAAGCTTTTCTTACCTTTTTTATTGTAGTTTCAGCGCTTGTGGTCACATTCACAAGAGGTTACTCTGTTCGCGTAGCTTGTTCGCGTTAGAATCAATGTACCCGTACACGAAGTAGTTACCGAGGAATGAGTACTCAGTCCCCTGGCCGTAAACATAGGCACGTATGACGTGCATGAACTTTTCGGGAAAATTGGGTCACCCCAAAAGGAAAGAAAAGCGTATTACAATATTGAGAACGATGGCCGTCTAGTAGAAGGCTCCTGGGTTAGTGAGATATCTCCTTAACGTAAACATAATTTGTACTCCTTTACTGTGCATTTGAGCCCGGCTTTATGAATGGACACCCGCTTAAGAGCCCATGACTGTAAATATCGAGAATCGCTGGCCAGGCTAAAAAAATCGAAAATTCTGATAATTTGTCAGAAAAACCCCTTTGGGGAACTATCTTCGAAAAAAATATTTTCAACTTTCAAGCATCTATAGTTTTCGAGAAAAAGAGGAAAAACGAGAATAGCGGTTTTTATCTAATTAATTATGCAAAAATTAGAGTAAAAATGACCTACTTTATCGCGTCTGTACCGAGGCAAGATTCAAAGCTATAAAACAGAAATATCTTCATTTAAAAGAATTCTATCTTTTTTTTCTATCCATGGTATGTTTTAAATCATAAACATGATTTTGAATTTTTTACCGTTTTTTAAACACTACCACGAAGCGCACTTTTTAAAATGGCTAAAAAATGAGCAACTTCAGAGGCAAAAAACTCACCTTGGTATGTGTGATACCTAGCCAAAATGTATACTAGGACAAAGCACAGCTCTTATATTAACAGAATATGAAATAAAAAATCTGGGTACTCCGGATTTGCCTTTGCAAAATAAAAAGTTTCGTGACCACCAGTGGCAAAATGTCACAAATTTGCATAAGTCAAATTTGTAGAGAAATGATGCCGCCTGATTTTTCTTTGTAGTCTCGGTACGTGGTATATTCGAAACGTAGGAGAAAGGATGAAAGCGACTTTAAATGAAGCTAAAATTAAGTAAAGGATCTGAAAAATTGTACCCTGCAAGCAGAGGCTTTTCCCTTGTGTTTCTCAGCGTTGTACTGCCATTCTCTTCGCGGTTTTGGCTGCTCGCGTTTTGTTTTGGTTGTTTCTGTGCCGAGGAAAAGACCTCTGCAGACACCCGTTTGGGATTCCTGTTGAGCATGCACGAGATGAAAATGCGGTTACCATGGAATTTCTGTGTCACGTGTCGGTAATACGATGCCGCCGCCGGAGTTTGCTCATGTATTCATGAGTCAATTTTCCCACGGGAATGACTCGCACTCGCCATGTTGATATTAGCGGGCTCACTTTTGCACAGCACACTAGTACATAAAAGATGAGCGAGTTGATAAAACCGGTTCCACAACCGGTTTAGTCATGTGATTACCTCCTAGATCTTGGAGGTACCTAAAGCGCATGCTCAACAGGAATCCCAAACGGGTGTCTGCAGAGGTCTTTTCCTCGGCACAAAAACAACCAAAACAAAACGCGAGCAGCCAAAACCGCGAAGAGAATGGCAGTACAACGCTGAGAAACACAAGGGAAAAGCCTCTGCTAGCAGGGTAGAAAAATTGATATTCCTGATAACAAATTGCTGTGAAGGTTAGTGACACAATGTAGCAAATTTGCATACAAATGCATCTGCATATTCCTATCGTACACAAGGACGCATTTCAATACTGTTAGCATCACGCAATATTTGAGGTTTGAAATAGCATAACCAAAAGAATAGCCAATGTTAGATGTTTTGTAATTTGTATGTTAGCTCTTCTTAATTGTACATTATAAAATTAAGGTTGTTCAGCAATTGTTGTTGGCTGTTGGAGTACTGTATTCTGCAATTGCGTGACCGTTGTCAAATTCATCACAGTCAGACTTTATTTTTACCGGGTACGATAAAAAAAAAATGTGAGCCTATGAAGTAGTGTGTACAGAAATACTATTCATGTCAGATAACTTAACTTTACTTTATTTACCTGAATGAATTTCACCGTCATACATCTTTCTTGGAGTGGGCACATGCTTTTATGGTACCGATAGTTCATTCGTCAAGGCATTTTGGGGGATTTGCCATTATAACACTATACATCATACCCTGTAAGTTTTCAAGCAACAAAAATCCGAAATAGTTAATTTTCTCAGTAGTTTTTCAAAGTTATACTTTGGTGAAATTGCCACGTCTCGCATATTAAAAATAACGTAAGTAAAGACGAGATTAAAGTAATCTCTGAAATTCTTCCTCCTGCTCTTTCTGCCTCTTCAAAGTTCGTGCGTTCAACACTATTAAGTCCAGACACGATTTCGAACACCCAAAGATGGTCAAAGATCGCCAAGTGGATCGACCTGTAATTGTGCCATTGATTAGTTAAAACCCTCATTGAACGGACCCTCACCGATCCTTGCAATTGTCCTCTCAATAGAAAAAGTAAATCAGATGGAGGGAGTACTGCCGACACTGGGGTCGTTTTGGTGTTTTTTTTTTAACCATGGATATCCTTCATGAACCCAGTTAGCTTTCCATTTATTCAACAAGGTTATAAACTGATCAAAATCAACAAGGATGGATTTTTTCACTGGTACCTCATTTAGCAAATTTTCACCTATCTTCATGTATCTTGAGAGAGTCACACAAACAAAAAAGCAACATTTGGGGTAAAAAAATCTACTTCCAATTTTTTTATTCACCTTCTATTCGCTACAGATTAATTAAATGTCCCTGAAAAATTAGCCAGCCAAAATTCCTTGCAAAACAAAGACAGTGGGAAGACGATCAAGTGCTGAAGCAACAGAAGAAGAAAGGCAAAGGGAAAAAAGAGAGCGGGAGAGAAAGATTGATATAGGTTCGTAAGAGATGTCCAAATTTTGGCTTCTGTGAACGCGCCAAAAAAGCTTAAATTAGTGTACGTCCAATTGAGCAGTCTTGTGCTGCAAATCTCTTTTTCAGCCATTCCCATATCAAGCTAAATGACTAGCCTGCATAACAGGCGTGCATGCTTTTGTCAGGCGAGCAAATGCAAGCGCGAAGCGAGTGAGGAGAGAGGGGTATGTCTGGGCGGAATGCAAAAAAACAATGTATGTGGACAGGCCGTTGTTTTTTCTGCGTCTTCTCCGTCGCGCTTGTCTGGCGCTTCTCACTCACTTCGCGCTTGCCTTCGCTCTCCTGCAAAAACGCGAAAAAAATAAAGCCTGTTATGCAGGCTACTAACTGGTTGAAAGCCGGACCACAAAGGAGGACTTAGTCAAAAGGCGGGGTTTTCTTCTACTAAAAAGCTGATATGGTCTTCATTTCGCATCAATTTAGTTCCAAAAATTATGGTCCAGTTTTTTTTTTATGTAAGGATGATATTTAGGCACTGAAACTGTTTCCTGTCGCGTTCTCTTGCTACTGATGGCCAGGATGGACATGGACTGAAAATTGGAAAAATTGGGCTATCTTTTTCAAGTTTAAATGCATCACCCAAAAAGATATTTTGGCTAGTGCTCCCTGATAAAACGATATCTTCTTCATACCCCACACGTAAATCTACACTGAACATTTTTTGACTGGGTGAAGGCAGTAAGTTATAGCACAGAATCAACCTAAAACAGCAAATATACTGATTTGGGGTCTTCTTGACAAGAACTGTCACAGGGAGCCCAGAACCCCCGCCTCACACATTGACAATCTGTAACCAGCTGTTGTCATGTTTCGCTCCTGCGGATATGTAATAAATAGATACTGTCATTAATTGGAGGGCCTGCTGCTAAGAGCGAAATATCTAAATATTGGATTTTTTTGCCTGGTATCACAAATGGCTAGAGCTAAAATTTTCATGGTCAAAATTCCAAACCAAGGAAAAAATGTTTTTCCGTAATTTTTTTGGTAACGGCACATGTTATTTAGCAATTACATAGTCCCCAGCCCCTCGCATAAGCCATAGCTAAACATCAGTTCTATCGCATAACTCTTCTTCCCCTTTGTCTGAAGTTCTTTCCTTCTTTACTTTGGGAAACGGTTAGGCGTAAATAAAACCGCCGATGCCACTTACTTACCTCGTTCTGTTATTTAGCTCCTTGGTCGCTATCAACTACCCTGCGAGCAGGAGCAGAGGCCCTTCGATCTTCCTAGATAAGCCGGGAAGAGGAAGAGAAGGGTAACTATCAACTAAACAATGATTCGATCGGACGTTCCGGTGTGAAGGCACGAGCTGGGACATTTTGGGTACTGACGTTAATACTCCTAAGCAAAAGGTAGGTATTTCTTTAAACAAAACTCGGGTCTGCTGTAAACTGAAAAACGTAGTCAAGTTACGCTTTTACTCTACGTCGCCTGACTGCCCGGTTAATAAACGGTACTTACGTCGATATAAGTTCGTTGCACATACTGCGATAGGCCAGGGGCGTCAAGGATGACCTTTCTGATACTTCTCTTTTCAAGATGATGCTACGTTTTGCAAGCACTCGACATGGTGGGAGTTGGTTAGAGTAGCTCAAAAGCGGTGAACAAGGAGTCTTATCTTCCATGGACAAATCCTGGTCGCATCGTCGTGATAGGTGGTCTATTTCGTTGGAGTACAGTTGAACCTCCATGTGCGACCACCTATCCAAAACACCAAAACCCACCCAGTTAAGTCTTACAGCTGGAGTCTCTCCTGTAAGCGCCCGCGACCACTAATTGGTACTGACTGTTTAATGATTTTACATTGTTTTTAACCTTTTGTAAGCGACCACCTGACGAGTTTTCTGATCTCTTGTGGTAGGAACAACAACAACATGGAACTGCACATATCGTAGCTTGGATATTGCATGCAATAAATTGTCTTCCTTGAAGTGGATGTGTCCAGTTTTCTTCTCAAAGAAACCTCCTGTAGTTTGTGGTTTGTGGTTCGGTTCTCGTAAGAGACCACCTCCCGTTAGCGACCATTAAGTCTGCGCATTTTGGGTGGTCGCTTTCGGGAGGTTCGCCTGTAGACTCCTTTTCCAGTTCTTCGGTGGCGTCGGTTGGAACTTGTTTTGGTTCATGGGTTTCGCGTATAGATTTACACACTAAGGCGCGGTGCTGGCAGGCGGTACAACTCCGCGATGAACTTTCGGAGGAGAGAAACCGCTGGACCGTATGAACTACGATCACGTAGCTGTTTCCTAGGGCCTTTGGTAGCTGCCTAATTATACCTCTATTTGTGAAAAAGCAAAAAAAAAATAACCAAGGGACGGTTTGTTGTTTGTAATACGCAGTAAAAAAATCAGATTTCAACATCTCCTGACAAGAAAATGCTAACATTTAGTGCGTGACTGACAGGCATGCACAGTTAGTATCCCTTCTTTCTGAAAAGAAAATAAACTACTGAGAAACAAATGATGTTGCGAACAACGCATTGTCTGTTCAAAGCAAAGTTTCGATAGAATTTCATAAGGAGGAAAAAAAATCAGTAAAAGAAGGCGGAGCTGCACGAGACGTCGTTGCGTGACATTGTTACTTTGACTGTTAGTTTATGACTTCCTCTCACGCAGTGTATCCCGTTCGCAAAAAACCTCCTTCAAAACAAAATTTCAAGGAAATTGTCCCTACCTATTTTAGATATACCGGAGGCGAATTTACGATGATACAGATGGATGCTGATACAAGGAAGTTAGGAAAAGAAACGAGAGACATGGGATATAGTTTGCATAATAATTCAGCGCTTTTATATATCGCTTCTTCGAGGTCGTTTTTTATTATTTTTATTTTTTGAACGGTTAATTACTCTGATATTTTAACATAAACTTTATCAAAAAACGTTTTCTTGCTTCGTGATGTTTCCGAACATTACATGCTGACCCTGAATTGAAACAAAACCGTCTGCCGCAACATTTCTCTACAAATTTGACTTATGCAAATTTGTGACATTTTCCACCAGTGGTCACGAAACTTTTTATTTTGTGAAAGCGAATCCGGAGTACCCAGATTTTTTATTTCATATTCTGTTAATATAAGAGCTGAACTTTGTCCTAGTATGCATTTTGGCTAGGTATCACACATACCAAGGTGAGTTTTTTGCCTCTGAAGTTGCTCATTTTTTATCCATTTTAAAAAGTGCGCTTCGTGGTAGTGTTTAAAAAACCATAAAAAATTCAAAATCAAGTTTATGGTTTGAAACGTACCATGGATAGAAAAAAAAGATAGAATTCTTTTAAATGAAGATATTTCTGTTTTATAGCTTTGAATCTTGCCTCGGTACAGACGCGATAAAGTAGGTCATTTTTACTCTAATTTTTGCATAATTAATTAGGTAAAAACCGCTATGCTCGTTTTTCCTCTTTTTCTCGAAAACTATAGATGCTTGAAAGTTGAAAATATTTTTTTCGAAGATAGTTCCCCAAAGGGGTTTTTCTGACAAATTATCAGAATTTTTGATTTTTTTAGCCTGGCCAGCGATTCTCGATATTTACAGTCACGGGCTCTTAATACCGTTATGATTCGATTTAGCGCCCTGGGCGCTTAATAGCGCTGCGCCCAGTTGCTAAATATAGATAGACCCCCTACGTGACTCAGACAAGCTTGGCAGTCATCTCAAAGGCTTTGTATGTGAGGGATGCGTTTCTGACAAGAAAATAATTTATAAAATCGCAAACGAACGGTTTTTTAACATTTTAAAGCCTCATTATGGGAACGTTAAGGCAGTACTGCTATAGCGCGTGAAAATCAGACCCGTATGTTTCAAATGAGGGCTTAAAATCTGATATTTAGGCGACTCAGTAGCCTCTTTGCAGATCAATGAAATCCGATGGTTGGACTTTGTCGCACAAACAAGACAAAGAATACTGCCAGTTATTCGTCCAAAACAAAGACTGCTGAAGAAAAATGTATTTACATTCGGCGGAGCTAAACGTAGTGGCAGTGACAGAGAATGTAAATACTTTCCTATTGGTATGAACGCACGTGAGCCGCTATGGCGCTAATTGACTCTATTGTTATAGGTATATAAGGTTTTGACAGTTGTAATGTATTCATCTCAGCTCTCGAATTATAAACTTTTATTTATATATCTTATATTATTCATCTTTCGATTTATTTTTCACCTTTAACCCCCAGAGGTTGTGCGACTGCATCGGTTGGGGAATACGTTTCCAATTTTTTCCCATAATTTGGGTTTTTTGGGTTTTCGTATCAGGCGGCACACGTGAATAGTTTAGCCTGAGTGACTAGGACTGGCTATATTTAGGAATATTTGTATATTATTCTTTAGTTATGATGTTGCACTTTGTATGTTATTCGGACGGCATTAAACACTCAGGCTCCACAGTTCGAGCTGCACACCCATTCCCGTCTCTTAGTCGTGAATATAAATAGGAAAATAGTTCATTTGTGGCCTTTCTTCGTATCAGAAGCCTGTGGCAAGATTTTAAAGGGCCCTAAACTGACAAAAGCAATTTTTTTTAGCTACCAGTTGTGCGGCCAGGTATGCAGGCCCCGATTCATCCATACACGGCCTTTTCTGATATTCCCTAAACTATTTGTAGTCTTATATGTGATACTATGTGGATTCAGTCAAATGGTCCACAAGTTTTTCCAGAAGAGAGGTTTACTTCTTCTACATTTTATAATTGAACTAGGGGTGCACCTGGATTACTCTATCGATTATAATAATCTAACGGCCTGAAACAAGTAAATAAGGGCGCTTTCGTTGCCTCTATAAAATTTATTCTTTCCAACTAATCGCCAGCCAAACCAGTTCTTTGTCTACGCCATTTTTGGCACCCTTACCTCAAGGGAGGGCGTTTACTATTTACAGGGCTCTTATTCGGGAAAAGACGCATATTTCTTTTTTTGAGAAACAACCGAATGTTTAAAACAAAATGTTAGAATTAGTTTAACAAGGGACAATAACAGAAACTGTAACATAAAGATGAACCTCGACTTTTAAAAGTTGGGAATATAAATATACCTCGTTACGATCCTGGCTAACACGAAAATCTCTTACTGCAACAAAGGATCGCTGTTATTTTTTCAAATCCGCAACAAGTTCGCTTTTAATAGAAGGATAACTTGTGAGCCTTACCAAAAAAATTTGGACGGCAGCCATTTATTTTTTACAGGTCACGATTACTGGTCACTGTCTTATTGAGTAATGATAGTTAATAAAACCAGACAGTTTCTGGTAGACACTTCACCCTAAAGGGGCTTTCTGACCTTTTACTGACTTCCAAAGGGGAAAATAAAGTTTTTCTTTCCCCATCCCGTTCAGGCAATGTTGTGCTGCTGTTTGAACTACCTATAGATAACACCCCAACTTTGATCGGTGGGGAGGGGGAGGGTGTCGAATTTTTAGTTCTCTTGTTGATACCCTAAATGAATACAATGCCTCAACAATTTTGTCGCTAATTGTAGAAAAAAGGTTGTAGTGTTTGATTTTCTTCCAAATGCATGAATCTGAATACCTAAATGACGTTGTTTTTGTCTGTGTATGTCATGATTTCCTGTTATGCTCAGTGTGGCAGTAAACCCTGACTTTCATTAGTATTAGTTACACTTGTGCAGTTCACATTGAACAAGTCTGATAGTATTTAGGTTAAACCCTTGTCTCTTTTTCTTCTTGGCACTGGCTCAGAAAGTTTAATTGTTCAATGCACTGCCTTTTGGCTGATGCTTTTACCCACTGAGCAGAAGAAAATATATATTTACTATTTTTGTACAATTGCAAGTAAGACGATTTGGCCAGTTTGGTTAATATTCATTTCTACAGTAATGCATGTTTCAGATGTTTAGATGGAGGTACACGCATTGGCGCAGTTTTTGAACACTCTCTTTAATTTGCTTCCCGTCTGGGGACTTCAACCACAATTTTTTCCCACACTTTGGATTTGTAAACACTGTTGTACAGTCCTAAAGGTTGGGAATTTGCACGTTGTGCCCGCATCCCCTGTTCCCCTCTCCATCCAAACATTGATATCTGCATAAACAAAAGCGATTGGATGAAAATGTGCGCGCACAAAGGAAGCTCCCTTGCCGTTCATCACCAGTCGCTCGCCTCTACTTTGGGAAAAATTAAACGAAGCGCCTGAAAGAGGAGGAGGCTGCTAAGATGTCAGTTTGAGAAAACGCAACAAAAGGATCACGAATTATGTTCAGGAAATTCCCAGAATAAAACTGAAGGTTTTTATCACCCAGAGTTCTTGACTAGTAAGTTGTAATGACTGCTAATTACCTTAGACTGACCTAATCTTTCATACAGAAATAAAAAGGAGCCATTCCCGTTGAAGTCCTCAATTTTTCTTTCAGGCTTCTCTTAAGCAATTGCATAAACGTCGTTCACAACTACACGGATCCTTCTTCACTTGATTTCATTTACGCACTTCTCATACGCGATTTACGTCATATATAATTGAAAAGACTTGAATCAATAGCTATCATAAAATTATGAACGAGACAATACATATGTTGCAGAAATACAGCTTTTAAAATACAGTAAAAATTTAAGAGCGGGTCTACTCTTTTAGGAGTGGCTTGTGTCACAAAAAATCTTAAAAATGAAAGATAGATAAATAAAAGCGCGCTGATCACTGACGTAACAATAAAACATAAACCAAAGTGTGCTGATCACTAACGTAACAATAAAAGATAAAACAAATTAAAGTGCGCTGACCAGTAACGTTACAAAAAAACATAAAGCAAAGAGCGGTGATCACTAACGTAATCAAAGAAAGACTATCGTCAACTCGTGGGTACGTTGTTTAGAAAATAATCAATTAGTTATCACCTCTGCTTTTCCCACAGTAATTTTTAGGAAATGATAGAAATTCAGATTATAAATATACTATCCTTGTTCTGGAAACACAATACTTTTCTTGCTGCACGAAGTGCCGAGTAAAAAAATGGAAAATTTCCGTGTTTTATACCGATCTTGCGACCCTTCAGTCTTTTGGTTTGCGGTCTACAGAATGTGTGATTTGGTAATTTATCAATGGAGCAATGACCTGCACTCTTGACCTGTGGAATGTGACCCGTACTACGAAACGACTAACGAAACTGTAACGCGAACAAAATAACCCATTTTTTCAGAGGTTTTCGATGGGTTTTGATGTTCTAACGACAAAGACATCTCCTCTGGACCCTGTGGCTATACTTAACCGATTTAAAAAACGACTCGAACCAAATTTAAGGCTAATTGAAATCAGGTTACTGACAGTAAAAAACAATGTAAACACATTTCATGGCAATGAAAGAACATATGCGAAACAAAGTCAACACAACTCCTCCGCGAAATAGGACGCAAGACATAAGCTTATGTTTTCTTATCTCGATTTCTGCTGTTATTTTAAAGCTAATGCTCAAAATCACATCCATTTCCCCCCGTGATCTTAAGGAGTCCTTATAAAGAAGAAAAAGAAGTGCCTTTATTTATTGTACATTCATTCTTACACATAACCTACTACATTACAACAAGATATGAAATCAAGCCAGCGTCGAAGTTGAAGGAGTAAAAGAGCAAATGCTCGTCTTCTCGTCAAGTTTAACGCCTGGACGAGTCAAAGGCTCTTGAATCGTACTAATGTGAAAGATTCCTGCGTGTCTTAAATTTGGTAAGACCTCTATCCTCTGACCGTGCTGTAGCGCACGATGCACGCTCTCGGCGAGGAACTTGATGCCACCGAACTTCTGCGAGCGCGTGCTTCTTTGGAAACGATAGATCTTCGCACTCTCGAATTCGGACCCGATTAATTACGAAAACGTCTACTACGAGTGAGCAAATGACTCATTTGCATATCCCTGTCCCTGCAATAACTCTTGGTATGCTCGCGCGTACCCACGAGTTAAAAATGAAACATAAACCAAAGCGCGATGATCACTTACAAAACAATGAAAGATAAACCAAAGGGCGATGATCACTAACGTAACAATGAAAGATAAACCAAAGTATGATTTTCACTTACCCAACAATGAAAGATAAACCAAAGCGCGATGATCACTAACGTAACAATGAAAGATAAACCAAAGCGCGATGATCACTAACGTAACAATGAAAGATAAACGAAAGCACGATGATCACTAACGTAACAATGAAAAATAAACTAAAGTACGATGCTCACTTACGAAACAATGAAAGATAAACGAAAGCGCGATCATCACTAACGTAACAATGAAAGATAAACCAAAGTGTGATGATCACTAACGTAACAATGAAAGATACACCAAAGCGCGATGATCACTAACGTAACAATGAAAGATAAACCAAAGCGCGATGATCGCTAACGTAACAATGAAAGATAAACGAAAGCACGATGATCACTAACGTAACAATGAAAGATAAACTAAAGTACGATGCTCACTTACGAAACAATGAAAGATAAACGAAAGCGCGATGATCACTAACGTAATAATGAAAGATAAACCAAAGCGCGATGATCACTGACGTAACAATGAAAGATAAACCAAACCAAAAATAAAAGAAAGCGTGATGATCACTAACGTAACAATGAAAGATAAACAAAAGCGCGATGATCACTAACGTAACAAAGATAAAGGAAAGCGCAATGATCACTAACGTAAAAATGAAAGATAAACCAAAGCGCGATCATCACTGACATAACAATAAAAGATAAACCAAACCGCGAAAATCACTAACGTAACAATGAAAGATAAACCAAAGCGCGATCATCACTAACGTAACAATGAAAGATAAACCAAAGTGCGCTGATCACTAACGTAACAATGAAAGATAAACCAAAGTACGATGATCACTTACGAAACAATGAAAGATAATCGAAAGCGCGATGATCACTAACGTAACAATGAAAGATAAACGAAAGGGCGATGATCACTAACGTAACAATGAAAGATAAACGAAAGCGCGATGATCACTAACGTAACAACGAAAGATAAACCAAAGTGTGCTGATCACTAACGTAACAATGAAAGATAAACCAAAGTGCGATGATCAATTACGCAACAATGAAAGATAAGCCAAAGCGCGATGATCACTAACGTAACAATGAAAGATAAACGAAAGCGCGATGATCAATTACGCAACAATGAAAGATAAAGCAAAGCGCGATGATCACTAACGTAACAATGAAAGATAAACCAAAGTACGATGATCACTTACGCAACAATGAAAGATAAACGAAAGCGCGATGATCACTAACGTATCAATGAAAGATAAACGAAAGCGCGATGATTACTAACGTAACAATGAAAGATAAACCAAAGAGCGATGATCACTAACGTAACAATTAAAGATAAACCAAAGAGCGATGATCACTAACGTAACAATGAAAGATAAACGAAAGCGCGATGATCACTAACGTAACAATGAAAGATAAACCAAAGCGCGATGATCACTAACGTAACAATGAAAGATAAACCAAAGCGCGATGATCACTAACGTAACAATGAAAGATAAACAAAAGCGCGATGATCAGTAACGTAAGAATGAACGATAAACCAAAGTCCGATGATCACTTACGCAACAATGAAAGATAAACCAAAGCGCGATGATCGCTATAGTAACAATTAGTATAAATGTCATTAACACGACAATTGCTCAAACGGTAGTCACTATGAAATTGATAAAGTTGACGAAGTGTTATTGTGGGAAAAGATAAAGCTTGAAGTCAGAAATCTTTGTATTAAATACTCAAAGACTAAGATAAATGAAATAAAAAAAAAAGACACTGTTGAAAAGAAAGTATTCGCTCTGGAAAAGCATCTAGGTATCAATTTAGCTATAACAAAACTGCTGTTAAAGAACAACTGATGCATAAGAAAAAGAAATTGGAAACTATAATTTAGTATAAAACAAAAGGTGCGATAATTTGATTTATTTTCAGCGCTCTGTTTTATATATGCTAGAAAGGTGTAGCGAGGTTTCGGGATTAAAAGTTAATTGCTTGGACTGGTTCTTGGTTCTTCTAATCAAATCTTCTGCCCTGATAAAAAGCTAACATGGGCAAATGGTAAAATTAAAGTTCTTGGGGTTTGGTTTGGTGGAGATCAGCAAAAAAATCTCAGAATAAATTACGATCGGGAGAAGATCAGAAATGTGAAGAACTTTTCGCGTTTTTTAGAAAAAAATTAGTTGTTTAGGTCTTACAGGGAAAGAAGGAGATATTTAGGTTGGTCATTGTTTATTCTAAGCCACATTTGACCACAACTTAGCTCCGCTCATCCTTTGATGGGAAACAAAGCTACATCCACTCTGATGGAAAGCTACAGATGGTCTCCGCCATCTTATTTATATTTAAAAAAGCATATAAATATATTCTGAACAGTGTAAGAAAACTCATTTCTTTGGAAAGAGCAAAGGGTATTGACTGTAAGGACATGACTTCGTTTTGCTTTAAGGTGGCTGAACACAGTTTTGGGGGCGGTCAGCGGTAACTTGCGTGACGGCGCTTGTTTTGAATTAGACAAACAAACATGGCGGCGAAAAAGCAGTGGTACACAAAAGACGATTTCTCAAAATGTACTCGCCAAAATTTTGTGATATTTGGCAGAATTTTTACTTTTATCGTACCTTCAATAATAAGAACTTTAAAATGGAAGTTGAGCAGACGAATTTTGTGACACATTTAATAATTACAGTACAATCATATTATTGATTATCTAAAAACCCGTCTGTTAAAATTTGGTCAAATAAGTTTCGAATGGTAACGATTAATCATAGTACGCTGTGTGCAAGTTTAAAGGAAAATCTAATGAGCGAATTTTATTTAAACAGAGCAAAAGTGAAATTTTAAGCTTGTATTCAATCGTTCATGTTGCCATGGAAACAACGAAAACGTCACATTTTACTTCCTAGTCAAAATCTTTTATCAGTATATTTTTTACTTGCCAAGTTTCAGCTTGTGAGCTGCAACCTTTCTCTGGCCATGATTTGGCAAAGGACATATACTCACAAACTGCCAAAACTGTGTTCAGCCACCTTAAAGGAATATTTTTATCCTTTAGGAAAAACAGTAGACTCGTAGTTCTTTGGTCCATCAAGCGATAACTTCGGAGTCGCTCTTCACCACAGAGCAGCTTCTTTTTTTCCAAGGGAGGCTAAGGAGAGGGATAAGTCACTATTTCTTAATTATTGTTATTGACTGTCTACTTATTACTATACTTGTCAGTGAACTTTTCAGCAAAACAGATTTATGTTCTCTGGAATGATTAATATAGTAGAAAACGAAGTCATGTTTACAGTTAAAAGACATTAAAAGAGAAAAAGACAAAACATAACTTGACAAAAGCTAAAGACAGAAATGTTTACAAGCCATCTTTAGCTACATGCCTCATATGAATTTCATAATGTTGAAGAAGAAGAGATTCACTACTCATCTCCTCTTGACAAATCTAACAGCTGTGTTTCTCAATGATGTCTCGTTGCTGGTCTTCCATATGACTGTTTCCAGTCTCTCTCTGTGACAGTGTGCTGTCAATTATGTTACTTCCTGCTCTCTTACGATTATAAAGCACGCGTTAAAACGAACCTTTCGTACTGTCACATTTATGCAACATTTTTCTACTGCGGACTTGTCACATTGTTAATATTTATAAGGCTTTTCGCCAGTATGAGCTTTTCCATGAACCTTTAGGTTTCCTGCTTCACTAAAATATTGCATTCATAAGGCTTTTCCCCAGTGTGAAGTCTTTTATGATTTGTTAGGTGTCCTGCTACACTGAAACACTTACCACACTGTTCACATTCGTAAGGCTTTTCCCCAGTGTGAACTCTTTCATGAATCCTAAGGCTTCTTTCTTCGCTAAACCGCTTGCCACACTTTTTACATTCGAAAGGCTTTTCCCCAGTATGAACTCTTTTATGACGCGTTAGGTGCCTTGCTTGGCTAAAACACTTGCCACACTGTTTGCATTCATAAGGCTTTTCCCCAGTGTGAACTCTTTCATGACTCGTTAGGCCTCCTGTTCGGCGAAAACGCTTTCCACACTGTTTACATTCATAAGGCTTATCCCCACTATGAACTCTCTCATGATACATTAGGTTTCCTGCTTCGCTAAAACACTTGTCACATGCACTGTTTACACTTGAAAGACATGGACTGCCTCTTCCTTTACACCCTTTCAACATAAAACAGAGACATTATTTTTTCATCTTTCTAAAACAAGATAATCCAGCTGGATTAAAGACGCACTGTCATGAGCTAACGACAAGACCAAAAATAAACTATTTTTGCACGTACAATGTAAACATTATTTTCAAAAGATATTCTTGTTTTTGTACACTGCAGTTAACTGTCTCATAGCGACCACTTCTCGCTGCAACTTCACAAATGACTATTTTGTTTCTCTGTCAAAAAATGTTTCAACAATTCTCTCGTAAGTCAGCACTACATGTACCTAAAATTATTTCCTTAAAGGACGGCAACCACATTTTGAGCCAAGAATTTGACATATTCTTTTGATAGCTACCAACCCGCACAATCACGTATTATTGTAAGAAAACTGTTGCTCAAATGTCACAAAACTTATTTTATTAACAGCACCGACCAAGAAAGCTTACAGATTATAGCAGTTGACTTTTAAAAAGATGTCTTTAATACGATCTGTAGGTAAGAAAGTGGATTGTTACTTTCATGCAAAATGTTAAGCACTAAGCTTCATCAGTTCTGAGCGCTATTCGATGTCAAACATTATTACATTGTCTATTTGCCTCATTCTAACTTGTAAGGTAATAACGAAGTATAAACATAGGCACGTTTTACGTGCATGAGCTATTTTGAATGCTCTAGTGTAACAGAAGCAATCGACAATCTACTGTTTAATCCCAAATCAAGGCTATGTTTTGCGCGAAATTGGGTATCGCTGACTATTAATGAAAACGAGAACCGCTGCGCATAGCTGATTCGTTCCTCCTTCTACAGACTCACTTTTCTTTGTCTTTCCTTCACACATCTGGTGCAAAATAAACAAATTGTTAAAGTACTATGAATATCAACTCACCAAACATTGCTTAGAGGGAAGGCTCGAAGGTTTCAAGATTACCGTTTCGAATTAAGTTACGCAACTTTACTGATAAAATAATATACGTTTCCATAACTATCATAATTCTTAAGCAGCAAGCATGTATCATGTTCCTCACCTAATTCTTGTTTTTTTTTTGGCCGATCGAAAAAGGTCTGTTGAACTTTGTAAGCGAGAGAATAAAGCTTGTTTACAGGATAAACAATACTCGATACAAATTCCAAAAAATAAGCAGCCTTTCAAACACCGAAAACCACAAGTCATACGCCGCATACTTTCGAATTAAAGTCCATATCTAAACATCAATTATTGTTTCATTCGAAAAGCTTTGAAAATATATCATCTTTTATATTCTACCTGCACTGGAAGCAGGTGAAACACAACTTATAAATAAGTGCGTTGCACCGTTCGCGATAGCCAAATCGGTCACGAATGTCTTGAAGCAGCATCCACACTAAAATATGAACCCTTAAACAGCTGCATCACTGTTCACAGCGTTTGAATCATGAAGATATTTTATGTAAAGCTTCCAAACACCTGTACCGGTAATAAAACACGAAAAAATTGTGAAGAATCAAGATGGCGGTCTCAAAGTGCCCTTGTTCGACCTTTACCAATGCCATCCTAATGCACCTATCATGTAAAGCCGGCGGGGGGGGGGGGGGGGCAGGGCATGGGGTGGGGATTTGATTGTCTTTGTTGTCCCTGGGGTAGGGCATTTAACTGATCTTGTTCTCCCGGGGGAGGGGATATTTGAATCTTTCTTCGCCCGACGTGGAGATATTTGACTGCCGACTCGGACGAAAAAGACTGAGACCGAACATATGTTTCCCGCTTCCACGCTTCACGCATGCGCCATACGGTTTGAAAAGATCAGGAGTTACTCGAATGGGGTCGCTCATTTCGTGATTTTTTGGGTAAGACAGTTCTTCATATTTACCGTTAGCAAACGTACCAGAATGTTTGTACTGTAGGTGAAAAGTAAATTGTTCTTCATTAAATTTAAAAAATGGTTCAGTTCATAAAAATAGAAAGTGACTAAGTTGGGATCGCGAAAATGACATATTTTTCCAAAGGTGACTAAGATGGGGTCTATAATTGGTCACAGAATAGACTACAATTGGGGTAGGGGCTCTGAGAGGCCAGCGGCACATACCCAGCAAAAATTTACCCAAGTACCCCCCGGGGTCATAGTACCTTCAACTTTATTGGCTCTTGCAACAAACATCCCAACATACAAAGATACAAAGACACAAAGATGCATACGCTCACCACTGACATATGAGCTCTTTTTTCAAAATAGCCCAAAAAAGCATTTTGATAAATGAGCATGCGCTGAGCCATGAACCTGTTCCTTTAAAAACTGAATCACTGGATAACGCAATTCTAGAGCCCTGATTGGCTTAGCCCCGGCCTCAAAATTAACGCTCGCACACTCGCAAAATGCGAGTGATTTTGATAATCAGCGGAGATTTTTCAACTCGAAGGAATGCTATCACCGTGTGAAACGGGAGAGAAAAAGGACAATTTTGACGTATTTCATATTTTTGGATAGAAGTCTTTCTTAAAGAAGCTTTAGGCTAGCTAAAAGCTTACGAAGGAACCACCTTCATGCACAACCTTTCAAGTTAATGCGAGACTGTGTGTAAATGTATTGCCGTACGTAAATATAATTTTCTCCATTCTTTTTTTTTGTTTTGTGTACAATATCTTTGCTGTTATTAACGATTCTAAATATCATTCCTTTAACTGAAAGGACGTTTCAGTCGCAAATGTTGACTTTTTTTAGAAAAAGCAGTTCAGTCTCCAGTTTTCTATAGCCCGCTTCAGGTTTACGGTTTTCAGGTTTATAATAATTTCTGCATTTGGTTCGGTACATGAAAAGTTCGGCGTCTCAATCAAAGACGTTCCAAATTCACTCCAGAGGCGAAATTCCCTATTAGGCTTGGCGAAAAGAACGGCTGAGCCTTTCCAAATTGAAACAGGCGTTCTTAATTGATACAGACGCCGAACTTTTCGTGTACCTAATTTATGTATTAGGTTCGGCTCATGAAAAGTTCGGCATCTGAACCGGGCCTTACTTCATCGGCCATCGTTGATCACATTATTTGGGCCTTGCCCAAATACAGTAAACGGGCCAGCATGTTTAGATTCAAAGTTGCAATAGGTATGGAATACGTACGAACGTAAACAAGACAGCCGCGCGCTGCGTCACTCACAACACAGCAGTTTATCTTCGTTACATACGAGCTACAATAGACGCACGGCAAACTAATCGACAATAAAGAACAAACTATTAAGTAATTTAAATTTTCCCTTTGAAAAATAATCGTTCTCGCAGCACACGGTGTAAATGGTTTGACTTATTGCCAAGAGTTTGACAATATTTTTTCTCTCAGATGTAGAGCGCCAAAGAAATTGTCACGCAAAATTCCATGATCTTGTGGATGAGATAATTAAGGGTAACCGTTGAATGATGCACAATTTCATTGCATATTTTTGGAAAAGGAGGTGATTTCTTAAAATCTTATGGAGCAAAATGACCTCATAAACAAAATGCATTCTTTTATGGTCGAGGGGCAGAGTCCAACGTCTTCACGTGCATATTTTGAAAACCCTTAAGTTAATTAGATTAAGGGCCTGTTTACATAGAAGCAGGGGACCCCTGGTAAGTGAGGTAACTCGCTAAGGTGGGGTAACCCGCCTGTCCATATAATCTCTTATATGTTGACCCCATCATATCATGTAAAGGTGAACAAATTGCAATGAGAGATTATATGGACAGGCGGGTTACCTCACCTACCCGGGGTCACCCACCTCCATGTAAACAGGCCCTTAGTCGTGTTCTCTCATACACGAACCAGAGATGGCAAATTCCAAAGCTTTCATGTGCAAACTGCGTGACAATACAACTCACAGTAAGGGCCTGATCACATGAGCCGGGAAAGCAATGTGCATGATCAGTGTGTTACCCACTGTCTTCTTTCTCGCTTGGTTCATTCGCTGGGCTACCTGGCAAGCGTGATTACTTGGAAAATTTCCCCCCGGGATCCCAGCATCACAATACTGGGAACCCAGCTAACCGGACTGGCTCGGTTGTCATGTAATCGTTAATTTGATTTTTCTTGCGTTTAACTAAGCTGCTGGGATCTCTGCAAAGCAAGCCAGCCCAAGTCATGTAATCAGACCCTTAGTTCTATAGCCAGATTTTACGTCCTCCCCTTGATCACACCGATTTTTCAGAGCTCCGAGCACACACAAAATTTCAGCACCCCTCTTTAATGAACTTTTGGCCTCATCCATGTTCACTAAAACAAATATCAAAATATTATAAAAAAAATTACACACAAGCCTAGTACATCGACAGCCAAATAGACGCTCCCACAGTGTCTTGTTTGTACTATTTTCCACAACAAGACTGGGTATGACATGCAATTGCATCTGAGGTACAAAAGTTGGGAATATAGAAACAGAAATATATTGTTCGTGCACACAAATATTACCTGCGCGTTTGACAGCTTTTTACACTGAGGATGAGCTAGTTTCCTCTGCAAATAAACTAATTTTACAGAAAAAGGAAAGGTTGTGAATTTCAAGAATTTTTCAATACCTGATAAAGAAATCAAGTAGTTTTCAAGGACCTAAGCCGAATTCAAGGACTTTTCAAGACGGCTAGTAAAATTTAAGACCTTTTCACGATTGTACAAGCGATGGAACTCTTTCATGTCTCAATAGGATACCTGACCGGCAAAAACACTTGCCTCACTGTTTACATTCATAAGGTTTTTCCCCACTGTGAACTCTTTCATGAATTGTTAGGCTTTTCCCCAGTGTGAACTCTTTCATGAATCCTTAGGTATCCCCCTCTGCTAAAGCACTTGCCACAATCTTTACATTCATACGGCTTTTCCCCAGTGTGGACTCTTTCATGATTTCTTAGGTTTCCTGCTTGACTAAAACACTTGCCACACTGTTTACATTCATAAGGCTTTTCCCCAGTGTGAACTCTTTTATGATCCCTTAGGTGTCCTCCTCGGCTAAAACGCTTACCACACTGTTTACATTCATGAGGCTTTTCTCCAGTGTGAACTCTTTCATGAATCCTTAGGTATCCTCCTGTGCTAAAGAACTTGCCACAATGTTTACATTCATACGGCTTTTCCCCAGTGTGAACTCCTACATGAATCCTTAGGTATCCTCCTGTGCTAAAGCACTTGCCACAATCTTTACATTCATAAGGCTTTTCCCCAGTGTGAACTCTTTCATGATTCCTTAGGTTTCCTGCTTGACTAAAACACTTGCCACACTGTTTACATTCATAAGGCTTTTCCCCAGTGTGAACTCTTTCATGAATCCTTAGGTATCCTCCTGTGCTAAAGCACTTGCCACAATGTTTACATTCATACGGCTTTTCCCCAGTGTGAACTCCTACATGAATCCTTAGGTATCCTCCTCTGCTAAAGCACTTGCCACAATGTTTACATTCAAAAGGCTTTTCCCCAGTGTGAACTCTTTCATGTCTCCTTACGTTTCCTGCTTGACTAAAACACTTGCCACACTGTTTACATTCAAAAGGCTTTTCCCCAGTGTGATCTCTTTCATGAGTCTTTAGGTTTCCTGCTTGGCTAAAACACTTGCCACACTGTTTACACTCATAAGGCCTCTCTCCAGAGTGAACTCTTTTATGAATCCTTAAGGTATCTGCTTGGCTAAAACACTCCTCACACTGTTCGCATTTGTAAGGCTTTTCCCCAGTGTGAATTCTTTCATGTTTCTTTAGGGTTCCTGATTCGCTAAAACATTTGTCACACTGTTTACATTCATATGACTTTTCCCCAGTGTGAACTCTTTCATGTCTCCTTAGGGCTCCTCCTCTGCTAAAACACTTGCCACACTGTTGACATTCATAAGGCTTTTCACCAGTGTGAACTCTTTTATGATCCCTTAGGTGTCTTGCTTGGCTAAAACACTTACCACACTGTTTACATTCATGAGGCTTTTCTCCAGTGTGGACTCTTTGATGAACTGTCAGGTGTACTGTTTGGCTAAAACACTTGCCACACTGGTTACACTTTAAAGACATGGAACTCAGCTTCTCTAATCTTGCACTCTTTGAACATAAAATTAGGACATTATCATTCAACCTTTTATTTCATTAAATCCAGCCAGAAACTCTTGAGAGGATAATAGTTTCTGGACCAGCTGGTTTAGAGTCACTGCTATGAGAAATTGACAATAAGCAGGGCAGCAGGTAACAATTTAAATTTTTGCAGCAAGGATCTTTAAACCGACCTCTTTGCAGTCCAGATAAAGAGGTTTTGAGACAAGGAAACACCAGGTGTCTAAGTGGAAAGCCAGAACCAGGGGGGCATTGGGATTTTCGGTTTTGCAGTTTTGGCTATTTTTTAGATCGGTTTTTGTTGCAAAAGACCTCGGTTTTTTGGTTTTGGGGGTCATTGCGGTTTGCAGATTTTTCCTTTTTTTAGCATCTGGTTTTCGGTTTTCATGAAAAATACTAGCAGTTTTTTGGTTTTGGTACGCGATGTGGTTTTTGGTTTTTCCTATTTTGTCCTATTTTGGGTTCCGGTTCCTGTTCGATTTGAGCAGCACTTGATCTCGAATAGCCGCGAAACGCCAAAGTTATTTAGAGGAATGCGTGACAAAATAAATGTCATGGTAGGGGATCAAGTGTCTCCCTTGACGCCCAGCGAGACTTTGACCTCGCTTAATCACTATAGTTTATCCCAGACATAAAGCTCGTTTACGAAGACTTAATGTCCCTAACAGTCCTAATACATTGAGAATTGTTGGTTTTCACATGACGTCACTAAAATTCAAACTAAAAAACTATCGATCCTAACGAGATTTTACTTTCACGATGCATTAGAGCAGCTGAAAACTAATTTTCATACAAAATTTTCGCTTCAAAAGGGTTCTTGGTTTTGTGATAGAGGATGCTTGAATTTTTAAGTTTTTGTGTGACGCGATATTTACATGACGGCCAAGAGAGCTGTCATGTAGGTTAAAAAAATGACTTATTTCAACAATGACTTATTTAAACAGTTCATGTATTAGAAAAAGTACTACTTTAACGTTTATGAGTTTCTCAAGGAATAAATTCATGCTTTTGTAGCAAAACTTGGTAACAGATGTTTCTGCTGGTTTTCAGTATCACGCCATTCAAAATAGAGTAGAATAAAAATCAAGACCATTTAATAGATAAAGACCAGAATCTGGGAAATGAAAGGAGGTACATATACAAAGACCCTCGCCAAGATTCAGGTCAGAGGAATATTTCGTATACGAGAAATCCAAAGAAATGTTTTGTATGGAGACGCCATGCTGGTGCTCACCTGGATGAGCTCCAACATGGCGGACGGAAACCAACAGAAACATCTGTTACCGAGTTTTGCTACAAAAGCATGAATTTATTCTTCGCGAAACTCATAAACATTAAACTTTTTCAAATACATGAACTGTTTGGATAGCAAAATTTCCTGAAATAAGTCATTTTTTAAACCTACATGACCAGGAGCCCATGGTTATGGGCTCCTGACATGACAGCTCTCTTGGCCGTCGTGTAAATGCCGCGTCACGCAAAAGCTTAGAAATTCAAGCGTACTCTATCACAAAACCAAGAACCCTTTTGAAGCGAAAATTAGTATGAAAATTAGTTTTCAGCAGCTCTAATGCATTGTGAAAGTAAAATCTCGGTAGGATTGATAGTTTTTTAGTTTTCATTTTTGTGACGTCATGTGAAAACCCACAATACGAAATATTCCTCTGACCTGAATCTTGGCGAGGGTCTTTGTATATGTACCTCCTTTCATTTCCCAGATTCTGGACTTTATCTATTGGGCGGTTTTGATTTTTATTTTGATCTATTTTGAATGGCGTGACATTGAAAACCAGCAATATGTAATATCTAAGCGTACAAGATCAAAGAGAGGTTAAGAGAATCTGTTCACAGGGTAATCGAACACGTTGCTGGTCATATTGGTAATTTAAAACCTCTCCATGACCAACATCTCTTTGTATCAGTCACGTCAGTCGCTTTGTCTATGCGGGTTTCAGTTTTGGCCAAATGTTTTTGCGGTTTTGGATGATTTTTTTCTTCGGTTTTGCGGTTTATAATATACCCCAATGCCCCCCTCAGAACCGCTAACTAAAGTCCACAAATGTGGTCCAAAAGAAAGCACTGCTCAGTTTAATTTCAGTAATTATAGTATTGCATTGAAGGGGGCTTCATACAATTTTTCAGGGTCAATACCTCCTGAGTTTGAGAATAAACTACATCACCATAAACAAAGATTTGGAAAAATTGCCACCACAAAAATGTATTAGATACAGCAGTATTTCTCGGCACTGGGAACTGTTCTTCCAAAACCGTTTAAGGGAGCTTTCTTTGTCCAATAGCCACCTCGATGTTCATGAAGTTTAAGCAAAATCTGCAAGAGGGCCATCAAGATATTTGGGATGAAGTGTTTATGGTTAGAAATACAGCAAAAAATTGGACAATCTTGATGTTTGACCATCATCTGTAAAAAAAGAAGCCCTTTTGACATGAAATTTCACCCCATAGTAGTTTGAATCTTTTTAAAAACGTGATCATAGAGATAGTTCCAGCCGATTTTAGAAAAAAGGATTTCATTAGAAGTATGAATCGAGGCACTCTTGCTAGTGGTTTTGTAAACATGTCAGTCTACTTTAACATACTGGTGAATAATTTTTAAACTTCTCAATAGATTCTTTTTCTAAATTAAGATTCTTGAGATTAACCATCCTTTTAAGACTTTTTATTTCCAAGATTATTGATATATTGTAAGGCAGTAAAATCAGGGCTAATATTTTGTCACAAATTTTGTGTTTACTAGTGAAAACCTCTCATTATGCAGGGGTATTTTATCCAAGTTTCATATTTTTGTGCACAACAATAGCTGGCATTTTGGCATATTTCAGAGGCATTGATAGTTACCACTGTTCACTTGAAAATGAAACTTGGAGACATTTCCCTTGAATAATGAGAGATGTTCACTTGTGAAGACAAAACTTCTGATAAAAAAATAGCGAATTGTAGCCCTTACTTGCAGAAATCGTTGGATAGTTTTTGCCGAAAAAGGTCATGCGCCACACAAATGTTGTACAGAGGAAAAAGGAGGATAAGAAAAACAACAAAGAAGAAGGCTCCCCAGAAGCATTACAAAGAAAAGCGTATACATGAAAGAGGAATTTTCTGCAAATAATAAAAAAAGGCATTCACTTGGTTACAATTAAACCAGAAATATGTGTATCGCAAAATCTTGCAAAACTCGGGGAGGCCCATAAAATGTCAGGGATGGGAAGGAGGGGGAGAAATGGAGTACATGTAAATTGTGTTACTGGGAAGGGTGGGTTTCAACACTGGCTCTAATATTAGAAGGTGAGACGTACTTATTCAAATCTCCTTTTGGTTGGAAAAAATTTGAACCCAGTGCTGTGGCTTTAAAAAAGATGTTCTGGGATTTAAAAGGGGATGCTGTTTATACAGAAGGGTAGCCAGTAATGCAAAGGTCCCGTGTTCCCCCCATTTGACCCTTCTACATGTGTAATTACAGTCAAAAGGAAGTGGGTGTGGTAGCGGATAACTGCACTATATATGCAGTTGGATTTGCTCAAAAAAAGCTGCCATCTCTAATATTAAGTGTAATAATTATTTGTGAAGTGTGTCAGCAGTGGTGAATTGGAAGAGGTAACACTGTAGTGAAAACAATAAGTAAATGCTGGTTATTATAAAAAAGTATTTTTTGAACTACAGCAATGACAGCCTGCGAAAACACTCACTCCTCACTGCAGGGGATGTTTCGCGAAGAGAAACGTCTGCAACTCAGCAACAGAAATTCCATACTGATGACGTAAAATCTGTCCAGAATCTGGCCATAAGCGCTCATTGGACAACGGAGAAGTTACATTGTTTAAGCTATTGTTTACAAATGACAAATAAAAGACAAAGGCTACAAAGATCAAATGTAAACGCAATGAATCTCTAACAAAACAGTCAATATTTGTGGAATATATTCTTCTCTAGAAGAAGCACCTGAGTTTTGCTGGTGCTCCTTCACAGATGAAAACAACAATTTACCAAAATCGACCAGGAGAAACTTAAAATTGAACAAATTTGCATTTGGAACCCCATGACTACCGGATTTAATATGTAAAACATTGATTTACGTCATCAGTATGGAATTTCTGTTCCTCCCCTCGAAAAGTCCCTGCAGCGGCAAAGAGCGAGGAGAAACTGATGTTTTCACAGGCTACAGCAATTAGAGTGTGAAAGGTTTGAACCCAGGAGTCATTTCAAAAGTAGGTCGAGTTTGATCGTCCGGATCAACATAGTCCTGAATAGGACTGTTGCTGTTGACAGTGACTGACGTTTCGACAACCTGTGCAGTAGTCATCTTCAGAGTCAAAGTGAGTTGTATCACGTCAGTAGATCATATTATATACTCTGGTTATATTTTGAGCAATTACAGTATTTGCACTCGTTCTAGTACTATAATTTGTAACAGTAAGGTGCAAACATAACATAGGCAAACACAACCACTAAAATAGAAATTACATGTAGCAAAATCATTAAGGATGTAGTTCATGCAAATTATGAAAGTGATCATGACTTAATAATTTTATAAAAAAATATTAAATATGCAGGCCTTCATTAGCACTCAATACCTGTTAAAAGTACCAAATATAAATCATTTATGGAAGTGTTCATAGTTATTCAAGTACATGTATGAGATACAAGTACCCAAGCAAAAGTGAATTTGTATGAAATGTCTACATACAAGTCATGTTGAAGGTGGTCAGTTTCTCAGTTCTCAACATGCATGAGATTAAACATGGACCCTGCCTATAAAAGGTCCTTTGTCCTGGGTGTTGACTCGAGACACTGAACTGTCAATAAACACGAGAACACAAAAAAGAATGAAAAAAGTGAATGAACAAACTCCCATCTCCACCCATTTATTACATGAATTTATTGTGAATATAAAGTGCAGAATGGATTGATCTTATAGGAAACCCTAACAACTGCCTGTTGTTTAATATTCTGCCAATGGAACATGTTTAACTTCTGTGTGACCTCCCTCTAAAAGAGTTAAATTCTCTCTGACTCTAAACTGAAATTCCCTGACTTGTTAAAGTAAATTGTTCCTCACAGGGATCGAAAAGAATGAATTTTCCCGGCATGGCAACCATGTCACACAAGATCCAAAATACAGATGTTCTTTTGGAATAATAGGATCGAAATAGGAGGCCAGCAATAATAGATTTTTGTGGTGTTTATGTATGTTTATGTATGTTACGATCAAACTCGGAAAACTGTGAACACCTGAAAAATTTCAGGAATGTTGATTGTGTACTGGCCAATCACAATAAAGTTCAGGACACGCGAGCAAACCTCAAAACCACAAACTAATTACCGTTGCTGTTTGCAGTTTAGTTATCTCACGCCTTATTGGCCTATTTCTCGCAACACAATAACATTCCATAAATATTTCTGGTGTTCACAGTTTTGCGAGTTTCACAGTAAAAAAGGCTGCGACATACACCTATTTCAATTAAGGTTGCTTCGGAGAAGAATGATGCATGACACATGTTTCATAGCCCGCGGTGCATTATTGTAGTAAGTCTAGCAAATAATGTGCCTAGAAAGCTAGAAAGCAAATGCTGCTGACGCTTCTATGCTATGTCAGCAGAACGTTAAGACAATGTGTTTCAAAACACTGAATCCTTGGCTATTTAAGTTAAGAGGTTGAGGTAAGGTTTTTCTCTGTGGTAATATGCAAATTATGCTGCAAATTTTCAACAAGTTTGCTTGGCTCGTGCACATGGGAATTTGGATGGAGTTCAAAAACATCAAATTCAAGGCGTTTGTTGAACAACAATAAATAACTTAACATTACGTGTTTATCTATTTCTAAGGCAATTTTCTTAAAACTGGATTTAAAAAAGAACAGCATTGATTTGCTTTATTGAAATAACCAGCATTCTGGCCGATGCAAAAAAAAGCGCAGCCTACAGGTGGTAAAACCCTATTCATTCAATGTTGTTAAAAGAAGAGGCTTCCAATATTTTACCATGAGATTTTAAAAATGAAATTTTTAAGCTCGCTCATGCTTAAGAATTTTAGCAGCCATTTGACTTGAAAGCTCTCTTGAACGCCTTTTCACAAATGATCTCCATTATTTCAATGAACGTGAACAAGACTAAACTTCCCGCTATAAGGGTTTTAACCATAGTGCACTGCAGCCTATCAAACATGGTTCACGGGAGCAACCTTAACTGAAATAGGTGTATACACAGAGATGCCAACAATCTGAAGACTCTCTCTTTTTCACTAGCCCCTTCCCCCCAACCCCTGCTCCGACAATTTAGGCTATTATATGAAGTCTTACATGAAGTTGATACTATCAAAATTCGCGATCATCCTTTTGATGCCAAAAATAATTGTTATCAATGACTAAGTTGGTGCAAAATTTAACATATACACGACTTTCATAATGGCCGACGGCGCGCGGGATTGGTAATTAGTTATACATGAGAGCGAGGTCAGAAAGGCCACATTCGCTTTGACCTTCGCTTATTCCCTTGATTTCAGATAAACAAAGCAGGGTGATATCAGGTCAATTGGTCTGTTTTGTCTAGAATTGGCTAAGTTATTTCGAAGAATTGGAAATGCCAACTCATTGTTGTGTTCCAGAATGCACGAAGAAGGGATATCGAGAAGAAGATGGGACTAAAGTATCATTCTTTAAATTTCCAATCGAGAACCCGATGAAGAAGAAGTGGCTACACGCAATAAGGAGAGACGAAGGACAATACTTCAATGTAACTAAAAGCACAAGGGTTTGCTCACGACATTTCAGAGAAGGCGATATACAAAAATCCCTTTCTGGGAAAAATGAACTGAAAAACGGAGTTGTTCCCTCTGTTTTTCCGTGGATTCGAACATCGCCACGCAAAAGAAAGGAGCCGATGGAAAGACACTTTGAAGTGACCGCTTCGAAAAGTGGATCACGGAAATTGTCTTCTTCAGTTGTTGTCATGGAAGAATTATCAAATGAAATGGTACCAGATGTATCGGATTTAAGTTCAGAATTTGAAAACGTAGAAACACAAACTGATCTGACCAAGCACGAAGCCTACTTGACGGAAATCATTGACAACAAAACAAAAGGATTTATAAGCTAGAACGTTCCCCATACAGTAGTTGGAAACTCTGCTGCCGCTGTACTTTCCTTGACAAGGTCTGAACTTGTGCCTTGCTTTTGCTTTCTACGGCTATATATTTTATGTGGATCTGGATCTATGATGTGTTTGTCCTTGCCGCTTCGTATGTACTCGTACACTCGTTTCACTAGCTCCGCTTTTGTCTTCAAACCTTTCCCTGTGTCTCCGCGACATTTCAGCCAGAATTTAAGTTCTGAGTTTTTCAACTCCTCTAGCCTGCGAGCAAGCTCTCCTATTTGGGCAAGCGAAGTGAGCCGCGCGAGAAAGCGCGAGCGAGCGGCGAAGCCGCGAGGGGCCGTGGAAGAGAAAGGGAGAGCTTGCAACCATCTCTCATAAAATTTCATTTCCACCCCGGAAACCACAGACATGCCGCAAATTAGAAAACTGACAAGCGCCTGTCAAAGTTAGACAGCCGCGCGTGTAATTTATTTTTGGCTCAGACAAAATGACGGACAATTTTAGTGAGTTGGATGATTGTATTTCTGATGTTTTGAAGAAGTTCCAGTTAGTCTCAGGCTTGCAGTTCAAACTCCGACAGGAACAAGTTATTGCTGTTAAAACTTTACTCTTTAAACTCTGTGGAAACGCGTCGCTTCAAGGCCGCCGGTAACTCTTCTTTCAATTCTTCTACATCGAAAATCGCATTCGCAACAGCTTTTCACTGCTTCAGCGCAACGTTTTTGACCAATGATATGGTTTTTTTATCTTCTGGAGAGCAGACTGTAATGTGTACACTCGGATATGAAATCAATACCTTGATTTTAGTTTCTTTTGCATTAGAGAACTCATCCACATTCAGAAGACTAAGGTCATCGTCGCTTAAACCGACAACATTCTCTTTGTCCGTTCCGGAAATGTGGAACAGCGTTTTCCTGGACTTAGCTCGTTTTCGATTTACTCTTGCTTCTTCCTCTTCTTTCTCTTGTTCTTCTCGGCGGTTAGCTACTTGTTTTTGAATTTTCCTTCTCAGTGGACTTCGATTGGGCGAGGAAACCGACGTTGGAAGGCAGCGCTTGAATCTCTCTTCACGTGGATCACTGTTCTCGTTGTCGGAATTAATCAAGGCGCTTGAAACAAAGGGAAACAACTGATGAAGGTTTCTGATCTTCCTTCCACAGGAACTACACACTCGATCCGACTTATCCTTGCAATATTTTACTGGCAAGCCAACACTTTCACACAGCTTTGCCAGAATAACACCAAATGAGCCCTTCTGCTTTGAGGGCTGAAACAAGTTCTCGGTTCCAGTATGACGGGCCTGAGATCCAAATTTGACTTTAAATGAACAACCACACAGACGACAGTTGTCTCTCACAGAAGGAGAAAGCGATTTTCTTTCTCTGCCGGTTTTCTTTTTCGGAGTGAGCTCCTTGGGTTTTTGGCAAAAAGGGCATCATGTTTCTACATTTCCCGCGCAAATTTAGGGCAGGCCGGCTAGGCCTGTTATCAATCACCTTTAATTTCCGGAATTTCCGGAACGTCATTTTTCAGCCAATGGTATTTCCCTTCGTCTGGGCGAAGTACAAATGAAAATTTGTAAGGGATGGTTGCAAGCTCTCCTTTCGCCGGCCCCTCGTGGCTTCGCCTCTCGCTCGCGTGTTCTCGCGCGGCTCGCTTCGCTCGCCCAAATAGGAGAGCTTCCTCCCAGGCTACAACTCCTCAGGTTTTAGTCCAAGTAGAGAAGCGCCGGGAATATCGTTTTCCGTGAGGGGAATCGCATTTGAATCGCTTGAATTGTCCGATGTACTCGCCATTTTCAATAATTATGGCTGTGCTTGTGTTGTAAACAAGAAGAGACGCGACGCGATGCTGGCCTTTCTGGCCTCGTTTTCACGCTGCTCGAACCAGGTTTTGCGCGGGGTCGGCCATTATGAAAGTCATGTAAAGCCAAAGCCAGGGGCTTATACGGCCTGTGGTCAGAATGACAGATATTATTTTATATAGAAATGAAGACTGTAGGCTAAACTACAAAACTAAAACAAGATACAAAACTGAAATTAAATAAGTTTACATGCATGCAGTCCTATAACAGTCCTATAACTAGTGACAAATTAACTAACAATAAGCTATGAGAATCCTGCACTAATTCAATTTAGGCTTAAAAAGTGAAGTTTTAGTTTCTTTTTGAAGTTAGTAGTGGTAAGGCTGTCACGGACAGTCTAGGGGATATCGTTCCAAATCAGGCGGTGTGCATCACAACCCACAAAGATTCATGGGTAAAATTGTTGCTGTGCCTCATTTCCATCAAGACACGGTCGAGTTCGCATCTCATGACAGAGATGAATAAATCCTAGGAATCAAAATACTGCTTCCTTTTCTGAAAAACAATAACAGAAGACAGCAATTTGGAGAATTTTCAAGATCTCATAGTGGCCTTAGATGCTTGCCATTAGCTTCATAAGGCAATGTCAATAAGTTTATCACGATTCGGAGACGACCGAAGGCGCGACCTGGCCAATTTTAAGCGATGACTACCAGCTTCTGAGAAGATTTTATGTACTGTTTGGTTTATATCTATATTTTTTATCTCAGAGTGAAAGAGATCTGTAGTTCATACCTGCATTTGCTTAACAAAAATAAATTCGTCCATTAGTAGAATTTATATATTTGGTGGACTTTATTACGCCAAGGAGGCAGAGCGCGAGCAAAGAGCAAGGTGAGAAATCGTCTCTCATAACAATTTTATTTTCATCGACAAGTTTATATTATTTTGCAAACAGTGCCTGTTTGTAATCCTTATGCGCAAAAAAGTCTGCTATCAGTCAAGGGGAAAACAGACCAAAAGAGCCGAACAGCTACAGGACAATGGGAGTTTACGTCACCGAACTCGCAGCCACAGAAATAAACCACGATCTTGTCTGTGAGTTCACTGAAGTGAGCGCAGTGTATCGATTCTGTTGTACACTTAACCTCACAGTTTTAAAATCCTGTGTGTTGTCTAGATCTCCGATAATGGTTTTGTGTTTTGGTAGAGACTTGTAACAATTTAATCCCTCATGTCAAGCTTACATAAAGATTTGCATACACATAGCACACGGTACATGCAAATTATTTCAAAGTCACGCTTTCAGTTTCTGCACTGGGTTATGAAAAATGTTTTGTTTCCAAAGGTCATTACAATATTCAAACTTATTTACATTTTCTGGTTTAAAATGGAACAAACCCTTCCTGGATTTGGCGTTTCTCGCTTCACGTCGGCTTCCGCTTCGGCATGTTTTCTCAGCCCGTTTCCCAGGAGTTGTGCTACTTTCTTAATTCCAAGACACTTTCAACGGCTCATAACGGGAAAACTATCAGGGGTAGACCCCAAAATTTGCAAAGAAGAAAGATTGAAGTAACACGATGACCAAAATAATCTGATAAAACCGCTAACAGTAGCCAGCAATGAATCCAAGAAGAACTGTACTTGACCGAGCAATTCAAACTTGTCACAAACGCTCAAGAAAGCAAAATATTTAAAAGTAACATAACTACTATAAAGATAAAGTGTTCCAGCAACTTTGCACGGCCGTATAGGGTGGAAGTTATACACACAAGCTTAGAATAAAGCGAAAATTTCACCATAAACACCTCTGAAAACGGCTCTTCCCAAGCGCGAAAATCAATCTACAAATAACGCATTCTCATTGGTCGAATCTTGTGACGCACACCGCCTGGTCCCAAATAGGACAATTGCATGATGACGATATTTGACTACAACTACCAGAATTCATTTCGTTTTTGCTTTGTTATTTAAATTTGCCGATTCCGCTGAGGATAAAAGGACAATAACCTTAATTTGCACAAGAAAACAACACACTCAAGGATTCTGGTAGCTGTAGTAAAATGACGTCATCGTGCAATTGTCCTATAGTCGGGGCTTGAGAACTAATCGCAAATTGATACCTGAGGGACATTTTATGAAAGTTGAAACAAGAACGAGTTAGATACTCATGAAAATCACGATTAAAGTGGAGGAGGAAGGAAAGAGAGACGAAATACGCCAGAAACCATACTACGAATAAGAAAAATTCAAGTTTTGAGCTAAAAATGGGCTAAATTTCAAACTAAGGCACAGAAGCTCAAAAGATGATTTTATCCGGGAGATAAAGCGACCCCTACGGGAGACCGGGAGATTGGTGTCGTATCCGGGAGGGTTGGCATGTATGTATACGTTATGCACTGAAAAACTTTTCTTACCTTAGTCATTAGGTTTCCAAGAGCTCGAAGTAATCATGAACGCGTGTATCCGAATGGGTTTTGTATCAATGTCCCGTACATGACGTACCGAGCTTGAAAATTGTACTCAGTCTCCAGAGGAGGAGTGAATGTCTTCCCACGGTGCGATGCGATCGTGGTTCCCACAAGATGGCGGAGTTTTCCTTTGCACGTCGTGTTGTCGTGTAACATTAGGGAGCTTAAGCAAACACGACGACGACGTCGACGACAACTTCAAAAAACAATAGGTTTAATTAATGATCAAAACAACCGCTCTGCACGTGCATCACGCTTTTTAGTACATTTCTTTGACGTCCACTGCACGACTACGACGTGAAACCTCCCAATTTCACGTTTTATGGAGAACGTGGACATACAATGGCGAATTTTCCTTCGCCTTTTTGAACCTGAATAAAATCCTTAAGAATTCAACTCCAGCAAACGTCCCCTGTACTTGACATATCGAGCCGAACCAAATAGACGTGATTAAGTTTGAAAGAAAGGAAATTCATTTTTTTTCTGACGTTTTCACTGCCGTCGTCGTCGTCGTTGCTTAAGGTCCCTATTTTTTTCTGGTTAGAATCCTAACCTGAGGTAAGTAAGACTATTCATACATTCTTTGCGTACAACGCTGTTTTGTACGACTAAAACGTCAAAAATCCTAGTGACACATTATTTTTATGGAGGAATTGTGGCTCATCCTCGGTGTAAGAACCTGTTCAGCTCACGGTTGACGTAAAACAAAGAAAACAAAGAAGTCAGTACAATAGAACCTAGAAAAACAATAGGTGCGAAACAAAGAAAAAGTTCACAGGTTCTTACACCGAGGTAAACCCGGAATTGTCGTATGTGCTTACCCAATTTTTTGTTTCCTGTGTTCATATTCGCTTTTATTTTTTCTGCCGCTCATTTTCACCTTGCTGGTGGCTAGCATTTCTCATTTTCTCACCGCCGCTTTGAATTTCCATGTTTTTTTTCCAACGAAATTCGTCTCCTTTGTTTTCAATAACTCGCTCTAGCTCTTTCTCTGTTATCCACGTTGGTGTAAACATAAAAAATAACGCTGAAAAAAACACGACTTTTTTGTTGTTTTTTCTTTCTAAAAGTCCGGGCGGCCATGTGATTTCCTACCAAATAAAACCTCAAGTTGCATTTTGGGTGGCCATACCTGTTGACTGAGTTATTTTACATTGGTATGCCTGTGGTGCGGACGGACGGTCGCTCGCTCACTGGCTTGCTCGGTGTATGGTCACGTGATTACCAAATTTTATCGGACGGGTAGATTACCACATTTCCTTAACTATGGGGCTCCGCCCACGTGCGGCGCTTCACACCGCTCGTGGAGCTCCTCCCTTATTTTGTTTCCACAAACTTTAATAAATAACAAATATGTATTAATAGATGAGAAGAAAGACATAAATTACAGAAACATCTCATATTCCCATGGGTTACCTCCAAGTCTTCAATCATTTCAATTTCCTTTGCTTTACCACAGAGTAAGAGAAAAATTTCTCATCCATTTGTCCTTCGGACAAGTACTATGTTAAATTTAGTTGTCCTAAACTCAAGAGTTCTTGTCCAAAACGTTTAGCTTGACACTAAAAAACAATTGGGCATTTAATGGTTTTAATCTCGTTATTACGTTTGTAAATTGTTTCTGACTAAAACCTAAAACAAAGCTCATAAAAAGTTAAAAGGAATATGTAGCCCTATTTTGTCAAGTATAAGGTTTGCGTTTATGACTATAATGATGAATTTTAATTCTACTGCAATTTGAAGACAATCTTCAACTGTTTCGTTATTTTTTCTAATTGAAAATGTGCTTGTCTCACGGACAAGTGATGTTAAAGATTTACGTCAGAACTAAAATTTCTACCAATAGATCCTGGACAATCAGACATAGGTTTTGGCACACCCTGTACCATAAGGTAGGCTGTTCAATACCAAAGAAATAACAAAGTGATCAAAATTAAAAAAGAAAAAAATCTATCCTACTATACAAGGTCTTCAAAGTAAAATCTTGTTATACATCTCTTTGATATGATGTTGGTTTTTGGGATTCATAAAAGGTGAAAAAAGAATGGCTTTCAAGGTTTTTGTAGTATTATTTTAAGCTCTTTTGTTGCTAAATAAATTTTTAATCTCGCTTCTGTAAGCAGTTAGACTCATAATCTGCAAGCTGTTTCTTTCCTTTGTATTTAGTACACATAATGACGGTTGTGGCCAGGTGTTCCTAGTGGCGACTGTGGAAACTGGGAATAAGAATCATGACAACTTTCATTGTTTGCAAAAATGAGACTTGTGATGAGCATGTGGTTTATTTTCGATGATAGAGCCATTTTTGTATGACCTTGAAATGAAAACGCGCGAACAAAACAGCAACAACAAACGAACGGAAATAGAGCGATTTGATTGGTTTATCGAACGGATACAAACGTGCGTGGCTTTTGGTTGGTTAAGCGAACGCTTGCGTAAAAAAACTTCATGCCCAAGAACTTTCTAGAAATCAATGGATCCTTCGCTTTAAGGTCATACTGCAACATGATTGGCCAATCGAACAATGCCTTCTCCATATTAGGGTTTTCTTTGGCGGGAAAACGAAGAGTCCATGTTTTGATCTTTTCATCCATTGGCTGATGAAACAAAGAATGAACACTTACCCAAACCATTTTTCAAGGTCATACGAAAGTCGCTCTAATTTAGGTGATCACCTTCTAGTATGGCTTTTTGGCAATGACAGAATTTTCCCCAAATCACCTTTGATTTTCATGTATTCATACATGTGTAGTTGGACATGAAAATATTATAGCGGAGAAAGTATTGTTTCACGCTGTATTGAGGCATAACGTTTCTCACAATATTGACGCAATTACTGGAATTCTACAATTAAATAATAGATTCGACATTACAGATTCACTTTCTTGTTTGTATTTAATTATTGATAGATTTTCGCAGTTTTTAAGATGTGAAGTCGCATTGCAGTAAATAGATACCAGTACTTGAGATATCAATGATTTTTAACCTTCAACTACTAGAAGCAACTTCAACTACTCGTCTGACAATGTCCTAAATGTGTTTACAAGTGTAGAATTGTACTTGACAGTCACACACTCTACTTGCAGCACTTCATCGGCCAATGGAAAGTACTAGTTTATTTATTTTCGAAGTTCTCTAGTATGGGAAATGTGTATTTATTTTTCACACTGACGTCTTCATTGATGTTTCCTTGATGTCGTAGATTTGCAAGGTCTTGATCTTTGCGTCCTGGTATTGCCTTTGATTGTGGAAGATTGCTTGAAATTGCATCATTTTTGCCTAGACATCATTGGAAATTTTTTTAAACTGTAATGATTGAACTATAATCTTTTTCCAGTTTAAGTTTAATCTGACTATTCTAGGTACCATATGGCAGTCAGTAGTTACTGTGTAACAAACATGTATGCCTAGCAGCACACTGCCTCCTTCATGAATTTATCTCCTCCTTATTTCTTATCTAATCGCCAAGCAAGTGAGACTTAATTGTCTTAATTAACAATTAGTCGCCGAAGGTGATATTCACGTCGCCTGAAGTATTGATCAATTTCCGACTCCGAAACATCAAAAAATCTGGCTGCCATTTTGAAAACTGCTAGCCTTCAATGTTATAATCACTGTGCAGTGATTATAGTTGGATGAAGTGAAGCTCTTAGCCAATCACAGTGCTCTATTTTCAATGATCATCAATGTAATTATACTAACACTTATTAGAGCGTTCTTAATATATACAACTGTATATTGTGATTGAGGTGTTTATCTCATTTATATTTTTTAGAGAAACCTGCAAGTGAATGAAGTCAGTGATGCCCTTTATTAGTGGATGCTATTAAAATATCAAAGTGATGCACACCAGACTCAGTTGGATTATAGATTTTAGAATATATGGATGGATATTCTTGTTACCTCATTTTACATCACAGAAAGTACCATCTTAGGGGCATTTTTGTCCCCCACTAAGAGTGTTATGTCCTGCTGGTGATAGTTTTCCTTTTCCTTTATTTAGAGAAAATGACATTTTTAATAGTCCCATGGCAGGCCAATGAAAATACAGGTCAATAATTGTGATGATCATTGGCATTTTTAAAAAATCAGAAACCACTAACATTAAAGGGAGTCGTAGTGTCATGTAAGGTGCACTTGCCGTTGCACATAATGAGTTCTCCAAGGCAAAACACACCATGGTAAATAGCTCCAACTTTTTCATGTTTCAGTTCAATTCTTCCCTACTGATCCCAGGTTGAGAACACTACTAACATTTTATTGCATTATTACATTATCTGTCTTTGACACCCATAGTAGAGAAAGTTCATTGTTACAAACACTTTGTTGGATTTTCATGAATCAGTAAATTTCAGTGACCACCCCTTTAAATAGACTGTTCAAAGTGAAACCATTTGAAGGCATTTAATTTAATCTTGAGCGAAATGACTGTTTAAAAGCAGTTCATTTTTATTTCTGGGTCTTTTAATTTCCTCTTGATATTCAGAGCTTTGCTCAAAAAGTAATGAATAATAAATTTTACAGAAACCATGTCATTAGATGACACTGTTTTCTCTATAGCCTGTGAGAGCATCCGGTCTTTTCGGCTCTAGTTTCACCCAGTTTTTCTTGGCAGGTGAAACTATAACTGAAAAAAATGGATGCTCCCTCAGGCTATTCTTTTCTTAGGTTTGTAAGGAATTTTGATCATGCGTACGGTATAAGAGGGATTGAGGTTATCATTGACTGTGCATTTAATAAGATAAGAGGCTAGTTGCCGCAAACCACACTTATGAGACTGTAAACAAAATACACATCTTATTATTAGCTCCTCAGATATAAGTTCCCCGTAAGTGTCTGTTTCAAATGTAATGAATTGAATTTGATTTATTGTGACATTTTAAGCTCAATCAAAAACGGTAAAACCAGTAAGTACAAAATGTAATTTTATCAGCCACTGCTATAGCTTATTTCAAAGTGCTTTTTCTATTCCAGTTTTAAGCCCCTCCATTTATAACCCCTTCTAAACCCTTTATGAAGATTTGGTGCCCAGAACTTATATGTAGCAGTTAACGGTAAACTGTAGAAGATAGAAGATAATTAATCCTTAAAAGCCCAAAACAGAATGTAAACAAGTAACAGCCTTGGTAAGATTTCTTTATTACCCCATACATTTATTATGAATGCTGCAATTTCATAGTTTTTCTCACAAATAGTTTAAATATACATTCTAGTCTAAACATGTATGCATAAGAACTTACCACTGCCTCTTATCATGTTTTTTCTCGGTCACCAAAAAATTGTTTTTTTTTTTAAGTACATCAATAGCAGCAAGGACAACTTAACACCCCCATCCAAAAGTAATAGTTGCCAATTAAGTGTAAGAGGCTATTTTTAGGGATGTATCTTTAGTTATGGTTTGGTCAGCATACAGGAAAAAATTGACTGGTACCCAGGCTCTTTTATGTCTTATTAGTAGGAGGTAGAAATGCTCCTTGACTGCCTAAAAAATAAATGACAAGAAGTGACTGGGTACGAGTCACAGTCAAATTCCGTCAGGACTATTTTCTATTGTTTCATTCCACTTTAAGTTTTTAGCTAGCTAATAGGTTACGAAGAAACCACCTTCATGCTCACCCTTTCAAGTTAATGCGAGACTGTATGTAAATTTATTGCCATACATAAACATAATTTTCTCGATTCTTTTTTTTTGTGTGTACAAAATCTTTGCTGTAATGATTCTAAATATCATTCCTTTAACTGAAAGGACATGTCAGCCACGAATGTTGACTTTTTTAGAAAAAGCAGTTCAGTCTCCAGTTTTCTATAAAGTCTGCTTCAGGTTTACAGCATAGTGTCAGAGTTTCTTTTATTTTATGGTCTGTTTGTACTAAAGGATTGTCTTATTTGCGCTTCTGACCACGGGTATAGGGAATAGGACTGGCATGTATGGGAAGATTTTGTTTCATGAATTTTACAGCTCTTTGGTTAATTTTTTACTTTTAATTTTTTTGGAAAACTTTTTTTTCACCCATGACCTACACCCACGACCCAGCACAGTTAGCTACACTCCTGGTTTCCCCGCCAAATGATGTCTGAGAACCAAGCGCAGAAATTCCATACTGATGACACTTCACTAACCAGATCTGGATAGTGCTTCTGATTGGTCGTCACGCATGGGAAATTTGATTCCACCAATCAGAAGCACTACCCAGATCTGGGTAGTACTTTTGATTGGTCGTGACGCATGGGAAATTTTATTCCACCAATCAAAAGCACTACCCAGATCTGGGTAGTGACCCATCATCAGTATGGAATTTCTGCGCTCGTTTCTCAGACGTCGTTTGGCGAGAAAACCAGTGGTAGTGTCACCAAATGTCGACTGGTATCTAGAGAAACAGGAAAAGAAGCTTCTCTAGGCCAAGGCGTAAAAAACCATGGTAAAAGTCGATTGACGTCCACCAAAAGGCAGATTTGAACCAATGGAAAAACCTTCCATGGCGCGTGTTAGTGGTTACCGCTGTAAGGCCCACCCATATCATTTAAACCGAGAGAATTGATTCAGGCGCCGTCCTTAATTGTAGAGGAACTAAGTTTAAAAGGCAAAAAATGCTCATTTCAGCCAAACCACTTACAAAATAGGTTATAATAATTTCTGCATTTGGTTCGGTACATGAAAAGTTTGGCGTCTGAATCAAAGCCGTTCCAATGTCACTCCAGAGGTGAAATTCCCTGTTGGGCTTGGTGAAAAGAACGGCTGAGCTGTTCCAAATTGAAACAGGCATTCTTAACTGATTCAGACACAGAACTTTTCGTGTACTTAATTTAATGTATTAGGTTTGGCTCACGAAAAGTTAGGCGCCTGAACTGGGCCTTGCTTCACCATCCATCGTTGATCACATTATTTGGGCCTTGCCCAAACAGAGTAAACGGGTTAGCATGTTTTGATTCAAAGTTGCAATAGGCACGCAATACATATGAAGGTAAACAAGCCAGCCGCGCACTGCGTCACAACACAGCATCTATCCTCGTTACATACGACCTGCAACAGATGCATGGCAAACAAATCAACAATAAAGAACAAACTACTAAAGCAATTTAAATAATCGTCCTCGCAGCACATGGTGTAAATAGTTTGGCTTATTGCCAAGACTTTGAGCTACAGTTTCCTCTGCAAATAATCTAATTTTACAGAAAAAGGAAAGGTTGTGAATTTCAAGAATTCTTCAATACCTGATAAAGAAATCAAGTAGTTTTCAAGGACCTAAGCTGAATTCAAGGACTTTTCAAGACGGCTAGTAAAATTTAAGACCTTTTCACGATTGTACAAGCGATAGAACTCTTCATGTCTCAATAGGATACCTGACTGGCAAAAACACTTGCCTCACTGTTTACATTCATAAGGCTTTTCCCCACTGTGAACTCTTTCATGAATTGTTAGCCTTTTCCCCACTGTGAACTCTTTCGTGAATCCTTAGGTATCCTCCTGTGCTAAAGCACTTGCCACAATGTTTACATTCATTCGGCTTTTCCCCAGTGTGAACTCCTACATGAATCCTTAGGTATCCTCCTCTGCTAAAGCACTTGCCACAATGTTTACATTTATAAGGCTTTTCCCCAGTGTGAACTCTTTCATGATTCCTTAGGTTTCCTGCTTGACTAAAACACTTGCCACACTGTTTACATTCATAAGGCTTTTCCCCAGTGTGAACACTTTTATGATCCCTTAGGTGTCCTGCTTGGCTAAAACACTTACCACAATGTTTACATTCATGAGGCTTTTCCCCAGTGTGAACTCTTTCATGAATCCTTAGGTATCCTCTGGTGCTAAAGCACTTGCCACACTGTTCACATTCATGAGGCTTTTCTCCAGTGTGAACTCTTTCATGAATCCTTAGGTATCCTCCTGTGCTAAAGAACTTGCCACAATGTTTACATTCATTCGGCTTTTCCCCAGTGTGAACTCCTACATGAACCCTTAGGTATCCTCCTGTGCTAAAGCACTTGCCACAATGTTTACATTCATAAGGCTTTTCCCCATTGTGAACTCTTTCATGATTCCTTAGGTTTCCTGCTTGACTAAAACACTTGCCACACTGTTTACATTCATAAGGCTTTTCCCCAGTGTGAACTCTTTCATGAATCCTTAGGTATCCTCCTGTGCTAAAGCACTTGCCACAATGTTTACATTCATACGGCTTTTCCCCAGTGTGAAGTCCTACATGAATCCTTAGGTATCCTCCTCTGCTAAAGCACTTGCCACAATGTTTACATTCATAAGGCTTTTCCCCAGTGTGAACTCTTTCATGAATCCTTAAGTTTCCTGCTGTGCTTAAACACTTGCCACACTGTTTACATTCAAAAGGCTTTTCCCCAGTGTGATCTCTTTCATGAGTCTTTAGGTTTCCGGCTGTACTAAAACACTTGCCACACTGTTTACACTCATAAGGCCTCTCTCCAGAGTGAACTCTTTTATGAATCCTTAAGGTATCTGCTCGGCTAAAACACTCCTCACACTGTTCGCATTTGTAAGGCTTTTCCCCAGTGTGAATTCTTTCATGTTTCTTTAGGGTTCCTGATTGGCTAAAACATTTGTCACACTGTTTACATTCATATGACTTTTCCCCAGTGTGAACTCTTTCATGACTCTTTAGGGCTCCTCCTCTGCTAAAACACTTGCCACACTGTTGACATTCATAAGGCTTTTCCCCAGTGTGAACTCTTTTATGATCCCTTAGGTGTCCTGCTTGGCTAAAACACTTGCCACACTGCTGACATTCATAAGGCTTTTCCCCAGTGTGAGCTCTTTCATGACTCCTTAGGTGTCCTGCTTGGCTAAAACACTTACCACACTGTTTACATTCATGAGGCTTTTCTCCAGTGTGGACTCTTTGATGAACTGTCAGGTGTACTGTTTGGCTAAAACACTTGCCACACTGGTTACACTTTAAAGACATGGAACTCAGCTTCTCTAATCTTGCACTCTTTGAACATAAAATTAGGACATTATCATTCAACATGCTTATTTCAATAAATCCAGCCAGAAACTCTTGAGAGGATAAGAGTTTCTGGACCAGCTGGTTTAAAGAGTCATCACTGCTATCAGAAATTGACAATGAGCAGGGCAGCAGGTAACAATTTAAATTTTTGCAGCAAGGATCTTTAAGCCGACCTCTTTGCAGTCTAGATAAAGAGGTTTCGAGACGAGGAAACACCAGGTGTCTAAGTGGAAAGCCAGAACCGAGGGGGGCATTGGGATTTTCGGTTTCGCAGTTTTGGCTGTTTTTTAGATTGGTTTTTCGGTTTTGGTGGTCATTGCGGTTTGCGGATTTTTCGTTTTTTAGCATCTGGTTTTTGGTTTTCATGAAAAATACTAGTAGTTTTTCAGTTTTGGTACCCGATGTGGTTTTTGGTTTTTCCTATTTTGTCCTATTTTGGGTTCCGGTTCCTGTTCGATTTGAGCAGCACTTGATCTCGAATAGCCGCGAAACGCCAAAGTTATTTAGAGGAATGCGTGACAAAATAAATGTCATGGTAGGGGATCAAGCGTCTCCCTTGACGCACAGTGAGACTTTGACCTCGCTTAATCACTATAGTTTATCCCATAGATAAAGCTCGTTTACGAAGACTTAATGTCCCCAACAGTCCTAATACATTGAGAATTGTTGGTTTTCACATGACGTCACTAAAATTCAGACTAAAAAACTATCGATCCTAACGAGATTTTAATTCACGATGCATTAGAGCAGCTGAAAACTAATTTTCATACAAATTTTCACTTCAAAAGGGTTCTTGGTTTTGTGATAGAGGACACAAACATTTATGAGTTTCTCGAGGAATAAATTCACGCTTTTGTAGCAAAACTCGGTAACAGATGTTTCTGTTGATTTCCGTCCGCCATGTTGGAGCTCATCCAGGGGAGCACCAGACCCTTTTGAAGCGAAAATTAGTATGAAAATTAGTTTTCAGCGGCTCTAATGCATTGTGAAAGTAAAATCTCGGTAGGATCGATAGTTTTTTAGTTTTCATTTTTGTGACGTCATGTGAAACCCAACAATACGAAATATTCCTCTGACCTGAATCTTGGCAAGGGTCTTTGTATATGTACCTCCTTTCATTTCCCAGATTCTGGACTTTATCTATTGGGCGGTTTTGATTTTTATTTTGATCTATTTTGAATGGCGTGACATTGAAAACCAGCAACATGCAATATCTAAGCGTACAAGATCAAAGAGAGGTTAAGAGAATCTGTTCACAGGGTAATCAAACACGTTGCTGGTCATATTGGTAATTTAAAACCTCTCCATGACCAACATCTCTTTGTATCAGTCACGTCAGTCGCTTTGTCTATGCGGGTTTCAGTTTTGGCCAAATGTTTTTGCGGTTTTGGATGATTTTTTTCTTCGGTTTTGCGGTTTATAATATACCCCAATGCCCCCCTCAGAACCGCTAACTAAAGTCCACAAATGTGGTCCAAAAGAAAGCACTGCTCAGTTTAATTTCAGTAATTATAGCATTGCATTGAAGGGGGCTTCATACAATTTTTCAGGGTCAATACCTCCTGAGTTTGAGAATAAACTACATCACCATAAACAAAGATTTGGAAAAATTGCCACCACAAAAATGTATTAGATACAGCAGTATTTCTCGGCACTGGGAACTGTTCTTCCAAAACCGTTTAAGGGAGCTTTCTTTGTCCAATAGCCGCCTCGATGTTCATGAAGTTTAAGCAAAATCTGCAAGAGGGCCATCAAGATATTTGGGATGAAGTGTTTATGGTTAGAAATACAGCAAAAATTGGACAATCTTGATGTTTGACCATCATCTGTAAAAAAAGAAGCCCTTTTGACATGAAATTTCACCCCATAGTAGTTTGAATCTTTTTAAAAACGTGATCATAGAGATAGTTCCAGCCGATTTTAGAAAAAAGGATTTCATTAGAAGTATGAATCGAGGCACTCTTGCTAGTGGTTTTGTAAACATGTCAGTCTACTTTAACATACTGGTGAATAATTTTTAAACTTCTCAATAGATTCTTTTTCTAAATTAAGATTCTTGAGATTAACCATCCTTTTAAGACTTTTTATTTCCAAGATTATTGATATATTGTAAGGCAGTAAAATCAGGGCTAATATTTTGTCACAAATTTTGTGTTTACTAGTGAAAACCTCTCATTATGCAGGGGTATTTTATCCAAGTTTCATATTTTTGTGCACAACAATAGCTGGCATTTTGGCATATTTCAGAGGCATTGATAGTTACCACTGTTCACTTGAAAATGAAACTTGGAGACATTTCCCTTGAATAATGAGAGGTGTTCACTTGTGAAGACAAAACTTCTGATAAAAAAATAGCGAATTGTAGCCCTTACTTGCAGAAATCGTCGGATAGTTTTTGCCAAAAAAGGTCATGCGCCACACAAATGTTGTACAGAGGAAAAGGGAGGATAAGAAAAACAACAAAGAAGAAGGCTCCCCAGAAGCATTACAAAGAAAAGCGTATACATGAAAGAGGAATTTTCTGCAAATAATAAAAAAAGGCATTCACTTGGTTACAATTAAACCAGAAATATGTGTATCGCAAAATCTTGCAAAACTCGGGGAGGCCCATAAAATGTCAGGGATGGAAGGAGGGGGAGAAATGGAGTACATGTAAATTGTGTTACTGGGAAGGGTGGGTTTCAACACTGGCTCTAATATTAGAAGGTGAGACGTACTTATTCAAATCTCCTTTTGGTTGGAGTAAATTTGAACCCAGTGCTGTGGCTTTAAAAAAGATGTTCTGGGATTTAAAAGGGGATGCTGTTTATATAGAAGGGTAGCCAGTAATGCAAAGGTCCCGTGTTCCCCCCATTTGACCCTTCTACATGTGTAATTACAGTCAAAAGGAAGTGGGTGTGGTAGCGGATAACTGCACTATATATGCAGTTGGATTTGCTCAAAAAAAGCTGCCATCTCTAATATTAAGTGTAATAATTATTTGTGAAGTGTGTCAGTAGTGGTGAGTGGATAAAAGGTCCTTTGCCCTGGGTGTTGACTCGAGACACTGAACTGTCAATAAACACGAGAACACAAAAAAGAATGAAAAAAGTGAATGAACAAACTCCCATCTCCACCCATTTATTACATGAATTTATTGTGAATGTAAAGTGCAGAATGGATTGATCTTATAGGAAACCCTAACAACTGCCTGTTGTTTAATATTCTGCCAATGGAACATGTTTAACTTCTGTGTGACCTCCCTCTAAAAGAGTTAAATTCTCTCTGACTCTAAACTGAAATTCCCTGACTTGTTAAAGTAAATTGTTCCTCACAGGGATTGAAAAGAATGAATTTTCCTGGCATGGCAACCATGTCACACAAGATCCAAAATACAGATGTTCTTTTGGAATAATAGGATTGAAATAGGAGGCCAGCAATTATGGATTTTTGCGGTGTTTATGTACTTTTATGTATGTTACGATCAAACTCGGAAAACTGTGAACACCTGAAAAATTTCAGGAATGTTGATTGTGTACTGGCCAATCACAATAAAGTTCAGGACCCGTGAGCAAACCTCAAAACCACAAACTAATTACCGTTGCTGTTTGCAGTTTAGTTATCTCGCGCCTTATTGGCCTATTTCTCGCAACACAATAACATTCCATAAATATTTCTGGTGTTCACAGTTTTGTGAGTTTCACAGTAAAAAAGACTGCGACATACACCTATTTCAATTAAGGTTGCTTCGGAGAAGAATGATGCATGATACATGTTTCATAGCTCGCGGTGCATTATTGTAGTAAGTCTAGTAAATAATGTGCCTAGAAAGCTAGAAAGCAAACGCTGCTGACGCTTCTATGCTATGTCAGCAGAACGTTAAGACAATGTGTTTTAAAACACTGAATCCTTGGCTATTTAAGTTAAGAGGTTGAGGTAAGGTTTTTCTCTGTGGTAATATGCAAATTATGCTGCAAATTTTCAACAAGTTTGCTTGGCTCATGCACATGGGAATTTGGATGGAGTTCAAAAACATCAAATTCAAGGCGTTTGTTGAACAACAATAAATAACTTAACGTTACGTGTTTATCTATTTCTAAGGAAATTTTCTTAAAACTGGATTTAAAAAAGAAAAGCATTGATTTGCTTTATTGAAATAACCAGCATTCTGGCCGATGCAAAAAAAAGCACAGCCTACAGGCGGTAAAACCCTATTCATTCAATGTTGTTAAAAGAAGAGGCTTCCAATATTTTACCATGAGATTTTAAAAATGAAATTTTTAAGCTCGCTCATGCTTAAGAATTTTAGCAGCCATTTCACTTAAAAGCTCTCTTGAACACCTTTTCACAAATGGTCTCCATTATTTCAATGAACGTGAACAAGACTAAACTTCCCGCTATAAGGGTTTTAACCATAGTGCACTGCAGCCTATCAAACATGGTTCATGGGAGCAACCTTAATTGAAATAGGTGTATACACAGAGATGCCAACAATCTGGAGATTCTCTCTTTTTCACTAGCCCCTTCCCCCCACCCCCGCTCTGACAATTTAGGCTATTATATGAAGTCTTACATGAAGTTGATACTATCAAAATTCGCGATCATCATTTTGATGCCAAAAATAATCGTTATCAATGACTAAGTTGGTGCAAAATTTAACATATAGTACAAACTCAGTAAAGCCAAAGCCAGGGGCTTATACGGCCTGTGGTCAGAATGACAGAAATTATTTTATATAGAAATGAAGACTGTAGGCTAAACTACAAAACTAAAACAAGATACAAAACTGAAATTAAATAAGTTTACATGCATGCAGTCCTATAACAGTCCTATAACTAGTGACAAATTAACTAACAATAAGCTATGAGAATCCTGCACTAATTCAATTTAGGCTTAAAAAGTGAAGTTTTAGTTTCTTTTTGAAGTTAGTAGTGGTAAGGCTGTCACGGACAGTCTAGGGGATATCGTTCCAAATCAGGCGGTGTGCATCACGACCCACAAAGATTCATGGGTAAAATTGTTGCCGTGCCTCATTTCCATCATGACACGGTTGAGTTCGCATCTCATGACAGAGATGAATAAATCCTAGGAATCAAAACACTGCTTCCTTTTCTGAAAAACATTAACAGAAGACAGCAATTTGGAGAATTTTCAAGATCTCATAGTGGCCTTAGATGCTTGCCATTAGCTTCATAAGGCAATGTCAATAAGTTTATCACAATTCGGAGACAATCGAAGGCGCGACCTGGCCGATTTTAAGCGATGATTACCAGCTTCTGAGAAGATTTTACGTACTGTTTGGTTTATATCTATATTTTTTATCTCAGAGTGAAAGAGATCTGTAGTTCATACCTGGATTTGCTTAACAAAAATAAATTCGTTCATTAGTAGAATTTATATATTTGGTGGACTTTATTACGCCAAGGAGGCAGAGCGCGAGCAAACAGCAAGGTGAGAAATCGTCTCTCATAACAATTTTATTTTCATCGACAAGTTTATATTATTTTGCAAACAGTGCCCATTTGTAATCCTTATGCGCAAATAAGTCTGCTATCAGTCAAGGGGAAAACAGACCAAAAGAGCCGAACAGCTACAGCACAATGGGAGTTTCCGTCACCGAACTTGCAGCCACAGAAATAAACCACGATCTTGTCTGTGCGTTCACTGAAGTGAGCGCGGTGTATCGATTCTGTTGTACACTTAACCTCACAGTTTTACGGTCAAACCAAGTCAAGCGTACCCCCCAAGAACCATTAATGAATTTATTATTCAAAAGTTGAATCCATGGCTAGTTGTAGATTTCAGATTGATCTCTGCATTCTTGCATGTGTAATGAGCCGTGAATTCACACACGAGGCAGTTATGAAATTTCTACCAGCTCCGTTTTCCTGAATTTGATGTAAATGTCTTCTAAGAATCTTAATCCATTCAAAGATTTTCAATCTGACCAAATACAGAGAAGTTCTCGTAAAATATTGACTGCTCATTACGCATGCAGAAAATGCCGCTTTGAATTTGACACCAGTTACGGGAACGACTAACGGATTCATTTTTTAAATAATCAATTCATTAATAGAATCTTGGGGGGTACGCTTGACCTGTTTTGACTGTAAAATCCTGTGTGTTGTCTAGATCTTCGATAATGGTTTTGTGTTTTGGTAGAGACTTGTAACAATTTAATCCCTCACGTCAAGCTTACATAAAGATTTGGATACACATAGCACACGGTACATGCAAATTATTTCAAAGTCAGGCTTTCAGTTTCTGCACTGGGTTATGAAAAATGTTTTGTTTCCACAGGTCATTACAATATTCAAACTTATTTACATTTTCCGGTTTAAAATGGAACAAACCGTTCCTGGATTTGGTGTTTCTCGCTTCATGTCGGCTTCCACTTCCGCATGTTTTCTCAGCCCGTTTCCCAGGAGTTGTGCTACTTTCTTAATTCCAAGACACTTTCAACAGCTCATAACGGGAAAACTATTAGGGGTAGATCCGGGTAGACCCCAAAATTTGCAAAGAAGAAAGATTGAAGTAACACGATGACCAAAATAATCTGATAAAACCGCTAACAGTAGCCAGCAATGAATCCAAGAAGAACTGTACTTGACCGAGCAATTCAAACTTGTCACAAACGCTCAAGAAAGCAAAATATTTAAAAGTAACATAACTACTATAAAGATAAAGTGTTCCAGCAACTTTGCACGGCCGTATAGGGTGGAAATTATCCACGCAAGCTTAGAATAAAGCGAAAATTTCACCATAAACACCTCTGAAAACGGCTCTTCCCAAGCGCGAAAATCAATCTACAAATAACACATTCTCATTGGTCGAATCTCATGATGCACACTGCCTGGTTCCAAATAGGACAATTGCACAATGACAATATTTGACTACAACTACCAGAATTCATTTCGTTTTTGCTTTGTTATTTAAATTTGCCAATTCCGCTGAGGATAAAAAAACAATAACCTTAATTTGCACAAGAAAACAACACACTCAAGGATTCTGGTAGCTGTAGTAAAATGACGTCATCGTGCAATTGTCCTACAGTCGGGGCTTGAGAACTAATCGCAAATTGATACCTGAGGGACATTTTATGAAAGTTGAAACGAGAACGAGTTAGATACTCATGAAAATCACGATTAAAGTGGAGGAGGAAGGAAAGAGAGACGAAATGCGCCAGAAACCATACTACGAATAAGAAAAATTCAAGTTTTGAGCTAAAAATGGACTAAATTTCAAACTAAGGCACAGAAGCTCAAAAGATGATTTTATCCGGGAGATAAAGCGACCCCTACGGGAGACCGGGAGATTGGTGTCGTATCCGGGAGGGTTGGCATGTATGTATACGTCATGTACTGAAAAACTTTTCTTACCTTAGTTATTAGGTTTCGGCGTTGTGGATCAAATAAAAAGGACTCCAAGAGCTCGAAGTAATCATGAGCGTCTGTATCCGTATGGGTTTTGTATCAATGTCCCGTACATGACGTACCTGAAAATTGTACTCAGTCTCCAGAGGAGTGAATGTCTTCCCACGGTGCGTTGCGATCGTGGTTCCCACAAGATGGCGGAGTTTTCCTTTGCACTTCGTGTGTTGTACGGTGTTTTTGTGTAACATTTTTTTCTGGTTAGAATCCTAACCTGAGGTAAGTAAGACTATTCATACATTCTTTGCGTACAACGCTGTTTTGTACGACTAAAACGTCAAAAATCCTAGTTACACACTATTTTTATGGAGGAATTGTGGCTCATCCTCGGTGTAAGAACCTGTTCAGCTCACGGCTGACGTAAAACAAAGAAAACAAGAAGTCAGTACAATAGAACCTAGAAAAACAAAAGGTGCGAAACAAAGAAAAAGTTCACAGGTTCTTACACCGAGGTAAACCCGGAATTGTCGTATGTGCTTACCCAATTTTTTGTTTCCTGTGTTCATATTCGCTTTTATTTTGGCTTACTGTAGTTTGCGAAACGAAATGGAACGAAACGAAATGAAACGAAACGAAATGGAACAAAACGAAAAGAAACGAAACGAAATGGAAATCTGTAGTTTGCGAAACGTGGATATTCGGATATTCTAAACAGAAAATTCCCTCCAAAAAAGCCGTTTCGCCCAGAAAATTCAGATTAAGCGGAATGCGTGACGTTTTCGTTGCCACGTATAAAGTTTAAATTAAGCTCAGGCGTTCTTGAGTGACGGACTTCAACCGGAAGCAAGACCTCTGCCCTTTTTATATGCCTTGACGCCACCACATTTGTATTGATAAGTGGCATTACTCTTTTTGAGACAATCTGCCTGAAAATTTGCCCAAGAACCACTGGCCAACGATGCAAGAAGTCCACTTCTGGTGGCTGTTGAAACGCCTTATCTTAACCAGAAACGTCACGCGATATGATCTACCAGGACCAACTTGCAAGTGGAATGTAATTTCCCGGTCAAAATTAAATTCTGGCGGGAGATTAGCCTTGAGATGACCTTTGCATACATTTGCTACGTAGGAGACCCTTGCGTTACATTTTCTAACGGGTCAGGCGATCACCCGGGGCCCAGGAGCAATCAGTCCGCAGAAGCTAACTTATTTCTCAGTGGAACTTTCATTTGCACCTTTCTCCTTATATATAGTTCAATGTGCATTTCAAGAATGGAACATCGGAGTATGTACTTTCCACCGGAAGTGGGCTTTTTGCATTCTTATCTATTTGTCCTTTGGACAAGTACTATGTTAAATTTAGTTGTCCTAAACTCAAGAGTTCTTGTCCAAAACGTTTAGCTTGACACTAAAAAACAATTGGGCATTTAATGGTTTTAATCTCATTATTACGTTTGTAAATTGTTCTGACTGAAACCTAAAACAAAGCTCGTAAAAAGTTAAAAGGAACATGTAGCCCTATTTTGTCAAGTATAATCATGATGAATTTTAATTCTACTGCAATTTGAAGACAATCTTCAACTGTTTCGTTATTTTTTCTAATTGAAAATGTGCTTGTCTCACGGACAAGTGATGTTAAAGATTTACGTCAGAACTAAAATTTCTACCAATAGATCCTGGACAATCAGACATAGGTTTTGGCACACCCTGTACCATAAGGTAGGCTGTCCAATACCAAAGAAATAACAAAGTGATGAAAATTAAAAAGAAAAAATCTATCCTACTATACAAGGTCTTCAAAGTAAAATCTTGTTATACATCTCTTTGATATGATGTCGGTTTTTTGGATTCATAAAAGGTGAAAAAAGAATGGCTTTCAAGGTTTTTGTAGTATTATTTTAAACTCTTTTGTTGCTAAATAAATTTTTAATCTCGCTTCCGTAAGCAGTGAGACTCATAATCTGCAAGCTGTTTCTTTCCTTTGTATTTAGTACACATATCGATGGTTGTGGCCAGGTGTTCCTAGTGGCGACTGGAAACTGGGAATAAGAATCATGACAACTTTCATTGTTTGCAAAAATGAGACTTGTGATGAGCATGTGTTTTATTTTCGGTGATAATGTAGGTGATCACCTTCTAGTATGGCTTTTTGGCAATGACAGAATTTTCCCCAAATCACCTTTGATTTTCATGTATTCATACATGTGTAGTTGGACGTGAAAATATTATAGCGGAGAAAATCCTGTTTCATGCTGTATTGAGGCTTAACGTTTCTCAGAATATTGAGGCAATTACTGGAATTCTACAATTAAATAATAGATTCGACATTGCAGATACACTTTGTTGTATGTATTTAATTATTGATAGATTTTCGCAGTTTTTAAGATGTGAAGTCGCATTGCAGTAAATAGATACCAGTACTTGAGATATCAATGATTTTTAACCTTCAACTACTAGAAGCAACTTCAACTACTTCTCTGACAATGTCATAAATGTGTTTACAAGTGTAGAATTGTACTTGACAGTCACACACTCTACTTGCAGCACTTCATCGGCCAATGGAAAGTACTAGTCTATTTATTTTCGAAGTTCTCTAGTATGGGAAATGCGTATTAATTTTACACACTGACGTCTTCATTGATGTTTCCTTGATGTCATAGATTTGCAAGGTCTTGATCTTTGCATCCTGGTATTGCCTTTGATTGTGGAAGATTGCTTGAAATTGCATCATTTTTGCCTAGACATCATTGGAAATGTTTTTAAACTGTAACGATTGAACTATAATCTTTTTCCAGTTTAAGTTTAATCTGACTATTCTAGTTACCATATGGCAGTCAGTAGTTACTGTGTATTAAACCAACATGTATGCCTAGCAGCACACTGCCTCCTTCATGAATTTATCTTCTCCTTATTTCTTATCTAATCTCCAATAAAAGTCTCACTTGCTTAATTGTCTTAATTAACAATTAGTCACCGAAGGCGATATTCACGTCGCCTGAAGTATTGATCGATTTCCGACTCCGAAACATCAAAAAATCTGGCTGCCATTTTGAAAACTGCTAGCCTTCAATGTTATAATCACTGTGCGGTGATTATAGTTGGATGAAGCGAAGCTCTTAGCCAATCACAGCGCTCTATTTTCAATGATCATCAATGTAATTATACTAACACTTATTAGAGCATTCTTAATATATACAACTGTATATTGTGATTGAGGTGTTTATCTCATTTATATTTTTTAGAGAAACCTGCAAGTGAATGAAGTCAGTGATGCCCTTTATTAGTGGATGCTATTAAAATATCAAAGTGATGCACACCAGACTCAGTTGGATTATAGATTTTAGAATATATGGATGGATATTCTTGTTACCTCATTTTACATCACAGAAAGTACCATCTTAGGGGCATTTTTGTTCTCCACTAAGAGTGTTATGTCCTGCTGGTGATAGTTTTCCTTTTCCTTTATTTAGAGAAAATGACATTTCCAATAGTCCCATGGCAGGCCAATGAAGATACAGTACAATAATTGTGATGATCATTTGCATTTTTAAAAAATCAGAAACCACTAACATTAAAGGGAGTCGCAGTGTCATGTAAGGTGCACTTGCCGTTGCACATAATGAGTTCTCCAAGGCAAAACACACCATGGTAAAATAATAGCTCCAAATTTTTCATGTTTCAGTTCAATTCTTTCCTACTCATCCCAGGTTGAGAACACTACTAACATTTTATTGCATTATTACATTATCTGTCTTTGACACCCATAGTAGAGAAAGTTCATTGTTACAAACACTTTGTGGGATTTTCATGAATCAGTAAATTTCAGTGACCACCCCTTTAACCTATAGACTGTTCAAAGTGAAACCATTTGAAGGCATTTAATTTAATCTTGAGCAAAATGACTGTTTAAAAGCAGTTCATTTTTATTTCTGGGTCTTTTAATTTCCTCGTGATATTCAGAGCTTTGCTAAAAAAGTAGTGAATAATAAATTTTACAGAAACCATGTCATTAGATCACTTTTTGGCTCTAGTTTCACCCAGTTTTTCTTGGCAGGTGAAACTATAACTGAAAAAAAATGGATGCTCCCTCAGGCTATTCTTTTCTTAGGTTTGTAAGGAATTTTGATCATGCGTACGGTATAAGAGGGATTGAGGTTATCATTGACTGTGCATTTAATAAGATAAGAGGCTAGTTGCCGCAAACCACACTTATGAGACTCTAAAAAAAATACACATCTTATTATTAGCTCCTCAGATATAAGTCCCCCGTAAGTGTCTGTTTCAAATGTAATGAATTGAATTTGATTTATTGTGACATTTTAAGCTCAATCAAATACGGTAAAACCAGTAAGTACAAAATGTAATTTTATCAGCCACTGCTATAGCTTATTTCAAAGTGCTTTTTCTATTCCAGTTTTAAGCCCCTCCATTTATAACCCCTTCTAAACCCTTTAAGAAGATTTGGTGCCCAGAACTTATATGTAGCAGTTAACGGTAAACTGTAGAAGATAGAAGATAATTAATCCTTAAAAGCCCAAAACAGAATGTAAACAAGTAACAGCCTTGGTAAGATTTCTTTATTACCCCATACATTTATTATGAATGCTGCAATTTCATAGTTTTTCTCACAAATAGTTTAAATATACATTCTAGTCCAAACATGTATGCATGAGAACTTACCACTGCCTCTTCTCATGTTTTTTCTCGGTCACCAAAAAATTGTTTTTTTTTTTTTTAAGTACATCAATAGCAGCAAGGACAACTTAATACCCCCATCCAAAAGTAATAGTTGCCAATTAAGTGTAAGAGGCTATTTTTAGGGATGTATCTTTAGTTATGGTTTGGTCAGCATGCAGGAAAAAATTGACTGGTACCCAGGCTTTTTTATGTCTTATTAATAGGAGGTAGAAATGTTCCTTGACTGCCTAAAAAATAAATGACAAGAAGTGACTGGGTACGAGTCACAGTCAAATTCCGTCAGGACTATTTTCTATTGTTTCATTCCATTTTAAGTTTTTAGCTAGCTAATAGGTTACGAAGAAACCACCTTCATGCTCATCCTTTCAAGTTAATGCGAGACTGTATGTAAATTTATTGCCATACATAAACATAATTATCTCGATTCTTTTTTTTTTTGTGTACAAAATCTTTGCTGTAATGATTCTAAATATCATTCCTTTAACTGAAAGGACATGTCAGCCATGAATGTTGACTTTTTTAGAAAAAGCAGTTCAGTCTCCAGTTTTCTATAGAGTCTGCTTCAGGTTTACAGCATAGTGTCAGAGTTTCTTTTATTTTATGGTCTGTTTGTACTAAAGGATTGTCTTATTTGCGCTTCTGACCACGGGTAAAGGGAATAGGACTGGCATGTATGCGGAGATTTTGTTTCATGAATTTTACAGCTCTTTGGTTAATTTTTTACTTTTAATTTTTTTGAAAAATTTTTTTTTCACCCACGACCCACCACAGTTAGCTACACTCCTGGTTTCCCCGCCAAATGATGTCTGAGAACCGAGCGCAGAAATTCCATACTGATGACACTTCACTAACCAGATCTGGATAGTGCTTCTGATTGGTCGTGACGCATGGGAAATTTGATTCCACCAATCAGAAGCACTACCCAGATCTGGGTAGTACTTTTGATAGGTCGTGACGCATGGGAAATTTGATTCCACCAATCAGAAGCACTACCCAGATCTGGGTAGTACTTTTGATTGGTCGTGACGCATGGGAAATTTGATTCCACCAATCAAAAGCACTACTCAGATCTGGGTAGTGACCCGTCATCAGTATGGAATTTCTGCGCTCGTTTCTCAGACGTCGTTTGGCGAGAAAACCAGTGGTAGTGTCGCCAAATGTCGACTGGTATCTAGAGAAACAGGAAAAGAAGCTTCTCTAGGCCAAGGCGTAAAAAACCATGGTAAAAGTCGATTGACGTCCACCAAAAGGCAGATTTGAACCAATGGAAAAACCTTCCATGGCGCGTGTTAGTGGTTACCGCTGTAAGGCCCACCCATATCATTTAAACCGAGAGAATTGATTCAGACGCCGTCCTTAATTGTAGAGGAACTAAGTTTAAAAGGCAAAAAATGCTCATTTCAGCCAAACCACTTACAAAATAGGTTATAACAATTTCTGCATTTGGTTCGGTACATGAAAAGTTTGGCGTCTGAATCAAAGCCGTTCCAATGTCACTCCAGAGGTGAAATTCCCTGTTGGGCTTGGTGAAAAGAACGGCTCAGCTGTTCAAAATTGAAACAGGCATTCTTAACTGATTCAGACACAGAACTTTTCGTGTACTTAATTTAATGTATTAGGTTCGGCTCACGAAAAGTCAGGCGCCTGAACTGGGCCTTACTTCACTGTCCATCGTTGATCACATTATTTGGGCCTCGCCCAAATAGAGTAAACGGGTTAGCATGTTTTGATTCAACGTTGCAATAGGCATGCAATACATACGAAGGTAAACAAGCCAGCCGCGCGCTGCATCACAACACAGCATTTATCCTCGTTACATACTACCTGCAACAGATGCAAGGCAAACAAATCAACAATAAAGAACAAACTACTAAAGCAATTTAAATAATCATCCTCGCAGCACATGGTGTAAATGGTTTGGCTTATTGCCAAGAGTTTGACAATATTGTTCCTCTCAGATGTAGAGTGCCAAAGAAATTGTCACGCAAAATTCCATGATCTTGTGCATGAGATAATTAAGGGTAACCATTGAATGATGCACAATTTCATTGCATATTTTTGGAAAAGGAGGTGATTTCTTAAAATCTTATTGAGCAAAATGACCTCATAAACAAGTTGCATTCTTTTATGGTCGAGGGGCAGAGTCCAACGTCTTCACGTGCATATTTTGAAAACCCTTAGGTTAAGTAGATTAAGGGCCTGTTTACATAGAAGCAGGGGATCCCTGGTAAGTGAGGTAACACGCTAAGGTGGGGTAACCCGCCTGTCCATATAATCTCTTATATGTTGACCCCACCTATCATGTAAAGGTGAACAAATTGAAATGAGAGATTATATGGACAGGCGGGTTACCACACCTATCCGGGGTCACCCACCTCCATCTAAACAGGCCCTTAGTCGTGTTCTCTCATACACGAACCAGAGATGGCAAATTCAACAGCTTTCACGTGCAAACTGCGTGACAATACAACTCACAGTAAGGGCCTGATCACATGAGCCAGGAAAGCAATGCGCATGATCAGTGTGTTACCCACTGTCTTGTTTCTCACTTGGTACATTCGCTGGGCTACCTGGCAAGCGTGATTACTTGGAAAATTTCCACCAGGGATCCCAGCTAACTGGACTGGCTTGGTTGTCATGCACCAGTAATCGCTAATTTGATTTTTCTTGTGTTTAACTAAGGTGCCAGGATCTCTGCAAAGCAAGCCAGCCCGATTCATGTAGTCAGGCCCTTAGTTCTATAGACAGATTTTACGTCCTCCCCTTGATCACACCGATTTTTCAGAGCTCCGAGCACACACAAAATTTCAGCACCCCTCTTTAATGAACTTTTGGCCTCATCCATGTTCACTAAAACAAATATCAAAATATTATAAAAAAAATTACACACAAGCCTAGTACATCGACAGCCAAATAGACGCTCCCACAGTGTCTTGTTTGTACTATTTTCCACAACAAGACTGGGTATGACATGCAATTGCATCTGAGGTAAAAAAATTGGGAATAAAGAGACAGAAATATATTGTTCATGCACACAAATATTACCCATGTGTTTAACAGCTTTTCACACTGAGGATGAGCTAAAGTTTCCTCTGCAAATAATCCAATTTTACAGAAAAAGGAAAGGTTGTGAATTTCAAGAACTTTTCAATACCTGATAAAGAAATCAATTAGTTTTCAAGGACCTAAGGCGAATTCAAGGACTTTTCAAGATGGCTGGTAAAATTTAAGACCTTTTCAAGACTGTACAAACAATGGAACTCTTCCATGTCTCAATAGGATACCTGACTGGAGAAAACACTTGCCTCACTGTTTACATTCATAAGGCTTTTCCCCACTGTGAACACTTTCATGAATTGTTAGGCTTTTCCCCAGTGTGAACTCTTTCATGAATCCTTAGGTATCCTGCTTGCCTAAAACACTTGCCACACTGTTTACATTCATAAGGCTTTTCCCCAGTGTGAACTCTTTCATGATTCCTTAGATTTCCTGCTTGACTAAAACACTTGCCACACTGTTTACATTCATAAGGCTTTTCCCCAGTGTGAACTCTTTCATGAGTCTTTAGGTTTCCTGCTGTGCTTAAACACTTGCCACATTGTTTACATTCATAAGGCCTCTCCCCAGTGTGAACTCTTTTATGAATTCTTAGGTGTTCTGCTCGGCGAAAACACTTACCACACTGTCTACATTCATGAGACTTTTCTCCAGTGTGGAGTCTTTGATGAACTGTCAGGTTTTCTGCTCGGCTAAAACACTTGCGACACTGTTTACATTCATAAGGCTTCTCCCCAGTGTGAACTCTTTCATGAATCTTTAGATTTCCTACTTCACTAAAACACTTGCCACACTGTTTACATTCATAAGGCTTTTTCCCAATGTGATCTCTTTCATGATAAATTAAGCTTCCCATATGACAAAAACATTTGCCACATTGTTTACACTGATAAGGCTTCACTCCAGAGTGAACTCTTTCATGACTCCTTAAGATTCCTGCTTGGCTAAAACACTTGTCACATTGTTTACATTTATAGGGCTTTTCCCCAGTATGAATTCTTTCATGACTCCTTAGTTTTCCTGCTTCACTAAAACACTTGCCACACTGTTTACATTTATAAGGCTTTTCCCCAGTGTGAATTCTTTCATGTCTCCTTAGGATTCCTGATTGGCTAAAACACTTACCACATTGTTTACATTCATAAAGCTTTTCTCCAGTGTGAACTCTTTGATGAACTGTCAGGTGTACTGTTTGGCTAAAACACTTGCCACACTGCTTATACTTTAAAGACATGGACCTCAGCTTCTCTGATCTTGCACTCTTTGAACATAAAATTAGGACATTATCATTTAACCTTTTTATTTCATTAAATCCAGCCAGAAACTCTTGAGAGGATAAATTGTCAATTTCCCATAGCATAGAGGATGCTATGGGAAATTTACAATCCCGAAAATATATTTATTTTGCACCACAATGTAAGCATTATTAAAATATTCTTATTTTGTTAAAACAGCTTTGTAAAGGCTATCGGGCTTCAACTAACTATTAATTCCCTTTGTGTGCATTCGTACAATGCACAAGGGGAATAAATCACATAACCCCAAGCTGAAGGCCGATAAATGGCTTGTTACATTCGTGAGGATCCTTCAAGGGATGCAGAAATACACTGAATGAAAAAGCCTCTATTGTTCATCTTTCATTTATTTTTAAATGTTCCATGCTGGCACTGGTGAGAATAACAAAATTCTCAACTTTTAATCTGTTAGTTCTTCAAAGTCTCATTTCAAATTAGTTGCTCGAAGTTAAAACTAGAAACAGCCTTTAGCAAAGTCAAGTGCTTCAGAGTTAGAACTGTTTACTGCTCAAAGGAGTTTGACTGACGGTACTGAAACTGTGCTTTAGCAAAACATTTGGAATCTTTATTTGCCAGTGCAGACAATGAGCAGGGCAGCAGTTAACAATTTAAATTTTTGCAGCAAGGATCTTTAAACAGACCTCTTTGCAGTCTAGATAAAGAGGTTTCAAGACAAGGAAACACCACTGTAACTGACAAAGAAATTCAGGCGTCTAAGTGGAAAGCCAGCGATAAACCGCTAACTAAGAAAGTCAACAAAAGTGGCGCAAAAGAAAGCACTGCTCAGTTTAATGTCAGTAATTACAACATTGCATTGAAGGTGGCTTCATACAATTTTTCAGGGTGAATACCCCCTGAGTTTGAGAATGAACTACATCACCATAAACAAAGATATTTTGGAAATATTGCCACCACAATAATGATTAGATACAGCAGTATTTCTCAGCACTGGGAACTGTTCTTCCAAAAGTTGTTGTCAAATACCCACCTTGATGTTCATGAAGTTTAAGCAAAATCTGCAAGATCGCTATCGAGATATTTGGGATAAAGTTTTTATGGTTAGAAATACAGCAAAAATTGGACAATCTTGATGTTTGACCATTATATGTAAAAAAAAAGAAGCCCTTTTGACATGAAATTTCACCTCATAGTAGTTTGAATCTTTTTAAAAACGTGATCATAGAGATAGTTCCAGTAGTAGTATGAGTTGAGGCACTCTTGTTAGTGGTTTTGTAAACATGTCAGTCTACTTTAACATACAGGTGAATAATTTTTAAACTTCTGAATAGATTTTTTTTAAAAATTAAGATTCTTGAGATTAACCGTCCTTTTATTACTTTTTAGTTCCAAGATTATTGATATATTGTAAGGCAGTAAAATCAGGGCTAATATTTTGTCACAAATTTTGTGTTTACTAGTGAAAGCCTCTCATTATGCAGGGGTATTGTATCCAAGTTTCATATTTGTGACCCCTCACGTGACTTGGGGGCTTATCTAAATTTCATGCTATGCCTATTTTCACGGTCCAGGCCATGAAAGTGAGAAAAATTTTTGGAATGTGAGTGAAATTTTTCTTTCACACCGTGAAAAATTCACGGCATGAAAATCTTTCACCCTGTAAAACAGTTATTGTCTCTGGAGAAAATCTGCTCATAAGGAGGAAACATTTTACTTTTAAACTCATTCTCTAATTTTCAGAGATTTAGATCTAACTACCAGCATTGACAGCTATATGTTATACACTGTTATCTAATTGCTACCTTTTTTTCTTCTGAACACGCAAATACAGTTTTTTTTTCGTATTGTAAACAGTTTTTCTGTCAAAATGAAATGTAACATTATTTTCGAAAGTGTATTGTTTAGATGTCATGCAAGCAAAGTATTTGCCCCGATGAATGTAACATGTACTTTTTTATTTTTGTTTTTCGGCAAAACAAATGAAATCACTTAAAAAGTGAGTCACTGAAGATCGCTGAAGATAATCAGCAACTGCATGATTCCGTCTTTGTATTCTCTAAAATTACAACCAAAATATCGTTTAAAATTTAAAAGAATTTGTAAGCTTTTACCTCTTCATGACGTCTGCAAATGCTAGACTCCGTGGCGACAAAATGAAACATGTAACGCATGTTTTGATATTTAACAATTATTCCTCGAGCCCGAATGGGCTATTGACTCAGAGGCCATGAGGGCAAGAGGAATAATTTTTTTAGTAAAATCCAACTAGTTGGTCAAAAATATCGAGAATAAAAACACTTTAGCTGGTTAAAGCTAGACTTTAATCCTTTTTGGCCGCCAATAAACCCACGCTTTTCGCTACTAGTGGGCTATAACATATAGCCTAGTAGTAGCTCAACCAATCAGAATGCAGCATTGATGATAGACCACTAGTTGGATTTTACTAATGCGTGATATCTCTTGGATTTAATTCATTTTTACCCTTTTGTTCAGATCATTGTAACCGCCAAATTGTGAGTATAACATTTAGCAATGAGACAAGGAACTTGAAATGGAGCACGATAAATCAAGTAGAGTTTGCAATTGTGATGGGGCTTCAAAACTGCACTGCTATGCGCATCAACACAAACGACCAATCCCGGTTTTAGGAATGGCAGTAATAGTTTGTCTTTCTGCAAAGAATTTATTTTGTTAGGTTTCTTGAGTGAAAACCTTGCCATATTTGGTAAATAACTAAGGGTTTCTGACATCGACAATAGGAAAATTTGCACGTTGCGGAGAAGAAAAAAAGAGCCAAAAGTCACTGACTGTTGCAGCTACAGACAATGTAAACAAATTGACATGAAACACGGAGTTCCGAACGTGCATATCTAGTAAAAATACTTGCCATGAACTTGTGACTAGTTTGATTGTGATTTGTGGCTTTACAGGCCTGAACGCGGAGTAGTCTGAATACGTTTTTTATTTTTTTCATGAGCTATTTAAAATGGCTTGAATATTCTGAGAGAAATATTATTTTGCGTGGAGCAACTTCCACAAATTAATTTCACATGATGTGAGGTATTCTGGTTTTTTCCAGTTCGAAAGGCGGCAAAAGCAGCGAGAAAAAACACAAAACGAAAAAAAAAACAGGTTACATTTCATTCACCCTCGACAATTATGTTTCACGGCGTGAAAATGTGTTCACTCTTAATTTCACGGCGTGAAAGTTTACACCATTTAAATAATCACGGTGTGGAAGTCTTCACTGATCTTTTACATGATTAGTTTCACGCCAAGAGTGAAAAATCCTCGCTTGGAGTGAATGGGCGTGGAATTTGAAATTCCTGCCGTGAAAACTCTAATTCACGCACCGTGACCGTGAAAAAGTTCACGGTTTTCAGTGAAATCCATAAGCCCTTTTTTCATGAAGGGTCACATTTTTGTGCACAACAATAGCTGGCATTTTGGCATATTTCAGAGGCATTGATAGTTACCACTGTTCACTTGAAAATGAAACTTGGAGACATTTCCCTTGAATAATGAGAGGTGTTCACTTGTGAAGACAAAACTTCTGATAAATATAAAGTGCAGTTTTGAAGCCCCATCACAAGTGCAAACTCTACTTGATCTATCGTGCTCTATTTCAAGTTCCTTGTCTTATTGCTAAATGTTATACTCACAATTTGGCGGTTACAATGATCTGAACAGAATAGCGAATTGTAGCCCTTATTTGCAGAGATCGCTGGATAGACTATACGAAGTCTTACATGAGGTAGATACTATCAAAATTCGAGATCATCGTTTTCATGCCGAAGTGATCGTTGTCAGTGACTAAGTACGTGCAAAATGCGTACGGGAGACCGGGAGATTGGTGTCGTATACGGGAGGGTTGGCATGTATGTATACGTCATGCACTGAAAAACTTTTCCTACCTTAGTTATTAGGTTTCGGCGTTTTGGATCACATTAAAAGAACTCCAAGAGCTCGAAGTAGTCTGTATCCGAATTGCGTTTTGTATCCCCTGCACATGACTTACCTAGGAGTGAATGTCTTCCCACGGTGCGTTGCGATCGTGGTTCGCACAAGATGGCGGAGTTTTCCTTCGCACTTCGTGTTTTTACGATGTTTTTGTGTAACATTTCTAGCTGGTTAGAATCTTGATCTGAGGTAAGTAAGACTATTCATGCATTCTTTGCGTACAACGCTGTTTTGTACGACTGAATCGTCAAGTTTCTTAGTTACACATCATTTTTATGGAGGAATTGTCGTAGGCCATTTGCACTAAGATGTCATGTAACATCGTTTTTATGAAAATGAAATTTATATGATTTTGCCATCGAAAAGCGATTTGTGGGTCATATCTTAAACAAAATAATATTGATTTGGTTTTTCAAACCAGCACCATTTTCTTAAAACGAGTAAGTTCGTAGCTGGTCACGTGACCAAAATGTGATTTTTAAAATTATATGTTTTCTCTTCCTGAACGCAAATTTTGCACTTAATTTTCAAGGAAAATGTTGAAAGGATGGTGTGTTAACGTTTACAGCACAACTGAGCGTAAGTATCAAACGTTTAACAAGATATAAGCAAAGAGTAGTTTTGGCCGCCATGTTGGAGGGCAAGAGTATGCCCTCCAACATGGCGGCCAATACAAATCAAACTGCTTTGTTGAAAAATCAAAGTGCCATAAAATATCTCCCATAAACGCGTTGCGTCTCAAATTTCGGGTGTAAGATAATTTTTATGTGTTCTACCAAGATTCCAACTCATTGTGTAAGGGAAGCATTGGTCATGTGACCTCTTAGTGCAAGTGGCCTATATTTTGTGGTAAACACTTGTTTCCATATCTCAAACCGCCCTTGGATACCTTGTGATGCCTACACAAAGTAATTTCATACATATGAGTGAGCCCTGACAATAGTGATTAGGGTTAAGCATTAACAATACTGATTAGGGTTAAGCACTGACCATACTGATTAGGGTTAAGCACTGAAAATACTGATAAGGGTTAAGCACTGAAGATACTGATTAAGGTTAAGCACTTAGAATACTGATCAGGGTTAATGGTTAGCTTCTATTTAGGGTTAGGGTTTTCGCTACAGTACTTAAATCAAACCAAGTTCCTGCAGTGAATCCTCAGTGGTCTAGTGGTTAGGGCAGGAGATTGCAGATCTGACACTCCGGGATCAAATCCTACCTGTATTTATGAACTTTCTTTTTTCCTTTAAAATTGAAGAGACTTGCACTTTTACAACATTTGTTGAGCAAAACCTAAGTCTCTGAGTCAAGAAACTTATTTCATGTAAGTGTAAGTGAAAAGGGAGAGGACAGTTTGAGATATAGAAACAAGTGCTTACCATATTTTGTTTCCTGTGTTCATGTTCGCTTTTAGTTTTCACTGCCGCTCCTTTTCACCTTGCTGGCGGCTAGCATTTCTCATTTTCTCACCGCCGCTTTGAATTTCCATGTTTTTCTTCCTACGAAATTCATCTCCTTTGTTTTCAATAACTCGCTCTAGCTCTTTCTCTGTTATCCATGTTAGTGTAAACGTAAAAAATAACGCTGAAAAAGACACGACTTTGTTGTTATTTCTTCTTTGTAAAAGTCCGGGCGACGATGTGATTTCCTTCCAAATAAAACCTCTAGTTGCATTTGGGTTGCCATACCTGTTGATTGAGTTATTTTACATTGGTATGCCTGTGGTGCGGATGGATGGCTGCTCGCTCGCTCGGTGTACGGTCACGTGATTACCAAATTTTCTCAGATGGGTAGATTACCACATTTCCTTAACTATGGGGCTCCTGTTGTTCTGTTTCCACAAACTTTAATGAATAATAAATACGGATTAACAGATGAGAAGAAAGACATAAATTACGGAAACATCTCGTATTCCCATGCGTTACCTCCAAGTCTTCAATCATTTCAATTTCCTTTTCTTTACCACAGAGTAAGAGAAAAAATTCTTATCCACTTGTTCTTCGGACAATTACTACTGGTATATTTAATTTGGTAGTCCTAAACGCAAGGGTTCATGTCCAAAACGTTTAACTTGACACTAAAAAACAATCTCATTATTACCTATGTAAATTATTTCTGACTGAAACCTAAAACAGAGCTCATAAAAAGTTAAACGGAACTTATTTAGCCCTATTTTGTCAAGTATGAGGTTTGCGTTTGTGACTATAATGATGAATTTTAATTCTACTGCAATTTGAAGACAATCTTCAACTGTTTCGTTATTTTTTCTAATTGAAAATGTGCTTCTCCCACGGACAAGTCATGTTTAAGATTTACATGTCTGAACTAAAATTTCTACCAATAGATCCTGGACAATCAGACATAGGTTTTGGCGCACCCTGTAGACAACCATAAGGCAGGGTAGCCGATACCAAAGAAATAACAAAGTGATTAAAATTAAAAAAAAAAATCTATCCTATTATGTAAGGTCTTCAGAGTAAAATCTTGTTATACATGGCTTTGATATGATGTCAGTTTTTTTGATTCATAAATAAGGTGAAAAAAGAATAGCTTTCAAGGTTTTTCTAGCATTATTTTTAAACTCTTTTATTGCTAAATAAATTTTTAATCTTGCTTCCGTAAGCAGCGAGACTCATAATCTGCAAGCTTTTTTTTTCCTTCGTGTTTAGTACACGTGACGACAAATGTGGTCCCAGGTGTTCCTAGCGGCAACTGTGGAAACTGGGAATAAGAATCATGACAACGGTCTTTGTTTGTAAAAATGAGACTGGCGAAGAGCATGTGGTTTATTTTCGGCGATAATTTAGGTGATCACCTTCTAGTATGGCTTTTTGGCTATGACAGAATTTTCCCCAAATCACCATTGATTCTCATGTATTCATACATGTGTAGTTGGACATGAAAATATTATAGTGTAGGAAATCCTGTTTCGTGCTGTATTGAGGCATAACGTTTATCGCAATATTACTGGAATTCTACAATTAAACAATAAATTCGATATTGCAGATTCACTTTGTTGTATGTATTTAATTGATAGATTTTTGCAGTTTTTAAGTTGTGAAGTTGCATTGCACTAAATAGTTACCAGTACTTGAGATATCAATGATATTTAACCTTCAACTACTAGAAGCAACTTTAACTACTCATCTGACATTGCATATGTCATAGATGTGTTTATAAGTGTAGAATTGTACTTGACAGTCACACACTCTACTTGCTGCCAGCACTTCATCGGCCAATAGAAACTACTAGTCTATTTATTTTTGAAGTTCTCTGGTATGGGAAATGTGTATTAATTTTTCACACTGACATGTTCATTGATGTTTCCTTGATGTTATAGATTTGCAAGGTCTCGATCTTTGCCTCCTGGTATTGCCTTTTATTGTGGAAGATTGCTTGAAATTGCATCATTATTGCCTAGACATCATTGGAAATTTTTTTAATAATACCGGTATTTTATAAACTGTAACGATTGAACTATAATCTTTTTAAGTTTAATCTGACTATTCTATGTACCATATGGCAGTCAGTAATTACTGTGTAACCAACATGTATGCCTAGCTGCACACTGCCTCCTTAAGAATTTATCTCCTCCTCATTTCTTATCTAATCTCCAAACAAGTGAGACTTGACACTTGTTAGAGTGTTCTTGTTATATACAACTGTATAGTGTGATTGAGGTGTTTATCTCATTTATATTTTTAGAGAAACCTGCAAGTGAATGAAGTCAGTGATGCACACAAGACTCAGTTGGATTATAGATTTTAGAATATATGGATGGATATTCTTATTACCTCATTTTGCATCACAGAAAGTACCATCTTATAGGCATTTTTGTTCTCCACTAAGAGTGTTATGTCCTGCTGGTGATAGTTTTCCTTTTCCTTTATTTAGTCTAAACTAGAGAAAATGACTTTGTGGGATTTTCATGAATCAGTAAATTTCAGTGACCACCCCTTTAACCTATAGACTGTTCAAAGTGAAACCATTTGAAGGCGTTTAATTTAATCTTGAGCAAAATGACTGTTTAAAAGCAGTTCATTTTTATTTCTGGGTCTTTTAATTTCCTCGTGATATTCAGAGCTTTGCTAAAAAAGTAATGAATAATAAATTTTACAGAAACCATGTCATTAGATCACACTGTTTTCTCTATAGCCTGTGAGAGCATCTGGTCTTTTCGGCTCTAGTTTCACCCAGTTTTTCTTGGCAGGTGAAACTAGAACTGAAAAAAGGGATGCTCCCTCAGGCTATTCTTTTCTTAGGTTTGTAAGGAATTTTGATCATGTGTACAGTATAAGAGGGATTGAGGTTATCATTGACTGTGCATTTAATAAGATAAGAGGCTAGTTGCCGCAAACCATGCTTATTAGACTGTAAACAAAACACACGTCTTATTATAAGCTCCTCAGATATAAGTCCCCCTTAAGTGTCTGTTTCAAATGTAATGAATTGAATTTGATTTATTGTGACATTTTTAAGCTCAATCAAAAACGGTAAAACCAGTAAGTACAAAATACAATTTTATCAACCACTGCTATAGCTTATTTCAAAGTGCTTTTTCTATTCCAGTTTTAAGCCCCTCCATTTATAACCCCTTCTAAAACCCTTTATGAAGATTTGGTGCCCAGCACTTATTGCTGGTTTTCAGTGTCACGCCATTCAAAATAGATTAAAATCAAAATCAAAACCATTCGACAGATAAAGTCCAGAATCTTGGAAATGAAAGGAGGTAAATATAAAAAAGACCCTCGCCAAGATTTGGGTCAAAGGAATAATTCGTATACGAGATATCCGAAGAAATGTTTTACCCAAATTTATAGAGCTTTGTATGGAGACGCCATGCTGGAGCTCATCCGGATGAGCTCCAACATGGCGGACGGAAACCAGCAGAAACATCTGTAATCGAGTTTTGCTACAAAAGCGTGAATTTATTCTTCTAGAAACTCATAAACATTAAAGTAATACTTTTTCTAATACATGAACTGTTTGGATAGCAAAATTTCCTAAAATAAGTCATTTTTTTAACTTACATGACAGCTAGCTTGGCCGTCATGTAAATGCCGCGTCACACAAATGCTTAGAAATTCAAGCGTACTCTATCACAAAACCAAGAATCCTTTTGAAGCGAAAATTTGTATGAAAATTATTTTTCAGCTGCTCTAATGCATCGTGAAAGTAAAATCTCGGTAGGATCGATAGTTTTTTAGTTTGAATTTTAGTGACGTCATGTGAAAACCAACAATATAAGTAGCAGTTAATGGTAAACTGTAGAAGATAGAAGATAATTATTCTTAAAAGCCCAAAACAGAATGTAAACAAGTAACTGCCTTGGTAAGATTTCTGAATGCTGCAATTTCATAGCTTTTCTCACAAATAATATAAATATGCATTCTAGTCAACGTTTTCATAACAAATGCATAGGGTTATACAAAGAACTTACCAGTGCCTCTTCTCATGTTTTTTCTCGGTCACAAAAAATCGTTTTTTTAAAGTACATCAGTAGCAGCAAAGACAACTTAAACACCCCATCCAAAAGTAATAGTTGCCAATTATGTGTTAGAGGCTATAACATAGGGATGTATCTTTAGTTATGGTTTGGTCAGCATACAGGCAAAAATTGACTGGTACCCAGGCTTTTTTATGTCCTATTAATAGGAGGTAGAAATGTTCCTTGACTGCCTAAAAAAATGACAAGAGGTGACTAGGTACGAGTCACAGTCAAATTCCATCAGGACTATTTTCAATTGTTTCATTCCATTTCAAGTTTTAGGCTAGCTAATAGGTTACGAAGAAACCACCTTCATGCTCAACCTTTCAAGTTAATGCAAGACTGTATGTGAATTTATTGCTGTACATAAATATAATTTTCTCGATTCTTTTTTCTTGTTTTGTGTACAAAATCTTTGCTGTAATGATTCTAAATAATTATCATTCCTTTAACTGAAAGGACGTGTCAGCCATGAATGTTGACTTTTTTAAAAAAAGCAGTTCAGTCTCCAGATTTCTATAAAGTCTGCTTCAGATTTACAGCATAGTGTCAGACTTTCTTTTATTTATGGTCCGTTTGTACTAAAGGATTGTCTTATTTGCGCTTCTGACCGCGGGTAAAGGGAGTAGGACTGGCATGTACGCGAAGATTTCATTTCATGAATTTTACAACTCTTCGGTTAATTTTTTTTGGAAAACTTTTTTTTCACCCATGACATTTACCTGCACCCACACCCACGACCTACACCCACGACCCACCACAGTTAGCTACACTCCTGGTTTCCCTGCCAAATGACATCTGAGAACTGAGCGCAGAAATTCCATACTGATGACACTTCACTAACCAGATCTGGATAGTGCTTCTGATTGGTTGTGACGTGTGGGAAATTTGATTCAACCAATCAAAAGCACTACCAAGATCTGGGTAGTGACCTGTCATCAGTATGGAATTTCTGCGCTCGTTTCTCAGATGTCATTGGCGGCAAAACCAGTGGTAGCGTCGCCAAATGTCGACTGGTTTCTAAGGCTAGAGAAACAGGAAAAGAATCTTCTCTAGGCAAAGGCGTAAAAAAACCATGGTAAAAGTTGATTGACGTCCACCAAAAGGCAGGTTTGAACTGATGGAAAAAACCTTTGAGGGCATGTGTTAGTGGTTACCGCTGTAAGGCCCACCCATATTATTTAAACCGAGAGAATTGATTCAGATGCTGTTCTAAATTGTAGAGGAACTAAGTTCAAAAGGCAATAAATGCTCATTTCAGCCAAACCGCTTACAAAATAGGTTATAATAATTTCTGCATTTGGTTCGGTACATCAAAAGTTTGGCGACTGAATCAAAGCCATTCCAAAGTCACTCCAGAGGCGAAATTCCCTGTTGGGCTTGGCGAAAAGAATGGCTGAGCTGTTCTAAATTGAAACAGGCGTTCTTAATTGATTCAGATGCGAACTTTTCGTGTACTTAATTTAATGTATTAGGTTCAGCTGATGAAAAGTCAGTTGTCTGAACTGGGCCTTTCTTCATCATCCATTGTTGATCACATTATTTGGGCCTCGCCCAAATAGAGTAAACGGGTTAGCATGTTTTGATTCAAAGTTGCAATAGGCATGCAATACGTACGAAGGTAAACAAGCCAGCTGTGCGCTGCATCACAACACAGCATCTATCCTCGTTACATACGACCTGCAACAGACGCACGGCAAACAAATCATCAATAAAGAACAAACTAGTAAAGTAATTTAAATTTTCCCTTTGAAAAATAATCGTCCTCGCAGCACACAGTGTAAATGGTTTGGCTTATTGCTAAGAGTTTGACAATATTTTTCCTCCAAGATGTAGAGCGCCAAAGAAATTTTCACGCAAAATTCCATGATCTTGTGTGTGAGATAATTAAGGGTAACCGTTGAATGATGCACAATTTCATTGCATATTTTTGGAAAAGGAGGTGATTTCTTAAAATCTTATCGAGCAAAATAACCTTATAAACAAGTTGCATTCTCTTATAGTCGAGGGGAAGAGTCCAACGTCTTCACGTGCAAACCAGGTTCTATTTTGAAAACCCTTCGGTTAATTAGATTAAGGCCTGTTTACATAGAAGCGGGGGACCCCTGGTAAGTGAGGTAACTCGCTAAGGTGGGGTAACCCGCCTCCATGTAAACAGGCCCTTAGTCGTGTTCTCTCATACACGAACCAGAGATGGCAAATTCCAAAGCTTTCACGTGCCAACTGCGTGACAATACAACTCACAGTAAGGGCCTGATCACATGAGCCGGGAAAGCAACGCGCATGATCAGTGTGTTACCCACTGTCTTGTTTCTTGCTTGGTTCATTCGCTGGGCTACCTGGCAAGCGTGATTACTTGAAAAATTTCCACCAGGGATCCCAGCATCACAATACTGGGAACCTGGCTAACCGGACTGGCTCGGTTGTCATGTAATCGCTAATTTGATTTTTCTTGCGTTTAACTAAGCTGGTGCCAGGATCTCTGCAAAGCAAGCCAGCCCGACTCATGTAATCAGGCCCTTAGTTCTATAGACAGATTTTACGTCCTCCCCTTGATCACACCGATTTTTCAGAGCTCCGAGCACACACAAAATTTCAGCACCCCTCTTTAATGAACTTTTGGCCTCATCCATGTTCTCTCAAACAAATATTATCAAAATATTATTAAAAAAATTACACACAAGCCTAGTACATCGACAGCCAAATAGACGCTCCCACAGTGTCTTGTTTGTACTATTTTCCACAACAAGACTGGGTATGACATGCAATTGCATCTGAGGTACAAAAGTTGGGAATATAGAAACAGAAATATATTGTTCATGCACACAAATATTACGCGTGCGTTTAACAGCTTTTTACACTGAGGATGAGCTAAAGTTCCTCTGCAAATAATCTAATTTTACAGAAAAAGGAAAGGTTGTGAATTTCAAGAACTTTTCAATACCTGATAAAGATATCAAGTAGTTTTCAAGGACTTTTCAAGACGGCTAGTAAAATTTAAGACCTTTTCACGACTGTACAAACGATGGAACTCTTTCATGTCTCAATAGGATACCTGACTGGAGAAAACACTTGCCTCACTGTTTACATTCATAAGGCTTTTCCCCACTGTGAACACTTTCATGAATTGTTAGGCTTTTCCCCAGTGTGAACTCTTTCATGAATCCTTAGGTATCCTCCTGTGCTAAAGCATTTGCCACAATGTTTTCATTCATTCGGCTTTTCCCCAGTGTGAACTCCTACATGAATCCTTAGGTATCCTCCTCTGCTAAAGCACTTGCCACAATGTTTACATTCATAAGGCTTTTCCCCAGTGTGAACTCTTTCATGATTCCTTAGGTTTCCTGCTTGACTAAAACACTTGCCACAATGTTTACATTCAAAAGGCTTTTCCCCAGTGTGAACTCTTTCATGAATAGTTAGGCCTCCTGCTATACTAAAACACTTCCCACACTGTTTACATTCAAAGGGCTTTTCCCCAGTGTGAACTCTTTCATGAATCCTTAGGTATCCTCCTGTGCTAAAGCACTTGCCACAATGTTCACATTCATATGGCTTTTCCCCAGTGTGAACTCCTACATGAATCCTTAGGTATCCTCCTGTGTTAAAGCACTTGCCACAATGTTTACATTTATAAGGCTTTTCCCCAGTGTGAACTCTTTCATGATTCCTTAGGTTTCCTGCTTGACTAAAACACTTGCCACACTGTTTACATTCATAAGGTTTTTCCCCAGTGTGAACCCTTTCATGTCTTATCAGGTCCCCTGATTGGCTAAAACACTTGCCACACTGGTTACATTCATTAGCCTTTTCCCCAGTGTGAACTCTTTCATGAATCCTTAGGTATCCTCCAGTGCTAAAGCACTTGCCACAATGTTTACATTCATTAGGCTTTTCCCCAGTGTGAACTCTTTCATGAATCCTTAGGTATCCTCCGGTGCTAAAGCACTTGCCACAATATTTACATTCATAAGGCTTTTCCCCAGTGTGAACTCTTTCATGAGTCTTTAGGTTTCCTGCTGTGCTTAAACACTTGCCACACTGTTTACATTCAAAAGGCTTTTCCCCAGTGTGATCTCTTTCATGAGTCTTTAGGTTTCCAGCTGTGCTAAAACACTTGCCACACTGTTTACACTCATAAGGCCTCTCTCCAGAGTGAATTCTTTTATGAATCCTTAAGGTATCTGCTCGGCTAAAACACTCGTCACACTGTTCGCATTTGTAAGGCTTTTCCCCAGTGTGAATTCTTACATGTTTTTTTAGGTCTCCTGATCTGCTAAAACATTTGTCACACTGTTTACATTCATATGACTTTTCCCCAGTGTGAACTCTTTCATGACTCCTTAGGGCTCCTCCTGTGCTAAAACACTTGCCACACTGTTTACATTCATAAGGCTTTTCCCCAGTGTGAACTCTTTCATGTCTCCTTAGGTTTCCTCCCGTGCTAAAACACTTGCTACAGTGTTTACATTTATAAGGCTTTTCCCCAGAGTGAATTCTTTCATGTTTCTTTAGGGTTTCTGATCGGCTAAAACATTTGCCACACTGTTTACATTCATAAGGCTTTTCACCAGTGTGAACTCTTTTATGAACTCTTAGGTGTCCTGCTTGGCTAAAACCCTTACGACACTGTTTACACTCATAAGGCTTTTTCCCAGTGTGAACTCTTTTATGAACCCTTAGGTGTCCTGCTTGGCTACAACATTTGCCACACTGTTTACATTCATGAGGCTTTTCTCCAGTGTGAACTCTTCGATGAACTGTCAGGTGTACTGTTTGGCTAAAACACTTGCCACACTGCTTATACTTTAAAGACATGGACCTCAGCTTCTCTAATCTTGCACTCTTTGAACATAAAATTAGGACATTATCATTCAACGTTTTTATTTCATTAAATCCAGCCAGAAACTCTTGAGAGGATAAGAGTTTCTGGACCAGCTGGTTTAAAGAGTCACTGCTATCAGAAATTGACAATGAGCAGGGCAGCAGGTAACAATTTAAATTTTTTCAGCAAGGATCTTTAAACCGACCTCTTTGCAGTCTAGATAAAGAGGTTTCAAGACAAGGAAACACCAGGCGTCTAAGTGGAAAGCCAGAACCGCTAACTAAAGTCCACAAACGTGTCCCAAAAAAGCACTGCTCAGTTTAATTTCAGTAATTATAGCATTGCATTGAAGGGGGCTTCATACAATTTTTCAGGGTCAATACCTCCTGAGTTTGAGAATAAACTACCGGTACATCACCATAAACAAAGATTTGGAAAAATTGCCACCACAATAACGTATTACATACAGCAGTATTTCTCGGCACTGGGAACTGTTCTTCCAAAACCGTATACATGAAAGAGGAATTTTCCGCATATAATAAAAAAAGGCATTCGCTTGGTTACAATTAAACCAGAAATATGTGTATCGCAAAATCTTGCAAAACTTGGGAAGGCCCATAAAATGTGAGGGATGGGAAGGAGGGGGAGTATGGTGGCATAGAGCTGCCATAGGGATTTTATTATATTTTCCGCTTTTCTCTTTTATATGAATGGTTTTTCATTTTGTTTTTCATTTTATTTTTATTTTGTTAATTTTTTTTAAATGTTTTATTTTTTATTTTTTAAATGTTTTTTTATTCATTTTATTCTGTTTTTTATTATTATTTCATTTCATTTCATTCTCAAAACAATTTAACATGAAAATGAAAATGAAAGGAAATTGAAATTAAAACAAATTGAAAATTTTTGACGGTGGCCTAAAACTGCCATAGACCAAGATGCCTTGTGGGCGGCTTTACATAAAAAATGGCGGCGGCAAGGATAAGGAATAATCCTTGGAAAGAGGACTTAAATTTGAATTAAATTTCATGAATCCTTAGCTTACAAGCTTTGCTAAAACATTTGCCACACTGTTTACACTTTACAGACATGTAGTGTAGCTTCCGTTGCAACCCTTCAGCATAAAAAAAAGAAATCATTATTCAACTTGGTTAAATCCAGCAAGATAAAAGAGGCACAGCCATGAGATATTGATAAGTCCAATATGTATGTACAATACAAACATTAAAGTATTATTGTTTATGTCAAAATAAAAAATAACAATAAACTTTATAAATGTGTCATATAATGTTATTCTAGTTTGCAAACTTGTACAGTAATTGGGGACATGGACCTAACTACCAAAGCTACGATAACAATAAAGTACCTGTAGCTGCTGTAAGAAGGTATTAACAATTGTTGTTTTATGGTATTATAAGAGCAATAAACCTATTTACAATTGTTGCTTACCACAACCACAGAGAAAAAGATGTTTTGTCATGTTATGTCAAGGAAGTTGCTAAAAATACTTTTTTAGCTTTATTGATTCTTCCCCAACACCACAGCACACACTTCCCCTGCCCCACAAAGATTGATTGATTGGCCAAGAGGTGATCATGCTGTGTATACAACAGAAATTGCAAGTGTTGTACTCAAGTTTTTTTAATTGTGAATAAAAAATACTTTTTTTCTGAGAGGTGAATAGCCTACCCACAGATATATTAAAAAAAAAACAATTTTACAGCATGAGCACTCAAGAGCAAGCATTGAGCACAAGAATGAGCATGAAAGCTTGAGAATTAAAAGAAAAGAGAGGAGTGCCTGTAGACATGAATCTTTAGAAAAAAGTGGTTTACTAAGTCCCTCCACCATGTCAACACCTTGTCATTATCGTCTATGTTTGTAATTCCTAACCAATGCCATTGATGATATTAATTTCTTGTGTAGCTGCCCGAGGGGGGCACTTGGGTATTTTTTGGGTGGGTATGTGCCGCCCAGGACTCCAAATTGGCAACCCGTTCCAAACAAAATTTCCCTTAAAATTGATACCCCGTTCTAGAAATGGGCCAGTTTTTTATACCCTAGGCTAGAAGCTATCCAAATAAGACTTCATTCTGATAACATCAAGAGAGACAACGGAATCGAAATTCCTGAGTATGGATGCCTACGATCACAAAGCATAACAGCCGTTCAACTACAAAGCGGACCCCTGAGGGAACATCATCTGCTAGTCGGGATAATGAGGATCGAAATACACCAATCACAGTGAACCAACGTGCATAAATAGCTACACGTAAACAATCGACCTCATCGCCTGATGAAGACTAGCAGTATTGCAGTCGAAACGTCGCGATCAATATCTCAAAGCAATTCTATCGTGAGACAAACGAATAAACGTTCATTCCTATCTGACACCACGATGAACAATATTCACATCTTTAATGACATTTTTATACCCTGTTCTAGAATTTGCCCTAAAACTGATACTCCATTCTAGAAATGGGCCAATTTTTTATAATTCAATTTTTTAAGCAAGGACCAGCTTACAAAAAAGAAGGACCAGATCCTAATAAAGGATCTAATCAGCAATAAGTGAAAATATAAGACAAAAAAGCAAGGCTGATTTTACAGTCGGGAGTATATTATATTTTATACTCTGTTCTAGAAAGTTTGTAAATTGAAGTAGCTCTGTTTTTTTGAAAGATATAAATGCTTCTTCATAATCAGCAACAATTTTACGCGAAAGATAACGCCTTGATCCACAATTTTTTCTATTTCCCATCTTATTAAATATAATTATACCCCGTTCTAGAAAACGCCTCTGAAATGGATACCCCGTTCTAAATCAGGAACTTCAAAATCACGACTCGCTTGAGCGGCACATACCCGTATAGGTAATGTATGGGAGTACCCCCCCCCTTGGGTATAGCTGTCTTTAGTATCTCCAACCTTATGTGAAGAATCGAATAAATAACAGTTGGAGTCACATGCTGCTCAAGACTGTTTCAGCACCAAAAAAGCCAGAAAAAAGAGGATTAAAGCCAAAACAAATCATCAAGTTCACAAAGTGGGCTGTGCTCTTAATAAAAGTTGTGTTTTAAATTATAATAGTAACTAGTAGTAACCAAAGGTTACGGAGTGCCGGCTACAACGAGCTACAATGATTGAACGGTCAAAACACTTTTGCTCCATGGTTGTGCTTTGTGGAAATTTTACGTGGCAGACAGTCAAAACACATGTCATCAGATTACGAGTGATAGAAAGTCTAAACGCGTCTGATCAAAGAATGTTCTGTACATTCCGTTCATTCTAACGAATACTGGCTACATACACACGATGCATGTGTGTTATCAACCTGCAGACCAGGTTATCACCCGCAATTAAGCGACATGGTATACGCTTCTTGGTACTAACAGGCACTTCAACAAGCATGAAGCGTGAGCATGATAAATTGTGGACATGAAGTTGACAGGGTATAATCACCTTTTAGCCAAAGGTAATTTGCATTTCCTGGGATTAAAAGCAAGTTTTAGTTGCTCCCAAAGATGCATGTCCACAAACTGTCTATTTTCTATTTTCCCAACCCACATCCCCTGGCACTTGTGGTCAATAAATTCCCCGCAATTTTCATTTTAATCTGCGTACACAACAACCTCTGAAGAGAAAATAGAGGGTCTGTGAAAAGGCTAAGAGGTACAAATGCAAAAAAGGATGGTCAGTCTTTTGGGGTGATCATTTATTACATCCCACAGGAGGGGGACAATTTTTGAAAATGTACAAAATATGATGGGATCAAACTTTTAAGACAAAGGATTTGCATTCTATGTACAAGTTATTACATTTATGCAGTAAAGACCCACCATTAATAACCTGCATTTTTTCATGTTAGCCTAAGCAAATTCTTACATAAATGGTAATAAGCACAAATTTAGGCTACTTAGGTTCTTAGACAGGTTCTAACTTTCTGAGCAAAAATTTATATTATAGCTGAGAGTGGTATGTAGCTTATTCCTTATGAAAAATCTGCATACCAGTAAAATCAGTATTTTATCATTGTAAAAATGACTATAAGAAGAACTGAAATGGTGTCCACACAAATTTAAAATCCTTCTTCAGAACATAACTGCCCATTTGCCAATCAGATATGCCCTTCTGGTAGTTTGTTGAGTCGACAAGGATCTCAGCACTGCTTCGCAAATGTTACTAACAGAAGTTAAATTATGTCTGTGACACAGGCTAGTTTTGTAATGCCTTATCCTAATTGCCTAAATGTACAGAATTTTTTATAGACTTTAGAAATCAAAAACCTGGTTTAAATTTTAGGCTAATTAGGTATTTGTACATGCAGAGAGTAACTTACTGGCAAATTTGAGGCTAAAAGGTTCTTAAAAACCAGGTTTTAACTGCCATGGGTTTTAACTGTATTATAATTTTATTGAAGCAAATCCAAGTTCCTATAATAGTAGACAAAAAATCTTAAAATGTATTATTGAAAAATTTTCTCATGAAATTATTATTCTTTGGAGGGGGTTGCAAATTGGTACATCTCATTTTTCACAGAACAGTCAACCCTAACAGTGAACCTAAGCTTAAGTAGAGTTTCAACACAAGTCAAAACAAAATTCGGACTTCAAGACTAATGAAAAAAGAAGACTGAAGAACTTTGCTGCATTTTTAGGATCTCTTAAATAACAGTGTACTTCCAAGTGTTGTATCTGTCTAAATAATAGGGTGAAGAAGAGTTATTTGTGACTGGTGCTATCAATGGTAAACTTTAAGCTTAACTGCAATCAAGGTCTTCTCTGCTCCCTGTGTATAAATCTGGATGTAACGTGTCAATAGAAATCGATCATCGGAAAGCTAGTCGATAAGTCTATAGTGCTCGATACTAGTCAATAATTTAGGATTGATTAGTTAATTATAAATTTGTCGATAAAAGTGGGCAATCACAATATTCTCAGGGCAGGTAATCAATTTCGATAGACCTCTGAGACTTTTCAGAGAATATGATGAGGATTTTAATATGCAAACTGTACACAAATGCCTCGTAAGGAGAAGGATTTGGAGGTCGCAGTCTTTGAATGCACACGGATGCTACGTGTTTACAAACAGATATTAAATCTGTTTGAATGAATTTAGAGGTGATTGTTGCAAAAGCTCAAGTAGACTTTTAAGAAAGTCCTTCATCAGATTGAATGATGGTACAAAGCAGATGTTAATATTTTGAATGTTGCTTTTGATCCATTTTTTACAGTCAAGGCAGGTCAAGCATACCCCCCAAAATTCTGTGAATGAATTGATTATTTGAAAAATAAATCCATTAGTTGTTCGCATAACTGTTGCCAATTTCAAATCAGCATTCCTGCATATGTAATAAACAGCGGATATTTTACGAGAACTTCTCTGTATTTGGTCAGATTGAAATCTTTGAATGGATAAAATTGCTTTGAAGACATTTACATCAAATTCAGGGAAACTGAGGTGGTAGAAATTTTATAACTCCCTCACGTGTGAATTAACAGCTCATGCATTATGCATACAACAATGTAGAGATGAATCTGAAATTTACAACTACCAACAGATTCAACTTTTGGATAATAAACTCATTAATGGAATCTTGGGGGGTACACTTGACTTGGCTTGACTGTAATTTCAGATAATCGAACTCAAGAGAGAATGAGCTAAAAGACCAAATCCTTGTGGCCCATGATAATTTTTTTAATCTACTTAAAGTTTGCACACGTGCTGCATACCGGTAGGTTATTTTTGTCTGTTGTCCTGTGTGGTCTACTTTCACGTGAACGTGACATGTTTCACCGCCAAACATTTGAAGTTTGACAGCCATTATAGTAATTAGCGCCAGTCGCCAGAAGAGACAGTTGTTGTTTTTGTACAAGGTTGTTATGCTGATGTAGAGAAGACCTCAATTAGCAGTTTCCTTCGAGTCGGAACCTCTTTTTCCGGCAAACTTCCACAAGCCAGGATTGTTTTGCTCTTAATTTGGCAGCTACTCTGGCCAGATTTTTTCATGTCGAAATCTTTTGACTCGTCGAAGAAAGTAATAACAAGTTTGCACGTCATATCGCTTGCTGTGCATGATCAGCAGTGAAATGAATTACCCAACAAGTTTAAAATTACATGATGCCACTCTAACCGACCAATAAGGTGGCATCCTTAAAATAACCACACAGTATGACACAGAACCAAGAATAGATTGAAAATAATATTCATGGGAAGAGGGTCATGTATGGGGAATTCACTCTCTTAGATCATTCTCTCTTGTCGAACTCTAACACCAATTTCGATAGGAATCAATAATCACATGAAATTTTATCGATCGATTTCGGACATATGTCGATTGGTTAGTATCGACATGTAACGACAACGATTGATTTTAATCGACTATCAAAATTATCGACCTCCTGCTTCAGAGCGCACATTTTCTGCCTAGCTCAGATCATAGATGACTCAAGCAAGAACTACCTAAGAAGCACAATGAAGCAGGACTGCCTGAACAACCGCGTACTGATGCAATGTCATAATTCGATAAAGGAACGAACATTGAAATATGCGTATGACAGAATGGAAGATGACTCCCCCCCCCCCACCCTCACGTTTCAAAACGCTCCGCCGCCTCTGCTGTACGAATCAATACTGTCATTTAAATCATTCTAATATGTATACATCATGCACTGATCATCTTTTCTTACCTTGGTTATTCGGTTTCGGCGTTGCGATTTCTGAATGGAATTTTGTATCATGACGTACCTACCCAAGCGCCAAAACAAAAAAAGCGCCTTGCGTATGATTTAGCGACCGAGTCAGACTGAGTACGACTCCTTGGGTAGGTACGTCATGTAAGAGACGTTGTTAAAACACCATTCAAAGCAGATGCTCATGAATCACAGTTCTGGTTATTTGATCCACAACGTCGAAACCCAATAACCAAGGTAAGAAAAGTTTTTTAGAACATAAGATACACCTCAGAATGACTTAAGTGACAGGATTTATCGCCACTGCATAAATGGCGGACAATTTGTTGACCTTGTCATGGTCTGGAAGCCATCTTGGCGCGTGAGAAATGAGAATCGTATGTCAAATAATTTCCGTCAAACGGCTGTTTTGAAAAACGTATGAATGGTTAACTAAAGCTACACAGCAAAGGATTATACTAACAAATTTTTTGGACCATACCTGTGCTTAAATTTCTCCAGACGCTTGCTTTAGATTTTCCCATGGATAATAGAAAGACTGGATAGCAAACTGGCTGACGTGATCCGTTCCAAAATAGTGGGAAAATGTGACGTCACATAATCGAGAGCCATTCAACCTCTTACATCCGATGTTTTGCGCGTCTTATTTTTCATCGCATATTTCATATATCTGTCTTCGACTTTACAGATTGCCCATGTTTTGAAGTAAAGGATGAAGAGGACGTGCTCTTGGAGAAAACAGTTAGAGGGTATAAAACCGGTAGAGGCAAAAGACTGAGTAAATGATTATGAATCGTGTGACAGCGAACAATGATTCCAGCGACCGATAATTTTATGCACTAAACTGGGGAAGCCTAACTACATAAAAACTAGGCGAGAACTTACATGTATACAGCTACAAAACACATATAAAAAAAACCACAGCCTAATTTTCTATATACCACAAGAAAACCGGAAATAATTTTAACTCTTTTTATCATGGTTTTTGTCAAATTTATAAGTTAACAACCCTTGACAAAAGGATTTTATTAGCAGTAAAACTGTTGAGTCTTGATGTTTCAAGTACCCAGCTCAAACAAGCTTTTAATTTTCCTTTCAAATTTATTTTCTGACAACCACTGACAAGAAGCTGTATTTGAGAAATGTATAAAAAGCGGGGATAAAAAAAACTCCCTACAGAGAAAGGAAATTTGTTTGCGGACGACCGTGAAAATGCAGTGTCTAACTTTTTCAAATCAATTTTCATAGTGAAGCAAGTTGGTTTGTAATTTTCAGGTATAAATGTACAATGCCCGAGGTGCTTTTCAGTCAGGTCTTTGAAAAAGTGAACTGCAACGCGTTTAAAAATGTTATGTAAAACAGTTAAGTGTTAACCACTAGAATACAACTGGGAAGCAAACTCTCCTGGTTAATAATATAATAATAATATACAATATTTATAGAGCGCTAATTCCCAATGGTCCAAAAGCGCTGGTTGATAGTAGAACCTTCATTCTCTTTCATGATGAAACACTTGTCTTCCATAAGGCTTAATAAAACTTAGAAATAATATTATCTTTGAAATACTGACCTATTTTTAGGATGAAAAAAGTTTAAGGTTTTGTTTTGTAGTGTTATTAAATGATATGGATAGGGAATACTGTAAATCATCTCCGAAATAAACATAAACACTACTCCCAAAGAAAAATAGAAGATGCTTATAACAAAAAACAGTAACATCCAGGGTTTTTGTTTAGTCTGAGGTAAGTGGATGAGGGATTGAAATAATATGACTGTCTGGTCACATTATCATGTTGTTGAAAACAAAATTCATACCCCAAACAAGTACAGGTATATGTTTTATTAATTTGATTTAGAATACATCTTGGTAAGATTTCTCATCTCACAGGTACATTATTGCTTTGGATCTCTAAAAAGCAAATACAATAATAGTGCTAATCAAGTCCACCTTTGGTTTGAAAAACAACATGTGTTATTCAGATATAGACCATTTCAGAGAAGAACACTAACCAACTTAAACACACGACTCCTCTAGCTAATACATGCAGTGACCCTCAAACACAGTTTAATTTGTCCCACTCAGAAAGAAGTAATAACTACACTTCAGAAGTGATATATAAAGCTTCTGATCATAAATAGATTAGATGGCACCTTCTGGCTCTCAAGCATGACAAATGCAACTTTGTTGCTGTTTAATACAGAAAGATTGATTGATTTGTGCTCTCTCAGAAGAGTACTTGACAACAATTTTATTGTCTTCATTGACTATATGTGTTCAGCAAATCCTACAATAAAGAGGAAAAAGGAAAACTAAAACACTGTTTTAAAAATAATAACAACACTTAGGAGCCTAAACGAAGGCCAAAAAATGTCAGTAGGTGTTTTCCCATTCATGCTACAATAATTGTTAGTTTATGTAAGGGGAAAGAACAAAAATTATTCGAGTCTCTTCGGTGCCTTCGAATACAAGCTGCGAGGGGCAACGTGAGGTGATTGTATTTACTGGATATGTAATTTAGTAGTTTAATTTCAACATTAAAAGATGAGCAAAATTAATGTACTGCTTTACTAACAGTTAGCAGGATTAATCTAGGATATTACTTGAGCGAAACAGTTCTCAACACAAACTAGTCTGCTGATTAGAACTTTACACACCGTGTGCATACACTCGCTCAGCGCCAGCTCTGAGTGTAGTTAATTTCAGCCATTTTCAATCAAAATGTATGGCTAGAAAATAACAGCACTCGGTCTATAACTATGCCTATGCCACAATTCCATCCTTGAAAGATCTGTCAATAGTAGTTATGGATAGAAAGAAGAAGGAACCTTCTTAATAAAGGTGCCCCAAAACAGTTGCCTAGTCTGGTAAGGTCAATTTTTGGGATTCAATTTTCTCAAAAACAAGGACAAATAACACAAAACAACAACAAGAAGTGCTTACCTCGAAGGTTCAAGTGTGGATTTGAAGGGTCACCATCGCTGTCAGACAACAAACGAAGAGAAAAACATTCACCAAAAATTAAGATAGCACTAAAAACTCCGAAAAAGAACAACATGCAGGCAAACAAGCCCTACATGACTGGTTTGCGCCATATTTTCGCCATTGTGTCGTCACAAATTTCCACTATGATGGAACCATCCAACGCGATCTCAGAGCACAAAACAACCAATCAGTGATAAGAAATCAGCCAAAGTGACATAAGTTTCCTATCCAGTCTTTCTATTATCCATGGATTTTCCACATATTTCTCACGCGATTGCTTACACGTCAAGATGGCTTCCAAAACCATGAAACGCTCTATTGTGACAGTTGACTCCTGATCTTGAACCCTCACTAACTTGAATCAAAATCAATTTCCCTTGGATTTCCGTCATATATTTACAGTAATTTTACCCTCGGTAACTCAAACCTCCCCCTAACTCAAGTAATGTTTGTTTCTCGCAGACCATTTTTAGAAGCTTATAATTAAGCTGAACTTTACCCCCGATAACCTGAACCATGTTTTAAGTCGGAAAAAAAAAACAGTATAGTCAAGTCCTAAACACTGAGTTATAAAAAACAGTGTCAATTATTTGCCTTTTGCAAGGATGGTAGAGCAAGGGGGTGGGGTCTGGGGGGTCTTAGCAAGCCCACTTTTCTAGAGGAAACAATCATGCAGACCAGTGTTCTAACAGCGGGATATTTCGAGAAATATGTATCAAGTTTATGAAACCTCCATGATATTTCTAGAGAATGGCAGTGTCTGTCATTTTACACTTTATCTAGGTTGAATTTTTAAAGAAATATCTCAAAAGAGTGTTGAAAATGCCATTTCCCAGGCTCTAGGTCGGGGGAGAATAGAATCAACAAACCCATAAGTACTTTTAGGAACTTTCCTAACATAAGGATGATGACAAATTTTATTTTGTCTTTTGGGCATGGTAAACAACATTTCTAAATAGCCTCATTACTCTTATGAAAAAAACTAAATAAAACTATAAAATAACAACTTTAAATACTTTCTAAGGTACTGTATTGTTATTAACTACTTTGGCAGTTGGTAAGTGTCCCCAATCATTTTATGTTTGCAAACCGTAATACAGTTTGTAACATAACGCATTAACAAAGTTAGCTAATGGCAACAGGGTTGTCAGAAAGTTTTGAAGTAGACGGCTGAGTTGTCAAAGTAAGCAGCCATTCCAGCGATATTTTATTTAAAAAACGCCATTCGTAAAGAAATGCCAAGCAGAGTAGCCAGCCAGTACTAACCAAGTAGGTGGCGATTTTTGCCAGCAGCCGGCTAATTTTGACAACCCTTGGTAATGATTTTATTTTCTTTTGAAGGGGGTACAATGGAAGTGACACTCCATGCTCCATGTCTTTAAAGTGTAAACAGTGTGGCAAGTATTTTAGCCAAGCAGGTAGCTTAAAAACTCATGAAAGAGTTCACACTGGGGAAAAGCCTTATGAATGTAAACAGTGTCACAAGTGTTTTAGCCAAGCAGTTACCCTAAGGAATCATGAAAGAGTTCACAGTGGGGAAAAACCATATAAATGTAAACAGTGTGACATGTGTTTTAGCAAAAAAGGAAATCTAACATGTCATGAAAGAATTCACTCTGGGGAAAAGCCATATGAATGTAAACAGTGTGGCAAATGTTTTGGCCATGCTGTAAGCCTTAGGATTCATAAAAGAGTTCACAGTGGGGAAAAACCATATAAATGTAAACAGTGTGACAAGTGTTTTAGCCAAAAAGGAAGTCTAACATGTCATGAAAGAATTCACACTGGGGAAAAGCCTTATGAATGTAAACATTGTGGCAAGTGTTTAAGCGATGCGGTAGGCCTAAGGATTCATGAAAGAGTTCACACCGGGGTAAAGCCTTATCAGTGTAAACAATGTGGCAAGTGTTTTAACCGATCAAAAGACCTAAGGAGACATGAAAGAGTTCACACCGGGGAAAAGCCTTATGAATGTAATCAGTGTCACAAATGTTTTAGCCAAGCAGCTCACCTGAAGAGGCATGAAAGAGTTCACAGTGGGGAAAAGCCACATAAATGTAAACAGTGTGACAAGTGTTTTAGTGAAGCAGGAAAGCTAAGGATTCATGAAAGAGTCCACACTGGGGAAAAGCCATTTGAATGTAAACAGTGTAGCAAGTGTTTTAGTGTAGCTGGAAAGCTAAAAATTCATGAAAGAGTTCACTCTGGGGAAAAGCCACATGAATGTAAACAGTGTGGCAAGTGTTTTAGCGAAGTAGGAAAACTAAAGGTTCATGAAAGAGTTCACACTGGGGAGAAGCCATTTGAATGTAAACAGTGTGGCAAGTGTTTCAGCCGATCAGGAGACCTGAGGAGACATGAAAGAGTTCACACTGGGGAAAAGCCACACAAATGTAAACAGTGTGACAAGCGTTTTAGCGAAGCAGGAAAGCTAAGGATTCATGAAAGAGTCCACACAGGGGAAAAGCCATTTGAATGTAAACAGTGTAGCAAGTGTTTTAGTGAAGCAGCAAAGCTAAAAATTCATGAAAGAGTTCACTCTGGGGAAAAGCCACATGAATGTAAACAGTGTGGCAAGTGTTTTAGCGAAGCAGGAAAGCTAAAGGTTCATGAAAGAGTTCACACTGGGGAGAAGCCATTTGAATGTGAACAGTGTGGTAAGTGTTTCAGCCGATCAGGAGACCTGAGGAGACATGAAAGAGTTCACACTGGGGAGAAGCCATATAAATGTAAACAGTGTGACAAGTGTTTTAGCGAAGCAGGAAAGCTAAAGGTTCATGAAAGAGTTCACACTGGGGAGAAGCCATTTGAATGTGAACAGTGTGGCAAGTGTTTTAGTCAATCAGGAGACCTAAAGAGACATGAAAGTACTCACACTAAAGAAAAGGCTTATGAATGTAAGCAAGTGGTTTTGTCAATCAGGACACTTTAAAAGTCAATCGAAGTCCACAGCAGAAAAATGTCACATAAATGTGATAGTAACAAAGGTCTTTTTAAGAGTTTGCTTTGTAAGCTTAAGAGGGCAGGATTGACTAACAGGACAGTGTTGGAGAGCATCTGTCTAGAGGAGATGAGTAGTGAATCTCTTCTTGTTCAACATTACGAAAACCATATGAGGCATGTTGCTGAAGCAGACTCACAAAATTGATAGAGCGATTTTCGTATGACCTTGAAATGAAAGCGCGCGGACAAAACAGAAACGACAAACGAACGGAAATAGGGCGATTTGATTGGTTTATCGAACGGACAGACAAACGCGTCTGGCTTTTCATTGGTTAAGCGAACGCTCAGGTGAAAAAAACTTCACGCCCGAGAACTTTCTAGAAATCAACCGATACTTCGCTTTGACGTCATACAACAACACGATTGGCCAATCGAACAATGCCTTCTCCATATTAGGGTTTCTTTGGCGGGAAAACGAAGAGGCTATGTTTTGATCTTTTCATCCATTGGCTGATGAAACAAATAACGAACACTTACCGAAACCTTTTTTCAAGGTCATACGAAAATCGCTCTAAATGCTCGAGTCTGAGTGTTGTTAAGTTTCGTTTGGTTTTTGTTAGGTTTGCTTTTAAGCTGCATAAACTAGCTGTTTTATGACCGTTGACTAGTTGGTTGCGTGGAGTTTGAATTATGTTTCTCGTAAATGGGTTTGGGAAAAAAGTTCTTGAAATATATTAATGCTGACGGTTTTTACATTGCCAAATTCTGGCAGTATCTACGAACTGTCGAGATCACGGAGAAATGAAGCGTCTTTTTAAGCAAAAGCTAAAAGAACAACTACAAAGAACAAAACAAACCGCAAGAAACAAAGACACGGAGGACACGGACGGATTATTTATTGAGAACACACGTTATGCACCTGAAAGCGAATAGCTCAGATGCTCAAAAAATGCTTGGACTGGGAGAACGGATTTTTTAATGGCCAATCAAGAATGACATAAAATTTTTTCAGTTGACCTCTGTGTCTTTTTTTGTTTATAACAAATTTTTAGTGATAGCAATTTAACGATTAAAGATTTTTCAGTTAGTACATTTTACTTGAAGACGCTTTCAATGTTTTGGCTTGTGGTAAGGTCTTCCCTAGAAAAGAACCACACGAATGCTCGATAGACCTGCAACCAAATAACAAAACGGTTGTCGATGCACTTTGCAGAAGAATGTTTATTTTTCAATAACAGTTGTAAGTTAAACAATCCATATCCCTTGGTTAGAGGACTTAAGCATTATTGTTTAATTAACGAGAAAACGCATGAGAGAGTGAATAGGTCAGATGCAAAATACTACTTATTAACAGAGCGTGTAATAAGACATCAAGAGATGGTAATTTCATGGAGAGAACACTGCTTTGTAATAGTCAATCAAGATTGAAGTAAAGAGTTTGAGCTCCACTTTGTATATTGTGTCTGCTATCGATTTTCTAGTTAGGCAAGCGAACTCGAACAAACAATTTTCCTAGAAAAGTGATTGCAAGAAAGAAAGCGCTTTCAAAAACTGCCTGACTATATTTCAAACACATAATAGATTGTACATGAGCCATCAGGTGTAAAAGAGACCGGGCAAGCCTATTGTTCCTAATGAATAAGAGAGACGCTCATTACATATGGAGGAACCCACTTATTAGTATGGGGGGACGCACTAGACACTGACTAGGTACTTAATTAGTATGCAGGATCAGGCAATGACATGGCACTTGCTAGGCAATGACTTGGCGGATCAATTAAGGTTTCTGGGAAACTGCCCACCTACCCCTCCCCTAAATCAACATTAATGCTCTAAACGAGGAGTAAGTGTTTATGTCTGCTTAGGGGAGGGGTAGGTGGGTAGTTTCCCAGAAACCTTAATTGATCCGACTTGGCACCATAACGGAGTAAATCATCCCTCTACCACTATTAAGATGTTCACTCAAATTCAATTAAATTATTAATTTAAAAAGTTTACGCTTAAAAAAATATTTACATTTACGTATTGTTTGATTGCTTTGCTAAGGGAGTTAAAATCCTTAATGGTATGAAATGCAGCCCGTGCGTTGTTTGCCTCCATTCCTTTTGATTCTTGGAAGTTTGAAACTTAACTTAGTTCTGGCATTACAATCATGTTGTTCTTCTTCTTGCTGTCTTACGAAGTTCATATCATGCTCAGCAAGTCCATTTATAGTAAAATCTGGTTAAGCGTGGACGTTTTATGTAATCATAGCTGTGAAATATTAGATTTCTGAAGCTGCTGATACGGGACTTAAGAAAACAGGCCTATTGACCTCTCCAGAAAATACCATAACATACCATAATGCTCTTTGTTTGTCACCCCAAAAGTTTGCATAAGCTTTGTTTTCAGTTTCTCAGCCCTGCGCCCTGTTTCCGGCGCGGCGGTTTGCATACCCGAGCCGTTTTACCGTCCCAGTTAACCGGCCAAGATGAATATGATTTTGGAAGAAAATCATTGAAAATAAAGTATTCAATGAAATACAACAACTTGGCTAATTTTATCAGGTCTTCTCAGGAGCCTATAGGCGCCTGGTCTTTTATAACTTGTGTCCAAGCATTCATCTTATTTATGTTTTCTAAATAGCTGGGAACGGGCCTTTTGTAGGGACTGGAAGCAACACCTTTAACCACCCTGGAAATTCCAAAAAGTGGTCATAACTAGAGTTGATCGCTTACGATAGTCACTATCGCTTAGACTATCGTAAGCGATCGCATGGCAAGGCAATAGGGGGTTTTCCCTTACAAGAGCTTCAGAAACTAGAAAAAAAAACAAAAGAAAATACTGTTTAATGAGTATCTTTATATAAGCTTATATACACACGGCTAAACTTTACGTCCAATTTTTTTCACTATCGAAGACTGCAATTTCATCAAAGTTTTGATTTATATGAATACAACTCTCGCTTCAAAAGCAAAATCCAAGGAACCCAAAGTCTAGGTCCCAGTTGTTCAAAAGGGGGATAACGCTATCCATTGGATAAATGTCGATCCAGTAGACTGAGCGCAATTGGTTTCCCTATAATACTTATCCACTGGAAAGTGATTTATCCAGTGGATAGCGCTGTCCAACTTTGGAACGACTGGGGCGAGTTTGGTAATTCCAAAAGTGGTCGCGGTCACTTACAGAAGGTTTTCATTACAAAGTTTTAGTCAGTGTTGCGGAATCTTCCACTGCGTTTGGAATATCTCCGCGTCCGCTGGTTCAGTTAAACAATCAGGACTGTATCTTTCACTTTCTTCGCTTTATTGCCTTCGTTCATTCGTACATGACAATCGTTCTAAACATTCTGCTCAAAATTACAATGCTCACTAGTTTTATTGCTACCATAAGTAAACGCCTTGACTACGTATGTCCGGCCGCAAACCGAACTTGGCAAAGGCTCACTATTATTTCTTGCGATCTAACACATGAGCGTGATACCTATTTCCTTAACATATCCCACATTATCTAAATTAATTATTGTTTACCGCGCATAAACCGATTACATCAAAACCACTAAGGTTGATAAAAACAACGCGAGTTAATTCTATTATTCGTCATAGGATGTGGTCATACGCCTAAGATAATTTTCTTCTTGCAAGGCAAAATCAACTGTTCGTCAATTACGAAAAATAATACTAATAACTTGTTACAACAGTCAGTTCTAACGAGGTTTCACAAATGTGGTCGTAACTACTGATTGCTTACAAGTTACAAGAGCGGTCGAAAGGAGAGTTTCGACTGTACTCATACACGTTATTAGACTTTCTTTAAGTCTAGCGTGTATAACATGCGCTTTATGAGCCACGCGAGGCGAACGCGGCATTCGGAGCGAAGCGCGAAACGAGTGTAAAGCGAGAGACGAGGGGAGGAGAAAAATAAAGCGTCAGTTACCAATTGCGTCGCGTTCCAATTGGTAATTGATGACGCGTTGTTCTGGCATGTTTGTCTGGAACAAAATAACCGTCACGCATTCATGTTCTTTTGACGATGCTGTTCGAGAAGTCTTTCGTTTATTTCCAAATGTTCCAGAAATAAAAGAAAAACAACAGAAATGTTTAAATTTATTGCTGAAGAGGAAAGATGTCCTTTGATTGCTTCCAATTAGGTTTGGAAAAAGCCTGATTTACTAACAGTTTTAAATTAAGTGTTGGAAGGAAAAACACGGCTTATAAGCTCGTGACCTTGGAATTTGTTCGAACAACACATTTTCCCTCTTTTCTTTCTCGCCGCTGTGTTTGGACATAATTAAACTTTGACGAAGCAAATGTTACTTTTGGCGCACTGAATCTTACGTTATTGAAGGTAATTTTCCCCTCGCAGTTATTTCCCGTGTCTTATGCTGTTGTCTGCGTTTCTGTATTTTGATTGTTCAGTCTTTTGACATCACCGCCGTCAGTCAATACTTGTGGGCGGAAGAGCCAGAACAATGGACTCGTATTTGTGCGTTTTATTTTTCTCCTCCCTTCGTCTCACGCTTCGTCCAAAATGCCGCATTCGCCTCGCTTGGCTCACAAAGCGCCTGTTATGCAGGCTTCTTAAAGTCGTTCGTTTCCCATTTCCGGTTCGGTGCGCTTCGTGCTCGTGAAAAAATTTGAGTTCGACTTGTTGGCAAGTCTAGCACGTTATACGTGCCTAAGTTTTGTCCGAGCCAGTCTGAGTACTACTTTCTGGGTAGGTACGTCATGTACTGGAACATGAATATAAACAGACGCACATTCCTGCATGATCCATTTTCTCACAGTCTCTCTTCACTCAGAGTTCTTTTTTTTGACCCACAGCGTCGAAACCTAATGACCAAGGTAAGAGAAGCTTTTCAGTACATGATATATACATCTTAGAATGGCGTAAGTGATAGGTTTGATCGACACAACAGCAAAGAGGAGCCCATATAAATGATGGAGATTGACGTGACTTGAAGGTTCACTCTTATTTATTAGATCTTACAAATAATGTAGCGAATTTCTTATTTATCGGACTTGTAGCCCTGAGTTTTGAGTTTTTTAAAGTCTTAAATTCCGATTTGTACATAACTCAATCTTGATGTTACGCGGTAACCGGTCGTTCCGATACAAAGTCGCTAACATAACTGTTATACGGCCAGTCCATGGACTATGTTGAAGTTTATCGATTAGGATTAGAAAACTGAGTGAATAAAGTTCCATTTAGGATCATTACCGTTGTTTCCCGATAACTCGAATCATCGCTGACTCGAACCTTGTGCTAACTCAAACCAAAATCAATTTCCCAAGGATTTCCTTTATAATTAATTTTGCTGGTTTGCACGTGGCGGCCATGTTGGTGGTCAAGAACAAAAGCATTTCTCTCCTTTGGGAACTAAATGTGTATGCTCCATTTTCGTGTTAATTCTTCGAGAAAAAGTCTATTGTATTGACCCCCAACATGGCTGCCTTGTCATGCAGTTACAAACCAAGAATTCGTTTACTGTAATTTTACCCTCGATGACTCGAACCTTTGATAACTTGAACCTCCCACTAACTCGAAGTCATTTTTGCTTTCCCTCAGATCATATCTATATAACTTTATCCTTGATAACTCGAACAATTTTTCGGTTAAAATAAGTCGAAAAACAAAACAGTGTTCTGCCATCTGAAATATTAAATTTTGAATTTCCCATTGATCTGCACTATTTAAAGCTATGTTTTGTCAGGTTGCTTTCTGATTTATAGTATTCTTCCATTTTCACTTGACACTTCTACAATTAAATGTGGCTAAAAAGTTTACTGTACAGTTAAAACTGTTGTTTTTTTCTTACCATATTTATTTGGCTGTAAGCCGAGCAATTTTTTCACAAATTAAAGCTAAAGTTCAGAGAAATTAGAGCCCAAGAGAGGGTCTTGGCTTATAGCAAGGAGTTTTTGACAAAAAATTTTTCCAGTGCATTGAAACTCTACTAAATGGGGATATATTCACTTAAAAGCCAGCAAATAGGACTGGCAAAGATTGAATCGATGGCATAACTACGAATCTGAGGTAAGCACAGAAATTCAGTCCCAAATTGTCAAAATATCTGACAAAAACAGGTCTCATAACTAAGATCTCATGTTGGTAAGCCTTTTACAATGAGGGAAGGTGTAAAACAAAATAATAAAAGGTGTCAGGGAATGTGTAAACAATCCACCATGTTTGGTCAAACTTGTGCTTCAAAACATTTCCACGGTTACTGAGCAGGGACAATGCAATACGAACTGATGTGGTTTGTTTTGATTGAAAGGCTATTTATATGATCATTTCAAGCATAATGCGATGAGGAAAGACTGATAGCAGCAAAAAACCCAAACAACAGTCATACATTTTCCTACAGAAGGTCACATTGTTTACGCAACAAAATGTAACAATTTGTGACACGAAATGTAACATTTTCCCAAAATATAACTACATTTAAACATGAAATGTAACAAATTTTTGACACAAAATGAAACAATATTTTTAAAACAAAGTATAGCAAGCAAAATGTTACAGCCATGATATAACTGAGAGACTTGGACATAAGCCATGTCAATAAACTATAAATTGTCTGATGACCAGTGGCAAAAATATGGTACTGAGGGTATATCAAATAAACTAAGTCTTGCAAAATGCAGTTTTGGATGACACTAACTAAATCCTGAAACAGGCATATGCGGTACAAGTCATAAGAGCTGACAAAAGTGGTATGGCCAATAATAAAACACTCGTTTTAATTTCTTTGGAGTATGTGTGTCATAATCAACAGTGTTAAATGGGCGTCGACATGGTTAAGTTTTAAGGCAGCAGCTCTTGGTTGGTATGAAATTTCTCACATTTACGGGAACTCCGGTAAGAAATGAGAAATTTCACTTATTGCCTACCTTTTTACTCTTAACCTGCATTTTAATAATTGTTGACTGGTGCTTGTGTCCTATGATGTTATTACTACCACTCCTTTGTTCTCATTTCTTTTCCATACATCATGTTTAATACATTAGTGCTGTTGTTATTGTCTATACTACATTTCCAAGGTTATACAAGACTTGTAACACTATCACCAGCTTTACGACTTTGTGTAAGTTTCAATATTTGGTATTATAAAAAGTAAACTGTTTGTGTAACCACCAGACAACTTGCACTTCACCAACATCACTAATGTGCAAGTCTCTCAGTTATTTCCAGGCTGTAACATTTGCTTGTTACATTTCATGTTAAAAATATTGTTTCAGTTTTGCATCAAAAAGTTGTTATATTTCAAGTTAAAATATTGTTACATTTTGGGTCAAAAGTTGTTACATTTCGCATTAATGTTAAATTGTGAGTCAATAATTGTTACATTTTGTGACATAACACCACCCCCTCAAAAAACCCTCCCCTCCCCTCTGGGATTTTTTAAATGATAATAACAGTGACCTTAAGTCTAGCCTTTTCTTTCACCTCGTCAAGGCTGCTGCCTAATGGGCGCCCAGGGGCCAGAGACGCCTACAATTTGCCCTCAGGTGACCAAAATTTCAAACAGGGAGCCTGAATGGGTGCCTAAAACTTATGATTCTTTGGCTAGAAGTCCCTGCTCATTCTGCACTTTGAAATAACAATAGAAAACGTTTGATCATTGGCCATGGGCAAAAAAAATATTTCCGCTGATAAAAGGTAAACACACAGCACTATGTCTTGAAAATCCCTTCGTAGACTTCTGCTGCAGAGCAGTTGAACTTTCTCATCTGAAAATGGTGTCAAATGAATTTAACAGTCTTCAAAACAACTTTTATCATAAAATGGTGACTGTTCCTTCAGCGTTAGAAACGTTAGGTCGCTACTGCATGAAGTAAAAACTGATAAAAAGTTGTGATCCGTAGAGAAGCAAACTGGTTTCAAATGACATGTGACATCGGTGGTTTCGGTATGCTATTAACTTTTGCAAATTTGTAGGGTTTTCTTTCTTGCTACGAACATGAATGGTTCACTCGGAGTTTTCTTTTATCATTATTTTATTCAGTGTTATCTACGCCTCCCTATTGTTTGCTGTATGTTTTGTGGCAATTTTTGAAAAAACTGGCAGAAACATTTCAGTTTTTGAAAGTGGCTGTTCAAGATCATATTTCAATCTCTTTTTAATTATTGATGCAGTCGCGTGCAATGCACGTAAATACAAACCACATATATGTAAACAGTTCAAAAGTGATAGTTGAAAATTTAAGATAGACTTGATACAAAAATACTGATTTTTTTCAAACTTCCAGATAAAAACCTTTCGTCAGTCCTTTTTTATCGCTTAAAAACTTAACACGCAAGTGCTGTTGGTCGGTGCTTTCACTGTACGTGCACGTGGTCCTTGTTATGTTTCTTGAGAAGTAAATCGTTTCGTGAAATCCTTTCGAGTGGCATGTATAAAAAATGCTGGTTTCTTGAAACTCGAGACTCGGTTTTCACGTTTTAAAACTTGATTTGTTCGAGGCTCGAGTATTGTTCCTTTAAAAAGTCTTCCCGACTTATTTAGGAAGATCAAAAGGCCTCTGCTTACAGGGTATAAATTGATAAACAACAACTTCTTCAAAGATAGATCTTTCCAGGGATGCCTTGTTTTGGAGATACCTTGTTTTGGATATTCTGACCAATCCTGAAGGGCAACAGAAAGGCAAAGAAAAAAGGTAGACCAAATTTGGCTTTTGCGCATGCGTGAAAAACATATAAGCTGTAAAATTACATCAGATTAGTTGAAAAATATGCCTTTTTTATGCTAATTAGCCAAAAACCAGTCTAAAGAAGAGGAATTGGAGTGAAATGCGGTTTTTTCGCTAGTTGCTGGCTGTAACCAAAGGTTTAATAAGGTTACTGATCTTTTTTCATTGGGCTTCTAGAAATGCGGCTTGGGCTCCGAAAAAATTTTCTTAGGCAGAAGCCTTGCAGTCCTAGCCAGTTAATGCGGGGGAGTTATTGATCACAAGGGCAAGGGAGTGGGGACTGGGGATAGAGAAAATAGATGGCGTGTCAACATCTTTTGGAGCAACTGAAATTTGGTTTTCCCAGGAAATGCAAATTGCCTTTAGCTAAAAGGTGATTTTCCTGTGAACATCATATTCACAATTTGTCATGCTCAAAGTGCTTGTTAGCACCACAAGGCTTATAACTCTTTACTTAATACAGTCAACTCTCTCTTACTGGACACATCTATACTAAGACAGACACGTGTTGTTGGTCCCTGCCGTTTTTCAGTCTTTTTTCTGTAACTATACTCTCTAGAAGACGGGCACCTCTCTAAGACGGACCGTCCAGGCAGGTCCTGAAGGTATTAATCTAAGATAGAGTTGAGAGAGAGATGTGCTTTATGTAGTGAAAATTACCTCAAAATATAACTGTAGGTGCTCTATATGACAGTAAATTGCAAAATGGTTGATGCTTTAAAATGTAGTCTTGTTCCAGTTCACATAGTGTATACTGTTGCACTTTTAGACCATGAAGCCATAAATGCTTGCATGCAATTGCACAATGTAAAAATATTATCCCCTATTCTATCACATTGCTTTAGTTTAAGCTGTTTTGTACAAGTTAAACAAATGTACATTGAGCTTTAAAATTGCTGGTGTCATGTTCCATCTACCTTAACTATCTATAAGTCAGACACCTCTCTAAGATAAACAGTCCAGGCAGGGCCCCAAGGTATTCATCTAAGATATAGAGTTGACTGTATTATAATTTTCCTAGCAGAACACAACTTCAGTTAAGAGTGTAGCCAACTTTGTGAACTTGGATGGGCAAATTTGTTTTGGCTTTTGTCCTCCTTTTTCTACCTTTTTTAAAGCTGAAGCAGTCCAAAACAACACGTGACTCAAACTGTTATTGTTTTCTTTGACGATTCATGTAAGTGCTGTATGGTGATGCTAAAACCAATAATGCAAGAAATGGTTGTGACTAGAATGGATACCCCAAAGTCAGATTGTCATCTTCCCTCAAAATACATGATAGGAGTCTCAATACTTTAAAAAGCAGTATTTAGGAGAAGAAAAAAAAACTGAAGAAAATAGAAGGTAGTATGTCGGACTTGAACCAGCATCATTTGATGTATAATCCATATGTTTTTAAAACAGTGCTTAACCTTAGTTACCGTTCTTATTGCTAAACCCTGTGTTCAACTCATTTCCATGCACAACTGTCTCTTACTCTGACTTCCTACTTTTCTTAAAAATGTGACCAGTAAGTTTGTGCAAATATAGTATATCATGCTATGAGTATAGTATAAACATGTCAACCCCCATTCTAGTCGCAACCAAGAAATAATATTAATAACTTTAATGGCATGGGTTTAATTGAACTGGAATTGCAAACACAGAGATGTTACCATTGGTTGGGACTTAATAAACCTCTTTTTCTCCAACGATGTTTACAAAGACTCCTTTCTTTTTTTCTCAAGTGTTGTGCTCATTCTCCCGCTCTGCTTGGTTTTTACTCTGCAGGCATCAAATATTTAAAATTGGAAAAAATTAATGTCTGTGGGCACGCTATCACCTCTCAGAACAAAAGTATTTGTTATCCATCACTCAAAAAAACTTAAGTGCAACACTCGCAATTTCTGTTGTTGGCACATCACTTAAGTACATACTCAAAAACAATCATAAGTGAAGGCTGTCTTGCCTGTACTCTCCTAGTGGATTTTATGTGTTGCAGGTGCAAAATGCAACCGAAAGCCCAGGTTGCTGGGAATTTTCCTTGAGCTTCAAAATATGAACATGACTCACCAAAGGAAAATTAGATTCATTTTGAAAATTACAGTATTATTTCAATTTTTTTAAGAGCTGTGGCGATAATTAAGTCGTAACTGCAGCACTTATTTGCAGGCAGCGTTTATTTTCAATGTAAACTGTTAAGCTGACAGAATTAATTTTTTTGTTAGCATCTAAGGAATGGTGCTTATTTAAATCTTGTTGTCCCAAATGTGGTGCTTATTTGTGAAGGGCATTCAATCTGGTTTGCCACAAGTGCCTATTACTCAGGCTCGTGAATGCCACATATTCCAGTAGATAAGGTGCTGATTTAATGGCTTTTTTGAGATTAATCTTAGATGGGGTGCAACAGGTGTGAAATGGAGGGATGCAAGGGCACTTGGGTAGGGACTGAGATGGTATTTTACAGGTCCAAATTATTAAATTCAGGTAAAAGAAGGTCAAGTTAATTCACTGTTACCTTCCAACTTTATATCTGTGGTCTAGTACAAAAAAGAAAAAAATTACAGTAATAGAAATATACCAGACTTGTCAAAATAATCATGAGCAACTTTTCTCACTGACAGATTTAAGTCACTTATTTTATCAGCTGTTGTTCTGGTTATTGTGTGGGAAACTCCCTGTTATGAACTTTTGTTCAGTAGCCTGTGAGCAAGCTCTCTAAGGCACAAGTGGAGCTCTTGGGTTGAGTGAGAATGAAATCAATGAAACCATAAGTATTTTTAGCAACTTCCTTACCATACAGTATGATGATCATGGTCAACATTTCTAAATTGCCTCATTGCTCTTATAAATTAACTAAAACATTAAGACAACACAAATACCCTCTTGGGTTCTTTATTGTTATCATTACTTTGGTAGCTTGTAACGGGGTGTTTACATGAGAAGACTCGCACCGGCGTGAGTTTCATACCGACATGACTTTTTGATTTTGTATCGCGTTTACATGAGGACTGGGTTATTTCACATCTCGTTATTTGAAGGTACACTTCATGTTGATAAAATGCACGTATGATTCAAAATCGCGAACATTATGCATGCGCTACCCGTTCCAGTCTACCAGCAGACCGATTTCACACCGAAACGGGTGGTCGTTTCGTGTTTACATGATACCGTTGCGAGATTTCATACTAGAGTGAAATTCTCGCCCCAGCACGACAACCAGAGTGAACTCACGCCGGGGCGACTCGTGCCAGCATGACTTTTTCTGGTGGTATCATGTAAACAAATGTAGACACCCCCTAAGTGTCCCCAATTACTTTACATTCCCAAGCAATAAGAACATAACAAGTTGATAAAGTTTATTATTATCATTAGAAAACAATAGTATTTTGTTATCTTCGCCATGGACAGTACAAAGTAAATTACTTTTGGGCTTGTCAATATCTCATGGCATTGTCTCTTTTATTTAGCTGCATTTAATGGTTTCACAAAGTTCAATATTAATGTTTTTATTTTCTGTTGAAGATAAACAATGGAAGCGACACTACATACTCCATGTCTTTAAAGTGTAAACAGTGTGGAAAGTGTTTTAGCCAAGCAGGAAGCTTAAAAACTCATGAAAGAGTTCATACTGGAGAAAAGCCTTATGAATGTAAACAGTGTGACAAATGTTTTAGCCAAGCAGTTCACCTAAGGAATCATGAAAAGGTTCACACTGGGGAAAAGCCCCATCAATGCAAACAGTGTGACAGATGTTTTAGCCAAGCAGGAAAACTTAAAATTCATGAAAGAGTCCACTCTGGGGAAAAGCCATATAAATGTAAACAGTGTGACAAGTGTTTCAGCCAAAAAGGAAGTTTAACATGTCATGAAAGAGTTCACACTGGGGAAAAGCCATATGAATGTAAACAGTGTGGCAATTGTTTTAGCCATGCTGGAAGCCTTAGGATTCATGAAAGAGTTCACACTGGGGAAAAGCCTTATGAATGTAAACAGTGTGGCAAGTGTTTAAGCCGATCAAAAGATCTAAGGAGACATGAAACAGTTCACACTGGGGAAAAGCCTTATGAATGTAATCAGTGCGGCAAGTGTTTTAGCCAAGCAGTTCAACTAAGGAGACATGAAAGGGTTCACACTGGGGAAAAGCCCCACGAATGTAAACAGTGTGACAAGTGTTTTAGCGAAGCAGGAAAGCTAAGGATTCATGAAAGAGTTCATACTGGGGAAAAGCCTTATGAATGTAATCAGTGTGGCAAGTGTTTTAGCCAAGCAGTTCAACTAAGGAGACATGAAAGAGTTCACACTGGGGAAAAGCCCCACAAATGTAAACAGTGTGGCAAGTCTTTTAGTGAAGCAGGAAAATTAAGGGTTCATGAAAGAGTTCACACTGGGGAAAAGCCTTATGAATGTAAACAGTGTGGCAAGTGTTTTAGCCGATCAGGGGACCTGATAAGACATGAAAGAGTTCACACTGGGGAAAGGCCTTATGAATGTCAACAGTGTGGCAAGTGCTTTCACCAATCAGGAGCACTGAGGAGACATGAAAGAGTTCACACTGGGGAAAAGCCTTATGAATGTAAACAGTGTGGTAAGTGTTTTAGTGAATCAGGAAAGCTAAAGGCTCACGAGAGAGTTCACACTGGGGAAAAGCCGTTTGAATGTAAACAGTGTGACAAGTCTTTTAGCCGATCAGGAGACCTGAGAAGACATGAACGAGTTCACACTGGGAAAAAGCCTTATGAATGTAAACATTGTGGCAAGTGTTTTAATGAAGCAGGAAAGCTAAAGATTCATGAAAGAGTTCACACTGGGGAGAAGCCATTTGAATGTAAACAGTGTGGCAAGTGTTTTAGTGAAGTAGGAAATCTAAAGATTCATGTAAGAGTTCACTCTGGGGAAAAGCCGTTTGAATGTAGACAGTGTGGTAAGTGTTTCAGCCGATCAGGAGACCTGAGAAGACATGAAAGAGTTCACACTGGGGAAAAACCTTATGAATGTAAGCAGTGTGGCAAATGTTTTAACGAAGCAGGAAAGCTTAAGGTTCATGAAAGAGTTCACACTGGAGAGAAGCCATTTGAATGTAAGCAGTGTGGCAAGTGTTTTAGTGAAGCAAGAAAGCTAAAGGTTCACGACAGAGTTCATACTGGGGAGAAGCCATTTGAATGTAAACAGTGTAGCAAGTGTTTTAGCCAATCAGGAGACCTAAAAAAACATGAAAGTGTTCACACTGGTGAAAAGGCTTATGAGTGTAAACAAGTGGTTTTGTCAATCAGGACACTTTAAGAATCCCTGAAAGTGACACATAAATGTGGTAGTAACATAGGTCTTTTTATGAGTTTGCATTGTGAGCTTAAGATGGCAGGACACTGTTAGAGGATTTGTCAAGAGAAGATGTGGAATCTCTTCTTCTTCAACATTATGAAAACCATGCGAGGCATGTGGCTGACGAAGACTCTCAAAATTGACAAATGCTCGAGTGTTTGAGTTTTGTCAAGTTTCATTTCACTTTTGTTAGGTTTGCTTTTAAGCAGCGTAAGGTATCCATTCTATCACCTTTGACAAATTGGTTAAGATGAGTTTGAATTGTTTCTCGTAAATGGGTTTTAAAAAGATGTTGAAATGGTGGCTGTGTTGTACTGTTTTGCACACTGGCAATTCAGTTTTTTGGTAATCTTGTAATGCTTTTAGTGTCAATCATACCACCAGTAAACTAAGATGAAGAACATTATGTTCAGACTTTGAGCGCTGAGGCCATTGCTTGATGGATCAAAGAATTGCCATGTTTGTGTGTAGCGTTTTTTGCTCATTTATTCTTGCATTAATTTTTCACCCCTTTTCTTTCTCGTTTTTGCAGTTACACATTCAGTCTTTTCTATTTTTATCCTATTTAATGATTATTTTCTATGTTCCAAAAAGAATTGTCCATACTTAGAGTTAAATTGCCGATGTTAGTATTGTAATTATTAATTAGATAACATAGTTTTAAAGGTGGTCCTGTACACAAGCCTTATTGGCTCCCTTGCCTCACCTTTTTTTAAAATTTTATACCTTTATTTTGTCTGTATGGCAAAAGTATATTAAAACAATACAAAAAACATTCTCCTGCCAGTCCTAATGAGTAAAAACTTTGGGATTTGTCTTTTCATCTTACAGTGCTCGGACTGTCGCCTTTACGCGCTGCTTTATGGTGTCACTGTTCAGGACCCGCGGGGCAGTTTTCGAAGTGCATGGAACAAACCACCTCTTTTGAAGTATAGTGGCGGGGGGTGAGGATTGTGGGATTGTGGACTTTTAAAATGGTTTACCTGGTGCCGACTTAATATTTTTTAATGCAGTTACAACTCATCAACCCTTTTTTTAAATAGTTAAACAAACGAAAAAGGGGTTAGTAACAAGAATAGTATAACCATGCACATCAGCATCATAATTTTCGCGTTTCATTCACTTTCAAAGTTTGTCCGTTCTCTCCTTGCCGCTGTTTAAGACCTTTTTTAACCATTGTTGAACGGGACTGTGGTTTTAACCTTCGAGCTGCCAAAAAGGACCTTTTTCTCTTGCAATTGTTGCAGGATTTACCAGCAGAAGCTTGCAAATCAGGACAAATTTATGTATCGTGCTCTGCTGAGGTAATTCCTGAAACTTCTTCATGTTGTCTACAATGTCATCGAGTTCAATTTCTCTTAAGAAATCGTAGCTCCGTGGAGATTTAAGAACCTTGACAAGTGTAGTTTTGTAAAGATAGTCATTTTGAAGCTTACCATAGTGATATGGGATCGAAACGGACCAATCATAAATTGGGATGCTTTGACAAGGTCGGCCAGTCAAATATTCTTATTCCATCAAGGATTCCTTTTATTAGAAAATGTGTATTTCTTAATTTAATTTTTTCTCAAAACGTGGTTGGGGGGGGGGGGGGTGCCGTTCCCCTCCCAGCCTCTCCCCCTGCACAGGCCCTGCTGGCGGTAAAGGCTTGTTTTACTTTATATGCCTTTTCTATATGATCTAAACCTGTAGGGTCACTTTTCTTCCGAGATGATAAAATGTTTTTATGCGTCAAAGGATGAGTAGGTGGTCCAATGTTGCTAAGAGCTGTGTAAAGCTACCTTTACACATTTTATACCTTTGATGTGCCAAACATAACTTTTCGTTTAGATTACGTTTTTCATACCTCTTTTTCCATGTTGCTGAACTTTGTCACCCATCCGAACGTGAATCAAAGCTGAAAAAAGTTGTCCCTTGTGTTTTCTTTACGTGACCTGTGAACTCATGCATGCACACAATCAAGCTATAATTAGACCCTTTCATCTTGGTGTACCCCCTACTCAACCGACCCCCCCCCCCCCCCCCCCTTCCGCCCCCACCAAACGACATGAAGGTGAATCCACTGACTTAGCTTTTCTAGCCCATGATGAAGACTAGTTTTGTCTAGTCGAAATATTGGGCAAATAAAATTTCTAACCTTAGCTGTCCGTTCAGCCTTGCCTTCAATTTGAAGTGTTATTTATATTGCTGATCTTCCCTGATCTACCACAAGATCCGGCTTTCTCTCGCAGCTGTTTGTCTAAGTGGTCCTTGCAAGAATTGTTCGCTTACGAGAGCTCCCGCGAGAGCTTTTCATATCTTTCATTACAAAGGTTAAACGGGGTTTCGCAAATGTGGTCGTAACTAGAGCTGGTTGCTTTAATACAAGTACCGAGAGTGGTCACAATAAGAGCTTCGACTGTACTCACTCGTGCACGTTATACGTGCCTACGTTTTGTCCGAGCCAGTCTGAGTACTACTTACTGGATAGGTACCTCATGTACGGTAACATCAAATATAAACGAGACAAACACGATCGCTTTTCTCGTCGTCTCTCTTTGCTCAGAGTTCTTGTTTTGATCCACAATGCCGAAACCTAATAACCAAGGTAAGAGAAGCTTTTCAGTACTTGATATGTACGTCTTAGAATGGCTTAAGTGACAGGTTTGATCGACACAACAAAAAACTTTAAAAAGAGCAGGAGCCCACATAAATGACAGAGATTGATATGACTTGGGGGTTCACTCTATTTTATCGGATCTTACAAAATGTAGCGAATTCCTTATGTATCGGACATGTAGCCCTGCGTTTTGAGTTTCTGACGTTATGCGGTAACCGTTCGTTTCGGTACAAAGTCGTTTTTAGCCCCCGGGCGGGGGGGGGGAGGGGGGTACTCGCATACATTACGTATACGGGTATGTGCCGCCCAACGGGGTCGTGATTTTGAAGCTCGTGATTTAGAACGGGGTATAATATTTAATAAGATAGGAAATGTGGATCACGGCTTTATCTTCTGCTAAAAATTGTTGCTGATTATGAAGAAGCATTTATTTGATGTAATATCTTTTTAAAAAAAAAAAACAGGGCTATTTCAATTTACAAACTTTATATAACAGAGTATAAAAAATTGGCCCATTTCTAGAACGGGGTATCAGTTTTAGGGCGAATTCCGGAACGGGGTATCAATTTTAGTGGAAATTTGTTTTAGAATGGGGTGCCAATTTGGAGTCCCGGGTGGCACATACCCACCCAAAAAATACCCAAGTGTCCCCCGGGTTTTTAGCTCGCATATATAACTATTTTACTCTCAGCGTATCTTAAATCGTACAAAACACTTTCAAAAATACCCCGTAGTGCCACAAAATGTGACAATGACGCACAATGTAATGCACTAGTCAATTTCAACCACGACCGCAAATCCTTGGGGAATAGTGGGGAAATTTACAACAGTATCCTCGTAATTTAAAGGCTTTTCCCAAGGCCCTAGGGACAGATTCATGTGGTAATTGGTTCTCCCTAATAAGCTGTCTATCAACGAACCGCGATTCAAGTTTAACAAATGACTCACTTTAACTGATCAAATATTTGAATTGAGTCATGCATCATACCTCTCCTCCATGCAAAACAAAAAAAAGCCCTATATAAGGTGACACATTGTAAAAATTTTCAGATACTAATCAAAATTAGTTCATCAAAGTATGGCAGAGATTCATGTAATGGTGTACAAATCATAGGTTCAAAAAGTTAGTTCAATTAATGCGCAGTGTATTTTATGTTCAAAACCAAATTTGTTAGATTTGCCAGCTTTATATGCCTTTTTGGACAAACACGTAACAACAATAGAGAAACATTGTGTTCATGAGTCCGTGTTTATTTTTTATTTAAATTTGTTGCATCAGTTAGCAATGGCAGGACCAAAACAGCCATATCACAAAAAGCATAGCCCAGAGAAAGTTGGGCAGCAGTCAGCAAAGGATCATGGGGCGAACTATTGAGGAGCTCAGTATGGGTACGTCTTTTTGCTTGAAATTTCTGAAATTATGGGATTTGTCAGGATATTCTGAAAGAACAATGTCCAAGAGGCCTACTTGCCAAAAATGAGCTTTTCGGGGCAAATTGTCTCTGAGATCGTGGCCCAATTATACTCAGAACACTCCATACAAACCCTTCTAATTTTTTTTGGGTTCGACCCAAAAAAAAATTAGAAGGGTTTGTATGGAGTTTTCTAAGCATAACTGGGCTACAATCTCAGAGACAATTTGCCCCGAAATGCTCATTTGTCATTCCTGACAAATCCCATAATTTTTATGACGTCACACTTTAGTACTCTATTATACTAAAATTCAAAACATTTTAGAATAAAACAAATTTATCCTTTCCAAATTGTTAATTTTTCACGAGGGAGTGGCTGAATTGCCTTTCAAATTCTGCTAGTTTGCGTCGAAAATTTGCCAGGTCACTGGTCAACTGACTCCCCACCCCGGGGATATAATATGTGTAGCTGTAAATGTTTGGTAATTTCCCAGGGGGAAGTGCAAGAAATGACTTTGTAAAATCAACAGAAATGTAACAAGCAAAATGTTACAGCCTTAGAAAAAGACTTGCACATTAGCGTTTTTGATAAAGTGTATGTTGTCTGGTGGTTTTATACACAAAAAGTTTATTTGAAAAATTTTTTATATTGATATCAAATATTGAAACTTACAAAAAGTTATAAAGCAGTTGATAGAGTTACAAGTCATGTATGCAGACAATAACAACAATGCTAATGTATTAAACATGATGTATGGAAAAGAAATGTGAACAAAGGAGTGCTTGCATGCAATAACATCGTAGGAAACAAGCACCAGTCAACAATTAAAATGCAATACTCCAAAGAAATTAAAACAAACATACCAAAATTAATGTGATGGAGACACAGGATTTGCATAATTTGTTTTATTATTGGCCATACCAATTTTCCGAGTTCATGTGACTTGTACCGCATATGCCTGTTTCAGGATTTAGTTACCATTATCCAAAACTACGTTACTATTATCCAAAACTACGTTTACGTCACCATTCCTCCTCGCTCGTTTGTGTTCGGTCATTCGCATGCTAAGGTCTCTGCCGGTTTCACCAATGTAAGAAGCCTGGCGGTCGCAGCATTTGATCTTGTATGCTGCTCCATGTCTGTCCTCCGGTTTGTCTTTGTCCTTGACATTAGTAAGCAGACGTCGTAAAGTGGTTATCGGTTTGTGTGCAACGTTGTAATATATGCGCAATAGTTTCAGAGGTGCCTCTGATGTATGGTAAAGTCGCTGTCGTAACAGGGACAGAGTTAACGTTCATCTGAGAGTTGGAATCAGTGTTACTCTGAGTGTTCCTTCTAACAAAGTCCTTGTTGTAATTGGTCTTACTAAAGACGTTGTTAAGATAATCAGTCTTGTCTTGTAGGCTGTCAGGTGAGTCGCAAACTAGTTGTGCTCGTCTCGTCAAAGTCCTGATAGTAGTAGCCTTGTGAGAGGTCGGGTTGAATGAAGACGGGTCTAGTAATTGGTCAGTATGTGTCGGTTTTCTGTAAATAATCGTTTGTAGTTTGTGGTTGTTGCTAGTGACCAAGAAGTCTAGAAAAGGTATCTTACCATTTTCTTCGATTTCCTTGGTGAACTGTATGTCCGCGTTCTGTCTGTTAAGGTGTTCGTGAAAATCGTCGATTCCATCTTTGTGTACAGTGGTGAATGTATCGTCAACGTAACATAACCAAAGAGATATAGTTCGTGTGTAGGGCTAGGGCTTGATCCTCGATGTTTTGCATGACAATTTCTCCTACAACAACAGAAACTGGAGAGCCCATAGCTTTACCATGTAACTGTTTGTAGTGTTTCCCATTGTACTGAAAGTAAGTCGAAGTCAAACAGAGGTTGAGTAGGTCCATGATGTTGTCTGTATATGTACATTCAGCTTAAAAATTGCATCTGCATTGCATGGTTTCAACCAAGTTTCAGTTATCATGATCAACTGCAAAAATTATCCTTTACAGTCAGTGCGAAATGTAGCAGTAGACAAAGGTTGCGATTGTCATGATATTGTAGCCGTCGTAAAATTAGCAGGATTCCAGGCATGCATGGTTGACTGATCTGGCTTTCGCTAAAGTGATAAGCACTGGAATTGTTTTTACCAGTCGTAACAGTCACTGGACTAGGCATCGGGTGGGCATCGCCACTGAGCAGAATGGTTAGCTCCAAGTAGTTGAACGATGATACGCTGGTAGAGTAATAAATAACGTTACTTTATTATATAAACACCAATGAAATACCAGGTGAGCTTTCGCGCAACATTTTGATATCTTCACATGAGAAAATATCAAAATTTTAAATTGACTTGTATTGACTATCAGTATGTGATGTGATGTGATGTGATGGTTATTTTATAATGAGTTAAAAAGCTGAACTTTAGATAACTTTGGATAACCTTGATCAAGGTCACAAATAACTTCTCTTCTCTTCTCTGCAACTAAGACTACACTGATTTTTTGAACCAAGGGCCTGTTTCTTGAAAGTCCTGATAGTTAAATTAATGGACCCTAGTAAGCTGTTGCTGTTTACATTAAAGGTCGAGGTTTCAATAGTTTTGTATCTAACGTGATTAAACTATCAGTTAATGAAACAAAATGGAGTATTTTGCTGGCCAGGACCTGCGCTCTTATTCTTTATATTTCGATTTGAATATTTGATTTTGGTCCCGGAAAGTTACCAGGACTTTTGAGAAACAGGCCCCAGGTTCTATAAAAAAAATCTGTACTCTTGGCAAATATGGTTAGGCATTACAAGAATGTATGTTGTATTCTGAAGGAGGACTTCAAATTATTCATGTGGTTACTTTTCTCAGTTCTTCTTATAGTCATTTTAACATAAAATACTGATTTGGTATGCAGATTTTATATAAGGAATAAGCTGAATACCACTCTCAGCTACAATAATATATAGATTTAGCCAGGGCTAAAAGCGAAGTTCCTATTAATAAATTTATTATTTAAATCAAATAATAAACTTGTAATCCACAAATCAGTTAACTTAAGGGGAAATTCATATGGGAAAGGCTAAGTGATTTTATTTAGAGTGAAACATCTTACATCGAGTCGGCCTATAACGTATATAACGTATATAATTAATCTGTCCATCAAGCAAAGAACTTTTCCTTATAATCTAAAAATCGCTAAAGTGATTCCTATCTTTAAACAGGGATCCCGTTCCGTGACTGTACGATAATTATAGACCAATATCAGTTCTTCCAGTATTAAGTAAAGTTTTTGAAAAATGTATTTATAATCAACTTATATCTTATTTTTTGTCTGAAAATATGATTACTCATACTCAATATGGGTTTAAGCCAGGCAGTACCACTGTGGACTGTCTTGTTGATCTCATTGAAGAAATCTCTACATGTCTATCTAGATCAAGGAGATTATATGCTGTATCAATATTTTTAGATTTGAGTAAAGCATTCGATACCGTCAATCATTCTATTTTATTATCAAAGCTATTGTCTTATGGCATTCAAAAACCTCATATCGACTGGTTCAAATCGTATCTTAGTAAAAGAAAGCAGAGAGTTTTTGTAAATGGTAACATTTCTGACACCATGCCAATTACTTCTAGTGTACCCAAAGGATCAATTTTAGGACCATTGTTATTTTTGATATATATAAACGACTTTACTCAATCCTCTGATTTTTTCTCTATGAGACTATTTGCAGACGATACCTCTTTAACAGCTTCAGCTAAAAATATAGATGAACTCTTATTTGAGATAAATAAAGAACTACCTAATATTTATGACTGGCTATGTGCAAATAAATTAACCTTAAATCTAAGAAAAACTAAATATCTTATCTTTCAACCTCGTCAGAAAAAAGTAGATTATAATTTATTATTTCCGCTATCGATAGCTGGACAATGCTTAGAGCAAGTATCCAAAATTAAATACTTAGGTATCTATATTGACAGCCACCTATCCTGGCATGATCATATCGACTGTGTGTGATAGAGTCAGCAAGAGTATTAATATTATGACAAAGATAAAAAGTTATCTAGGTAATCAATGCTTAACTAGTATCTATTATTCTCTTGTTTACCCATATCTCATATATGGTAGCTCATTGAGGGGAAATAATTATGATAATCCATTATCACAGCTCATACGTCTGCAAAATAAAGCAGTTAGAATAATGAATGACGTTCCTTTACGAGATCATATCACTCCTCATTATGTTCATCTAGGTCTATTAAAATTTCGTGATATTGTTAAATTTATGTACAATTGTTTGTTTTTATATGACTATGTCTCTGATAATAAGCCGTGTAATTTTCCATTATTACTTGTATCTGAGCAACATGATTATTTTACACGAAGTGCATTTGCCCAGCTATTACAGATTCCCCACTCAAGAATTAATATTCGAAAGTTCTGCCCCACCGTCATTGGTAAATACTATTAGAATGATCTCCCCCTTCATATTCGCATCCTGTTCAAAAAGGCACTTAAAATATATTATCTTGCTCAGTATTGACTTGTGTGTGTGTGTGTGGTTTTTTTTTTTTTGTGAAAAACAAGCTGTCAGAGTAAACAAGTTTCAAGATGCAGCATAAATTTTCCACATGAACTCACCTGTCAAATTTTGACCAATCAGAGCATAAAAATTGGGCGTAGAGCGTGACCAACGCGTGACCTTGGTGAGAAAAGGTCTTCCTAGCCTGTATTGTTACATAACTTGCTGCATTTTCGTGACCATGGCTAGTTTGAAATCAAACTCTTAATAGTGCGGGGTCATCATGATATAAACACGGCATATTTCTAATAAATTTAAAAAAGCCTGCGATCATCTGAAAACCAGTAACTTGTCAGCGGATAACTTCAAAAAAGTACTCGACCTCGATGGGTCGACAACTGAGCCTGCGATACGGTCAGGTGATACTGGTCAGCGGATACCTTGTTTTGACAGCTGTCAATTGATCACAATATTGATGTGCAATCAGTTTTCTCCTGGGCTTCCTGGGCTCCCAAAGTAGTTAGAAAGTGTGAAAGTAAACATTGGTTGTCCTGTGGTGCGGACGGACGGCGGGCGGGTGGGTGGGTGGGCGGGCGGTCGGTGTATGGTCACGTGATTACCAAATTTTCTGGGATGGGTAGATTACCTTAGCTATGGGGCTATGTCCACGCGCGCGTGAGGAGCTCCGCTATAAATTGTTTTTGCTCAGAAAGTAAGAACCTATTTAAGAATCTAAATTGCCTAAATTTGTGCTTATTACAATTTATGGGAGAAATGGTTTTGGCTAACTTGGGAAAATGTAGGCTCTTACTCGCAGGTTTTTACTGTATGGTTTATGCAAATCCTGTGTTTTAAAATTTCGACCTCCATCACATTAATTTTGGTATGTTTGTAAAAATCCCCCCCCCCCCACCCCCCTCCAAAATGCCTGCTCTCTTCTGGGAATTATTAAATGATAATAATAATTATTATTATTTTAATTATAATTATTATAATAATAACCTAAAGACTTACCTTTCCTTTCACCTTGCAGACCCTCTATTTTCTCTTCAGAGATTGCTGAGCACACATGTGAAAATGAAAACTGTGCGCGGGATTTATTGACCACAAATGCAATGGGGTGGTGGTTGGGAAAAGAGAAAATAGACAGGCTGTATATGTTGTATATCTTTGGGACCAATTGAAATTTGCTTTTCCCAGGAATTGCAAATTGCCTCTGGCTAGAAGCGATAATCCTGTTAACTTCATGTATGTAGGTAGGCTATTCACCTCTCAGAAAAGGAATTTGTTATTCATCACTTAAGAAAAAACTTAAGTGCAACATTAATAATTTCTGTTGTATACACATCACGTAAGTGCATACTTTCCTAGTGGAGCAAATGCACCCAAAGGCTCAGAGGCTAGAAATTTCCCTGAGCTGTTACAATATGAGCGTGACTCACAAAGGGGAAATTGGACTCTGAAAATTAAAAAGGAAAAGGTTACTGTATTTACTCAAATAAGAGCTGCGGCAATAATTAAGCTATTCCTGCCACAAATGTTGCACTTAAGAATATTGTTTTTAAGTTACTGTTATTATTTTCAGTGTAATAATTAACTTTCTTTTGATTTTTTGATAGCATCTAGGCTATGGCCCTTATAAGTTATTCAGGGATGGCACTTATTAACCTAGGCCCAGTTGTTTGAACGCCGGTTAGCGCTAACCCGGGGTTAAATTTTAACTGGGGCTTCCCTATCTTTTTATCAAAAGCACTCTCTGGGATAATTTTTCTCTATTCTTTTTAGAGTTTCCAATCATCAAATTGTAGGCAAAGAGAATTAAACTGAATTTTCTTTTTAAGCCCCCATATCTGAGTTCAAATTTCACACTAACCCTGGGTTATCTTAACCCAGCTTTGAACAACCTGGCCCTGGTTGTCCTAAATGCATTGTGTATTTGAGAAGGGCACTTTATCTGAAGAGCCGCTTATTTGAGTAGATACGGTACTGGTTCAATGCCTTTTTTGAGATTTATCTTGTCTAGCTGGGGTGATGGGTAGGGAGCGACTCAGGTGGTATGTTAGCTTATGTTACAGCTTAAATTGAGGTAAAAGGAGGTCAAGTCAACACACTGTTACCTTCTGACTTTATATCTGTGGTCTAGTACAAAAAATGGAAAGACAACTGCAGTAATAGAAATATACCAGACTTGTCAAAATAAACATGAGCACCTCTGCTCTTCTATCGTCCAGGCCCGGGTTGTTCAAAGGTGGGTTAAGATAACCCACTGTTAGTGCAAAATTTGAACTCGGATATGAGAGCTTAAAAAGCAAATTCAGTTTAATTCTCTTTGCCTACAATTTGACAATTGAATACTCTAAAAAGAATAAAGAAAATTATCCGATAGTGTGCTTTTGATGAAGAGAAAAAGAAACCCGGATTAAAATTTAACCCCGGGTTAGCGCTAATCGGCGTTCAAACAACTGGGCCCTGGTTATTTTCGGTAATGAACCTCTGCTCAGTGTCCAGTGAGCAAGCTCTCTGGGGGTGGGGGGGGGGGGGGGGGGGCTGGACTCTGGGAGTGGAAGACAAAGGAATCAATGAAGCCATAAGTATTTTTAGCAACTCCCTTGACATACAGTATGATGACAATTTTTCTTGTCTATGGTTATGGTAAACAACATTTCTACATGTAAATAGCCTCACTTCTGTTATGAATTAAATAGAACAATAAAGTTGCAACTGTAAATACCCTCTAAGTTTCTTTATTGTTATCATTACTTTCGTAGTTGGTACAGATGTAGGTGTGCCCAATTCTTTTATGTTTGCAAACCAAACAAAATTTACTATTTTTATCATTTTAACAAAACAATATTTTATTATGTTTGAATTGTACATACCAAATTAAAATACTTTTGTTCTTATCAATATCTTATGGCAATGTCTCTTTTATGTAGCTGGATGTAATATTTTCACAAAGTTGACTAATAATGATTTTATTTTCTGTTGAAGGGGTACAATGGAAGTGACACTTCATACTCCATTTCTTAAAAGTGTAGACAGTGTGGCGAGTATTTTAATCAAACATAAAACCTGAGGATGCACAAACCAGATCATACATATACTGAGGAAACGCCTTGTAAATGTAAACAGTGTGGCAAGTGTTTTGACCCAGCAGAAAGCTTAAAACCTCATGAAAGAGTTCACACTGGGCAAAAGCCTTATGAATATCAGCAGTGTTTCAAGTGTTTTAGCCGAGCAGTTCATCTAACGAATCGTGAAAGAGTTCACACTGGGGAAAAGCCATATAAATGTAAACATTGTGGAAAGTGTTTCAGTCAAACAGGAAAGCTAAGGATTCATGTAAGAGTCCATACTGGGGAAAAGCCATATGAATGTCAACAGTGTGGCAAGTGTTTTAGTGAAGCAGGAAACCTGAGGAGACACGAAAGAGTTCACACTGGGGAAAAGCCTTATGAATGTAAACAGTGTCGCAAGTGTTTTAGCCAATCAGGAGACCTGAGGAGACATGAAACAGTTCACACTGGGGAAAAGCCTTCTCAATGTAAACAGTGTGGCAAGTGTTTTCGCCGATCAAAAGGCCTAAGGAGACATGAAAGAGTTCACACTGGGGAAAAGCCTTATGAATGTAAACAGTGTGACAAATGTTTTAGGCAAGCAGTTCACCTAAGGAATCATGAAAGAGTGCATACTGGGGAAAAACCCCATAAATGTAAACAGTGTGGCAAGTGTTTTAGCCAAGCAGGAAAGCTAAGGATTCATGTAAGAGTTCATACTGGGGAAAAGCCATATGAATGTCAACAGTGTGGCAAGTGTTTTAGTGAAGCAGGAAACCTGAGGAGACACGAAAGAGTTCACATTGTGGAGAAGCCGTTTGAATGTAAACAGTGTGGCAAGTGTTTTAGCCGATCAAGAGACCTAAAGGAACATGAAAGGGCTCACACTGGGGAAGAGCCCTATGAATGTCAGCAAGTGGTTTTGTCAATCAGGATACTTTAAGAGTCAATTGAAGTCCACAGCAGAAAAATGTCACATAAATGTGATAGTAGTAACAAAGGTCTTTTTAAGCGTTTGCGTCGTGAGCTTAAGAGGGCAGGATTGACTAACAGGACAGTGTTACAGAGAGAGACTGGAAACAGTGATATGGAACACCAGCAACCAGATATCACTGAGAAACACAGCTGTTGGATTTTCAAGAGGAGATGAGTAGTGAATTCCTTTTTCTTTACATTATGAAAACTATATGAGGCATGTGGCTGAAGATTACTCCCAAAGTCGACAAACGCTTAAGTCTTAAAGTTTTGTTAAGTTTGCTTTTAAGCTGTATAAAGTATCCGTTTGGTCACCTTTGATTAATTGTTTGAACTGTGTTTCTTGTAAATGGGTTTATAAAAAGATTTTGAGAAGTTCGCGTTTTTGTACGTGGGCAGTTTACTTTGCGGGTATACTCTATTGATATTTTTGGTGACAATCGTACCACCCGTGAAATTAGACGAAAAAGAATATTCAGACTTCGAGCACTGAGGCTATCACTGCATGGATCCAGGAATTTGCGTTTCTACTGGTAGTCCAGATGATTAAAAAATTCGGCTTTAGATTTAAACGAGTTAATTTTTCTTACACTGCTTGGATTATCGCCTTTTCATATGGTGTCGCTGGTCGAAAAGGCCTGTTTTATTTGATATGCCTTTTCTATGATCTTAACCTGTAGAGTAACGTTTCGTCAAAGATGATAAAACTTTGTTTCGCGTCAAAGGATGAGCAGGTCGTCAAATGTTGCTCAGAGTTGTGTAAAGCTGCCTTTAGATTAATATCTTTTATGCGCCAAACATAGCTGTGACTTTAAATTACGTCTTTATGCCTTTATTTTCTCCTGTAGCTTAATTTTGTCACGCACTGGAAACCTGAAAAAAACGTCTTTTGTGTTTGTTTACGTGATCTGTAATCAGGCTACGTAATTAAGTATGGTGCCCTTTCATCTTGGTTCACCCCACTCTCTCGCCCCAAATCATAACGTGACCAATGGGTCCTATTGCAGATGGTCAGTTATGTGAAACCCGCATCAGACTCCTTTGTTATGGTTTTGCAAGAAAGAATGGTTTCTGGGAAACTGCCCACCTACCCCTCCCCTAAGCTAACACTAATACTTACTCCTCACCAAGGGCAAAATGATGGCTTTGGGGAGGGGTAGGTGTGCAGTTTCCCAGAAACCTAAATTGCTCCAATAACAGGATAGGACGGGAATCTAACGGTGTTGGCCGGGATGTGTTAATTTCAGTAAACCTTTTTTAAGGCCCGGTTCAGACGCCGCACTTTTCATGAGCCGAACCTAATACATTGAATTAAGTACATGAAAAGTTCGGCGTCTGAATCAATTAGGAACGCCAGTTTCAATTTGGAACGGCTCAGCCGTTCTTTTCGCCTAGCCTGGCCGAGAATTTCGCCCTTGAAGTGACTTTGGAACGGCTTTGATTCAGACGCCGAACCTTTCATGTACCGAACCTAATGCATAAGTTATTATAACTTATTTTGTAAGCAGTTTAACGGAAACGAGTATTTTTCGACTTTTGAACTTAATTCAGCTGCAATTAAGATCGACGTCTGAATCAATTCAGCCGATCTAAATAATTTGGGTCGGCCTTAATTCGAATTAGGTTCGGCTCATGAAAAGATCGGCATCTGAAACCGGTCGTTTCGCCAACGGTCGTTTCGCAAACGTCTCTGGTCAGTTCGCAAACTTGTAGAAGTCAGTTGGGTTTGAAATTAAACGTTACTAATATTTATGTCAACCCAGATCAGGGGCACCCAACGAGAATATAGTTCAAAACCACTTAAATATAGCATTGTTAAACGTATTTTAGTATTTAGACGGTAGATATAGGCATATTTTTATCCCCTAAAAATTTTTCATCTGTTCGGATTTCCTAGCTGAAAGTCTAGTGATCCGAAAATTATAGGGATCAAAACTTACCTTTTCGAAAATTTCAGCCAAAAAAAGGCTTCCGAAAATTATAGGTAACTGACCTTTTTAGGGTAAAAATCCGTTAAAAATAGGCAATTATACCATTTTTTAGATGTTCGAAAATCCTAGGAGAGGCAGGGAAGAAAGAAATTTTACAACAAATGTTCCGAAAATTCTAGATCTCAAATCGTCATCCGAACAGATATTTTCCCGAAAATTGTCGTTGGGTGCCCTGCCAGATGTCAACGTGGGTTTTAAATATACGATTCAGAACACTACATTACATGTTGTATGCGTAAATTATTGGATTTGAAATATCGAAAACATCTTATTTCTCGCTAAAGTGTATTTCATAATCAAATGGAAAGTGGACGACTCACCACACTGACTACAAGTCGATTGGATACAAACAGACCGCCATTTTAAAGTTTCTTTATTTATGATTGTTCGTCCCTTACGCTTACATGTAATCTCGTACCCAGAGTCTTCGGGCTAAAGAGCTGCGTGTGGTTCGGTACGAGTTTTGTTTCATACAGCTTACCTCGTAGGAAACACGCGCGCACTATTGTTATACTAATTAGAGTTACTTGTCACCTATTTAGTATAAAACGACAAATGGTCACAAATCAATGTTGCCGTGTCTGACAGACTACCAATCACACTGCTGTGATTGGTAGTCGATTGGTAGATAATTAAGTTCTGTTCATTTCATTCAACTTAGCTTCACAATCACTCGACAGCTAGTTATAAATCAACGCGTTACCTGTTTCATATCTGTAGATTGATTTGCGGATTACATCTACCGTACATGCAACACGCAAACGCTGTGATAGAGCGAAATCAAGTACAAGACTGTATGACTTAAGCTTGAGAGTTTGCTTGTATGCTCAAACGTTGACATCGGAAATCTGCAGACTGTGTCAACCGACTTCTACACGTTTGCCAACTGACCTCAACACGTTTGCGAACTGACTTCAACACGTTTGCGAACTGACCAGAGACATTTGCGAAACGACCGACATTCAGATCGAACCGGGCCTAAGATGTGGTAATAGAGAGGAGAAGTCGTTACGTCACGTTGTCAAGTTAGTAAAATATTTGGGTGACAACAAACCGATAAAGTCACTTTTAAGTCTATTCGCACTTTTTCAAACTTCACCGATCTTGCCCAATTGCATTTAATTTGGCCAATCCTTGCGAAATTTTCTTTGGGACCGTATCTATCGTTATCTATGATTAGAAAAAAAAGGCGACAATTTTTGTGGTTGTGTTTACCTACTCCATAAAGCGGGCTCGTGAAATTATGAAGTTTCATGTCGTAGTGGTGCAACGACGTTTAATAAATGTACAAAAGAGCGTGATGCACGTGTAAAGTTGTTGTTTGTTACGTTGGTTTTGTTGTCATCCAGAAATAGTGCCACCGTGGTAACGTGACGTCACACTTCTCCTCTCTATTAAACGGAAGACTAACGTTTGAAACGTAATCAAATTCATGCGCGACTTCCTCTATGTAAACAATGTAGAAAATTGTAACGACGAATGTTGAATTGCCTCTTAACAACACTGAACGATTGAATTGATTCAGCGTTTGATTGGTCTCAAAATAACTTTGGTGAAATCCACATATCCCAAGTGCTAGACAGGGCGTTTCCCCTTCATTCTCATTAGGGGCTTTAAGATTGAAAAACGCGACCTCTACGAGAACGTCGCTTAAGAAGTGAATTTCCGTTCTTTCAGACTTTATCGCGATTATTCCTACCCACTTACTTACAGTAAGGTAATAGTTTACTTTGGATTGAGAACTTCAACCTACTGGACCAGACTCACGTGACGCTTAGGTTTCTGGGACAAAGTCCTCAAGGCACTGTCAAAGGGCCCCTTTTGTTCCTTATCTGTACGATAGAGGATGGCGTTTTATAAAAAATCTATTTGGCGATGGAAGGATAGGTTAGATTTTTTTTCAGAGTAATACTCATAGCTTGGACATTTTATTACGAGTTAATCAAGCTTAAACGCTTATTAGACCGCAATCCTCTCTTGTTTAAAGAAAAGGAAAACGGAGACTGTCATACGCCTTTCCGGCTTGTAAGGCGCTCGCGCTTCTTGCTAAATTCTCACGCTGGTAACAACAGTAAGTGGTGTACCAAAGTTAAAAATGACAATGATTGCAGTAGATCGGAGGATAGCCTGCGAAGCGCAGACGTATTTCCGGTCTTCGCTTCTATGTCTGCGCTTCGCAGGCTAATCGCAGGATGAAAGTCTTGACAAGTTACAACGACGAGTCCTTTTCTCATCAGTGGGTTGACTTTCTTTTCTTACTCAGTCGGGAGCCAATTACTAGTATGTTTTTGGTAAAGCTACTCTTAGGTACAGTTTTTTGATAACGTTGAGAATGTGATGTAGCGACGGTTGTCTCGCGTTTCGGACAAGGTCTTGCACGTTATACGTGCCTAGTGGTTTTTTTACTATTGTCCGAGCCAGTCTGAGTACTACTTCATAGATAGGTACTTCATGTATGGGACATTGATACAACTGTCGTGACGGTCATAATCACTTTCTCAGAGTTCTTGCGTGATTGATCGATGAACAGCGCTGAAACTTTATTAACAAAGGTAAGATAGACTTTTCAGTACATGATATATACAACTTAGACTAACTTTTAAGTCATGACAGAAAAAGATAACAGGATTGATCGACACAGCAGAAAAAACGTGCTTTTCTAAGCTCATCTAAGTGACCTCTTCCCTCGAGATCTCTATGGATTTGTGCTTCTTTATTGCAGTTGTGCATTTCAGTAGACGGAAATTAGACTCAAGGGTACACTGCATTTTAAGAGATGTTATAAATGCAATGAATTTCTTATTTATTGGTCCGAGTTTTGATTCAATGGTTTTTGGCACTGATCTCAATTCAGCTCCAACTGTTACGAAACGGGCAGCACTAAAACATGGAATCCGGAATCCGGAAACGGAAACGGAATCACGGAAACGGAAACGGAATACGGAATCCGTGAAAGAAGGTTCCAAGCGATCGATTTGAAAAAAAATGTTAGCAATGACAATAAAATAACTCAACAGATAAAAAAAAGACATAGATGAGTAAATTAGCTCAGTAGAGGAGACCGCTGTATCACTAGAGGAGTCGATTCCGGTGAAAAGACTTGATACCACTTCCGGGAAAGAATGCAAATATTCATGGGACAGCAAAGCGAGGAGAAAAACGGCAATGACAAAACTAGTTCCTTAAGAAAAAGGTAAGTTATATGGAGACAGACTTCGTTTAAATTGACAGAGGCGTCGTTTATATAACTGAAAGGCGTCGCAGTCAAGTTTTTCCTAAGTGTCTTTTCTGGGTTGTCTTCAAGAGCGATAGCGTTATTTATCAAGGCAACTTACTCAAGAGAACCATGGCATTGTGGAGTCCAAAGGGAAGAGAGAATTTGTGCATGCATTTTCTTGATTCCGCAACTGATTACATCAAAATAATGCACCTTGTTTAATAAGCCTCTTCAACAAAAATACGGATGTCAACGTAAACTCAATTTCTGGTACACCAGTATTCCATCGATCAGTATTCAGCTTGGCGAAAAAGTTGAACTTATTGCCAAACGTGGTGTGGTCTGAGGCCAATTACTACTATTCTTGACATTTAGCTACAAAGGCAATATTTAACTGTATTATCCAACCCATAGACTCGTGAATAAAAATTAATCATAAAATCACTTTCATCGGCCTTGCAGTGCAATAACTCACACTATGGCAAACCTTATCAAGACACAATAACAAGAATATATTTAAGGGAACTGCCAAGAAAACTAAAACAAATTCTTTTTGGATTGTACTAAATTATGCAATGTGAAATTCTTAAATTTTCTATCGCTGATATTTGATTCCGGATTCCGGATTCCGTGGTTTAGTGCTGCCATTACGAAACTCAATCTTTGGTGATTTACAGGTTACCCATGCTCGGTATTCGCGTGTAAAATAAAGTTGAAGACTCAAGTGAATGGACCTTATCACTTTTTTGCAAGCAAGTCAAGTAGTATTTTGTAAGTGCTCACTGATTTTACTGCTCTGCTGATTGCTGAACTTGGTAATTTAAGGCTTAGCGTGCAAGAAACTTGCATCTTGTCTAATGACACCCATTAAGTTTTTGTGCCATACTGATTTAGAGAAATGTGGGCAATGTAGCCCAATTTTTCAGCTTTTTAATAGAAGGGGGAAAGGAATATGGCAGGCTTATGTAATTTTCATTAAGATGTTTTTCTCAAACATCAATCAATCAATTTTTGCTAGAAATAATTGACTGAGATTTCTCAAGTTCCAGTGAAAACTTTCCATGACACATTGAAACTGCTGCTGTCCAAAACAATAAGTGTTTTAAACTAAGTCATCTTTAACTTTCTTTCCTATATTATCAAAGAAACGTTTACCTGAAATTTAGCTTTTTCTGGATTTGGTCAAAGTGTAACCAGCTCTTCTTTCTCTTAGTTTTTGCTTGTCATGATGCCAAAGTTGGGACTACCCTGTTTCTATAACGACAAGAATTACAATCATCTTTTATATATATATATATATTTTTTTTATTTATTTATTTATTTAAGCACAGGGAAAAAAACAGCCATAAATTATGTTTTGGCCAAGCAGTCATTGCAGCCAAAAATATTAAATTTGTATTCTGGTAATCAGTATACAGCAACTTCCTTGTTATACAAAAATAAATTTCCCAGCCAGTTGTTTAATAGGTGGATAATGCAATCCACTTGATAAATCACTATCCAAAATACTTGTGCGCTGGTTAGTGATTAATCCAGTGCATAGAGCTTTCCAGTCTTTTAACAACCCAGGCCTGTCCAACATGTTAACTCTTTTGGCCTGCTTAACTGCTCACTGTAGTACAAATGAGAGTGCTTGGGTATGTGACTCATACAAGTATGTGGTAGGTACAGCCTGCCTGAATGGCAAGCAGTCAAACTCACTTTCTTTGCGCCCTGGCTATTACAGAGGGTTAAATGATGGAAAACAGACATACAGCAACAAGAAATCACACATTAAAATAAGTGGCATTACTTTACTACTGTTGTAGTGCATGTCTTAGTTGGGTATGATCCTGGGAGGAAGTGTTTGCCCCCCTCTTTTTCCCCCACTGTGGGCTATTTTGCCCTTTAAGGTCATTCCCCTGAAATAGAACTTAACATAGATTTTTTCTCAAATTTCGTCTATTAACTATTCGTCATACTGGGACTTCGAAATCAAAATAAAAAAGGGGGGTGCCAGTATTCGTTTACGAGCTGCGAGGGCTCAAACATACCCCCTTTGAGGTAATTTTCAACACTTCCGGTTTGCTGCCTTGCACCATGGACTATATTAATAACACTCAGAATTTTATTGATTGTACGAAATGAGGCTATACACATTTAGAGTTGGGCAAGAGTAACACTTTCAAAAGGCTTTTGGTACAAAAATGCATATTTGAGGAAGCACTACCCTAAATTCGTTACCATGGTTACAATAATTTAAATGAAAAAATGATTATTGGCTTTATACTTTCTGTTAGATCTTTTTTTTGAACATAGAAAATTGTCCATTTTTTTTTGTGTAGGCAGCCTATTGGTTTTAGAGTCAAATAAGCGAAAAAAAGAGGGGGGTGCCGGCATTCGCTTAGAAGCTATGCCATCATTTTCTGTCCCCAGGCGGGCAGGCCCATTTCTCTTTCAAGGAAAAAGACATCGTAAATTTAACTGCACTTATTCGTACAGAGATTAAAGTTAGTTATTACACGGTATTATGATTGTTAAATGATGATGAAGCTCGGAAAAATGTTCAGATAAAAGTTGCTAATCAAATAAATATACCTACCTGAGGCAAGTTTGGTGTTTACATCAAAAATTGGTCGGCCGCGACCAGCACCGGCGGCACAATGCGATTTGTTTGTGGTGCACACATTTACCTCTCCACATTCCGGATCGTCGCACATGATATACAAAAAACTACCCAACCCGGAGATAGTCAGTTTGATAGCTGAAGAGCTTTTCCCCATGCACTGCAACCACTATCTAGGGCTTTGGCCAGCACGTCTAACTTGATCACTCGTCTGCCTCAAAAGTTGCAGCTGCCGACTTCGATGCATTTCTTTTTTGTGCTAACGCCTCCATCACCTTCCACATTACAACACTTCCTTTTCCAAATATTTTTTAACTTCTCTCATCTTCCCTTTTCTTTTGAACTTACAAAAAAAACCTCTTTTATCTCTCGACTTGGTGCCGATGCCAACGGTAGCCATCTTGAAAGATTGCGTGACTAGTATTGCAATGTTATGTGCAGTAGAGATGCGCAATGCAATTTGGAGGAATGACCTTAAAGAATAAATGCCAATTTGTGAGGGTAACCTTGGGGTGGGAGCCTGGCATCAATTGATGCCGCTGCATTACATTGTACAAGCAAATATGTTTTAACAAATGTAAATCAAATATATCATATATGAGACCGACGGAAATGGAATCAAATGAAGAATGATCTTCATGGTTGTCAACGCAATTTATACAATTCCACGGGAACATAAGAAGACATAATTGACCACCTTGCAGCATTAATGCTTTCTTATAGCTTAGTTTGTTAGAGCATCGCACCAGTATCACGAGGTCACTGGTTCAAATCCCATTATTGAAGTCCTGAATTTTTTTCAGGCTTCCTATGCAATTGCATGAATTGCCTTTACAACTACAAAGATCATTCTTCATTTGATCAAATATATTTTAATTAGCTAAATTTAATGTTTTCGGAACGTGGAATGACACTGTCTTTATTTTATGTCAAAAAGGTGCAAAGGAAGCTACAGTCCATGTCTTTAAGGTGTAAAGAGTGTTGCAAGTGTTTTAGTAAACAACGAAACCTAAGGATACATGAAAGAGTTCACACTGGGGAAAAGCGTTATGAATGTAAACAGTGTGGCAAGTGTTTTAGTCAAACAAGCAACCTAAGGAGACACGAAAGAGTTCACACTGGGGAAAAGCCTTTTGAATGTAAACAGTGTGGCAAGCATTTTATTGACACAGGACACCTAAGGAGGCATGAAAGAGTTCACACTGGGGAAAAGCCTTTTGAATGTAAACAGTGTGGCAAGCGTTTTATTGACACAGGGGACCTAAGGAGGCATGAAAGAGTTCACACTGGGGAAAAGCCTTACGAATGTAAACAGTGTGGGAAGTGTTTTATTGTAGCAGAACACCTAAGGGTACATGAAAGAGTTCACACTGGGGAAAAGCCTTATGAATGTAAACAGTGTGGCAAGTGTTTTAGTCAAGCAAGCCACCTAAGGAGACACGAAAGAGTTCACACTGGGGAACAGCCTTACGAATGTAAACAGTGTGGCAAGTGTTTTAGTCGATCTCAGAGCCTTAAACATCACGAGAAAGTCCACAGTAGAAAACACTCGCATAAACTTAACAGTAACGAAAGTGTTTCTAAAGGTTTGACTTGCAAGAGTAAGAGGGCAGTAAGTAATGTGAGGATTAGATTTACAAACGCCACACCTACGCAGGGAGAGACTGGAGACAATAAGATAGAAGACCAGCAATCAGACATCATTGAGAGACATACCTGTTGGATTTGTCAAGAGGAGATGAGTAGTGAGTCTCTTCTTCTTCAACATTATGAAAATCATATGAGATATATACCTAAAGGTGGTTCGTAAACAACTTTTCTACTACCGACATTTTCTTCCGTCTTTAATGTGGCCGTGTGGAGAGGTTCAACTGTAGACTTCGGTGATTTTGAAGGTAGACACCAATTCTTAGGGGTTGTTTGCATGAGAAAACGCGCACTGGCGCGAGTTTCATACCGGGATGACTTTTTTATTTCATGTCACTTTTACTTGACGACTGGCTCATTTCATATCTTGCTATTTGAAGTTACACTTCATGTTGTTAAAATACACGTCTGATTGAAAATCGCAAACATAACGCATGCGCTGCCCGTTCCAGTCTACCAGCAGACCGATTTCACACTGAAAGGTGTGGTCGTTTCGCGTTTACATGATACTGTTGTGAGGTTTCGTACCGGAGTGAATTTCTCGCCCCAGTACAACAACCAGAGTGAAATTGCGCCGGGGTAACTCGCGCCGGCATAGGAATTTCACATTTGGCTTATGATCTCAGGTGGTTAAGGCCGGTTTACTTACTTTCTATGACTTTGCCTTATGATGTCAAGAAGTAGGGGTCGTCTTTCATAGTCTTTCCTCTAAGGTAATAAACCATTGAAAGTCGATTCTCGCCTTGCGGATACCTCGCTATTACGGACACCCCACTAATGCGGACTAGAGCCAGCCCCCTTGCCTGCGTCGCAGATGCTCTAAACCTTCTGTATTTACGAATACGTGAGCCGGCTGCAACGCAGGCCACCAGCCCCCACCCAGGCGAAACGCATAAAGAAATGACTGAAATAAACTCCCTCTATTACGGACTGTCGCTATAACTGTAATGCGGACACTTTCCTGCCCCCAAGCGCTACATTTTACTTGATTTTTCTCTTGCTATAGTCCACACTTAAGTACTTCGTCAAAAATCCTGACTCTCATAACATAAAGGATAAAGAGACGTTACAGTAAAGAAAAATTGACACAAAGTACTATCGACCGCTTCTTTGTAAAAGAGTAAACAATTGACTGCTGCACAGCATTTTAGGGAGAAACGACATTGCCATTAGAGCTTACAAACATTTTGCATTATTTAAACACTCTGACTACTGTAAAAGTCGTTAGATAGGTTTCTGTTATTAGTATTCTGTGCAGCATTTCTGCGATAAAAGAGCTGCTAAGAACAATAAAAAACATATTTGACAGCAAGTTAACATTTTACCCATCCACGTTACTGGAGTTTCCGTTTCCGTCCTTTCTTTATGTATCCCTTGTCATTGCTGGCCGGAGCTTGGAAGTGATAATGCAGCATATTTAGCTCTATTTACAATCTTATTATCTTTAATCTTTTATAGTCCATAGTCAGAAGTAAAGAATTGTCGAAACTACAAAGTTTAAAGAGTGAAACAATTTTTTTTCTCTCGTACCCCGCTGTTAGGAACTCTCGCTATTACGGACACTACAGTAAAAACCCGCATAAAAGAACAAGTGGATAAAGAACACTCAGGTCAAAAAAGTACCATATACAAAAGATCACATTCAGCCTGAAAAATGAAAATTGTTCTTAAATAAACAAAATTGGCTGCCAGTTAGATTAGAATAAGCTATTAGGGTACAGTCAATAGTTACATAAGGGAAGCTGGTGCATTTGCTTGACTTTTACTTGAGTTTCGAGTTGTTTATCACCAGAACTGCTACCCCTCCCTCAATGTCATATTATTGCCTTGGTTACTGCAGTTAAGGTTAGTTCCATCCATTAATTAATTAAAATGTTGTGCTTGCACATTGATTTCATCTGTTGGTGGTCTATGCAGCATTTAATTCTTAGAAACAATTTTAAGAACACTTTAAGAACATTTTCAGGCTGATTTTGTAGAAAACACCCGATATATAAGAACAAAGTGGGCGTGAACCCCCAAAACATGTGTTCTTTTATGTGGGTTTTTACTGTAAATCTTCCCCCCGAGGGTGTCCGCAATAAAGGCAGTCGACTGTAACACTTAAAAAAACTGGTAGGTGTGTAGATCAGAGTTGTTGTCACATGTGGCTAAGAGTTATGCAAAGATTCTTTGACCCACGTAAACCTTTTGGTTCGTGTTAGGTTTTTTTTTTTTTTGGGGGGGGGGGGGGGGGTTCGTGTTACGTTACGTGACTTTCGTGTCACGTGAATGCAGTTATCGACAATTAGTAATTTGTCTTTTGTCTTTTCATAAATTGTAAATACTTATGCATACGTGGATAAAGAAACAGTTATCTTGGACAACATCACATGGCCCGAAATGGAAAAACAAAACATACAAACAAAAACTAAAAAGGTTCATTGATAGGAAATGGTATAAGAGACGAGGGCAACGGTCAGAGATAACCACGTGATTAACTTTACACGCCATTATTAATGTCTGCTGGGTTTTCCGATTGCTATTTTGAAAGTGTAGAGGGTGTTTTTCACGTTCATGGAAAAAACTGGTTTTTCCACCGTTATAGCTTGCGTTGCGGGCGAGGGCTCTAGTGTTTTGGCGCCGGAGTGGCGTGTAGATCGCGGTGAGTTCAAAAGGCAGAATGAGTTTGCGGAATGGTATAATTATGGTGAATTTAATGTAAATGAAAATGGCGTAAAGAACTAAATTAAACAGGAAAGCATGCGCGCGTCTCTGCCGTGCGTGTTTTTTTTGGCGTCATGGCCAATTTGAAGGAACAACCACTATGCCAGTCGGTTTATTACTGCTATTAAAACAAGACTAAAATTGAAGCACAACTGAAACACCAATACTTGATAATTCATCGATAACTCGTTTCCAAAATAAACTGAAACGGTTCTTTACTCACGTCTTTTTTCCAGTGAAGCGTAGTGAAAGTACGAAAACATGTCACGTTTAACCAGTCTGCTATTGAGTTTTTACTGGCCTTAACGCGAACGGCTGACGAGGTAAAATGGAAAAGAGGCTTTTAGAAAATGGCATACTTGGTAGTCCCAAATGTAATAAACAAAAAAGCCCCGTAAATACGTGCAGATGTCTGTGTCGCAAATCTTTCTGAGTTTTTAGGAGTATATAACCTCTACTTCTTGGCTAAACTCAAAAAAAGTCAATCTTTATCGTAACGCTAGAGGGTAAAGAACGCTCACCGAACGTGGGGTCGGGCTGGCTACAATTACGAATGAACGAATTACGGTGAACGAATCAGATCATATTCGACACTAAATGAATGCCTCGAGTCAAACATTAATCTGTAATCCACCAATCGAGTGAAGCGAACTGCCCTCTGTCTACTTTCGGCCTTTCCGCGTCTCTTCGCACCTCCCTTGTTTGTGTGAGTGTGTGCGTTTGATCGTGAAAAAATGCTAAAATGGTAGGTGAAAGGGAAAAAAAAAAAGAAAAGAGAAAAAGCACACAAACTCGATTGCCAGGATTCGAGCTTGCGCTTCTCTGTCAACCAGGGCGGATAAATGTTTAGAGTGATTGAAAGATTTCGAGAAGACAACGAGGTACAGTCAACTGAGACTAGAGTTGACGAACCGATATCCTGAGTCCAAGGTCAATCAGGATAACATCATCATTGCCATGGATGTCCTTGGAGGCTGTTCGAAAGAGTCAGAGCAAAATATAAAAGAGCTTGTAGGAGACAAGTGTGAATCAATTATGCGCCAAATGCAAAGGCAATCCTGTCTAGTTTATTACACATTGCTAGAATGTTCAAGCTGAGCGGTTAGATATCTGTAGGAATGTTGGACACCTATTTTAACAGATCAGACTTAATCTTGTACATTATCAAAATTTTATTGACATACCTTAGACGTCCACATAGTTTTTAAACTACGTCATATAGCTGTCCATTAAAGTCGACAGCTATATGAACGATGGTTTTTAACTTATGAACATTTTTATTTTGTACTGTACCGTTTATACTGCCATTGTAATAATAATTAAAGTTCTTTTAAGAAACGCATTATACACATAAATGTCTCGATGCTTTTTACAACTAAAAGAAAGAGCTCTCACGAAACTGGTACGTTTTCAAAGCCCCTTTAAAACTATCAATAGAGTTACTTTGTTTTGTGGCAAGCAATAGCTGATTTTATACCTTCGGATCAATTGCTCTATCTCCGTCAGTAATTGTATTAGTCTTGGGCAAAACTAGGAGATTGGAATTACTAGAACGAAGAGAACGACAGGGAGTGTAATGATGTAACAACTCATTAATATACACTGGAACAAGTGTAGGGAATCAACGATAGCTTTAAAATTATTCTGTCTTTAACAGGAAGCCAGTGCAACTATTTTAAAACATGAGTAATGTGATCAGTCTTCTTCATGCACATAGTTAATCTTGCCACGGTATTCTGCAATCTCTGAAGTTTCTCAATTTCTGGAGAGGAAATATCATAGAGCAAACTATTACAATAATCCAATTTCGATGAAATGAAGGCATGGACAATGCGCTCAGTATCCGCTTGCGAAAGATAATTTGTAATTCTGCCGATAGAATGAAACGAACGCGAGAGAGCGCGATAGGTGTTGTTGTAAGGAACTAAGGTGAGGTGTGGATCAAATGTAACACCAAGGTCTTTGACAACACTACTAGGCTGGACGCAATGATCACCAACTTTAATCGAAGCAGTCAGTTCAGCAGGCGAAAAACGGGAAGATAAATGTATTATCTCAGTCTTTGTCGGATTACATTTGATCATATTGCATAAATTAAATTCCAACTCATGATATCATCTAGATACAAACTGAGATTTTCTAAAGCAACGGGGCGGTTCCCGTTACGCATAAAAATGAAGAGCTGAGTGTCGTCAGCATACGAGAATGCGTCGAAGCCGGTGCAGAAATGATATCTTCAAGAGGAGCGATATACAGCGAGAAAAACCTTGTGGAACACCACAAGAAAAATATCTTGGTCGAGAAAGAATCTATCGAGGACAAGATTAGTGATTGTTTTTCTCTGCCCGCCTCCATTGGCCAAGCTAATTGCGAGAAGAGAATGTTTAATGTTATTTAATTTGTAACTTTTATTGAGATTAATAAACTTCGAATGGGCGGAATCAGATTTCATTTAGTATCATTATAGTGGGAAAAGTGACATGAAACTTGATTCATAATCACTATTCTTTAGCGGCGTACTACTTTTTAGGGTAGTCAGTATGGGCAGTCCATGAGAATAGTATTTAGTTTTTGTAAAATATACACTTATATAATGTATATTCATTAAATGTAGTTCAGGACTTCAGGAGTGATTCATCGTTTTATTGCTACAGGCTTGTTTCGTATGGTCAACAAGTGACCACACTCATCAGGCAACATCAACGCCCCTACTTACGAGTTTTTGAAGCAGTATTTTGCTGCGAAACAAAACTAGTATCAGTACAAAGTGGTCACTTATGGGGGTGGTTGCTTATAGGGGGTTGTCACGTATGGGGGATGGGGTAATCGCTTATGGGGGGTTGTCACGTATGGGGGGGTGGGGTGGTCGCTTACAGGAAGTGGTCGCTATGAGAGAGTTTACTGTAGTTTCGAATTCTACCCTCCTCAACGTCAAAAACATAACGCGACTGATAGACCCTATTAGGTGGTCAGTTTAATACATGGCACGGGACGCAAGAAACGCACTCCTACAATGGCTGATCGGTGAAATGATTTGAGCTAATCTCGTACCCAGATCTGGGTTCAAGGTTAGACGTGAGCTCCTCGTTGTTGTGTCCCATTGAAGTGCACATCTTTAGCTTCATCAAGACTGCTTTATACCACGTGGCTAATGACGTCATCATTTAACCTTTCAGCCCAAACATCAACAAAACAATGGTGTGATGATACATTTCTGTGAAGAATCTCAGTTTAGTGAAATTTGATATAAGATCTTTTAATTTTTCTTTAGGTGATCATTTTGTTAATTTTCATAACCTTTTCTCTCGATCATGTATTGCATTGTTAAGAGAAAATTGATCTTAACCATCCTTTGGACTTAAAGGGCATATTTCTACATTCTTTCCAGATTCAGGGTCTTGTTTGAATTCTTAAGTAATAGGGGCACCCAACTACGGTTTCCTCCTAAATGCATTGAAATTCGTTTTTAGGCTTGAAAGAGTACTTTTTGATCTTGACAAATGCATTCTAATTCGCCTCTGTTCGGTCATCCTAGGGCAACTTGAGACTATTCGAATTTAAAAGAGCTTCAGTATTATTTTCCCGAAAATTTTGCATGCAATTTATCATGGTAATTGAACTGAGTGGTTTGAGATTACACGCGTGATTTAAAAATCGGACGAGCCAGTTTTAAGTCGCCGAATTCAGTCAGTACCAATATTTATTTGACCAAGTAGCCGGTTTTTAGAAAACCGGGAATGAAAAGGCTTTTACATCATATTCGAAACAGAAATCATGCAAGTAGAGCGAAAATGGTGCGATTTCAAAGAGAAAAGACGCTATTTGGAACAGATGTGATTTAGAGCGAAGAAAAAGTATAATTCGTAGGCTTACTGTAGTTTACGAAGCGAAATGTAAAGGAAGGAAATGAAAATCTGTAATTTGCGAAATGAAAAGGAGACAGGGTGTTAGAACGCTCATACAGCACCCTGTTCCCTTCCCTTTCAACAATCCCACCACGCAGGCTAAAACTAGCGTCCCTTTCTTTCCCCTTCCCCTTTCGTCATCCGCTATGCAGGCTACTGTTCACTGGAGGACAACAAATTTTAAAGCTGAGAAGACATCTGACTGACCATTGTTCTCAATACGTTTCGTTCTAATAAGGGTAATTTTCCGTGAAGTTCATGCCCGGGGGTACTCGATATATCCTTGGGTGTGGAAGTGCGGTCCGGCCCCGCATACCCTAACCCTGTTTAAGAAAAAACTCGCTGATTTTCCTACCCTGTTTAAGACAGAATTCCGATTTTTGATACCCTGTTTAAGACATTCGTAGAACAATACGCGCAGGCTGTTTATCGTCCAAGAAAAGATCCCCTGTAAATTGATAAAATCGATACCCTAATTAAGACAAAAAATGATAAAATCGATACCCTGTTTAAGACAAAAATCCCGAAAAACATTCCCATTGGCACGTCTCCATTAAACCCTTATAAGGGAGTGCCCCCTAATCTCGTACCCAGAGTAAAACAGAGTGAGATCTGGGTACGAGATTAAGTGCCCCCCCCCCCCCCCCCGCCCTCCATTGCCATTGTCCGAGGCAGACTGAGTCCTAGTTCTATGGTAGACAATTCATGTATAGGAACACCCCAAGGATCATACATGCATATTCCCTCTTCAGTCAACAGTCAGTAAATAGCCTTGTACAGTAAGCACTGATCAGGGATAGAGAGAGAACACCGCAACAAATATTTATTTAAAAGGTGAGAAAAGCTCTTATCACTCTATTCATACATTCTGGAATGATTCAAGTGTAGGATTAATCAACGCAATATGGGAAAGTAATCTTCCCTGGCGATTTGTAGCAGTGCTTTCCGCAGGCTGCTTACCGTTCGTAATTATTAAACTACAACAGCTACAAATGCCAGGGGACACCGTCGATTTACGTATCGACAAAGTTTAGACCTAACTTTTCTAGGGATTTTAGAAATGTAGCGGATTTCTCATTTTTTGTCCTTTTTATAGTTTGGAAGTTCAAGGCCCTTGTTGGGGTCGACATTAACTTCTTACGTTGGATGCCCTTCGGGCAACAAGCCTCATAATCTGTAGTTGCCCGAAGAAAAATGTTAGTTGCCCAAAACATTCGGTACAAGCAAATTAAATAAAGCTATATCTGCAAAACAGGTACCTTTTTATTAAATTTCCTTAATAAGCACCCACAAAGTTATCAGAGGATAAATGAGGATGATATTCTAAACAAACATTTTTCACATTTATGTGCCAAATCGAAATAGGTTTGAGCTCACATTAGGCTTCTGCCTAACAAGGGCCCGGTCAGTGCCTACGTACGATTTACCCTCAGATGACCAAAATTTCAAACACTGAGCCTGAATGGGTGCCTAAAACTTATGATTCTCAGGCTAACTTTCGGTGAACAAACAACAAAATTCCCTGCTCATTTGGCACTTTAAAAAAATGAAAACTGGGAACATTTAGTCATTGGCCATAGGCAAAATATTATTTCCATCAACAAAAGATAAACAAACAAGCACTTGTCTTAAAATTTGCTTCTGTGATTTTCCCTGCGGTGCAGTTGAAGTTTCTCATCTGAAAACAGCACTGAATGAATTTAATAGTCTTGGAAAAAACCTTTGATATTAAAAATGACGTTTCTCCCAGCATTAGAAATCTTAGGTTGCTATTGTGTGAAGTAAAAACTGATAAAAAGTCGCGACCCATGGAAAAGCAAGAGGTTTCAAATGACAAGTGACATTGTTGTATGATTTGTGGTAACATTTGTGAAAGGCTTGAAAAACATTCCAGTCTTTTAAAATGATTTGCGGCAGCTATTGTAGATTATATTTTAATCTCTTTTTCAATTTACGCAGTCGCACACGACGCATGTAAATGCAAACCTTCACAACTATAAAACAGTTTTGATAGTTCAAAAGATAGAGTTGATACAAAAATACTGGGTCATGTTAACCTACAACTTTCACAAAAATTTCGGTTGCCCAATCAGGCAACCTGGATCCTAGCCTTAGTTGCTTGGATAAAATTTTTAGTTGCCCCGGGCAAGTGGGCAGCCATTAATATCGAGCCCTGGTTCAAGGTTTTTTATGATTGTTGGTGTTGCATTACCTGTGGTTCACAGGCCACTTAAGTTTGACTGTAGTTTTGCACACTCATTGTTCATTAGCACATGATTATGTTATTACTTTGTTAGTATAAGAATTAGTAACTATATTTATATACATTTATGTAGGCTCTATTGAGTGTAGCTAAATGCGTAAGAAGGTATGACTCTTCCTATTTATATTCACGACTAAGAGACAGGAATGGGTGTGCAGCTCGAACTGTGGAGCCTGAGAGTTTATTACTGTCCACATAACATACGAGGTTCAACGTCATAACTAAAGAATGGTATACAAATATTCCTAAATAAAGTTACTCAGGCTAAACTACTCACATGCGCTGCCTGATACAAAAACCCAATGGGAAAAAATTGGGAACGTATTCCTCAACCAATGTGGTAGCACAACTTCTCGGGGTTAAAGGCAAAAAATCAATTAGTAGATGAATAAAGTAAGATGTGTACATGAGTGTACACAAGTCGGAAAATCATGGATGAAGTCAAAGTGAGGGAAAACAAGCCACCCCTTGTGAATCAACAATGCGTTGTGCATAATTTTCAGTGTAACCTGTGTGATGCAGGGTATGTCGGCTATATGTGCAGACATCTTCACCAACGGATTGAAGAACACAAGGGATCGGCCATTGGAAATCACCTCAAGGAGGAACACGATATAGCTCCAGTTGACATTGCGCAGTTTTTTAAAATTTTAAAAAAGTGTCAGAGCAAGTTTGATTGCCTTATTTTTTAAATGTTTTTTTATCAAAGAACTGAAACCAACTCTAAACAAACAATGCGATTCCATCCACGCAAAATTATTTGTTTAGGTCGGTTTTAATTACTTCAATTGTTTTTAATTGTTTCCGTAGAATATTTTGTTTCTTATTCTTACATATTTACATATTTTATCGCATTTTAGCGTTCCTGAAAATTTTTCCTGTTTTTACCATTTTAATATATTTATGCTAATTTCATATTTTACTTGCACTTGAAAATGGCCTCGGAGAGGTCGAAACGTCGTGACCTTTTAGCATTAAGTTTTATAACAAAATAAAAATAAAAGGTGACAGTTTGGGATTTGAGATGAATACATTACACCTGTCAAACATGAAAGTGAGGGATCCCAGGTAGGTGAGGTAACATGTGGCGGGTTACCCCACCTAAAATGTAAAGGTCATCACATTGAAATGAGAGATTTTACAGACAGGTGGGTTACCTCATGCACCTACCTGGGGTCCCCCACTTCTCAACTGAGCTATGAAGCCACACATTGGCTCAGTTGGTAGAGCAACGCACCAGCAACGCGGAGGTCACGGGTTTGAATCCCATTGAAGCCCTGATTTTTTTCAGGCTTCTTCTTTCCAATTGCTTAAATTGGAAAATTTAATGTGATGATCATTCTTCACTTTCATCTACAACCGCAGTTCAAAATGAATTATTTCATTACTTCACATCAATAATGATAATAATCTTTAAATCAATATACTCCTAGAACAGTTGAAACTATACTACAGTCGGTGGTAAAATTGTTGAGACATATAAGGTAACTTTCCAGAACAAAGAATCTGCACCCCTCCCCTGTCCCCTCCAGTCAAAGTTGGGGTGTTTGTTGTTTTCTTTAGATAGCTAGAACATGCGCACAACATTTCACGTAGGGGATGGGGGAGGAAAGCTATATTTCCTCCTTTTGAAGTTAATAAAACGTAAAAAGCCCAGTTTTGGGCAAAGTGTCTCAACTCATTTTGTCGCCAAATTTATGAATCAAAATCTACGCACTGTTGTCCTATTAGCAGCAGGAGAGGAGGAGACAATAACTAGTTGAGATTACTTTATTTACCGGGTCGTTTTTAGATAGCCTTTATTTTGAAACGATAAGTGTTAAAGCTACATGAGCTTGTGGGGTCGTTTGCAATGAACTAATCACTAATTAACTAAAAAACTAAAAACTAGGAGTATTTACAGAAAGAACGTTGAACTTAAGTCAGTGATATTTACAAATAAGAAATTGTGAGCGTAATTTTTAAGTAAATACAAAGTCATCTTTTCTAAAATTACAATTGGATGCAGATGTTATCTTAAAACTAAATTCATTAAAATTAACTAGAGATTTAAGCTTTAGCCTGAGGTCACGATATGGAACGTTTTTTGTCAGGGCACTACAATTGTTGGTCACTGCATTCCACAGGATCGAGCCTCTAAATGCGACAGAGTCTTTCATGTAACGCGTTTTGAAGCAGGGAACAATTAAAGAAGCGCAGGTCCGGGTTGAATAATATGTGGCCCGTTTCTTAGAAATCAGATCGATTAATGTGAAAGGTAACCTATCGTGAAAAGCTTTATGAAAACAGATAAAAATGGCTGATTTATAATAAATAGACAGAGTCAGCCATTGGGCCCGTTGTAGAACATCAACAGAAGCCATGTCTTTCGGCAAGTTAAAATAAGTCTCGCAGCCCTGCAGTGAAGTTTTTCCAGGGACTGAAATAAGTCTGAGTTGCAACAAGATCCCCATAGTATTAGACCATAGGTCACTGAAGGCAAAATGACCTTAAAATAGAGATCCTGGCGAACGTTCCTAGGGAGAAATCTCGACTTCTTAAGTAATCCTAGTTTTTTAGCGAATGATTTTTTGAGTTCCAGCATGTGCGGAGTCCAGGTCAGTTTCTCATCTACGGTCATTCCCAGTAATCGTGATTTCGATACCCATTCAATTGTAGAGTCCCCTATGAAGATCGGGGGAATGTTAGCCAGGGGGTTTCTTCTAGAGACCAGAATGGCCTCACTTTTACTTGGGTGGGGTGTTAATCTGTTAATGAGGCACCACTCGTTTAATTCACGGAGTGCAGAATTTAACTGGGCAATACTTTTTTCTGCCGTGTCACTCATGCAATAAACCGTTGTGTCGTCGGCAAACATATAGACGGATCCGGAAGACACAGAGGACGGAAGATCGTTCGTGAAAAGAGTGAAAAGTATTGGCCCCAAAACGGACTCTTGAGGAATTCCGAAAGAGATCGGTATCATCTCTGAAGTTGATCCATTAACAGCTGTGAATTGCTGTCTTTCCTTTAAGTAACTCTTAAGCCAGTCCAGGAGTGGTCCCGATATGCCAAAGTGCCTTTCTAACTTCATTTCGAGAATGGTGTGCGACACACTGTCGAATGCCTTTTTAAAATCTATAAAGGCAACTGCTACCACTAAGCCTTCGTCTACAGCTTTTCTTCACGTTTCGGTAAGATGTGTTAGTAACAGTTCTGTCGAAAATCCTGCGCGGTATGCCCATTGTTTGTCCGTGACCAGATTATTAGCTTTATATACATGACGAACAATTGTGTCGTTAACTACAGATTCAAGGATCTTGCTAGGGACGCTTGGCAATGATATCGGTCTATAATTGCAGCAATCGGTTTCATCGTCCTTTTTATATACTGGAGTAAGCCTCGCAGTTTTCCAGCTAGTGAACACCCCACTGGTGTTAAGGGAGAGTCGAAATAGGCTGAGGAGTGACGGGACAATTGCATCGCCTGCTAGCTTTAGAAGTTTTGGAGATATGTTATCAGGACCTGTGGATTTTCTTTTTTTAGCGCCTTTATTTTGTCCGCTACTAAAGACTTTAAAACATAGGCATCTGTGAGTCGAGGACTATCTGTCTCGCCCTTGTCTGCGCAAGTTTTCCCGTATCGACAACTGGTAGGCGGGGGTAAAGTGTTGGATAGCTTTAAGCCAACCGTAGCAAAATAAGAGTTCATAAGGTTTGCTTTTCTTTTTCAGAAAATAGATAAGATACCCATATAATCGCCTTGCTGTGTTTTTGAGAGAAAATTAGTTTTGCCAATCTTTGTACTTGGTGGTGTTTTCAAGTAATCATGCAGCATACCCACATACCGAATGATTGATTTTCCTCTGGTTACTAAGTGTGATCATTAGGAATCAATGGCAGATAATATATTGGATTTGAATATGTCCCTAGTAAGTTCGAAGTGTTTATTCGAAGTTTGGCTATTTGATAAGGGTGGGATGGACAATAAAATAGCCAATTTAACTGCTATGCGCAGGAGAATTTGAGGAAAAATGTTCCAACGTCTAATGCACAGCAAAGCTGCATAGCATCACTAAATGTGTGCAGTAGATTTGTTCCCCATATACCCGTAAGAGTCTTTGAAGAATGTACTTTAAGATGAGAGTGAAGAATGATCATCGCAGTGAATTTTCCAATTTAAGCAATTGGAAAGAAGAAGCCTGAAAAAAAAATCAGGGCTTCAAAGGGATTCGAACCCGTGACCTCCACGTTGCCAGTGCATTGCTCTACCAACTGAGCTATGAAGCCACACATTGGGAGCGAGGTCAATTTATTGAGTTCATATCTCCTGTAAGGAGTGAAATGATGTGAAATAAATGAAATAATTCATTTTGAGCTGCGGTTATAGATATGAGTGAACAATGATCATCGCAGTGAATTTTCCAATTTAAGCAATTGGAAAATTGCTTAAATTGAATTTTCCAATTGCTTAAATTGGAAAATTCACTGCGATGATCATTCTTCACTCTCATCTATAACCGCAGTTCAAAATGAATTATTTCATTTATTTCACATCAATGTACTTTAAGTAGAAACTATGAGGTCAGGAGGAGACTGGCCACAAGTAACCAACTTTGTTCTTAAAAGATAATCTGATTATTTTGTTTTATACTCATTGTGGTTACTCGTGGAAATTCTTCCAAAAGAGTCATTTTAGCCATTATAACTACTTTAATTTCTGGAAATCTATTAAGTTTTCTATCCTTTTCACTTTTTTCTTTGTTTCGATTCGTTTCGATAAAGGAGAGAATAAGAAATCGTGCGCGACGTGCCACATCGCACGATGTCAAGGCACAGTTAAGCATGACACGAAATGTCACACATTGAAAGTAACACAATTGCCTTACTCTAATTGTTGTGAAATGGGTATGGTGAAGTCAAACATAGCGAATAAAAAGCCACCAGGGGTCCTACACCCCAGCATAAACAAATGAATTCAATTATTTTTCTCAAGGACATATGGCCACTTTTGCGATTCAGACAATAGGCAACAAAATTGTTGAGACAATGTCCTCAAATAGGGTAACTGTGGACAACAAAAGAATCTGCACTCCTCCCTTGTCCCCTCCAGTCAAAGTTGGGGTGTTTGTTGTTTTCTATAGGTAGCTAGAACATGGGCACAACATTGCACAGAGGGGATGGGGGAGGAAAGCTATATTTCCTCCTTTTTTTAATGTAAAAAAGCCCAGTTTTGGGCAAAGTGTCTCAACTCATTTTGTCGTTGACTGTAGCGTCTAGGAGTTAATGTTTAAAAATATGTATATGTACACTAGACATGAAATTTTTACCAAAACAATGATAAATTCAAATTGCTTTTGACAATTGTTTTGACATAAACGTAAGGGAACTTGATGATTGGCTTAGGGTTTCGAAATTATTGACATTTCTTGTAAAAAATGTGGTTTTAAACATATCCCGATATCTCACGCATTTTTATACCTACAAGAAAATAAATAATAACAGTTTTTTAAAGTTTGACTATTATTAAGGATACCAAAAATCAAAGAAATCATTTAAATCTTTTCTGCCGAAAAGCACAATTCAAAACATAACCAATGAGAATATAAATAGGTTTGGGCCACCTTAAAACTTGCTGGCTACCTCAATTCTCATGCTTCTAGGTATGTACTGCTTAACTTATTCAGAGAAATAGTGCCTTATAAGTCATTAATAATATCTTAAAAATAACATGTTGTTCAACTGGTAGCCAGTGGACCCTTCTAAAATAGGGGTGATATGCTCTATTATAATTATACTGACTGACTGAAATCTTTTGATTAATGTATTTCTAATGGAACTCATGTTTCTTAAGTGATAAAATGCCGATTTAGCCATTGCGGTAACATGTTACATGTACTCCAGACTTACATTAGAGTCAAAGTGCACTCTAATATTCCTAGCTGAACTTGAAGGGCTGATTACTTCATCAGATACGGCAACAGACTCCAGTGGAAGGTGGAGCAGTGGTCATGTTGTCACATGTAGGAAAGCATTAAAAAATGGAACTAAAAGAAATCCCTAGCTGCTTCCAACCTGTACTTGTTGTTTTTAAGGCCTGTAGGGAGGGGTTTGTGACTTGTGGGCTCCCCCCACAGGTTTTGGGGTCCACTTTTTTGTTGACCAATGATTTAAAATAAGGTGAATTAACAATGCTGTGTTGGTTTGTGGTCCCAAGCTGTAAAACTCATAAAGAAACTGAAAGTTCCATTAGAGATTTTTAACAGTTATTTATCACAGAACAGAGTAAATTTAAAATTAGAGATAACTGGACATTGGGAACCTGACGTCCTGATGGGAGTCGTCCCTGCAGTGTGCTATATTGACTTGTGTGAATTATCTAACAGACTTTAATCTTAAAAAAGTCAATAATCTGTTTGCCAATTAGTAGCACTGAACTTGGCCCACAAATGGAAGCTCCCGTGAGGGAGACCCTGGGCAAATACAAATTACTTACAATGTATAGGGGATTTGAAAGATTACTTTACCCCGGAGTTGGGGGAAAGGAGGGAGGTTTGGTTTACAACAGCCTTGCACCACAGTGAAAATTTGGGGGCTTTGTAGAGAGAAATGAGGTTGATTGGATATAATGACTACCTGTCCAGAAGATCGCGGGCTTAGCTCTTTTTGCACTTATAAAGAACATTTTAAAACAACAAAAACATTTTTGAATAGATAGTTTATTTTGGGTTCTTTTCTATATTTATCTCCTGGCATTGCCTCTGTATTTTTTTATTTATAGTGGTTTAATGAATAAGTTATAATTTGGTGTGTTGTTCATGAGGTAATAATGTTTTTCATATTGTGTCAAAAAGGTATAAACAAGAAGCTCTGCTGCATGTATTTACAGTGCAAGAAGTGTGGGAAGTGTTTAAGTACAGGAGTACAGCTAAAGCATCATGAAAGAGTTCACACTGGGGAAAAGCCTTATGAATGCAAACAGTGTGGCAAGTGTTTTACCCAAGTAGGACACCTAAAAACACATGAAAGAATTCACACTGGGGAAAAGCCTTATCAATGTAAGCAGTGTGGCAAGTGTTTTAGTGTAGTTGGAAACCTAAGGAGTCATGAAAGAGTTCACACTGAGGAAAAGCCTTACAAATGTGAACAGTGTGGCAAGTATTTTAGAAAAGCAATAGAGCTAAGGACACATCAAAGAGTTCACACTGGGGAAAAGCCATACGAATGCAAACAGTGTGGCAAGTGTTTTACCCAAGTAGGACACCTAAAAAGACATGAACGAGTTCACACTGGGGAACAGCCTTATGAATGTAAGCAGTGTGGCAAGTGTTTTAGTGTAGTTGGAAACCTAAGGACACATGAAAGAGTTCACACTGGAGAAAAGCCATATGAATGTAAACAGTGTGGCAAGTGTTTTACCCAAGTAGGACACCTAAAAAGACATGAAAGAATTCACACTGGGGAAAAGCCTTACAAATGTAAACAGTGTGGCAAGCATTTTAGAAAAGCAAGAGAGCTAAGGACACATAAAAGCGTTCACACTGGGGAAAAGCCATACGAATGCAAACAGTGTGGCAAGTGTTTTACCCAAGTAGGACACCTAAAAAGACATGAACGAGTTCACACTGGGGAAAAGCCTTATGAATGTAAGCAGTGTGGCAAGTGTTTTAGTGTAGTTGGAAACCTAAGGACACATGAAAGAGTTCACGCTGGGGAAAAGCCATATGAATGTAAACAGTGTGGCAAGTGTTTTACCCAAGTAGGACACCTAAAAAGACATGAAAGAATTGACACTGGGGAAAAGCCTTATGAATGTAAGCAGTGTGGCAAGTATTTTAGAACAGCAGGAGAGCTAAGGACACATGAAAGAGTTCACACTGGGGAAAAGCCGTGTTTTAGCCGATCACAGAACTTTAAAGGTCACAAGAAAGTTCACAGTAGAAAGCAGTCGCATAAACGTAATAGTAACGAAAGTTTTTGTAAAGGTTTGCCTTGCGAGGGTAAGAGGGCAGTAAATAATGTGAGGTTGAGATTTCTAGATGCGTTACCTACACAGAGACAGAGAGAGACTGGAGACAATAGGATAGAAGACCAGCGATCAGACCTCATTAAGAAACACTGCAGCTGTTGGATTTGTCAGGAGGAGATGAGTAGCGAAGCTGTTCTTCTTCAACATTATGAAGATCATATGAGACATATAACTGAAGATGATTCGTAAAGAGTGCTTTAGGCACCGTGCAAAGAAAGTCATTTTTAAAGCTTGCCATTCGGGCAAGCTGAAGTTAGCATATACTAGCCCAAACATCATTTCAACTACCCCCAAAAACATTTTGATGAGCAGAATTGATTTCAAAGTTCCTTTGTAATTTGAATTCCTCAAAAAAGTTAAGAGCAAAATTAACTAGCCCGATAGCAAAATCCAATAACCCTGGGCTATCGGACACTACTTTCTCTCTACACTGCCTTTTGTTAACTTTTGTTTGTTTTTTGGGCTTTGTTAAAAGTTGGTTAATTGTGTTTCCGTTAGACAACTTTATATAAGAAGTAGACATTGCGATTTTTGACAGTGAACACCAATTCTTAGGCATTCCTTTTGTACTTGTAATTTTAATTGTACAGTCTCCGGTTGTTTAAACGTTGGATAAAGCTGCCCATGAGATAGATTACTTTTCATCGAAAAAGTATAATATGGAAATAACCAATATTTAGTTCATTGCGCTATTCCCTGGCAAGGGGTTTAGGGCCCAGTCATTAACATAGATTATTATTCATTCAAAATATTTCCCCGATTCTGATTGGCTAAAAGCACACGTTTAATTCACCATAACCAGTTACTGATGACCAAATTTGGAAGAATTTTGTGTTTAGCGAGGAAATGACGTCAAAAATGCAGCGTTCTTGCATTAAAGCACCATTAACCGAGAAGACCTGGAGGCGAGGTTGAGTTGTTTTGGTTGTCAACTTGAAAAATGGAGGACATTTCACTTGTTTCAAGAGTAAGAACTACGCGAAAAAATAGCTATCGAAGATGAACTTAACATCGATCAAGAGCCATAATTATGGCTCTTACATCGATGGATCGATGAAGGTAAGCAGGTTTTAGCCACGTTTTTAAACTAGGAATTATTTTGAATGAATAATAAAACGATTATTGAATTCGGCTTTCGTATCATATGAAGAATTATGGAGATCTGGGAGGGTGTTATCCACTTTGGCCTACGGCCCTCGAGGGATAACACCCTCCTCGATCTCCATAATTCTTCATAAGATACTCAGTCTCATTTATTAATTGTTAATTTGTTACTCTCCAGTTTTATTGACCAGAGCATTGCCCGTCGATCACCTTTCCTAACGAGTGAGAAATATTGAATTTACATGAAATCAAGTCTGTGCGCTCTATTTAAGCTGTGCTTTTTCCAAAGAGTTGTGATGATCTCAGAAGTAGGAGCTCTTTTTCTGCTTTTTCGTCAAATGTGATAAACCTTTTAATTCGTCATAAGGCTGTTAGCCGCTGTCAAATATGGCTCAGAGTTGCACAAAGTTTCATTTGACACTCGTGAACCTTTTCTTTCGTGTTAGGTTATGTGACTTACGTGTACTCAGCCTGCAAATCCAATTAGGAGTTTGTCGTTTGTTTTTTCATAAATTATGAATACATATGCATAAGTGGATAGAGTGACAATCGAATAGGAATAGCCTGTAGTGCAGACGTTTTCTTCGGGCGCGCGAATTTTTTTTTTTTTTGCTCGTTGAAACTCCCGAAGAGAGGAGGAAATGGGGCGAGCCAAAGGAAACAGGGAGGGGCGGGGAGAGAGAAGAGAAAAAGAAGAAGAAGAAGAGTATTTTTTCCCCCCTCGCCCTTTCCTTTTTCGCCCTTGCACCTTCCCAAAGGGGTTCTATTTCTCCTCTCCCCAATCTCCCTCTGTCATACAATCAAAGATGGCGGCTACGACAGTATTTTTTTAATTTTAATTTTTAATTTTATTATTTTACATTTGCCACATGGAATTTATTATTACTAAGATTGCACAATTTGCAGGGCAGTAAAAGCTACAAAGAAAAGTTCAAAATTAAATGTAACATTAAGTGACTTAACTTTTGTAATAAATAGAGTGGTGAGGACGCCCAAAAGAAGCCAACTAGCTTCTAGAAAATTTGGGCTCCTCATACGTAATTATGTTTTAATGTAAGCTGCCATATCATGGTCAGGCGAGTTTAATTTATAGCTCTCTCGATGAGGTATTTTTTAGTGAAGTCTTGAAACTCGAGTAAATTGTCAGTTCCGTAAGATTACGGGGAAGTTTAATGTTTGTCCTACGAAAATAAGGTCGGTAGTTATTAGCATTTCGAGTATTACATTTGTGTGTACTTAGCAATTAGTAACCAAGGTGGTGTTAAACGTATGAGGAAGGAGGTTATGATATGAGTCATAAAACGCGCAACAAAGAACGTATCAATGTTAATGAAAAATGTCAAGGATTTTAAGAGTCCGAGTGCAGTATGGGCAAACTATTCAGCTCCACAAATGATTCTAACGATGCGTTTCTGGGGTGTTTCTGTAGGTAGAGAATCCTATTCAAATTGGATGGATGCCTTGAACACCATGCAATGTTACACTACTTAAGATACGGGTAAACCAATTATAGGATAAGGATAAAGATTTAGAAGAAAGAAACGAGCTTTACTTATGATTGCTTTAGTCTTTGATATTTTAGTTAGCAACATGATTTATATGGTATTTCCAAGAAAGATGCAGATCTAATAAAACACCAAGAAACTTTGTCATTCAACCTGTTGCACAGCTATATTACCTAGCGTAATAGTATCACTAACAGTAACGGATTTTTGCCTGGGTCGAAAATAAATATAGTTTGTTTTGGCGACATGTTTAAAAAAGTCGTTAACAGATTAGATGCGTTAGCGAGGTCATTAATATAAATATAAAACAAAAGAGGTCCTAAAATTGATCCCTGGAGAATACCACATACAATTAGTTCCAGTTGAGAACATGCTAAAGTAAACTGAACAAGCTGCTTCCTGTTTGTCAAATAGCTAGAGACCCGATTAATAGAATGCCTCAAGTTCTAATACCGTAGAGATCAAGCTCAATGATGATCAATAGTGTCAAAAGCTTTCGACTCTCTATTATCCATAGCAGAAGCAATATTATTAACCAACTGAACAAGAACATAAACAAGGTTTCGCCCACGCAAAATACGCCTGCACTGCAGGCTACTAATTGAAAGAAACAGTTACCTTTGGAAAATCACATGGTCTGAAATAGGAAAACAAAACATGCAAACAAAAACTAAAAAGGTTTATTGATAAGATGAATGGTTTAAGAAACAAGGGCAACGATCAGAGATGACGACGTGGTTAACTTTTTACGCCATTATTTAAGTTGCTGGTTTTTCCGATTGCCATTTCTGAAGGTGAAGAGGGTGTCTTTCACGTTCATGGAGAAAGGTGATTTTCCATCGTTATAGCCTGCGTAGCTGGGGAGATTAGAGAGCGAGTGCTTGGCGTTGGATTAACGTGTAAATTGGGAGACACTTTCTCTTGGGGCCTCGTGTGGCGGCGCTATGAACGTACTGGCAGAAGAATCCCGTCAGCTGCGCAGGCTACCATCGTTAGGAATCATGGTGGTGGAAAAAACATTGACCCCCAAATTTGTCCCATATGGACTACCCTAAAATGGGCCAGGCCGCTGAAGTTTAGTGATTGGGGTTAGGAAGCTAAGTGAATCAGGTTCCATTTAGGGTCATTGTACTGAAAAAAGTGACCTGACACTTATCACCATTCTTCAGGAGTGTATTCCTTTTTAGGGTAGTCCATATGGGAAGTCTAGGAGGGTAATCCATGGACTTTGGGTCGCTGTTTTGTCCACCACCAAGAGTCACCGTCTTCTTCAATGACAACATAATGCGCTTACGGTTCGTGACAAAGTACAGATAATACAAAGTAGTTTTCAAATATGGCTTAGATATTTTGTCTTAGTACCTCACCCTTGCTTCCCTACTTGTTACATTCAACATTTTTCTGGCAGCTTTGACCCGATTCACAGGTGTAAGTTCAGTTCTACTTATTTTTTCGCGACCAGTAAAATAATTGGAAAGGAGTCGCTTTATGAATGCATAAATTTAGGCCGGCTACAATGGTTCTTACTAACCACTCTTTAATTTGCCCACCACCCTGGCTTTATCCAAGACCAACATTAAATGATCTAACGTGAAACGTTGGTCAAAGGTATTTAGTACTCGGGCTGTAATTTCCATTACTTTCTTTTCTAAAAAGGCATTTCTCGTTTCAAAACAATTTTTTGGGGGGAATCCTTTCGAGTAACCTGCGTAACATAGCGGTTTTGGTTGAGCGCGCAAAGTAATAAAGGCGTGCGAGGGCAGAAAACCCTCAGTATGCAGTGCGCAGACTCGTTCCCAGTCGCTCCTGAGGCGGTTTTGACTAGAGTGCATTGCATCAAGGGAAGGCCGCACGAAAATCTTTCCCCCTTCCCAGCCTGCCCCGCGACCTTGACATCATTTCTCCCCGGTCTTTCATCGCCTTTGAAGAACAAATAAGTAGGGACTGGGAACGAGTCTGATGTAGTGCGTCCGAAAAAACCCGCTATGCTACTCAGGCTACCTTTCGAGATACACTGAACTCTCCTAAGCGCGCGGCCACCCAGTTCCTTACTGTCGACAAAGTGGTCCCTTACTGAAGGTGTTCCTCTTCTGGAAAAATCAGGAAAATAAACTCAAACTGAACCGATTAATAAAGAACCCATCAGGAAATTGAGTAATTTTAATTTTCAGTGGACAAAGACCTTGTACCAGAATAATTTAAACAATATCGCATTCTTTTTTACATTTTTCTTGGGCTATAGATGTAATTAGCTATCTGTAATAACACCAAAGAATATTTTTTTTGGAGAGCCCGGGAAAATAAATGTCAAATTTCACAAAATGACATCTTACACATGTAATTTTCAGAACTTTACCTTTGTTTTTACAACACTTGTGAAATCTGATACGAGAAATAGTCTTTGGTGTTATTACAGATAGCTAATTGTATCCATAGCACTTGAAAAATGTCAAAAAGAATGCGATATTGCTCAAACTATTGTGGTGCAAGCTTTTTGTCCACTGAAATTACTCATTTTCCTAATGGATTCCTTCTTAACATAATTACCTCAAGTTATTTTCTTACAAGCAAAAATTAGTCATAGACAATCTGGCAATTAATAAGGTGTCACATCGAATAGCCCTTGGAATTGTTGAAACTTTGTACATTACACTTTTTTACTCACAGATCGTATTACAGCCTTTTATTTTGTAACGGTCAGCTACTATAATTTGGCAGCACGCTTGGACAGTACACTGGACAGCGCTTTGAAAAACTGGTTTTTTGGGACATATATTCGAGTAATGGTTTTCTTACAATCATTCGTGACCATGCCAGGTGTTGGCTTACGGGAAACAGAAATCAAAAGAATATGTCAAATTTCTGGCTTAAAAGTGATCGCGGTCGTTTAGGAAATTTGAATAGTAATCGCTTACGAGAGAGTTTTTGAAGCAGTAATTCACTACTGACAAAACGGTTATTTATAAAGTGGCCTCTTATATTATGGGGGTGGTCGCTGAGGAGGCGGGTCGCTTTGAGAAAATTGACTGTAGTTTTCAATTCCACCCCCTCAACGTCGAAAATACGGTGGGACTTATGGGCCCTACTCAAGAAACACACTCCTAAAATGACTGATTGGTGTGGGAAATTATTTGAGCTAATCTCGTACCCAGATCTGGGTTGGTCTCGAGCTTCGCGCAAAATGACGCATTCGCCTCGCTTGGCTCGAAATAACCTGATTTTGAAGGCGGAAAATATTTCTATGTTCGCCGCTGTCAAAGAGTTTTGCCGAATTTTTAGTTCTCTGTTCCTGAACGAAAGCGTTATAAAATCCATTACTGCTGGTCTTGCAGCTCTGCAGATCTCTGGAGCGAAAATTTCCCCAAAAAATTGATCGCGAGCGACTGGGGACGATGCAGCTAACACTAGTCCCGGGACTAGTGGCAAAGATTGAAAATTCACTTACGTAACTCACTCATGTGGATGAAGATCAGCGGGAGATAACAGCAAACCTTATTCTCCTATTGCGTAAAACAGTCAAATAAAGAGCCGAATACTTCGAAAACCGTCGAGAAATGGAGGTCACACAATCAATTTTTTGTTAGAAAACAAGAAATGCCGGAAATTTTCATTGATTGTTCGGTAATCTTAGCGCAAATTGAGTCTACTCGAAATTAAAGAGGCTTCAGTATTACTTTCCCGAAATTTTTACATTTTTAATGGTAATTACACTGAGTGGTTTCAAATTATATGCGGGATTTTAAAATTGGAGGAGCCATTTTGAAATCGCTGGATTCAGTCAGTACTAATATTTATTTGATTAAGTAGAGAAAGAAAAGGGGACATTTTGTATTCGAAACAGAAATGATGCAATCTAGAGCGAAAATGGGGCGATTTAAAAAAGAAAAGACGCAATTTGGAACAGATATGATTTAGAGCGAAGAAATGGCATAATTCGCAGGCTTACTGACTTTGCGAAACGAAATGGAACAAAACGAGATGAAAGTCTGTAGTTTGTGAAATGAAAATCTGTAAATTGCAAAATGAAAAGAAGACAGGGTGTTGAAGCGCTCATACAGTCCCCTTTTCCCTTCCCGTTCAACAGCCCGGCCCGCGGGCTAAAATTAGGGTCCCTTTTTTCCCCTTCCCCTTTCGACATCTGCTATGCACGCTACTTTACACCAAAGGACAACAAACGTTAAAGCTGAGAACACATCTGACTGACTACGGATTCAGTAGAGGATGAGGCCGTAAGAGAAGAGGGCCCTATAGCAAACAAAAGGATGCACTAACATAAGAATATAATAGGTTGAACGCGAAGGTAAACTACATAAGAGAGTGAGGAAGATGCAGAGAATGTAGATCGATTAATAACTTTATTTCATTATGCAAAAGGAGCCAACACAATGAAAACATAATAATAATAATTAAGGGAACTGGGGTCTTGGGCCAGATGCGGAAATTGTGGAGCCTCACCTAGCCTGCATGGCTGGCGTTAAAAGGGAGGGGGAGGGGGAGGGGGAATTTGGGCGCGCGAGAGAGTGTCACATGCTCTCGCGCGCAAAACCCCCCTTCCTCTTCCCCATTTAGATCCTTTTAACGCCGCCACGCAGGCTAGGCCGAGTATAGGGCTGAAACCTACAGTGGTTCGCGTAATGGTCAACCGCATCAGGCGGCGGCGGGGGCGGGGGCGGACGGGCATGGTACGGACTGCAGAACAATGCTCACCCAAGCTCTTGTCAACTTTAGCCAAATGACTGCAAAACCTTCCCATAATCGCTGTCGGAGAAAAGGGTCAGAAAATACGCCGACCGACCTGATATTTTTTTTTTTTTTTCAGGCGGGAGGGTGGTGATCAGACGCAATTTTCCAAATACAGTCGAAGCAACCTCCTCAGAAATTCGGAAAAGTTGTCGTAACTAGAATTGATTGCGTACGATAATGAGCTCTGGTATGCGATCGCATGGTTATTGGTAAAACAATAGGAGCTATTGATTACAAAGTTTAAGTCACAGTTCAAACGGGGTTTCCCAAATGTGGCCGCTGGTCGCTTTAATACGAGTTTCGAGCTAGTGGGGGAAACCGGAATCCGGAATAGAAACCATAATTTGGGGATCATTTGCGGTCCATTCTGGGGATCATTTGCGGTACTGTACAGTACCATTTATGGTGTTTTCTTAGCATTTGCGACGGTTTCAGGGTGATTCCAGCGAACAACGGTAGAACTAAAACTTGCTGGAATGGCGCTGAAACGGTCGAAAATGTTAAGAAAACACCATAAATTTAGACAAGGAGGCAAGGTAAGAAATTCTGATGAATTTTTATTACTATTTTGACCCCTAAATAACGATCGCTCAAATCTCCATACAAATTCTCAATTCTTATAATATTTCTGTTCCGCAACAGCTATTCAACGATTCTCACTCGTGAGGTTGGGGTACCTGCGGTTTGACGTTACGTGTCTAAGTTTTGTCCGAGCCAGTCTGAGTACTACTTACTGGTTGGTACGTCATGTACGGAAACATCGATACAAACTGGCGGTATATACTTCATGGTGGAAAGCCACAAGTGCACCGGTAATACACACTCTGTGTAATATGTAGTATTGTATCTTCTCCCTAATAGCTAGTAGTAGTAACTACAATGTAGTAGTTGCCTGTAGTTACTAGTATTTACTGGTAATTACTAGTACTTGCTGTTAGTTTAATATTAGTAGTTGCTGGTGGTTACTAGTATTTATCGGTAGTTACTAGTAGTTACCTCTAGTTATTGGTAGTTAGTAGTAGTTATCGGAACAGTTATCGGTAATTACTAGTAGTTACTGGTAGTTACTAGTAGTTGTCGGTAGTTACTAGTAGTTACCTCTAGTTATTGGTAGTTAGAAGTAGTTGCCGGTAGTTACTAGTAGTTACCTCTAGTTATTGGTGGTTAGAAGTAGTTGTCGGTAGTTACTAGTAGTTACCTCTAGTTATTGGTAGTTAGAAGTAGTTGTCGGTAGTTACTAGTAGTTACCTCTAGTTATTGGTAGTTAGAAGTAGTTGCCGGTAGTTACTAGTAGTTACTGCTAGTTACTAGTAGTTGTCGGTAGTTACTAGTAGTCACCTCTAGTTATTGGTAGTTAGTAGTAGTTATCGGAACAGTTATCGGTAATTACTAGTAGTTACCGGTAGTTACTAGTAGTTGTCGGAAGCTACTTGTAGTTACTTGTAGTTATTTGTAGTTACTAGTAGTTATCGGTAGCTACTTGTAGTTACTAGTGGTGTCGGTAGTTGCCTGTAGTTACTGGTAGTTACTAGTAGTCACTGGTAGTTGTTATTAGTTGTCGGTAGTTAGTAGTAGTTACTGTTAGTTGCTAGTAGTTATCGGTAGTTACTAGTAGTTACTGCAGGGGCGTAGCCAGGATTTTTTCAGAGGTACGCACAATTCTCCAAATCGTTTTTCACCCCCCAAACCCCCCCTCCAAAAAAAACTGACTTCCTTGATTAAAGCTTTGATTATGTTCCAAGCCTAAGATTCTCTTTCTGCTTATGAACTATTTTGTCGGGTGTTTGGGTCCATTGACTGATGTACCTCACTCATCTATCACACAAAAAGGCTACATACTTTTCCGGATTTGTTACTTTGTTTTGTTACTGGGTTCGTTTCGTCATTTTTAAGCAGATGCAGCACGTGACTCCGAATTGAAAAGGTGCCTATTTGGTCAAGTATCTATGGACTTTGAAACCGAAATCTAAAGTGAGTCCGACGCCTTGTAAATTCGAAATGTTTTGTAGTGTAAACAACTTGTCCAACTTATATATCTGGATACTTTTCCGCATTTGATCATACGAGTTTGCAGTAAAACCAAAATGTAACTGTCACTTCATAAACAAAGGGCGCGTTAGCAACGACGACGGCGAGGGAAACGAAAACGTCCCTAGCTATCAAAATCGGAAATGCGAGCTTTTTTTTTTTAACCTTTCCGCGTTTATTTCCGTCAACTCTCTTAAAATGGCAAATAAAAGTGAGTTTTCCTACGGAGTCTTGGGGACCGCACCCAAGTTCGGACTCAGAGAAGAAATTGAATTTGTTCCTGTGCTTACGTCCTCCAAACATCGTTGCAAAAGAAACTTTACGGTCGTGTTCGTACAGGTTGTAAAGAAAAGCGCACTGGACGTGCAAAATTTCAAGTGTTGTTTTTCATTTACTTATTGGGCTCATTACCGGCGCTGCCACCGTCGCCTTCGTCCGTTCCTCCTCCTTAAATGCACACATACTTGGTGCACTTCTCCTTTGAGTGTTTAGCCTAGGCGGCTTTCAGGCAAGGTAAACAGCTAAAAAAATCGGCTAGCAAAGGAGGTGTCTGCAAAACGAGGACCGGATACCTGCGGGTTGCGGATGCGGAAGGACACAAATTTGGATATATAAATTAAATTGTGTCACTAAAACATTTCTTAACAAAACACGTGCATAACGTTGTTCAGACAGCAACAACAACAAAGGACTAAATTTCCTCAAATTAAAAGAAAACTAGAGAAAACAAACTAAACCAAAAAATAGGGTGAACTACGCTAAAACATCGGCGTGCTTCGCTTCGCCTATTTCACGCTCGCCTCCGCTAAATCGCCATGTTTCCTCACTTAACGAACCTGATCTTCAAAAGGGCTCATAATTCATAATACAAATCAACTTTCGCTCTGCCTTGACTCTGGCCGACTCTACCATGGCAGACAGTTCAGAGAGTGATTGTGAACTGCAGACACCTGCAGGAGCCCGTTTTTGAGATAAAAAAAAACTAAGCTACTGTTACACTAGTGGTCTTCTACTACACAAATTTTCCTCTCGGTTTTGTGTGAATCGGTCTTGTTTAATCAAGGTTTTTCTACAGAAAATCATTTTCAGACAATATGGCGCACCCTCACCAGAGTCATTTTTCTGGCGTTCGTTCCATTTTCACAGTTTTACGAAAAGCTTCTATCAACATATAAAAAATGCTGATCTTGTGTAGACATAGCTAAAAAATTTCTTAAGAAGCAGCTTAGTTTTTTTTTTCTGATTTTTTTTATAGTTAAACATCTTTCCGTGTAGAAAAAGTATGTTTGGTTGCTGCTTCGCAGATAGACGGGAGCTGGCCAAATAATTTGAATATTTTACAAATTATTTTCGATTCCGAATTCTGAGTTTTAAGTTGCTCGATAAAGACGTTCTAAAAACTCACTGAGGAGATGTTTTGGAAACTATTTTGCTAGCAGAAAAATTAGAAACGAAAACAAATGAAACAGAAAGTTAAGCCTTCATTAATGCGTTTCCAAGTGACACTTTTTTGCGGGAGTTTAATTTTGCAGATTAGGTGATTTTTTGCACCTTTTCAGGAAATAACTTTTGCGATTGATCAAGAAGTCTGTTTTTTCTTTTCAATCTGCAGTATATTTTGCAGTTTTAAAAAGTCGAACTCATTATTCGTGCACTTATAAATTCCCAAAGGGTAGAGCTTGTAAAAAATAAATCCACATGATAGGCGGAGTTGATTGGCATCAGCCAAATCGGAAACTTACGTTTTTACGTTGGGACTTTTGTCTGGTTGATGCTGCAATGTTTTCTGTCTTGAGCCGCTCGAACAAATAAGTCTTGATTTGATTGTACCCTGAGCAATATTCTCTCTATAAGTTGAGTACGCTATATCCAGTGAGAGCAAAGAAGTCAGAACTCCAGGTCAGAATGATTTTATATTAAAAATTCATTGTCGTTTGTTTTGCATGTACTAACACCCATGCCTCCTCCTCTTAGCGTGATCACCAAGAAATTCCGAATAAAGTAATGTTTAAAAAAATAGTGATCACTCCCGAAAGTAAAGACCAACTGCTTCGTGAATTACACAGCTTTAGGATGCTGGTCTGGTAATATTCTGCATTCTGACCCGTTATTGCAGGGACCACTGGCTCCTTATTGGATAAAGGGAAGAATATTAAAAGGGGCCAGTGCAAAATAAGCGAACCTTTGCTAGCCGATTTTTTGAGCTGTTTACCTTAGTTGCCTGCAAGCCTTAGGCTAAACACTCAAAGGAGAAGTGCATCAAGTATGTATATGTGCATTTAAGAAGGAGGAACGGAATGTTCTTATTTTTGTGACATTAATGAAAGAAGTGCATCAAGTATGTGTGCATCTAAGTGGGAGGAACGGACTCTCCTTATTTCTGTGACATTAATAAAAGGAATTACAGGGTACAAAACTGTGCCAACTATGCATCACGTTCTGTATGTACGTGAAGGGTCCAACCATGTGACACCGACTTGAAAGAAAGATTTCTTTCCTTAATTGTTTGTTTGTTTATTTTTTTCTTTTTTTGCCATCCGCATTTCTCGTTTTATTCCTCTTACTTTTTTTGTTATCCGCATTTTTTTTCCATCCGCATCTGCCATCCGCCATCCCCAGGTATCTGGTCCGCGTTTTACAGACACCCTGTCAATAGGATATTCAAGCGCAAAGTTATTGATAGATTATTTCAGTTGAACGGGTGAACTTTTTACAAATGCAAAAATGCTCACGCATGCGCATTTCGAGATTGTCTAGGCGTCTACCTGAAATGTCTACCTGCCGTTCGTCTCGGATACGTCACTGACGGAGAGGGCCTGGAAAGACGCCGGAAAGGGTCCAGGCAAAGCAGAAGACACAATACTACATATTACACAGAGTGTATATTACCGGTGCACTTATGGCTTTCCAACATGAATTATATACCAAAAGGCGGTCATCACGTTTTTCATACGGTAGTGTCTCTTTCCTCAGAGTTCTTTTTTTGATCCACAACGCGGAAACCTAATAACCAAGGTAAGAAAATCTTTCAGGTACATGATATATACATCTTAGAATGGCTTAAGTGACAGGTTTGATCGAAACAACAGCAAAGAGGAGCCCAGATAAATGACGGAGATTGATATGACGTGGGCATGACTTGAGGGTTAGAGATGTAGCGAATGTCAAATTTATTGGACTTGTAGCCCTGAGTTTTGCGTTTTTTTATCTTCAAATTCCGATTACTTGACGTTTTGCGGTAACTGGTCGTTATTTAATTTAGCGAAACACATCAACGGGAGCAAGGTTTCTCAAGCACCGACTTGTGGTTCTCGGGCGTTCTACTGCTTTTTCTAACAATAAGAAAATGGTAACAATTCTCCAGAGAGAGCTGGGGTGTAAAATTGAAAAAGGTAAACGCATAAAGTTTGAGATCATGCGGCCGAAGACCAAAAACAATATGAATTTTCAGCTTGAATATACTATAACTGATTAGGGGCGTCTGGAAAAACAGGAAGCCGGACTTCGGAATTCGGAAAAGGAACTGGTTTGGGAACAGGAAGCAGAACCGGAACTGGAAACGGCAACGGAACAGGAACAGTTATGTGAAGGGGAACTGATACAAGAACAGGAACATCAGTTACCGTAAATTATTTTAATTCTAATTCAATTTATACAAGGAATAAGACTAAACTAGCCTGGTATCTTGCTCCCCCTGAATCTCTTTATATTATGGCAGCGCGAAGCAGGGCTTGACGTTGCGACCTGTGGGGTCACCAATGCGACCAGCTTTTACTCAGTGGCGACTAATTTACGCCCGCTCGCCACCCTGGCCCCCAAGATAGGTGACTTTCTTCTTTAGGAAAATGTACACTAATGATAATTTGTTATCTTTTACAAAACTAACGGATAGCTTAAGGTTTTTCTAATGCTCTAACGTCTCGCCCAAACGCTCTAACAGTTTGTCTAAACGCTTTAACGATTTCTTCCAACACTCAAACGGATTGTTCTTATGATCTAACAGTTGGTCCGTCTAACGTTTGACTTTTACTTGAAAGAGGATTGTGAAAATGACAAGTGATGAATTTGACGGAAGTCTTATCGACTTTTGGGTAAATTGATTGCAATTCTCAACAGGTCATCTTGTGTTTCTCCGGGAATGACTTTAAGCGCATCGATTTAAAACAATTTCTTTACATCGAACTTGAATCTCAATTGCGGCCTCGATAGCAGATTAGTCTGATAAAAGCTTCAGCTAATCGAAAATGAACGGCGCTCATTTCTTGAGCTTCTTGTACACAGCCTTAGGCAAATTTCAGTTGAGCATGTCGACCAAAATAAAAGCTCTGCCGTATTTTATTGACTTCTAATGAAGTACCGTTGAACTCATGCTGTTTGTCTAACAGACTTCTCGCGAAATCAACTTCTTTGCCCGAAAACATTTTAGTGACGTTTCCTAGGCCTCTTTCTGGAGACTTTTGATCACGTGCTAGGCAACCGCAAAATAGATCAAGTTTTACCGAAGTTCATTTCTGAACATGCAAACACATATGACGGAAAACAAATTTTACAGATTTTGTTCTTTAATAACCCAAATAAGTTTTTTTGGTGATTCCTAAAGTTTGTTTATGTAAATGTGTATTCCAATTTGCTTGAATACCGGTTTGAATGAGGAGGTTTACGCTTGAATGCGGGTTCATTTCCTGAACACCGGCTGGTAACTGAGCCTCAAGCAAAAAACCATTAGGAAGAAAGTACAAAAGAGGTCTAAAGTATTCTTTTTCTGTTAAGGCTAAGTAAAAGATGTTTAGTTTATTGTATTCCATTTGTTTTTAAATATAATTTTTGGCGACTAGAATACTTGTTCTGGCGACCAAAAATGAAAACTTGGGGGCCAGCTGGCCCCAAGATTTTTTTCTGAAAGTCGAGCACTGTATATCACAACTTCAAGTTGACAATGAAGTGGCCACATTAGTGAGGACATGAAACAAGTGTCCATTGTCTGTTTTAAGAGATGTCTATATTAAGCGGGTGTCCCTTAACCAGGGTTTGACTGTATATTTTAAAATTAAACTAAGCAAATCCTCACGAGCTGGTTGGTCAAGGGCTATCATCTATGAGAGTATAGACCATAGAAATGACGTGACATGTCACACAGGAAACTAAAAATAAATGTTGTCGTAAAAAACAAATCCACCACAATTTTCCATGGTCTGCATACTTGTTATTCAGCAGAAATTTTAAGGATTGTGAAGATGAAAATTTTGTTTTTCCTTAGACACTTTAAACCTGATAAATCCAAAATAACAGCAAAAATACCTCGTCTTGTGTTTAGTGAGTTAAAAATGCAAACTGCTTTTCACCAGGCTTGGCTTTATCAGTTTATGACTAGAAGTTCATGGTAAGTTAGTTATACTCTGTGATGAAATGATATAAATTGTCACAAAAAATTAATGTTACAGCCAACTGGGTTTTGTTTAGCAACAGATGCGGGACAAATAAACTGACATAACTATTTGCCAGTTGCTTGCCTTGAAGTTCAGGGCCAATGAGACATCATGTGTTCAGATGTTTCCCTGCTTTTCCCGAAGTCCTTCCACCAAAGATGATGTTGCTGAAGATATTCGAGGAGCCCTTCGAACTACAGTATTAGATCAACACATACTACCATTATTTTAGTATACTAATAGTGATTGATGTTCTTTTGGTAAACACAGTAATTATAACATGTCTTCCCATTTTTCCTATTTTTAGGGAGATTAACCACATTTTTTAGGGAAATTCCTTTGACCTTGTTTAAATAGCAGGAATTTGAGTAGTAGGAATTAGAATAGCAAGAGCCAATAAGAGAAAGAGCATTCAAAGCACTTTGTCTTCCTTCTTCTTTTGAATGTGGCGTGCTTTTGCCATTTAGATCCTCTGAGATGTGGTATGGATTTTGCAGGGGGCAAGTGAATTCTTTTCTTAACTTCCCAACAGGCCAGTTCATTTTTGGGGGGAATTCAAATTTCTGAAGTATTGTGAGACATATTGTTGTTTAAATTCCTAATAATCTCATGTGGATCAAAAGATGTTTTTCAAGCAGCTCTGACAAAGTAAAATTATCACAATAATAAATTATTGTAAACATACATTATGATTGTCATTACAATGAATTAAAAAGAATTCATTTAGTAAATAATAATTAAATGTTAATCTTGCTCATAAATATCTCTCCTGCTCGTATGTAGTAGCTACAGCCTGCCTGGATGGCAAGCAGTCAAATGGGCTTTCTTTAAGCCCTAGCTATTACAGAGAATCAAAAGACAGAAGGCAGACATACAGAAACAAAAAATCACACGTTAAATTGATGAGAGTGTCACCACTTTACTACTGTTCTAGTGCAGTGTCCTAATTGGGGATGTTCCTGGGAGGAAGTGTTTGCCCTTCTCTATTTTGCCCAACTCTGGGCTATTTGGCTCTTCAAAGAAAAATGCCAATTTGTGGGGGTAACGCTGCGGTGGCATGAGGCTGGTGGGGATGCAGCTGCAACTGATGCATTACATTGTACAAGCAAATGTATTTTTTGAAATAAGGTAGATTTAATGTTTTAGGAACATTGAATGATAATGTCTTTATTTTATTTCAAAAAGGTGCAGAGGAAGCTACAGTCCATGTCTTTAAGGTGTAAAGACTGCTTCAAGTGTTTTAGTAAAGAAAGAAACCTAAGGAGACATGAAAGAGTTCACACTGGGAAAAAGCCTTATAAATGTACACAGTGTGGCAAGTTTTTTAGAGAAGCAGGAAAGCTAAGATATCATGAAAAAGTTCACACTGGGGAAAAGCCTTATGAATGTAAACAGTGTGGCAAGTGTTTTAGGCAATCAGGAGACCTAAGGAGTCATGAAAGAGTTCACACTGGGAAAAAGCCTTATGAATGTAAACAGTGTGGCAAGTGTTTTAGTGCAGCAGGAAGCCTAAGGCGTCATGAAAGAATTCACACTGGGGAAAAGCCTTATGAATGTAAACAGTGTGGCAAGTTTTTTAGAGAAGCAGGAAACCTAAGGAAACATGAAAGAGTTCACACTGGGAAAAAGCCTTATGAATGTAAACATTGTGGCAAGTGTTTTAGTGCAGCAGGAAGCCTAAGGCGTCATGAAAGAATTCACACTGGGGAAAAGCCTTATGAATGTAAACAGTGTGGCAAGTTTTTTAGAGAAGCAGGAAAGCTAAGATGTCATGAAAAAGTTCACACTGGGGAAAAGCCTTATGAATGTAATCAGTGTGGCAAGTGTTTTAGCAAATCAGGAGTCCTAAAGAGACATAAAAGAGTTCACACTGGGGAAAAGCCTTATGAATGTAAACAGTGTGGCAAGTGTTTTAGGCAATCAGGAGACCTAAGGAGTCATGAAAGAGTTCACACTGGGGAAAAGCCTTATGAATGTAAACAGTGTGGCAAGTGTTTTAGTCAAGCAGGACACCTAAGGAGTCATGAAGTTGTTCACACCAGAGAAAAGCCTCATGAATGTAAGCTGTGTGGCAAGTATTTTCATCATTCAAGTGCTCTTAGGAGGCATAATGAGGTCCACAGTGACAAAACTCTTTTTAAACGTTTGCATTGTAAGGTTAAGAGAGCAGGAAGTAGTATAATGTCAGGAATTCCCAACAGCACGCTTTCACGTAGAGAAAATGGAGACAGTGATATGGAAATTCCGCAAACAGATATCATTAAGAAACACAGCTGTTGGGTTTGTCAAGAGGAGATGAACAGTGAAGTTCTTCTTCTTCAACATTATGAAAATCATATGAGACATGTTGTTGAAGATGGCTCTCGAAGTTGAAGAACAGTTGGGTCTTTAGGTTTTGTTAATCTTCGTACCTCTTCCAGCTTTTAAGTTGTCCTTTGTAACAGTATCATCTCGTTTGGTCACCTTTGATTAACTGGTTGAGTCGAAAGTTCAAATTATGTGTGTAGTGTCTATTTTATATTGATTAGTGGACGTTGCTGTTTTTTAAAATGGATAGAGCAGTTCTTTGGTGATCGTTTTCCGTTGTAAATAACAATCATTCCACGAGTGAAAATAGATGATCAGAGAATCGAGCAATTGAACTCTTCAGGTCTCTTCTTTGCAGAGGGTCCCGCTGTGTATTCCAATGAAAATAGTAATAATTAAGAAATATCAAGCACGCGATTTCTTTTTTCCCACTTCCGGCCAGCCTTCTTTTGACATAAAGAAGCCTTAGCGGTGGAAAGTGGTACTGAAGCTATTACTTGATACACCAAAGAATTGCTATTCTACCATCTGTCTAAGGCCCGGTTCAGACGCCGAACTTTTCATGAGCCGAACCTAATTCGAATTAAGGCCGACCCAAATTATTTAGACCGGCTGAATTGATTCAGACACCGATCTTAATTCCAGCCGAACTAAATTCAAAAAGAGAAAAATGCTCATTTTGGTCAAACTACTTACAAAATACGTTATAATAATTTATGCATTAGGTTCGGCACATGAAAAGTTCGGCGTCTGAATCAAAGCCGTTCCAAAGTCGCTCCAAAGGCGAAATTCCCGGCTGGGCTAGGCGAAAAGAACGGCTGAGCCGTTCCAAATTGAAACAGGCGTTCCTAATTGATTCAGACGCCAAACTTTTCATGTACTTAATTCAATGTATTAGGTTCGGCTCATGAAAAGTTCGGCGTCTGAACCGGGCCTTACTGAGTAAAAGATATTCGATTGGAAGAATGATGTTATGTCCAAACATAATTAGATGGGGTTTCTTACACTGCTCGGATTATCACCTTTACGCATGGTGTCACTAGTGGTAAAGGCCAGGTGTAACTTTAGATGCCTTTAAGCAGGGGTGTCACTAAGATCTAGATTTGCTGGTTGTATGTATTTAGTAGGAGGGGAATTAAACAGATAGGAAGTTCTACTGGTTGTAGTTTCCTTCTGTGAAACTACCCGGGGTCACTTTCATAGACGCCAGTGGATTCCCCCCCCCCCCTCCCCTACACTAAGTGACGGCCCTGGACCCTTTTCTTATATGATCTAAGGCAATGTAGACCACGCTAGGAAGCAGGGTAGGCGAGCAGTAAGTGCGCCGGAATTGTAATCTGGGGGCGCAGAGTTCAACTCCTCGGACAAGCTTGTAAAGTCTGAAAATAACAAACTGGTTTGCCTCCAGCCGGTTGGGAATCTTAACCCTGTGGGCCATAATGAAAACTAATGGTTTACTAGTAATTTTATTACCGCTATAGTTAATAAAGTCAGTTTTTTAGTTTTTCCTTCAGAGTGAAAAAATACTTTGCTTCGTGTTGAAGGACAAGTGGAGCAAAGACGTCGTCAAATGTGTACCCTCAGTATTATACTTTGGATTAGCCAAAGTTTTCGACGCCTCTCTCTTGTAGTCGGACTTTTTTAGCCACTTACAAAGTGAATCAGAGATGAACAAAAGAAAAGTTTTGTCGCGTGTGCTCTGTCTATCTACCATTTCTTTGCCTCCATCACATAATTGATGATTCTTGCTCTGTTCGCGTGACCCGTAAACTGATAAGGAATTACACCTATGACGCCCAAATCAGGTTAAAATGTTAGAGTTTCAGGTGGAAACAGAAGCTTAACAGTGGATGAGAACATGTGACGTGACCATTGCCACACCCACCCCTATCCTCAGCCAAGGCGTTTGATTATCTCTTGATCTTTAGTCAGAGCTATTTATGATTGCTAATATAGTGAAACCTGTATTAAGTGGACACCCTCGGGGAATGCTGCAGTGTCCGCTTAATACAGGTTTCAATAGATAACGTCATATGACGTGTCAAATGCCATTTAGAATGCTCCCAGAGACTTATACGTTCGCATCGATTTTATCAAAGTTGACCAATTAATCATAGTACCACAAACATACATTGCAACTCAAATTAGAAGTAATTAGATGGGTGAAACAAGCTCTATGTAAACAAATCGAAATAGACAACAATGCTGTACTGTGAAACTAATTAAATAAGTTCGTCAAGGTACGTTTTTTAATGGAAAAATCGAAAATATTTGTGGGTGGCAATTAAAGGCAATCTTTCGCATTTCTGTTATCTGGCATGTTGGTTGATGGAATTTACTTACAAGTGTCCGTTTAATACAGGTTGGGAACAATCACGGAAATGACCATTTCAGGTACTTTTTAGGAGTCCATGTCGGCTTAGTAGAGGTGTCTGCTTAATAATGGTTTCATTTAAAGTATATAAGGGAAATAAATTTGGGGACTTCGGTTACTGTCCGCTTAATAGTGGGTGTCTGCTTAATACAGGTTTCACTGTATTTCCGTTTCTAAATAAGAACTTTTCGATTCGGAACAAGAAAAAAATAGCTTTCATTTTTAGTAGGACCCTATCCTCATCGTTTCTCTATTCAGCCTGTGAGCAGGCTCCCCCAAATCATAAGATGATTTTAATGAGCCTTTAGCAGATGGTCAATTATGTGGACAAAAACGGCTGCTTTGGGATGCAAGCAACGCATTACGATATAACAAACAAATAAAATGATCCTAGCTTTGAGTTGTCTTTTCCATATTTTTTCTTGCGTCTTAGCATGGCATTTTTGTACCACATGCTTAGCCACCTGCAGGTTACATATTGAGGGGCGGATCCAGGGGAGGTGAAATGGGTGAATTTTCATCCCCCTTTTTCTGAGCCCCTCTTCAATCATGCTGATGCACAGACCTGAAACACCTGAACCAGGCTTTGGTTCTATTACATTATTACAAAAATTCATCCCCCATTTCAAAATCCTGGATCCGCGCCTGATATTCTCACATTGGTCTTTTTTTCTGGTTTTAGTTCGTCTGTTCTGATCCTAGGACTCGTGGAGTTTATCGATATTTGAAAACACTACAACTAATCATTCAGTTAAGATTACTAGAAGATCCAGCCACTTAACTATCTAGAGATAAACAATCTCCTTACTCCTCACCTACATGGCTTACAGAAAGGCCTCTCTTCTGAAACGCAGCTTGTCTCCCTCCTTGCTGGCGGGATCTACTCAGTGGATAAGTGGATCATGACAGATGTAGCCTAGATTGACATTTTCTCAGCAGAGACTCTTACTTAAGCTTTACCGTAAGGTAATAGTTTGCTTTGGATTGAGAACTTCAACCTACTGGACCACACTCAGGTGACGCTCAGGTTTCTGGTACAAAGTCCCTCAAGGCACCGTCAAAGGGCCCCTTTTGTTCCTGAGGTATACGATCAAAGATGGTGCTTTATAAAAAAGGTTTTTGGCAATGGCAAGATGAGTTAGATAATTTCCAAAGTAATACTGATAGCTAGCACATTTTTTACGGGTTAATCAAACTTAACACTCATTAGACTGAAATTGTCTGGTGTTCAAGGCAACGCCTTTCCAGGTTGTATGGTGCACGAGCTTTGCGCTAAATTCTCGCGTTCCTGACAACGGTGAATGGTGTACCAACGTTAATAATAGGGACTTTAAGATCCAACGACGCAGACGGCGACGAAAACGTCAAAAAAACAATAGATTCTATAACCAAAACAACAAGTTTCTTCAGCTCCGACTACGGTAAGCAATGTTGCAACTTGTACGGCTTCGGGTTCCTGGTGCAACTTCATGGCAATCGAGTAATTCTTCCAAGCTTGCTCAAACTCCTTCCACTTTTCTGCTGCGTTCGAGTCATGAATTTCAAGCTGTGGAGGCGGCGGCAAAGCAAACAAAGCACCTCTATTCGCCGTATCTGTAGGCAACGCACCGGCCCCTTCGCCTCCCGGCATCGCAAGTAAAAAGTAAAAACACGTAGGTTCGCTACAATATTCCTGACACCATGAGACACTTGTGTAAGACAGCCATACGAGGGAAACTAAGCTCTCTTTAATAAGTCAACAAGTAACTTAAATATCCTCCTTATTAAGAGCCCATGACTGTAAATATCGAGAATCGCTGGCCAGGCTAAAAAAATCGAAAATTCTGATAATTTGTCAGAAAAACCCCTTTGGGGAACTATCTTCGAAAAAAATATTTTCAACTTTCAAGAATCTATAGTTTTCGAGAAAATGAGGAAAAACGAAAATAGCGGTTTTTACCTAATTAATTATGCAAAAATTAGAGAAAAAATGACCTACTTTATCCCGTCTGTACCGAGGCAAGATTCAAAGCTATAAAGCAGAAATATTTTCGTTTAAAAGAATTCTATCTTTCTTTCTATCCATGGTATGTTTTAAATCATAAACATGATTTTGAATTTTTTACGGTTTTTTAAACACTACCACGAAGCGCACTTTTTAAAATGGCTAAAAAATGAGCGACTTCAGAGGCAAAAAACTCACCTTGGTATGTGTGATACCTAGCCAAAATGTATACTAGGACAAAGCACAGCTCTTATATTGACAGAATATGAAATAAAAAATCTGGGTACTCCGAATTTGCCTTTGCAAAATAAAAAGTTTCGTGACCACCAGCGGCAAAATGTCACAAATTTGCCTAAGTCAACTTTGTAGAGAAATGATGCCGCCTGATTTTTTCTTTGTAGTTTCGGTACGTGGTATATTCGAAACGTAGAAGAAAGGATGAAAGCGACTTTAAATGAAGCTAAAATTAAGTAAAGGATCTGAAAAATTGATATTCCTGATAACAAATTGCTGTGAAGGTTGGTGACACAATGTAGCAAATTTGCATACAAATGCATCTGCATATTCCTATCGTACACAAGGACGCATTTCAATACTGTTAGCATCACGCAATATTTGAGGTTTGAAATAGCATAACCAAGAGAATAGCTAATGTTAGATGTTTTGTAATTTGTATGTTAGCTCTTCTTAATTGTACATTATAAAATTAAGGTTGTTCAGCAATTGTTGTTGGGTGTTGGAGTACTGTATTCTGCAATTGCGTGACCGTTGTCAAATTCATCACAGTCAGACTTTATTTTTACCGGGTACGATAAAAAAAATGTGAGCTTATGAAGTAGTGTGTAAAGAAATACTATTCATGTCAGATAACTTAACTTTACTTTATTCACCTGAATGAATTTCACCGTCATACATCTTTCTTGGAGTGGGCACATGCTTTTATGGTACCGATAGTTCATTCATCAAGGCATTTTGGGGGATTTGTCATTAATAACACTATACATCATATCCTGTAAGTTTTCAATCAACAAAAATCCGAAATAGTTAATTTTCTCAGTAGTTTTTCAAAGTTATACTTTGGTGAAATTGCCACGTCTCGCATATTGAAAATAACGTAAGTAAAGACGAGATTAAAGTAATCATTGCCCCCTTTTCTCTCTTTTCTGAAATTCTTCCTCCCGCTCTTTCTGCCTCTTCACTGTTCGTGCGTTCAACACTATTAAGTCCAGACACGATTTCGAACACCCAAAGATGGTCAAAGATCGCCAAGTGGACCGACCCTTAATTGTGCCATTGATTAGTTAAAACTTTCATTGAACGGACCCAATTGTCCTCTCAATAGAAAAAGTAAATCAGATGGAGGGAGTACTGCCGACACTGGGGTCGTTTGGGTGTTTTTTTTTTTTAACCATGGATATCCTTCATGAACCCAGTTAGCTTTCCATTTATTCAACAAGGTTATAAACTGATCAAAATCAACAATTAAGGATGGATTTTTCCACTGGAACCTCATTTAGCAAATTTTCACCTATCTTCGAGAGATACACACACAAAAAAGCAACATTTGGGGTAAAAAAAATCTACTTCCAATTTTTTTATTCACCTTCTATTCACTACAGATTAATTAAATGTCCCTTTCCTGAAAAGTTAGCCAGCCAAAATTCCTTGCAAAACAAAGACAGTGGGAAGGCGATCAAGTGCTGAAGCAACAGAAGAAGAAAGGCAAAGGGAAAAAAGAGAGCGGGAGAGAAAGATCGATATAGGTTCGTAAGAGATGTCCAAATTTTGGCTTCTGTGAACGCGCCAAAAAAGCTTCTAAATTTGTGTACGTCCAATTGAGCAGTCTTGTGTTGCAAATCTCTTTTTCAGCCATTCCCATATCAAGCTAACTGGCTAGCCTGCATAACAGGCGTGCATGCTTTTGTCAGGCGAGCAAATGCAAGCGCGAAGCGAGTGAGGAGAGAGGGGTATGTCTGGGGCGGAATGCAAAAAAACAATGTATTTGGACAGGCCGTTGTTTTTTCTGCTTCTTCTCCGTCGCGCTTGTCTGGCGCTTCTCATTCACTTCGCGCTTGCCTTCGCTCTCCTGCAAAAACGTGGAAAAAAATAACGCCTGTTATGCAGGCTACTAACTAATTGAAAGCCGGACCACAAAGGAGGATTTGGTCAAAAGGCGGGGTTTTCTTTTACTAAAATTGGTCGTCAAAAAATAGTTAAAGAGGCTATGCCAGGCTAATTGATAGTGCATTTTAAAAAGCTGATATGGTCTTCATTTCGCATCAATTTAGTTCCAAAAATTATGATCCAGTTTTTTTTTATGTAAGGATGATATTTAGGCACTGAAACTGTTTCCTGTCGCGTTCTCTTGCTACTGATGGCCAGGATGGACATGGACTGAAAATTGGAAAAATTGGGCTATCTTTTTCAAGTTTAAATGCATCACCCAAAAAGATATTTTTGGCTAGTGCTCCCTGATAAAATGATATCTTCTTCATACCCCACATGTAAATCTACACTGAACATTTTTTGACTGGGTAAAGGCGGTAAGTTATAGCACAGAATCAACCTAAAACAGCAAATATACTGATTTGGGGTCTTCTTGACAAGAACTGTCACAGGGAGCCCAGAACCCCCGCCTCACACATTGACAATCTGTAACCAGCTGTTGTCATGTTTCGCTCCTGCGGATATGTAATATTAGATACTGTCATTAATTGGAGGGCCTGCTGCTAAGAGCGAAATATCTAAATATTGGATTTTTTTGCCTGGTGTCACAAATGGCTAGAGCTAAAATTTTCACGGTCAAAATTCCAAACCAAGAAAAAAATGTTTTTCCGTAATTTTTTTGGTAACGGCACATGTTATTCAGCAATTACATAGTCCCCAGCCCCTCGCATAAGCCATAACTAAACATCAATTTAAGAGCAGTTTTATCGCATAACTTTTTTCCCCCTTTGTCTGAAGTTCTTTCCTTCTTTACTTTGGGAAACGGTTAGGCGTAAATAAAACCGCCGATGCCACTTACTTACCTCGCTCTGTTATTTAGCTCCTTGGTCGCTATCAACTACCCTGCGAGCAGGAGCAGAGGCCCTTCGATCTTCCTAGATAAGTCGGGAAGAGGAAGAGAAGGGTAACTATCAACTAAACAATGATTCGATCGGACGTTCCGGGGTGAAGGCACGAGCTGGGACATTGTGGGTACTGACGTTAATACTCCTGAGCAAAAGGCAGGTATTTCTTTAAACAAAACTCGGGTCTGCTGTAAACTGAAAAACGTAGTCAAGTTACACTTTTACTCTACGTCGCCTGACTGCCCGGTTAATAAACGGTACTTACGTCGATATAAGTTCGTTGCACATACTGCGATAGGCCAGGGGCGTCAAAGATGACCTTTCTGATACTTACTCTTTTCAAGATGATGCTACGTTTTGCAAGCACTCAACATGGGTGGGAGTTGGTTAGAGTAGCTCAAAAGGTGATTTAATTATTTTGCTGGAGTACAGTTGAACCTCCATGTGCGACCACCTATCCAAAACACCAAAACCCACCCAGTTAAGTCTTACAGTTGGAATCTCTCCTGTAAGCGCCCGCGACCACTAATTGGTACTGACTGTTTAATGATTTTACATTGTTTTTAACCTTTTGTAAGCGACCACCTGACGAGTTTTCTGATCTCTTGTGGTAGGAACAACAACAACATGGAACTGCACATATCGTAACTTGGAAATTGCATGCAATAAATTATCTTCCTTGAAGTGGATGTGTCCAGTTTTCTTCTCAAAGAAACCTCCTGTGGTTTGTGGTTTGTGGTTCGATTCTCGTAAGAGACCACCTCCCGTTAGCGACCATTAAGTCTGCGCATTTTGGGTGGTCGCTTTCGGGAGGTTCGCCTGTAGACTCCTTTTCCAGTTCTTCGGTGGCGTCGGTTGGAACTTGTTTTGGTTCATAGGTTTCGCGTATAGATTTACACACTAAGGGGCGGCGCTGGCAGGTGGTACAACTCCGCGATGAACTTTCGGAGGAGAGAAACCGCTGGACCGTATGAACTACGATCACGTATAGCTGTTTCCTAGGGCCTTTGGTAGCTGCCTAATTATACCTCTATTTGTGAAAAAGCAAAAAAATTAACCAAGGGACGGTTTGTTGTTTGTAATACGGAGTAAAAAAATCAGATTTCAACATCTGACAAGAAAATGCTAACATTTAGTGCGTGACTGACAGGCATTCAAAGTTAGTATCCCTTCTTTTCTGAAAAGAAAATAGACTACTGAGAAACAAATGATGTTGCGAACAACGCATTGTCTGTTCAAAGCAAAGTTTCCATAAAATTTCATAAGGAGGAAAAAAAATCAGTAAAAGAAGGCGGAGCTGCACGAGACGTCGTTGCGTGACATTGTTACTTTGACTGTTAGTTTATGACTTCCTCTCACGCAGTGTATCCCGTTCGCAAAAAAACCTCCTTCAAAATAAAATTTCAAGGAAAATATCCCTACCTATTTTAGATATACCGGAGGCGAATTTACGATGATACAGATGGATGCTGATACAAGGAGTTAGGAAAAGAAACGAGAGACATGGGATATAGTTTACATAATAATTCAGCGCTTTTACATAACGCTTCTTCGAGGTCGTTTTTTATTATTATTTTTTTTGAACGGTTAATTACTCTGATATTTTAACATAAACTTTATCAAAAAACGTTTTCTTGCTTCGTGATGTTTCCGAACATTAGATACTGACCCTGAATTGAAACAAAACCGGCTGCCGCAACATTTCTCTACAAATTTGACTTATGCAAATTTGTGACATTTTCCACTAGTGGTCACGAAACTTTTTATTTTGTGAAAGCGAATCCGGAGTACCCAGATTTTTTATTTCATATTCTGTTAATATAAGAGCTGAACTTTGTCCTAGTAAGCATTTTGGCTAGGTATCACACATACCAAGGTGAGTTTTTTGCCTCTGAAGTTGCTCATTTTTTAGCCATTTTAAAAAGTGCGCTTCGTGGTAGTGTTTAAAAAACCGTAAAAAATTCAAAATCAAGTTTATGGTTTAAAAAGTACCATGGATAGAAAGAAAAGATAGAATTCTTTTAAACAAAAATATTTCTGTTTTATAGCTTTGAATCTTGCCTCGGTACAGACGGGATAAAGTAGGTCATTTTTTCTCTAATTTTTGCATAATTAATTAGGTAAAAACCGCTATTTTCGTTTTTCCTCATTTTCTCGAAAACTATAGATTCTTGAAAGTTGAAAATATTTTTTTCGAAGATAGTTCCCCAAAGGGGTCTTTCTGACAAATTATCAGAATTTTCGATTTTTTTAGCCTGGCCAGCGATTCTCGATATTTACAGTCATGGGCTCTTAAATATTCGCGTCGACACATTACGTAAGCCTAATCTTAATAACAAATACAACAATGCACGCTTGGCACTCGTCACACCTTCCCTCTTACAAAAGAGAATAACGCGAATAGAATCAACAAACAAACAGTTCGATTTATCCCTAACTTGTATACCAAAACACTACAAAAACTCATAGTTCAGCGTTAGTTTAGAACAAAGTCTTGAAATCTCTTTGGGGGCCTTCTTTCTCTCTGCGATCGTCGAAGATTAGTTGGCGGTACAGAAGAGGGCACAGGAAATGGAGTTTCCTGTCGACCTTCACCTTGTTCGACGGATGTTGGCACTGACTCAGGAACAGAGGGCCCACTTGACTCAGGTACATCAGGTGGAGGCAAATTTGCTCCAGGGGATTCTGCGTTACTGCGACTGGACTGAGGGGTAACAGGCGAATCAAACTGATCAGTAATAGGTGGTTCTCCAGTGCTCAGCAGGTCGCGGCGGTTATGACGGTAAACAGCATCACCAGTCTTTACCAGGTAACTGCGAGGACCAGCAAAACCCACGCACTCGGCAGGTGACCAAACTTTCTCACCCGGAAGCCTCACACGCACAGTCTCGCCAAGGTTGATGGGCTTTAAAGGCTTCACATGCCGATCGTAATAATTCTTTTGGCGCCATTTTCTTCCGGCCAACGCACGCAAATCACCACGTAGTGGATAACTTGGTCTTAAAAGAGACTCCGACATTGGCAGAAGTGTACGACATCGACGACCCATCAGGCGCTGCGCAGGACTGGTATCCATTCCCTCAGGTGTATTTCGCCAGTCAAGTAGAGCTTGAAATTCTGACACACCTGTTTCTTTGCATTTCTCAAACAGACGTTTCACTGTCCGCACAGCGTTCTCAGCCTTGTCATTTGACTGAGGGTAGCGAGGCGATGTAGTGACATGATTGAAAGACCAACTCTTCGCGAACACTTGAAACTCGTTAGAAGAGAACTGCGGCCCATTATCTGTAACCAGGATCTCAGGAATCCCAAAACGCGCAAACATAGTCTTCAACTCGCGAACAACAGCTTGCGTTGTGGTAGAGGAAAGACGCGCAACTTCGATGTAGTTGCTAAAGTAATCAGAAACAACCAAAAGGGTACGCCCATGGAGTTTACACAGGTCAGCGGCTAACTTGGCCCATGGTCTTGCAACTACCGTAAATCCTCTATTAAGCCCACCGGGGGGCTTATTTATTTCAAGCCCATTTGAGGGGGGGCTTAATAGAGACGGGGGGCTTATTTAATTTAGAAACGACGATGGTATCAGTTCTCCATAAAGAACTAGAATACAAAGTGGAAAAGCTCAAGTATAAGAAGTTTTAAGTCATGCAGCCGAGGATCAGAATGAAATCCGAACTTCCAGTTGGTAATAAACCATCCTGGATCAGTCCACACGAAGTTTTGCGGTCGTGATTGATTAATACAGCCTATCATTTATTAGTGAAGAATAATTGGGCGTGGGGAGGGGGGCTTAATAGAGAGGGGGGGCTTATTAACTTTCTTCCCCTGAAAAGGGGGGGCTTATTAGAGGGAGGGGGCTTATTTGAGAGGGGGGGCTTAATAGAGGATTTACGGTACTTCATGTTGAAGGAGCGGTTCCTTAGTTTGGGACGTACGATGAGCCAAACAGACGTCGCACTTGGAAACATAATCTTTGACATCAGACGCCATCATAGGCCAAAAGAGGCATTCTCGAACCCGCCGCAAACAACCTTCGATACCAATATGGGTCGCATGAGCCACGGACATTAGTTCCTTGCGCATACAGGCTGGAACAACCAAACGCGTGCCCTTGAAAATTAAGTTACCTTGAACAACCAGTTTATCACGCAGATCAAAATAGGGTCGAAGACACATAGGATTGTCGGACTTTCTCTCAGGCCAACCACATTGAATGACAGTGCGCAACTGCTTCAGAACTGGATCATCAGCCGAAACATGGGTTAACTGTTGCCAACGCTCGTCACTTACAGGTAAGTTAGCTCTGTGGTCAACCTCTTCCAGCTCCCGAACAAAAATACAGGAATGGACTTCAGGCAAATAGGCACGGCTTAAAGTGTCGGCCACCAACATCTTCTCTCCTTTCAGGTAAGTGACATCCAGACTGTACTTTTGCAACCTGAGTAGCATCCTCTGTAAACGCTTAGGGGCTGTACAAAGTTCTTTCCGGAAAATGAACTCGAGCGGCTTGTGATCTGTCTGCACTCGAACACAATCACGGCCATAAATGTACGCATCAAACTTCTCACACGCGAAGACAATCGCCAACAACTCCTTCTCTATCTGGGCGTAATTTACTTCCGTGTCAGTCAACGCGCGCGATGCATATGCCACAGGCTGCCCACCTTGTAGTAACGCCGCACCAAGGCCACGCTGAGACGCGTCACATTGAATAGTAACATCTTCTTTCAGATTGTAATAACGAAGCACAGGCGTAGCGGAAACTGCTTGCTTGAGACGCTCAAACGCACTCTGTTGCGGCTCGTCCCAGATCCACTCAGCATCTTGGCGGGTGAGGTCCCTCAGTGGCTTTGTAATATCAGACAAACGCGGCAAAAACTTACTAAGGTACTGAGACAAACCAAGGATTCGCTGCACGCCAGCTACATTTTCCGGCGGGGGCATCTCGCGAATTGCCCGAACTTTAGATGGATCTGCGCGAAGACCTTCACCGGTAGCCACATGACCAATAAAAGGAACTTCTTTCATTCTAAGCTGCAACTTGTCGCTGTTCAAATGAACTCCGCGCTCATCACATCTCCGAAGAAACGATAGAAGATTCCTGTCATGGTCCTTAATTGCAGACTGCAACGATTCACCATAACCGACGACAACAAAATCATCCGCGATGCCCTCAACACCCCTCAACCCTTCAATCAACTCATGCGTTTTACGCTGAAACACTTCAGGTGTAGATCTTATCCCGAACGGCATCCTTTTCCAGCGGTACCTCCCAAACGGTGTATTAAACGTAGTACAAAACGAAGACTTCTCATCAAGAACAACGTGCCAGAACCCGTCTGAGACATCAAGCGACGTGAAAACTTTAGCTCCGTGAAGACGGGAAGCTACTTCTTCAATCGTAGGCATAGGATAGTTTTCCCTCTGCAAAGCACGATTAAGATCCATCGGATCCAAACATATGCGTAATTTGCCATTCTTCTTTGGTACGACAACCATCGAGCTGATCCAAGGGGTGGGCGTTGTCACTCGAGCAATAATTTCACGCTTCTCTAAATCTTCCAGGGTCTCTCTAAGACGTTCGCGGGTCGCAACTGGAACTCTGCGAGGAGGATGTTGAACTGGCCTAGCCGACTCATCCAGCACCATGTGATATTCGCCCGCTAGTGCACCCACGCCATCAGCGAAGACACGAGGAAAGCTCTTAATCAGCTGGTCAGGGGAGACCGGGGAACTGGCCGGAACATCATGTGTATAAACTTCACCACCAGACTCCTGCGGTCGGTTTAACTGGTCGTTGTCTAGATACTGGATAATGTTCATTCCCAGGCATGCTTTTCTGCCAATCTGATTGGGAGTAATCAATTCGAACTCGCACCTTTCCGCTAACTGTCGAAGAGCTGTCCGATAGTGATCGTAAGACTCTCCCGATTCTTGCATTCTAGAATAAAACTTATATCTTTCAAAAGGCACATTTTTAAGTGGCTGACAGTACGCTGAAAACTTTTGTAGCACAGGCTGAATCTTGTTTTGGTCGGTGTCGCTCGCCCAATTCGTAAACGTAGCGAAAACTTCCCGCGCTTCAGCTCCGACTACGGTAAGCAATGTTGCAACTTGTACGGCTTCGGGTTCCTGGTGCAACTTCATGGCAATCGAGTAATTCTTCCAAGCTTGCTCAAACTCCTTCCACTTTTCTGCTGCGTTCGAGTCATGAATTTCAAGCTGTGGAGGCGGCGGCAAAGCAAACAAAGCACCTCTATTCGCCGTATCTGTAGGCAACGCACCGGCCCCTTCGCCTCCCGGCATCGCAAGTAAAAAGTAAAAACACGTAGGTTCGCTACAATATTCCTGACACCATGAGACACTTGTGTAAGACAGCCATACGAGGGAAACTAAGCTCTCTTTAATAAGTCAACAAGTAACTTAAATATCCCGCTTATTAAATATTCGCGTCGACACATTACGTAAGCCTAATCTTAATAACAAATACAACTAGTATACCTAAAAGGTAGAAATGCTGCCGTAGGCAAGGAATAGTGAAGAAATGGAAAATAAAGTGTGAAGTTTTTAGTAGAAGGTAATATGAGGCTAAGAGGGCTGTCATCCAAAATCTTTGTCAGTGATGACCAAGATGACCTAAATTTAGAAGTTATCTTCCTTTTGAGTATCGCGTTTAAGGTGACTTTAACTATTAATTACGAGTTAGTTTTAGTATTTTTCTAACGAGCTCGCGTCGCGTCAGAAGTACCCAGATAATTTTCGTTTTTTGATAATGTATAAGTTCAATCATTCTCGCCTTCAACTGAATGACTGAAATTTATTTTGAAGCTTTGATTTGGCGATACGAGCAAATTTTCTTCTACTATGGTATTCGGTCTTTCTGTTCGCACAAAAATAGAGCGATTTGCACGAAACTTAAAATTCTTGAGTTTAAGACTGTTTATTTCATCTGCAAAATTTAAGGAAATTTGTTCGACTCTGATCTGCGCTACAAGATAGGTTTGAGAATTCGCGAAACACCAATTTAAACAATTTTGGAGGGCAGTTATGTTCAATTTTTGATAAATATGATACATAAATTTTGGGCTCGTAGCTCTAATGCTGCTTGTGTGATTCCCTCTTAGAACAGAAGGATATTTGTTTGGAAAATAATAAAGGCTGCGACTATATGGCCGGTAACCGGTTAAGATTTTCAAAACACTAAATGACCGGCATATATTTTTATTTTTCGATAATTTTGACAAATCAAAGAATCCTAGCCAGACCAAACTATCATACGTCGATTAAGAATAGACTGAGAGACTTAGTTTCTGATCAACAGATGTTGTCAAAGTGTAAGTCTCTTCAATTTTAAGGGAAAAAATCACTCAAATATGAGCGGATTCGATCCTTGAGCTTAGGGTCTGCATACCACTACTCTAACCACTAGACCACCGTGGTTTCGCAAAGTAATGATTTTATTCAAATATTATAGCGTGAACCCCAACCCAAAATAGAAGCTAACCGGCGTTAATCCTAATCACTATTCTCAAGGCTTAACCCTAATAAGTATGGTTTGTGCTTTTTAAAAATAAATTAGTCTTCTTTGTGCTTAACCCTTATCACTATCGGACTCCTATCGGACTTATAAAATATTGCATTTTGTGAAAGTATTCTTGAAAGATATTAAGTGTCATTGTCAGAGACAACCGGGCAGGGGCCACGGGTCGAGGTCGGCTGATTCCTTTCAAATTCCTGCCACAGATTACCTTTCTCATATGATTGTAAAATATTCCCTTTTTAATCTGATTGACGTTTTTTCATGTGAGTTTGACCACCCCCCCCTTGTTTTTGGCTAATTTGCATAAGATTACCGGGTCAATTTGGGGTGACTTGTGCAAGTTATTTCTCCTACCTCTTGCCAGTTTTCTGTGCATTTTTTATTTATTTAGATTATTTGAGATTCGATCCAATTGTATTCATGTGACGAATGATTCTGGATTCTTCTTACGTTTTTCGCGGGCATGCAAATTTCCGTCTCGTGTGACTTTGGCAGATTCGCCAATTTTAAGCCATTTTCAAATTACATTTTCTCAAATCCGCGCGGATAAAATTTCAAATCAAATTGGTTTTGGCACAGTCCATTTATAACTGTTTAATGTTCGGTAAGTTTTAGATTGGGATCTCCGAATCCTTTTGCAAGATTGACCACGTAAGTGCGCCCAGATCGGCAAAAATAACATGAAATTTCCTGTCATTTTTTACGTACCAGACAGCCTTGGCGAACACGCTTGTTCGAATACTTGTGTTTCATCCATAAATATGTTCTCAGTCCGCTGTTTCATTGAGCCTGACCAAAATTAATATATCCTACAGCTTTTACACTTGTTTTTTTAGCAATATTTACCGCGAAATGTAAACATTACTTTCTCACAGCTTCATTGAGTTTCACATGCGATGTTTTCTGCAAGATTTATCCCTAAATATTGAACATAAAATCTAGTTTGCGTCTAATTTACCTCTAAAAATGTCTAGGAAAATCCGTCGATATTGTTACGGAGAGAGAGAATTAGCTAGACTATAAAGAAAATTGTAAAAGCACTGATTTCGTATCTGAAAACGAACGTAACGTAATTTGAGCCGCTAGTTTTACATCGAGGACACGTAATCAGAACATTCGCATTCCCTTTAAAACATGAGTATACTCTAGTGATCTGCTCTTTTTCAACGGGGATCCATCCGGTGACAAAGTAGGTATAGGAAATCGAAGAAGTCCCCACAATCTCGCTGCACCCGGGTACTTCGATGTTGCTCCTTAAAAGGTTAAGTGCGATGACTGTTTTTCCAAAGCATAGAAATCCACTTGGGAAAGATTGGGCCTGCCGTTAAAGTGACAAGTGTAATGGGTCTACAAAGAAAGTTAGCTTATTCACGCCGAGTAACAGCTGCTTTTTCCACGGAAATCAATGAAATACATAGCAAAGCAGTTTCCACAGGACTGTTGGATCAGATAAGAAAACGATTAAGTTCACTGGGAAAGAGGACTGGTAGCGCGTCCAACAGAAAAGAGTGGGTAACCAACATGTTATGGTGAAAAATAATTATCCTTGCTAGCTGAAGGATCGTAGTCTACAGAACTTACTGAAAGTGGCATTTTATACAGAAACTCCGATCCTCTAACTTCAATTCATTCTTTCATTCCAAAACACAAGCTCTATATATGCGATCCTTGTTGTGCCTAATTTAATACTATTTTTCTTAGTTCCTACTTCGACAACGTAATCAATTAATCCCGCTAATGGTCATGAGACATGCACTCCTAGTAACCGTATAAAGGATATATTAAATAAAGAGAATAGCTTCAAAAGGTAGTCTATATTGAAGAAATCCTATGCTAATTCTTTTTCTCGTGCAATCTGAGAGAGAGGGGCGGGGGGGGGGGGGGGGGGAACACAGGAGACCCAGATACAGCAGAAAGTGTAATTGCATCTTCTGCAACCTAGCATGTTTTCGGGGTGTCTGCTTTACCTACACCCGTCGAACCGTTCTACCAGAAAAGAATATAAGTTTGGAGAGAGCTATTTACTTACAATATTAATAGGTCTTATATTGAAGAAGAAGCTAAGCAAGATGTGCTCAGTAAACTGGACAGTGAACTTTACCTGATAATAATGGATTTGGTAATGACGTTCGTCCATTCAGTAGTGCGAGCTAATGAGTGACTTTGGCAAGCGGGGAAGATGTTTGCATGTTAGCGCGGTAATCACCAGTCAAGGCAGCATTTATATTAGCAAGTTTCGAGTAGATAACTTTGTTCTTCTTTTTAACAGTTGCACACAGAATAGTTTCGCAGTTAATTTTGCCTATTATCTAGCATATGCTACACACTATCAAGGTTTAACATCATGCTCTCATAACTTTTTTATTCATTCTGATAACGCTGGCTGTTACCATAATGGGCCACTCCTTGTCAGCTTACCACAACTTGTGGAGCGAGAAATGGTGTCTGATTAATTTGTCATGTCATTTTTGATCAGCAGGCTAACTGTAAAGGACATAGCAATATCGTAATACTGCACCTATGAAGGTTCCTATTAGACACCACGTGAACGAGAAACACAACTTTACTACTACCCAGGAAATGAAAGAGGGATTAGAGTGATATGGTAGGCTAAAGGACTTTAGTAGAATCCAACTAGTGGCCATGGTCTATTAGCAATGCTGCGTTCTGATTGGTTAAGCTCCTACTAGGCTATATGTTATAGCCTACTAGTAGCGAGAAGCGCTGACTTGTTGGCGGCAAAAAAAGGATTTTTAACTAGCTAAAGTTGTTTTGTCTCGATATTTTTTACCAAATAGTTGGATTTTACTAAAATAATTATTCCTCTCGCCCTCGTGGCCTCTGAGTCAATAGCCTATTCGGCCTTCGGCTCATGGACTCAGAGCCCATTCAGGACAGGTTTCTCTGGAAAGGTTTTTTTCTACGAAAAAAAAAAACCCTTTCTGCGCGCCCATTGAAATGTATGCAAAATAGTGCTTATGTCTAGAGAAAAGACCTTTTTTCTTTAGAGAAAAAAATTTAAATGCAAGTTAAAATCGTTTCTATAGGGTTAATTCACAAAGAGGTGTCAAATGAAGCAATATCTATTTAGACATCACGCTACTAATTTAGGAACCATTGACAATCGCAACAAAATACAGTGAACGGTTTGAACCCATAACCGAGAATTCATTTCATAAATTAGTGGAATATAATCGTTCGGGAAGGTGTAGTCCTGAATAGGACTGTTGTTGACTACCTGTCAACAGTCGTATTCAGGACTTCGCAGATCTACACTCACCTGAAAGATTATATCCCATAAACTTATGAAAAATAAAAAGCGCGCGTTTAAAGTAATGGTAAGTTTATATGAAGATTAACGCAAACCGAAGAAGTCAATGAGAGTGGCCGAAAGTTCCCAAAAGTACCCTAAAGGATTACAAAGGTGTTCATTACTCTTATAGAGTTCACAAGTTGTCAATAGCATTTAAGCGTTCGCGATTGCGCGCGATTGAAGAAATGGTAAGTTTATTTATATGAAGATTAACGCAAGCCGAAGTAGTCAATGATAGTGGCCGAAAGTTACCGAAAGTACCCCGAAGGATCACAATGGTGTTCATTAATTTTATAGTGTTCACAAGTTGACAAAGGCTTTTAAGCGTTCACGAAAGCGCGCGTTTGAAGTAATGGTAAGTTTATATGACGATTGACGAAAGCCAAAGTAGTCAATGATAGTGGCCGAAAGTTACCAAACGTACCCCGAATTATCACAATGGTGTTCATTAATCGAATAGTGTTCACAAGTTGGCAAAGGCATTTAAGCGTTCACGGCAGCACGCGTTTGAAGTAATGGTAAGTTTATATGAAGATTGACGCAAGCCGAAGTAGTCAATGATAGAAGCCGAAAGTTACCGAAAGTACCCGGAAGAACTATAATGGTGTTCATTAATCTTAAAGTCTTTACAATAAGACAAGGGCAATTACGCGTTCACAATAGCGCGGGTTTGAAGTAATGGTAAGTTTATATGAAGATTAACGCAAGCCGAAGTAGTCAATGATAGTGGCCGAAGGTTACCGAAAGTACCCCGAAGGATCACAATGGTGTTCATTAATCTTATAGTGTTCACAATTTGACAAAGGCATTTAAGCGTTCACGAAGGCGCGCGTTTGAAGTAATGGTAAGTTTATATGAAGATTGACGAAAAATGAAGTAGTTAATGATAGTAGCCGAAATTTACAGAAAGTACCCCGAAGGATTACAATGGTGTTCATGAATCTTATAGTGTTCACAAGTTGACAAGTCATTTAAGCGTTCACGAAAGCGCGCGTTTGAAGTAATGCTAACTTTATATAAAGATTGACGAAAGCCGAAGTAGTTTATGATAGTGGCCGAAATTTACAGAAGGTACCCGGAAGGATTACAAGGGTATTCATAACTCTCATAGAGTTCACAAGTTGACAAAGGTAATTAAGCGTTCACGAAAGCGCGCGTTTGAAGTAATGGTAAGTTTAAATAAACTAAGATTGGCGCAAGCCGAAGTAGTCAATGATACTGGTCATGGTTTACCCTAAGTACCTCTGAAGGATTGCGAGAGAGTTCATTAGTTTCATGGTGTTCACAATTTTAGGCAAAGGCTTTTGAGTGTTCACGATAGCGCGTGTTTGAAGTAATGGTAAGTTTATATAAAGATTGACGCAAGCCGAAGTAGTCAATGATAGAAGCGGAAAGTTACCGAAAGTACCCGGAAGAATTATAATGGTTTTCATTAATCTTATAGTGTTCACAATTTGACAAAGGCATTTAAGCGTTCACAAAAGCGCGCGTTTGAAGTAATGGTAAGTTTATATGAAGATTGACGAAAGCCGAAGTAGTTAATGATAGTAGCCAAAATTTACAGAAGGTACCCGGAAGGATTACAAGGGTATTCATAAATCTCATAGAGTTCACAAGTTGACAAAGGTAATTAAGCGTTCACAAAAGCGCGTTTTTGAAGTAATGGTAAGTTTATAAAACTAAGATTGACGCAAACCGAAGTAGTCAATGATAGTGGTCAAGGTTTCCCCTAAGTACCTCTGAAGGATTGCGAGAGAGTTCATTAGTTTCATGGTGTTCACAAGTGTAGGCAAAGGCTTTTGAGTGTTCACGATAGCGCGTGTTTGAAGTAATGGTAAGTTTATATAAAGAATGACGCAAGCCGTATTAGTCAATGATAGAAGCGCAAAGTTACCGAAAGTACCCCGAAGAATTATAATGGTGTTCATTAATCTTATAGTGTTCACAATTTGACAAAGGTATTTGAGCGTTCACGAAAGCGCGCGTTTGAAGTAATGGTAAGTTTATATGAAGATTAACGCAAGCCGAAGTAGTCAATGATAGTGGCCGAAATTTACAGAAAGTACCCCGAAGGATCACAATGGTGTTCATTAATCTTATAGTGTTCACAAGTTGGCAAAGGCATTTAAGCGTTCACAAAAGCGCGCGTTTGAAGTAATGGTAAGTTTATATGAAGATTGACGAAAGCCGAAGTAGTGAATGATAGTGGCCGAAATTTACAGAAGGTACCCGGAACGATTACAATGGTGTTCATAAATCTTATAGAGTTCACAAGTTGACAAAGGTAATTAAGCGTTCACGAAAGCGCGCGTTTGAAGTAATGGCAAGTTTATATGAAGATTCACGAAAGCCGAAGTAGTTAATGATAGTGCCCGAAATTTACAGTAGGTACCTGGAAGGATTACAATGGTGTTCATAAATCTTATAGAGTTCACAAGTTGACAAAGGTAATTACGCGTTATCTAAAGAGCGTGTTTGAAGTAATGGTAAGTTTATATAAACTAAGATTGACGCAAGCCGAAGTAGTCAATGATAGAAGCTGAAAGTTGCCGAAAGTACCCGGAAGAATTATACTGGTGTTCATTAATCTTATAGTGTTCACAATTTGACAAAGGCATTTAAGTGTTCACGAAAGCGCGAGTTTGACGTAATGGTAAGTTTATATGAAGATTAACGCAAGCCGAAGTAGTCGATGATAGTAGCCGAAGGTTACCGAAAGTACCCCGAAGGATCACAATGCTGTTCATTAATCTTATAGTGTTCACAATTTGAGAAAGGCATTTAAGGGTTCACGAAAGCGCGCGTTTGAATTAATGGTCAGTTTATATGAAGATTGACGAAACCCGAAGTAGTTAATGATAGTGGCCGAAATTTACAGAAAGTACCCCGAAGGATTACAATGGTGTTCATGAATCTTATAGTATTCACAAGTTGAGAAAGTCATTTAAGCGTTCACGAAAGCGCGCGTTTGAAGTAATAGTAAGTTTATATGAAGATTAACGGAAGCCGAAGTAGTCAATGATAGTGACTGAAGGTTACCGAAATTACCCCGAAGGATCACAATGGTATTCATGAATCTTATAGTGTTCACAAGTTGACAAAGTCATTTAAGCGTTCACGAAAGCCTTTTTTTGAAGTAATGGTAAGTTTATATAAACTAGGATTGACGCAAGCCAAAGTGATCAATGATAGTGGTCAAGGTTTACCCTAAGTACCTCTGAAGGATTGCGAGAGAGTTGATTAGTTTCATGGTGTTCCACAAGTGTAGGCAAAGGCTTTTGAGTGTCCACGATAGCGCGTGTTTGAAGTAATGGTAAGTTTATATGAAGATTGAAGCAAGCCGAAGTAGTCAATGATAGTTTCCGAAATTTACAGAAAGTACCCCGAAGGATCACAATGGTGTTCATCAATCTTATAGTGTTCACAATTTGAAAAAGGTATTTAAGCGTTCACGAAAGCGCGCGTTTGAAGTAATGGTAAGTTTATATGAAGATTAACGCAAGCCGAAGTAGTCAATGATAGTTTCCGAAATTTACAGAAAGTACCCCGAAGGATCAGAATGGTGTTCATTAATCTTATAGTGTTGTAAATTTGACAAAAGCATTTAAGCGTTCACGAAAGCGCGCGTTTGAAGTAATGGTAAGTTTATATGAAGATTAACGCAAGCCGAAGTAGTCAATGATAGTGGCCGAAATTTACAGAAAGTACCCCGAAGGATCACAATGGTGTTCATTAATCTTATAGTGTTCACAAGTTGGCAAAGGCATTTAAGCGTTCACAAAAGCGCGCGTTTGAAGTAATGGTAAGTTTATATGAAGATTGACGAAAGCCGAAGTAGTGAATGATAGTGGCCGAAATTTACAGAAGGTACCCGGAACGATTACAATGGTGTTCATAAATCTTATAGAGTTCACAAGTTGACAAAGGTAATTAAGCGTTCACGAAAGCGCGCGTTTGAAGTAATGGCAAGTTTATATGAAGATTCACGAAAGCCGAAGTAGTTAATGATAGTGCCCGAAATTTACAGTAGGTACCTGGAAGGATTACAATGGTGTTCATAAATCTTATAGAGTTCACAAGTTGACAAAGGTAATTACGCGTTATCTAAAGAGCGTGTTTGAAGTAATGGTAAGTTTATATAAACTAAGATTGACGCAAGCCGAAGTAGTCAATGATAGAAGCTGAAAGTTGCCGAAAGTACCCGGAAGAATTATACTGGTGTTCATTAATCTTATAGTGTTCACAATTTGACAAAGGCATTTAAGTGTTCACGAAAGCGCGAGTTTGACGTAATGGTAAGTTTATATGAAGATTAACGCAAGCCGAAGTAGTCGATGATAGTAGCCGAAGGTTACCGAAAGTACCCCGAAGGATCACAATGCTGTTCATTAATCTTATAGTGTTCACAATTTGAGAAAGGCATTTAAGGGTTCACGAAAGCGCGCGTTTGAATTAATGGTCAGTTTATATGAAGATTGACGAAACCCGAAGTAGTTAATGATAGTGGCCGAAATTTACAGAAAGTACCCCGAAGGATTACAATGGTGTTCATGAATCTTATAGTATTCACAAGTTGAGAAAGTCATTTAAGCGTTCACGAAAGCGCGCGTTTGAAGTAATAGTAAGTTTATATGAAGATTAACGGAAGCCGAAGTAGTCAATGATAGTGACTGAAGGTTACCGAAATTACCCCGAAGGATCACAATGGTATTCATGAATCTTATAGTGTTCACAAGTTGACAAAGTCATTTAAGCGTTCACGAAAGCCTTTTTTTGAAGTAATGGTAAGTTTATATAAACTAGGATTGACGCAAGCCAAAGTGATCAATGATAGTGGTCAAGGTTTACCCTAAGTACCTCTGAAGGATTGCGAGAGAGTTGATTAGTTTCATGGTGTTCCACAAGTGTAGGCAAAGGCTTTTGAGTGTCCACGATAGCGCGTGTTTGAAGTAATGGTAAGTTTATATGAAGATTGAAGCAAGCCGAAGTAGTCAATGATAGTTTCCGAAATTTACAGAAAGTACCCCGAAGGATCACAATGGTGTTCATCAATCTTATAGTGTTCACAATTTGAAAAAGGTATTTAAGCGTTCACGAAAGCGCGCGTTTGAAGTAATGGTAAGTTTATATGAAGATTAACGCAAGCCGAAGTAGTCAATGATAGTTTCCGAAATTTACAGAAAGTACCCCGAAGGATCAGAATGGTGTTCATTAATCTTATAGTGTTGTAAATTTGACAAAAGCATTTAAGCGTTCACGAAAGCGCGCGTTTGAAGTAATGGTAAGTTTATATGAAGATTGACGAAAGCCGAAGTAGTTAATGATAGTGGCCGAAATTTACAGAAGGTACCCGGAACGATTACAATGGTGTTCATAAATCTTATAGAGTTCACAAGTTGACAAAGGTAATTAAGCGTTCACGAAAGCGCGTTTTTGAAGTAATGGTAAGTTTATCTAAACTAAGATTGACGGAAGCCGAAGTAGTCAATGATAGTGGTCAAGGTTTACCCTAAGTACCTCTGAAGGATTGCGAGAGAGTTTATTAGTTTCATGGTGTTCACAAGTGTAGGCAAAGGCTTTTGTGTTTTCACGATAGCGCGCGTTTGAAGTAATGGTAAGTTTATATAAAGATTGACGCAAGCCGAAGTAGTCAATGATAGTGGCCGAAGGTTACCGAAAGTACCCCGAAGGATCACAATGGTATTTATTAATCTTATAGTGTTCACAAGTTGACAAAGGCATTTAAGCGTTCACGAAAGCGCGCGTTTGAAGTAATGGTAAGTTTATATGAAGATTGACCAAAGCTGAAGTAGTTAATGATAGTGGCCGAAATTTACAGAAGGTACCCGGAAGGATTACAATGGTGTTCATAAATCTTATAGAGTTCACAAGTTGACAAAGGTAATTAAGCGTTCACGAAAGCGCGTTTTTGAAGTAATGGTAAGTTTATATAAACTAAGATTGACGCAAGCCGAAGTAGTCAATGATAGTGGTCAAGGTTTACCCTAAGTACCTCTGAAGGATTGCGAGAGAGTTCATTAGTTTTATGGTGTTCACAAGTGTAGGCAAAGGCTTTTGTGTTTTCACGATAGCGCGTGTTTGAAGTAATGGTAAGTTTATATAAAGATTGACGCAAGCCGAAGTACTCAATGATTGAAGCGGAAAGTTACCGAAAGTACCCGGAAGAATTATAATGGTGTTCATTAATCTTATAGTGTTCAAAATTTGACAAAGGCATTTAAGCGTTCACGAAAGCGCTCGTTTGAAGTAATGGTAAGTTTATTTGAAGATTGAGGAAAGCCGAAGTAGTTAATGATAGTGCCCGAAATTTACAGAAGGTACCCGGAAGGATTACAATGGTGTTCATAAATCTTATAGAGTTCACAAGTTGACAAAGGCATTTAAGCGTTCACGAAAGCGCGCGTTTGAAGTAATGGTAAGTTTATATAAACTAAGATTGACGCAAGCCGAAGTAGTCAATGATAGTGGTCAAGGTTTACCCTAAGTATCTCTGAAGGATTGCGAGAGAGTTCATTAGTTTCATGGTGTTCACAAGTGTAGGCAAAGGTTTTTGAGTGTTCAAGATAGCGCGTGTTTTTAAGTAATGGTAAGTTTATATAAAGATTGACGGAAGCCGAAGTAGTCAATGATAGAAGCTGAAAGTTACCGAAAGTACCCGGAAGAATTATAATGGTGTTCATTAATCTTATAGTGTTCACAACTTGACAAAAGCATTTAAGCGTTCACGAAAGGGCGCTTTTGAAGTAATGGTAAGTTTATATGAAGATTAACACAAGCCGTAGTAGTCAATGATAGTGGCCGAAGGTTACCGAAAGTACCCCGAAGGATCACAATGGTATTCATTAATCTTATAGTGTTCACAAGTTGAGAAAGGCATTTAAGCGTTCACGAAAGCGGGCGTTTGATGTAATGGTAAGTTTATATGAAGATTGACGAAAGGTGAAGTAGTTAATGATAGTGGCCGAAATTTACAGAAGGTACCCGGAAGGATTACAATGGAGTTCATAAATCTTATAGAGTTCACAAGTTGACAAAAGCATTTAACCGTTCACGAAAGCGCGCGTTTTAAGTAATGGTAAGTTTATATGAAGTTTGACGGAAGCCGAAGTAGTCAATGATAGAAGCCGAAAGTACCCGGAAGAATTATAATGGTGTTCATAAATCTTACAGTTTTCACAATTTGACAAAGGCATTTAAGCGTTCACGAAAGCGCTTATTTCAAGTAATGGTAAGTTTATATGAAGATTAACGGAAGCCGAAGTAGTCAATGATAGTGGCCGAAGGTTACCGAAAGTACCCCGAAGGATCAGAATGGTGTTCATTAATCTTATAGTGTTCACAATTTGACAAAGAGATTTAAGCGTTCACGAAAGCGCGCGTTAGAAGTAATGGTAAGTTTATATGAAGATTGACGAATGCCGAAGTAGTTAATGATAGTGGCCGAAATTTACAGAAAGTACCCCGACGGATTACAATGGTGTTCATGAATCTTATAGTGTTCACAAGTTGAGAAAGTCATTTAAGCGTTCACGAAAGCGCGCGTTTGAAGTAATGGTAAGTTTTTATGAAGATTAACGCAACCGAAGTAGTCAATGACAGTGGCCGAAGGTTACCGAAAGTACCCCGAAGGATCACAATGGTGTTCATTAATCTTTAGTGTTCACAAGTTGACAAAAGTATTCAAGCGTTCACGATAGTGCGCGTTTTAAGTAATGGTAAGTTTATATGAAGATTGACGAAAGCTGAAGTAGTTAATGATAGTGGCCGAAATTTACAGAAGGTACCCGGAAAGATTACAATGGTGTTCATAAATCTTATAGAGTTCACAAGTTGACAAAGGCATTTAAGCGTTGACGAAAGCGCGCGTTAGAAGTAATGGTAAGTTTATATAAAGATTGACGCAAGCCGAAGTCGTCTATGATAGAAGCCGAAAGTTACCGAAAGTACCCGGAAGAATTATAATGGTGTTCATGAATCTTATAGTGTTCACAATTTGAGAAAGGCATTTAAGCATTCACGAAAGGGCGCGTTTAAAGTAATGGTAGGTTTATATAAAGATTGACGAAAGCCGAAGTAGTTGATGATAGTGGCCGAAATTTACAGAAGGTACCCCGAAGGATTACAATGGTGTTCATGAATCTTATAGTGTTCACAAGTTGACAAAGGCATTTAAGCGTTCACGAAAGCGCGTGTTTGTAGTAATGGTAAGTTTATATGAAGATTGACGAAAGCCGAAGTAGTTAATGATAGTGGCCGAAATTTACAGAAGGTTCCCGGAAGGATTACAATGGTGTTCATAAATCTTATAGAGTTCACAAGTTGACAAAAGCATTTAACCGTTCACGAAAGCGCGCGTTTTAAGTAATGGTAAGTTTATATGAAGATTGACGGAAGCCGAAGTAGTCAATGATAGAAGCCGAAAGTTACCGAAAGTACCCGGAAGAATTATAATGGTGTTCATTAATCTGATAGTTTTCACAATTTGACAAAGGCATTTAAGCGTTCACGAAAGCGCGCGTTTGAAGTAATGGTAAGTTTATATGAAGATTAACGCAAGCCGAAGTAGTCAGTGATAGTTGCCGAAGGTTACCGAAAGTACCCCGAAGGATCAGAATGGTGTTCATTAATCTTATAGTGTTCAGAATTTGACAAAGGCATTTAAGCGTTCACGAAAGCGCTCGTTTGAAGTAATGGTAAGTTTATATGAAGATTGACGAAAGCTGAAGTAGTTAATGATAGTGGCCGAAATTTACAGAAGGTACCCGGAAGCATTACAATGGTGTTCATAAATCTTATAGAGTTCACAAGTTGACAAAGGTAATTAAGCGTTCACGAAAGCGCGCGTTTGAAGTAATGGTAAGTTTATATGAAGATTGACGAAAGCCGAAGTAGTTAATGATAGTGGCCGAAATTTACAGAAGGTACCCGGAAGGATTACAATGGTGTTCATAAATCTTATAGAGTTCACAAGTTGACAAAGGCAGTTAAGGGTTGACGAAAGCGCGCGTTTGAAGTAATGGTAAGTTTATATGAAGATTGACGAAAGCTGAAGTAGTTAATGATAGTGGCCGAAATTTACAGAAGGTACCCGGAAGGATTACAATGGTGTTCATAAATCTTATAGAGTTTACAAGTTGACAAAGGTAATTAAGCGTTCACGAAAGCGCGTGTTTGAAGTAATGGTAAGTTTATATGAAGATTGACGAAAGCCGAAGTAGTCAATGACAGTGGTCGGCAAAAGTTACCCAAAGTACCCCTAAGGGATTGCCAGAGTGTTTATAATCTTAGTTGGCAAGGGCATTTAAGCGTTCACAAAAGCGGGTGTTTAAGGTAATGGTAAGTTTATATGAAGATTGATGCAAGCTGAACTGGTCAATGATAGTGGTCAAAAGTTACCCAAAGTACCTCCGAAGGATTGCGAGAGTGTTAGTTAAGTTCAAAGTGTTCACAAGAGTTGGCAAAGGCTATTAAGCGTTCACGATAGCTCGCGTTTAAAGGAATCGTAAGTTTATATGAAGAATGACGCAAGCGGAAGTAGTCAATGATAGTGGCCGAAAGTTTTTTTTTTTTTAATTTCAATTACAAAGTACTTATTCACAATACTTACTTACAAACAATATATGGTGCTTACACTAGTGACAAAAATATACTCTACTTACAAAACAATACTGACTGATTTACAATGCGAGATACTTACGCTACTAACAATACTATCCTCTACTTACAATACGATTTACATACGCTACAAAAACCAGAAAAAAAAGGGGGGAGTATGATAAATTTTTATTAGTTAACTGTAGTTCTAACTCAAAGGAGAAAAAAGAGATTAAAGATTAGTGGCCGAAAGTTACCAAAAGTACCCTAAAGGACTACAAGGGTGTTTATTACTCTTATAGTGTTCACAAGTTTACAAAGGCATTTTAGCGTTCACGAAAGCGGGCGTTTGAAAAAATGGGAAGTTTATAGGAAGATTGACGAAAGCTGAAGTAGTTAATGATAGTGGCCGAAATTTACAGAAGGTACCCGGAACGATTACAATGGTGTTCATAAATCTTATAGAGTTCACAAGTTGACAAAGGTAATTAAGCGTTCACGAAAGCGCGTGTTTGAAGTAATGGTAAGTTTATATAAACTAAGATTGACGCAAGCCGAAGTAGTCAATGATAGTGGTCAAGGTTTACCCTAAGTACCTTTGAAGGATTGCGAGAGAGTTCATTAGTTTCATGGTGTTCACAAGCGTAGGCAAAGGGTTTTGAGTGTTCACGATAGCGCGTGTTTGAAGTAATGGTAAGTTTATATAAAGATTGACGCAAGCCGAAATAGTCAATGATCGTGGTCAAAAGTTACCCAAAGTACCCGCAAAGGATTGCGAGAGTGTAAATTAATTTTTTCATAGTACTCACAAGAGGTGGTAAAGGCTTTTAAGCGTTCACTGTGGCGTGAGTTTAAAGTAATGTTTTTATGGTAACTTTATATGAAGATTGACGCAAGCCGAAGTAGTCAATGATAGAAGCCGAAAGTTACCGAAACTACCCCCAAGGATTGGGGGACGCAATAATAATAATAACAATTAAAAATTTATAACGCGCCTTTTCCATGCAAATAAGATCAAAAGCGCGAGACAAGACGGAAATGTTAAAAGAAAATGAAAGCTAAAATAAGCATAATAAGTAAGGCTGAGAGTAAACAACGCTAAATCTTACATAAAGATAAAAACATTAAATATGTTATATAGTAGGTTAAAAACATTACATATCAAAAGCTATTCTAAAAAGATGCGTTTTAAGTAAAGATTTAAATCGTTCAAAATTGTCCTCAAGACGGATGTGAAGGGGCAAATTCTTTCATAAACCAGCGGCAGCAGAGGAAAAAACACCATCCCCTAAAGTCTTTTTCAGATTTAAACTAGATGAGACATGATAAGATAAGACAAGACTGCTAGCGGAACGGAGATTATAGCGCGGCTGTTCGCTTTAATAGCAATCAAATCGATCAAGTAACCAGGCGCATGACCGTAGATAGCTTTAAAAGTAAGAAGAAGTATTTTATAATCAATACGAAATTTGACAGGAAGCCAATGCAAGCAGAAGTAATAAACGGTAGTGGTTGAAAGTCATAGCCGGAAAGTACCCCCAAAAGAACGCAATTTGGGAAAGGCATATAGGCATTTACGATAGAGCCGGTTCGTAGTAATGGTAAGTACACATGTAGATATAACGCAAGCCGAAGTCTGAGTTAACAATGGTGGTCGAAAGTTACCGAAAGTACCCCGAAGGATTGCGAGAGTGTTCATTACACTAAACGCAATTTGACAACGGCATTTAAGCATTTACGATAGCGCGTGTTGGAAGTAGTGGTAAGTTCATATGAAGATTAACGCAAGCTAAGTGCATGGTCAATAATAGTGGGTACCGAAAGTATGACTAAAAGAACGTAATTTAGTAAAACCATATAGGCATTAATACGACAGCGCCGGTTCGTCGTAATGCATCGTACGTTAACATGTAGATTTAACGCAAGCCGAAGTAGTAAACTATAAATTATATAGTGGTAAAAAGTGACCAAAAGTGCGCCGAAAGATGGCGAGAGTGTTCATTACAGTGTACGCAATATGAGAAAGGCATTTAAGTGTTTATAATAGCGCGCTTTCATAAACACGAAGATTGACGAAGGCTGAAGAAGCCGACAATAGTACTCGCAAGTTACCAACACGGCCCCAAAGGTTGGCGGGAGTCCATCGTATTTCACGATCAGCATTAAAAATATTTTGACAAGACCTATCCTAAGCGCGCCGGTCTGCCGAGCGGGAGGTCGCTGGTTCAAGAAAGGTCTTTAAGTAACTCAGGAGAAAGTGCTGTCTTTGCAAAGACATCTGCAAACGGTTAGACTTTCTAGTCTTCTCGGATAAGGACGATAAACCGTATGCCCCGTCTCACAACCCTTGCATATATAAATTCTGTCGGATGTTAAAGAACCCACTCACTGTTTGTAAAGAGTAGGGGACATACGTAGCCCCCGGTGTGGTGGTCTATCTCACATGGGGGGAGGGACTCTTAAGGGCCCGCAGTAATTGGCGTCATGCTGTTGCGGTGACCCTGCGAATAATTGGCGAATCTAATAAAATAAAATAAAACAAAGAAGGCTATTGCTGCCCAGTAGCAGTCGTTTTCGTAAGAAGGAAAGTCCTCCTTTGAAAATGAAGCACTTTTCCTGGTGTCCAACTTGAGAAACCTGTCCTAAAACAGAAAAAAAGGTTCAATGTTTATCAGTAGACCGAAGATCAATGATAGAGAAATTTGAGTGCTGGTTATTATTCGCTCTTGTTTTATCGCGTTGGTAAGTTTTTTAAACGATTTGCGCAGTCCAACCGCTACTTTTGCAACTGACCCTGCTCGAAAGCAAACTACGCCAGTGCACAACTCCTACGATGCTATGCTCTTATTCTTGGGGTATAATTAGCAGTCCTACCTCCATAAATAATATCAACCCTTAACAGTAATGGTGCTCGCTATGTGGGTCTTAAAAGAAAAACGGGAGATTAATGCAAAGAAGAATATCCGTTATACCTGAAGCGTAGAAAACGCCTCCCAACGTGATGAACAAATTAACTGCTGGGTACGTTCAATCTAGAAAAGAAAAAAGCTCAAGAAAAGAAAAAAAAACAAGCGATTAGAAAATATTACCCACAGACTTAAATTGAACAAATACAGCTTATTTCATATGGAATTAATTCTCAAGCTTTTTTCCTCGGACGATTTCCAAGCCAATCTTTCAGTTGCAAACGGACCCTAGACTCAGTTCTAGGAATTTGTGAGCACATTTCTTGCTTTGTTTAAGACCTGATAATAATTTATCTCTTCTTTCCTCTCCACCCTATTCATTATTTATCGCAAAATAACGTTTTATGTAACTTGCTGAATATGCTTTTGATTTGCAACTATAGGGGATTTAGATAACAAATGAAGTTTAACGCCAAACTATCAGCAGATATTTTAAGTGGGCAGGAACATCAATAAAAAAGAAAGTCGACTCACAATGAACCCTCAGTCACCGCTTCTCCCTGTAATAACAACTGCGCAAATTCATACAGTTATACTATAAGTAAAATAAATTCATTCCGACTTCTCAACTGAGATATATTTAAAGCGTCCAGCAGTAAGCCTCGTTATAACCTGCAAAGATACGACAGTGGAGAGTCGAGCGTTTAAAAGATTTTGAGGGCCACATCTATGTTTACTAAATGAAATGTAGAATTTGAATCACTACAGTGATTATCTTTTTATACTATCTAATCATTTAAAGGTATATCAATAATAATATTAATAATAATAATAATAATACAGATAAAATACTAATAATAGTTCATTCAACAGTTGCACGAAGCGGCGCTTCCCTATTAAACTGAATTATTATGCAATTGAAAACATATTAAACTACGTTGATAAAAAAGTTCTTTCTTCTCAAAAAAAAAGATTCTGCGTGCAAATACCATTGGCCCTAGTTAAGGGCAGATTTGGGCAAATCCCAGTTTGTCTAGTTTCAAAGCACGTTTCATCCATCATAGACTGATCTCCCGGTCAAGGGAGGTCCTATTTAACTTGCTCGCTGGGTTGGAATCCCAGTTTATCTAGTTTTAATAGTTTGTTTTATATATTAATAAGTTCCCTCTATCATAGACTGAACTATCAATCCACGGAACTCCTGTCTCCCTTGCTTGCTAGGTTGGAATCCCACTTTATTTAGTTTTAATAGAAAGTTTCATCTATCATTGACTGAAGTATCAGTCCAGGGAGCCTCTGTCTCCCTTGCTTGCTGGGTTGGAATCCCAGTTTATCTAGTTTTAATAGTAAGTTTCATCTATCATTGACTGAAGTATCAGTCAGGGAGCCTCTGTCTCCATCGCTTGCTGGGTTGGAATCCCAGTTTATCTAGTTTTAATAGTAAGTTTCATCTATCATTGACTGAAGTATCAGTCCAGGGAGCCTCTGTCTCCCTTGCTTGCTGGGTTGGAATCCCAGTTTATCTAGTTTTATTAGTAAGTTTCATCTATCATTGACTGAAGTATCAGTCCAGGGAGCCTCTGTCTCCCTTGCTTGCTGGGTTGGAATCCCAGTTTATTTAGATTTCATAGTAAGTTTCATCTATCATTGACTGAAGTATCAGTCCAGGGAGCCTCTGTCTCCCGTGCTTGCTGGGTTGGAATCCCAGTTTATCTAGTTTTATTAGTAAGTTTCATCTATCATTGACTGAAGTATCAGTCCAGGGAGCCTCTGTCTCCCGTGCTTGCTGGGTTGGAATCCCAGTTTATCTAGTTTTAATAGTAAGTTTCATCTATCATTGACTGAAGTATCAGTCCAGGGAGCCTCTGTCTCCCTTGCTTGCTGGGTTGGAATCCCAGTTTATCTAGTTTTAAAAGAAGTTTCATCTATCATTGACTGAAGTATCAGTCCAGGGAGCCTCTGTCTCCCTTGCTTGCTGGGTTGGAATCCCAGTTTATCTAGTTTTAAAAGTAAATTTCATCTACCATTGACTGAAGAATCAGTCCAGGGAGCCTCTGTCTCCCTTGCTTGCTGGGTTGGAATCCCAGTTTATCTAGTTTTAATAGTAAGTTTCATCTATCATTGACTGAAGTATCAGTCCAGGGAGCCTCTGTCTCCCTTGCTTGCTGGGTTGGAATCCCAGTTTATCTAGTTTTAATAGTAAGTTTCATCTATCATTGACTGAAGTATCAGTCAGGGAGCCTCTGTCTCCATCGCTTGCTGGGTTGGAATCCCAGTTTATCTAGTTTTAATAAAAACGTTTCATCTATCATTGACTGAAGTATCAGTCCAGGGAGCCTCGGTCTCCCTTGCTTGCTGGGTTGGAATCCCAGTTTATCTAGTTTTAAAAGTAAGTTTCATCTATCATTGACTGAAATATCAGTCCAGGGAGCCTCTGTCTCCCTTGCTTGCTGGGTTGGAATCCCAGTTTATCTAGTTTTAATAGTAAGTTTCATCTATCATTGACTGAAGTATCAGTCCAGGGAGCCTCGGTCTCCCTTGCTTGCTGGGTTGGAATCCCAGTGTATCTAGTTTTAATAGTAAGTTTCATCTACCATTGACTGAAGTATCAGTCCAGGGAGCCTCGGTCTCCCTTGCTTGCTGGGTTGGAATCCCAGTTTATCTAGTTTTAATAGTAAGTTTCATCTACCATTGACTGAAGTATCAGTCCAGGGAGCCTCTGTCTCCCTTGCTTGCTGGGTTGGAATCCCAGTTTATCTAGTTTTAATAGTAAGTTTCATCTATCATTGACTGAAGTATCAGTCCAGGGAGCCTCTGTCTCCCTTGCTTGCTGGGTTGGAATCCCAGTTTATCTAGTTTTAATAGTAGGTTTCATCTATCATTGACTGAAGTATCAGTCCAGGGAGCCTCTGTCTCCCTTGCTTGCTGGGTTGGAATCCCAGTTTATCTAGTTTTAATAGTAGTAAGTTTCATCTATCATTGACTGTTGATGTAAGTGCACATTACTTAGAAAATCAGTTACAATTTTCTCAGAGCAACAACTCTCTCACAAAAAAACCCAAATTTAACCAAAAATTATCCAAAACATTTTATTATTTAAAAAAAACAAACAAACAAAAACATGAAAAGCGTACACTCCTATGGCCTGTGCAGTATCGAATAAGTCAATAAGCACATGAGTGCGAATGCCACAAGAATGACTGTGACCTCCGCTTGTGACATACCGGGACACCTGGGCATGAGCGCTTACAACAGACCACTATAAGAGGCTGGGATATGGCATGACCCGATGAGCGGTACACCGCTTCGGCCCGTGCAGTATCGAAAAGCTCTGCCGCACTGCGGAATGAGTCGATAAGCACTTAAGTGCAACGGCCGTTTTCTTATCAGGCGCCCAATACATCACCTGTCGGTCAGAGGCGACCACCCTAACCTCAGATGAACTGATGGCTCAATACCACTCTCTCCGCATATGAAGACAAGCACCCTGTGGAACGCACGAAACCCTCCACCTGGCTTGAGGTCACTATATTGGCAGCAATGGGCCACCTTTGTTTCAGTATCCCCTTTAAGCACTTAAAGCAGTTTGTTTATTTTACTCTACTGAAAGAATTGCTGCTGCCCAAACATTCTAATACTTAGGTAATAATTTAGTCCAATAATTTACGCATAAAATAGTAAGTACAACTGACAGAACTATCAGTCCAGGGAGCTCCTATCTCCCTTGCTTGCTAGGTTGGAATCCCAGTTACTCTAGTATAATTAGTAAGTTCCATCTATCATAGACTGAAGTATCAGTCCAGGGAGCTCCTGTCTCCCTTGCTTGCTGGGTTGGAATCCCAGTTTATCTAGTTTTAATAGTGCCTTTCATCTATCATTGACTGAAATATCAGTCCAGAGAGCTCCTATCTCCCTTGCTTGCTGGGTTGGAATCCCAGTTTATCTAGTATTATTAGTAAGTTTCATCTATTATTGACTGAAGTATCAGTCCAGCGAACCTCTCTCTCCCTTGCTTGCTGGGTTGGAATCCCAGTTAATCTAGTATTATTAGTAAGTTCCATCTATCATAGACTGAAGTATCAGTCCAGGGAGCCCCTGTCTCCCTTGCTTGCTGGGTTGGAATCCCAGTTTATCTAGTTTTAATAGTAAGTTTCATCTATCATTGACTGAAGTATCAGTCCAGGGACCCTCTGTCTCCCTTGCTTGCTGGGTTGGAATCCCAGTTTATTTAGTTTTAATTGTAAGTTTCATCTATCATTGACTGAAGTATCAGTCCAGGGAGCCTCTGTCTCCCTTGCTTGCTGGGTTGGAATCCCAGTTTATCTAGTTTTAATAGTAAGTTCCATCTATCATTGACTGAAATATCAGTCCACAGAGCTCCTATCTCCCTTGCTTGCTGGGTTGGAATCCCAGTTTATCTAGTTTTAATAGTAAGTTTCATCTATCATTGACTGAAGTATCAGTTCAGGGACCCCTGTCTCCCTTGCTTGCTGGGTTGGAATCCCAGTTTATTTAGATTTCATAGTAAGTTTCATCAATCATTGACTGAAGTATCAGTCCAGGGAGCCTCTGTCTCCCTTGCTTGCTGGGTTAGAATCCCAGTTTATTTAGATTTCATAGTAAGTTGCATATATCATTGACTGAAGTATCAGTCCAGGGAGCCTCTGTCTCCCTTGCTTGCTGGGTTGGAATCCCAGTTTATTTAGTTTTAATTGTAAGTTTCATCTATCATTGACTGAAGTATCAGTCCAGGGAGCCTCTGTCTCCCTTGCTTGCTGGGTTGGAATCCCAGTTTATTTAGTTTTAATTGTAAGTTTCATCTATCATTGACTGAAGTATCAGTCCAGGGAGCCTCTGTCTCCCTTGCTTGCTGGGTTGGAATCCCAGTTTATTTAGATTTCATAGTAAGTTGCATATATCATTGACTGAAGTATCAGTCCAGGGAGCCTCTGTCTCCCTTGCTTGGTGGGTTGGAATCCCAGTTTGTCTAGTTTTAATAGTAAGTTTCATCTATCATTGACTGAAGTATCAGTCCAGGGAGCCTCTGTCTCCCTTGCTTGCTGGGTTGGAATCCCAGTTTATCTAGTTTTAATAGCAAGTTTCATCTATCATTGACTGAAGTATCAGTCCAGGGAGCCTCTGTCTCCCTTGCTTGCTGGGTTGGAATCCCAGTTTATCTAGTTTTAATAGTAAGTTTCATCTATCATTGACTGAAGTATCAGTCCAGGGAGCCTCTGTCTTCCTTGCTTGCTGGGTTGGAATCCCAGTTTATTTAGTTTTAATTGTAAGTTTCATCTACCATTGACTGAAGTATCAGTCCAGGGAGCCTCTGTCTCCCTTGCTTGCTGGGTTGGAATCCCAGTTTATCTAGTTTTAATAGTAAGTTCCATCTATCATTGACTGAAATATCAGTCCACAGAGCTCCTATCTCCCTTGCTTGCTGGGTTGGAATCCCAGTTTATCTAGTTTTATTAGTAAGTTTCATCTATCATTGACTGAAGTATCAGTCCAGGGAGCCTCTGTCTCCCTTGCTTGCTGGGTTGGAATCCCAGTTTATTTAGATTTCATAGTAAGTTTCATCTATCATTGACTGAAGTATCAGTCCAGGGAGCCTCTGTCTCCCGTGCTTGCTGGGTTGGAATCCCAGTTTATCTAGTTTTAATAGTAAGTTTCATCTATCATTGACTGAAGTATCAGTCCAGGGAGCCTCTGTCTCCCTTGCTTGCTGGGTTGGAATCCCAGTTTATTTAGTTTTAATTGTAAGTTTCATCTATCATTGACTGAAGTATCAGTCCAGGGAGCCTCTGTCTCCCTTGCTTGCTGGGTTGGAATCCCAGTTTATCTAGTTTTAATAGTAAGTTCCATCTATCATTGACTGAAATATCAGTCCACAGAGCTCCTATCTCCCTTGCTTGCTGGGTTGGAATCCCAGTTTATCTAGTTTTAATAGTAAGTTTCATCTATCATTGACTGAAGTATCAGTCCAGGGAGCCCCTGTCTCCCTTGCTTGCTGCGTTGGAATCCCAGTTTATCTAGTTTTAATAGTAAGTTTCATCTACCATTGACTGAAGTAATAGTCCAGGGAGCCCCTGTCTCCCTTGCTTGCTGGGTTGGAATCCCAGTTTATTTAGATTTCATAGTAAGTTGCATATATCATTGACTGAAGTATCAGTCCAGGGAGCCTCTGTCTCCCTTGCTTGCTGGGTTGGAATCCCAGTTTGTCTAGTTTTAATAGTAAGTTTCATCTATCATTGACTGAAATATCAGTCCAGGGAGCCTCTGTCTCCCTTGCTTGCTGGGTTGGAATCCCAGTTTATCTAGTTTTAAGAGTAAGTTTCATCTATCATTGACTGAAATATCAGTCCACAGAGCTCCTATCTCCCTTGCTTGCTGGGTTGGAATCCCAGTTTATCTAGTTTTAATAGTAAGTTTCATCTATCATTGACTGAAGTATCAGTTCAGGGACCCCTGTCTCCCTTGCTTGCTGGGTTGGAATCCCAGTTTATTTAGATTTCATAGTAAGTTTCATCAATCATTGACTGAAGTATCAGTCCAGGGAGCCTCTGTCTCCCTTGCTTGCTGGGTTGGAATCCCAGTTTATTTAGATTTCATAGTAAGTTGCATATATCATTGACTGAAGTATCAGTCCAGGGAGCCTCTGTCTCCCTTGCTTGCTGGGTTGGAATCCCAGTTTATTTAGTTTTAATTGTAAGTTTCATCTATCATTGACTGAAGTATCAGTCCAGGGAGCCTCTGTCTCCCTTGCTTGCTGGGTTGGAATCCCAGTTTATTTAGTTTTAATTGTAAGTTTCATCTATCATTGACTGAAGTATCAGTCCAGGGAGCCTCTGTCTCCCTTGCTTGCTGGGTTGGAATCCCAGTTTATTTAGATTTCATAGTAAGTTGCATATATCATTGACTGAAGTATCAGTCCAGGGAGCCTCTGTCTCCCTTGCTTGCTGGGTTGGAATCCCAGTTTGTCTAGTTTTAATAGTAAGTTTCATCTATCATTGACTGAAGTATCAGTCCAGGGAGCCTCTGTCTCCCTTGCTTGCTGGGTTGGAATCCCAGTTTATCTAGTTTTAATAGCAAGTTTCATCTATCATTGACTGAAGTATCAGTCCAGGGAGCCTCTGTCTCCCTTGCTTGCTGGGTTGGAATCCCAGTTTATCTAGTTTTAATAGTAAGTTTCATCTATCATTGACTGAAGTATCAGTCCAGGGAGCCTCTGTCTTCCTTGCTTGCTGGGTTGGAATCCCAGTTTATTTAGTTTTAATTGTAAGTTTCATCTACCATTGACTGAAGTATCAGTCCAGGGAGCCTCTGTCTCCCTTGCTTGCTGGGTTGGAATCCCAGTTTATCTAGTTTTAATAGTAAGTTCCATCTATCATTGACTGAAATATCAGTCCACAGAGCTCCTATCTCCCTTGCTTGCTGGGTTGGAATCCCAGTTTATCTAGTTTTATTAGTAAGTTTCATCTATCATTGACTGAAGTATCAGTCCAGGGAGCCTCTGTCTCCCTTGCTTGCTGGGTTGGAATCCCAGTTTATTTAGATTTCATAGTAAGTTTCATCTATCATTGACTGAAGTATCAGTCCAGGGAGCCTCTGTCTCCCGTGCTTGCTGGGTTGGAATCCCAGTTTATCTAGTTTTAATAGTAAGTTTCATCTATCATTGACTGAAGTATCAGTCCAGGGAGCCTCTGTCTCCCTTGCTTGCTGGGTTGGAATCCCAGTTTATTTAGTTTTAATTGTAAGTTTCATCTATCATTGACTGAAGTATCAGTCCAGGGAGCCTCTGTCTCCCTTGCTTGCTGGGTTGGAATCCCAGTTTATCTAGTTTTAATAGTAAGTTCCATCTATCATTGACTGAAATATCAGTCCACAGAGCTCCTATCTCCCTTGCTTGCTGGGTTGGAATCCCAGTTTATCTAGTTTTAATAGTAAGTTTCATCTATCATTGACTGAAGTATCAGTCCAGGGAGCCCCTGTCTCCCTTGCTTGCTGCGTTGGAATCCCAGTTTATCTAGTTTTAATAGTAAGTTTCATCTACCATTGACTGAAGTAATAGTCCAGGGAGCCCCTGTCTCCCTTGCTTGCTGGGTTGGAATCCCAGTTTATTTAGATTTCATAGTAAGTTGCATATATCATTGACTGAAGTATCAGTCCAGGGAGCCTCTGTCTCCCTTGCTTGCTGGGTTGGAATCCCAGTTTGTCTAGTTTTAATAGTAAGTTTCATCTATCATTGACTGAAATATCAGTCCAGGGAGCCTCTGTCTCCCTTGCTTGCTGGGTTGGAATCCCAGTTTATCTAGTTTTAAGAGTAAGTTTCATCTACCATTGACTGAAGTATCAGTCCAGGGAGCCTCTGTCTCCTGTGCTTGCTGGGTTGGAATCCCAGTTTATCTAGTTTTAATAGTAAGTTTCATCTATCATTGACTGAAGTATCAGTCCAGGGAGCCTCTGTCTCCCTTGCTTGCTGGGTTGGAATCCCAGTTTATCTAGTTTTAATAGTAAGTTTCATCTATCATTGACTGAAGTATCAGTCCAGGGAGCCTCTGTCTTCCGTGCTTGCTGGGTTGGAATTCCAGTTTATTTAGATTTCATAGTAAGTTTTATCTATCATTGACTGAAGTATCAGTCCAGGGAGCCTCTGTCTCCCTTGCTTGCTGGGTTGGAATCCCAGTTTATTTAGTTTTAATTGTAAGTTTCATCTATCATTGACTGAAGTATCAGTCCAGGGAGCCTCTGTCTCCCTTGCTTGCTGGGTTGGAATCCCAGTTTATCTAGTTTTAATAGTAAGTTTCATCTATCGTTGACTGAAGGATTAGTCCAGGGAGCCTCCGTCTCCCTTGCTTGCGGGGTTGGAATCCCAGTTTATCTAGTTTTAATAGTAAGTTTCATCTATCATTGACTGAAGTATCATTTCAGGGAGGTGCTGTCTCTCTTGCTTGCTTGGTTGGAATCCCAGTTTATTTAGTTTTAAGAGTTCATTCCATGCATCACTGTCTGAAGTATTATTTCAGGGAGCTCCAGTCTCCCTTGCTTGCTGGGCTTGAATCCCAGTTTACTAAGTTTTAATGACTGAATTGTTACTTATTAGTTCAGGGTGAACTGGCCTACTTTGTTGCTGGGTTGGAATCTCAGATGACCTAAAGTTTCTGTTATCTTTCTGCATCCCAGTTGTTTGCTGGGATAGAATCCCATTTCACCTACGTATATAATTTCTTATATAAATATTAGACTTTCCAGGTAATTTTTCAGGGAGCACCTGTCTCCTATTGTTTGGCAGGTTGGAATCCCAGTTGACTTAAGTATATATTTCTTAATAATAATAATCTAAACATGAAACTGGCATGCATCCCACTTGTTGATCTGAAAGGTTTAAAACTGATATTTTTTTGTCTGTTTGAGTGGGGTATCTTCTTCACTGTATTAATTGCTAGATTGGATAATATTGTACGTACATGCATGTAAAAAGAATATGTTATTTAAATTTTGTATTTACCTTTTTTAATTCTTGGTTGTCAAATCCTCTAATTTGTGCCTCTGATCTCTGAGTGATAAAAAAATTAACTTAATTTAGTTACGGTCTCATACTAACAATCTAATAGTCAGCTCAAGCACTCACCCACAGGTTGTATTATAAACTTAAAGAGTTAAAATTAACTGTTGGAGAGGAAGTAGTAGTTTATGCTTAATAAGGTTGTCAATTTACTGAATGTTAATACAATAGTATTATTATAGCATGTTACCATGCCATTCTAAATTTTCAAAGTATGAAATCCAGCACTGTGACTAATGCACATCACTGGCATCTTCCAGGGAAGGACCCTGTACCAACCAGGGGAGACCACGTCAGAGAATACAATGGACTGAACACAGGGCTCGAAATTAACAGTAGTGTCTTAACCAATGGTTAGTAGTTTCCAATGTTTGGTTACTAAAAATGTGCCGAAGTAACCCATCATGGTTAGTAAAAATTACTGTCACATAGGTGGTTTCATTCAATTCACAGCAATTCTTCTTGCAAATGAAGATCAATTTTCACAAAAGGCTGATGCATTTCTTTCTTGTATAAGATTGTTTTCTATCTTACACAGTATTTGTTTCAAATGATAGCATATATAGTCGAGTAACATTAAAAACCCGCATTTCATGAAACTAAAAGTGACCAAAGATAAGTGGGCTTTTGTTGGTTGAGGGGATATGGACACAACCTTAATATACCTCCACCATCTTGTGTTTTTGCATTAATGTTTGGAAGTGGTTCATTTGTGAAACCTGATGAGATGCAAAGATCCTTTCAATTGATAGTTTTTTAGAAAATTAATGGTTACTGCCCAAAATTTGTGATCAGGTCAGATGCAAAGATTCTTCAATTGGTAGTTTTTCAGAAAATTAGAGGTTGCTACCCAAAATTTGTGATGAGGAAAAGGAAGATCAAGAAACAAAACAACATTTTGATGAGTTTAAACAAATCATGTTTTGAAACAATCTGTCCATAAGTTTTCCTCATTTAGTAGCACAATTTTCGATAGTTGATATATTGTAACTTTAAAAACACTGAGATTCTTGGATAACAAACCTGATAATTTGGTTGGCAAAATTTATGCCCACTAACCTGAAGGATTAGTTATCCAAAAAATTAATTATGAGCCCTGGAAGAGATTATGGCTGAATTGATAGTTATTCATCTACATCATGAGTAATGCATACAGGATCATCAGAATAAGAATGCACCAACGTGTTACAGTTTCTTATGAGATAAGTTTTATTTCTACTGTAATGTACCGTATAATGAACTGCTAAAAAATTATGAACACGGGAAATTAAGTCTTCAATGGACAGCAGTAACTCGAACCTTCACTGACTTGAACTGCTTTACATATCTCTAAAGTCTGAGTTTGAGTTTACAGCGTTCTGTTGTTTCATTAAAAGTCTCCTCTAGCTGTACCAATTGGATATGAGAGTTTTTTTTTTCAATGACAAGCCTTTAACTAGGGGACTTTGTATGTTAAATTTCCCTCACCTTTGCTTAAAATTGTCACCTTGGCATCACCCCTTTTTCCAATTCCCCCTTGTTGTCCCAGGGTCCTATCCCAGGGAAAAGCCAATGACATGTGCATAAGACCATAAGACAGCCTTTAAGCTTGAGTATTATTTTTGAAGCTCGTCTACCGCTAGTTATTTTGCTCCATGAGTTACATCAGCTATATATTAAGCTTAACGATTTAGTCTTTTACCAAAATTAAAGCACATATTTTGCTCTACTGGTCTTACATATAAATATATAAATACCAAGATTTATAATTGGAATTTACGGACATCGAACCTCCTTCATCGAACCTAAACAGTGAAAAGGTCTATTCAGGGGAGCCCCGACCCACAACACTTCCTTACAAGATAGCGAGCTACCATACAATAGGAGCAGTAATTTTTTTCCAGCTTTTCTACTCTATCCTCCCTGTAGTATAGATAGTGCCAGGTCGTTTGTACGTCTGATCATGACAGTCGACTTCAGACTTGAACATGTTAGGCTAAGCTTTTTCTGGCTTTTGTCTTGACTGTTGAGCTTACCTTTACGTCGGCCCTGACCTTCTAATTCTATTGAGTTGTTTGGTGTTTTGGTTTTTATATTGCAGAGTCCTTTTTCGAGATTGTTCTAGGTACTTTATAAGCCTAAATTAGGTTTAATTACTTTGCTTGCTTCCACCCTGCGCCGCCATATTGGCCGGGACGCTAGAAGACCCTGGGACGGGGATATACGGCTTGGCTTGTACTAGACCACAGGATCCCAAACCATCTGTTTATTGGTAAATGACTTGGATTCACAGTTAAGTTTGCTTCATCTTTCTGTAACAATATATCGCTAACTATGTATATAGATCAAAGTTAAATAAACGTTGTATTGCCTTACCTACGGTGTATTGTTGTCCTATTGCCTCAAAAGTGGTATTTCAGCAATTTTGAATGATTTTGAGCTCGCCGGTTTGCTACTGCGTAAAAAGCAAAGAACAAAAGATCGAGTTACCAAATTAGCCATTTTATCAAGTTTGTAGTAACGTTAACAGTCAATATCCTGAGTAGTGGTAATTCATAAAGTCACTAAAGAAAGATGGGGATCGAGGTTGTTAAAAGCACTTATGTTCTCAAAATCTCCTATTTAAGTTGGGTCACGGCGCATTTTTTGAACAATCAATGAGATTGTCACCTACATGAATGCATGAACCTGACAAAAATTAGTTAAAGCATGACATAAGAAGAACTCGGATACGATTTTTTGAAGTACTCTTTATCCGGCAGTCAAATTTTATCGTGTTAGGTTTTTGAAATCAGTGATTAGCTAACTCAGGCCGTGTCTCCTAACAATAGCTAGTCTGATAAAATCCTTAACCAGGCATTAATATTGCATTATCTAATTCAAAGCGAGGACAATCAGACTCACGTTTTTCAGGGTCTTATGTCCTGGATTGACAAAGATATATAGTTGTGAATTCATTGGAGTAAGTCGTAAGGATTTTACAAAAGGAAAGAGAAAGACGGGGGGGGGGGGGTAAGCTAAGGGGATGGGAAGTGGAGGTGTTGTTGCAGGCACTTACGTTTTAAAAGCATTTCATGACGGTTTTGGGTGCTGGGCACGTTTTGATCAACTTATGACTGCACTTCTCTTAGATTGAGCTACCTAAATAGAGTAAACAAAGTAAATATTACGTACTGAGCAAAACAACATAGCAAAGAAAAAGCTAAGAAGCTGAATCTCTCTCTCGTGATTCCCGTGTAGCCCTAGTGTGTGGTGAACGGTGAACGGTGGCCGTTTTTTTGCATTATTTACGACCCCAAAGCGACTGGAAGAAAATCCCGGTTTAGACCAAAAAATGTCATTTTCCACGCCTGTTTAGTTTCAGTTCTGGCCTCTAGGCAGAATGAATTTTGTCATAGAATTAAAATGATATGCTAATATTAGCATATCATTTTTCCCTTCTTATTCATTTGGAATTGAAAGGACAAGTACGTTCTTATACTCCCGCAGTTTCCCCGTAAACCATACCCGAATCCAAACCAAATTGAACAAAGTTTATACTCGTCTTTAAACCGAAAAAGCGCAAAAACCATACCCTTTGTGGGTGGCATATGCCTATATGGGACCGGAGAAAATCCAAGTATCTTAAAAAATCTGTCCGAGAGCCTGGGTGCCCTCTAAATGCTTCACTGTTTTGCCGAGACACTTTGAAAAAAACAAAAGAATTGGTTTGAAGCGTTGATAACCAAACAATGCAAAGGTACGTAAATAAAAATTTGGACGACTCTCGTCAGTAAGCAAAAAATTGAAGGAAATGATTTTCATTTTAGAGAATGATATGCAGGCTAAGAAGACAACTAACTGACTTGTGACGATATAATTTCTACTTTTATTCTCTAAAACCCATGTCCCATTTTGCTCTTATGTGTTTGACTTTTAATAATCAGTTTAAAAAACATTGAAGTAAATTTAAAGGTATTAACAACTTTAAGTGGCAGCCTATTTTCTCATTGGAATAATGCTCATACAACTAATTATTACATTGCCTAATGTAAAATCGCTCAGCAGCAAATATTGTCCAGAGAAAATCAAACTTCAGCTTGCGGCCAGTTCTAATTAATATAACTGTGTGATGAAGTTATAGAAACCTATATGTATCCTAGATATAAAAAATAACAAATTTTCCATCACCAAATTAAAACCTGTTTTATCCTTCTGCCAGTTTATGATTGTCCGCGTAAAGGTGACTTTTTACTTGGATAATTACCTCTACAAATCTCCTGTTTGTTTTTTCTACCATAAGCTGATCATCCCTTCGTTACGCAGTTTCTTTATCTGTCAACCACCAAATTTTACTTGCGGTAGGATAACTCAAAACTGAGGAGAACGAAAAAGCAAACCGCCGATTAAAATAAAACACCCCGGGAAGGTTTTAGTAGAGAAGTTCACAGTCTATGAACTAGCGTGCAGTTTGCAACTCTTTGGCAATTCGTTTAGACAAGAGAAAGACAAGAGATGATGATGGTGTCAGTATTAGCAATAGCTGTAACACTTACACTTTCAAATTTCCAGATTGCTTCGCGAGTTGAATTTCTTCACTGTGTTTCTGGTACAGTTCTAATGTTATACCTTGCAATAGAACGAACATTTTTAGAGCAGTAACTTTCATCAGGCATCGTTAAATACAAGCGATCCATGATCGTTCAGGAGAGACTAGCTGGAAACTGCGATGCCGTTAAGAAATTTCAAAAATCAATTTGGGGTTATCTGCGCATGGGTGAATAAAGTCGACTAATTATTCTATTTTGGTACTCGCAAAAATTAATGAGAATCTATTGTATTGAAAAAAAACCTTCGAAGTATAATTATTTACATATCTGTTCCCTTTTTTAGCATAACGTATTGCGATCAGAACTACGTGCAAATGATAAACCATCAAATAAATGATATAAAAAACGCGTATGCTTTTGTTCATTATTCTTGCCCTTCTTTTTCAAGCATTTTAGGCCTCGTCCACGATAGTTCGATTATTTCCATATGAAACCGTCCGATGGATTTTCATTCCAGGGTTTTTGTGGACTGAGCCTTAAACCGCCCTGGAGAAAGGTTCAAAAAGCAAGCGGTTTCGGCAGCGTGCATCCGACTGGATGGTTTCGTGTAAAAAAGGCTGATTCGTATAAAAAAGTATGTCAGTATAAAAGCATATCCGAATTCGTATAGATAGGCACTCTAAGGCCAAGTCCACCTTATCGGAGAGTAAATTTCTGGAGTCAAAAATTTGAAGACTTGTAATAAAATTAAAAAAAGAATCAAATGCAACGCAAATGCATCCGTTTTAGAGGGTTACTTTTTGCTGTCAATATTAAAAAGATTTAGAGCTAAGTTAAGAATTGACAATTAACATCTGAGCTTTTTGCGGGAATTGGAGGGTATTTCGGCAAATTGAGTTAACATTTTGCTGTTACTTAGGGCGCTTTCCATTTGTCAGAACTGAGCGACCTGACCATTCCCTTGGTTTTTAATCAATCGAAAGAGACGGTTTTCAGCAAAAACTCTTGGAAAAAGCTTATCTCTTTGTCAAAGGGACTGGTCCCACAAGCCAGTTCTGACTTCTGGAAACCGCCCTTAGTTGTAGTGTGGGCACAGCTACGAAAATTCTAAGCGGCAACTCTTTGTATAATTTGAAAGCCTCCTTTGCCTGTGTGCTTGCTTTGACTTCAACTTCTCAAGCGCGAATTACCCTGCCGCGTCCTTAAAATAGCTGGGTAATGAACTGGGAGACTTTTTAATACATATATATGATGTGATATTTATTTAGTCTTAGATGATATTAGTTTAAGTTAACACTAAAAGTGATTTTTACGGATTTGCCACTTGTTCGTTAGTTTGTTTTAGCAGTGTTTTAGAATTGCTCTTTCACCTTAAATAGAGGGGGGAGGTACATAATTGTTGGTTTTCACATGACGTCACTAAAATTCAAACTAAAAAACCATCCATCCTACCGAGATTTTACTTTCACGATGCATTAGAGCAGCTGAAAACTAATTGTCATACAAATTCTCGCTTCAAAAGGGTTCTTGGTTTTGTGATAGAGTACGCTTGAATTTCTAAGCTTTTGCGTGACGTGGCATTTACATGACGGCCAAGAGAGCTGTCATGTAGGTTAAAAAAATGACTTATTTCAGGACATTTTGCCATCTAAACAGTTCATGTACTGGAAATGAGTTTCTCAAAGAATAAAGTCACGCTTTTGGTAGCAAAAACTCGGTAACAGATGTTTCTGTTGGTTTCCGTCCGCCATGTTGGAGCTCATCCAGGTGAGCACCAGCATGGCGTCTCCATACAAATCTCTATAAATTTGGGTAAAACATTTCTTCGGATATCTCGCATACGAAATATTCCTCTGACCTGACTCTTGGCGAGGGTCTTTGCATATGTACCTCCTTTCATTTCCCAGATTCTGGACTTTATCTATTGAAAGGTTTTGATTTTTATTTTCATCTATTTTGAATGGCGTGACACTGAAAACCAGCAATAGGGAGCAAACGTAGAGAGAAGGGAGAAATCGGAGCGAAAATGTAGGGAGGAGGGAGAAAATGAAATTTTGGGAATAGAGAGACATCGATGTGAAGGCAACTTTATGCCTTTTCTTTAACTTCCGTCATGACAAGGGATAGGGGGAAAGGGGAAAATGACTTACACTGCAATCCCCTTCGGTCTCCTGTGACTCCCTTGGTCGGACGTATCTCAGTTTACCAGGTATAAAACTTGGGGAGAGGCTCTTTAAAGATTTCTCTTAGCCGTTGTTAGTTTTGTACAAGGTGCCATTTTCCCACAGTATTTCTTCCGGCTAAGTATGGCCTGCGTGGCAGGCGTTTGAAATGGAAGCCGGGAAGGGAATTAGGGCGCGAGACCTCGCGCGAGGGAGGAGGAAGGAGGGGAACGCCTGCAAGGAAGCCACTAATTTAATGACAAAAATAACGCAACTGTGAATGACTAGCTGTTAAATAAGTTTTGCTCCGATGCATGTATTCTAGTCGTATCCAGTCTCACACTGTTTTTATTTTGTTTTCCTAAAAAAGAAAATCTAAAGTAAAGGTACTATTGATAAAAGAAGTTCAAATGGCTGCGGTCCATTGAAGGAGTCTTCCTTGAAAGTTGCAACGACGCGTACCGAGTTACATAAAATCCAGCATAAATCTGTTCAAGTTGTTGCTGAAGAAATCCGGGGCTAGAAAACTATTTAATAAGAAATGTAGCGGCTCTTCGCAAATTTCAATGGAATATTTGTCAAAGAAAAAATAAAACACTTTGCCGACACTCTGAATTTCTATCAGGACGAACTGAATTCTAGCGGAGCACACAAAAGTGGACAAAAGAACGCTGGTAACGGGGAAAGAGCTGTACTTCGAAGATCTGCAAGCAGGCAACAATTTATTATTAAAGTAAGTTCCTGGCGGGTTTATAACCAGCAAGAAGAAGTCCTCAACCGAAAATAGCCAAAAAGTTATGGATCGCTTCATCTTCAATTCTCTTGCCGTTGATAACGCGGGTCAACCAGCAGATAACAAGCACACAGGCAGCGCAGTGATTTTTTCTAATTTCTTTCTTCTGGCGAGTAAAACCAACAAGCCGTTGAAAGATGACACTTCTTCTGAACCAGTCAGTAAAACTCATCTGATAACAGACCTTTTCCTTCACAAACTTCTTTAACTGCCTTTGTCTATTCTCCTTTCGAACTGAAATTGATGCCTTCTAACGATGAATTCCCGTAGAGAAATCTCATTCGCGCTTCAATAACAGCATATGTTTAGTTACTCAAATGGCGTCATGTTGATTTCCACATATCACTAGTGATTTGTGTTCCCCCTCCTGGGAAACATACATCACTAGTAATTTGTGTTGCCCCACCTGGGAAACACATCTCACTAGTGCGTTGTGTTCCACCGCCTGGGAAACACATATCACTAGTGATTTGTGTTCCAACCTGAGAAACACATATCTCTAGTGACTTGTGTTCGCCCACCTGGGAAACACATATCCCTAATGATATGTGTTCCCCAAGCTGGGAAACACATATCACTAGTGATTTGCGTTCCTCCACCTGGGAAACACACATCACTAGTGATTTATGTTCCCCCACCTGGGAAACGCATATCACTAGTGATTTGTGTTCCCCCACCTGGGAAACACATATCACTAGTGATTTGTGTTCCCCCACCTGGGAAACACATATCCCAAGTGAAATGTGTTCCCTCACCTCGGAAACACATATCCCAAGTGATATGTGTTCCCCCACCTTGGATTTGTTGCTCTGTTGAAGGGATGTTTTCCAGTCGGCGAATTTTAAATCAGAGAAGTATTTTCTCACAATAGGGACAGGGTAGTCTCAAGCTTTCTATCAGGCGATTTTCTAAATTTTGGATATTTTCTCAAAGTGATCTGAGATGAATCAGTCCTTAGACCTTTGAGCAGTTGTCCTTCAATGAAGGGTCATGAAGCATTTTTTCACGCCTGATGGTTGACATGAGTACGTGAAAGGCCTGGGCTCCTGGTTGGTTTATGATGTCTTTGCACTTCTAGGTTTGGTTCCTTGTTGAATCCAACCCCTTTGCACACTTTGTGTCCAAGAAAGTGATCTCTATTTCTGACATCTCAGCCTTGAATTTGATCAGTAGTAGAGTGAAAATTATTTGCCTTTTCCACAGTTATTTTTAGCTCTCTATTTTGTCTAGACTTGTGTTCCGTAGGGAACACTCATTGTCAATATACGTACTATCTTTTCCAAAACAGCGGTTCAATATCCCTGGGTGCCCCAGAGACTTTTATGCGCGGTTTCCGGTTCGGTGAAGTCTTCAAGATAGTGACCCACGCGAAAAACCATTTTTCTCGCGGCTTCGCCTTCGGTCAAAGATCTGTCGGCCTGCAGCCGAGACGGAAGCATCCCGCTGCGCGCGATAAAAATCCTCTGGTGAAGGTTAGCTGGTGAAGGCAGAGTATCGGCTCAAATTACATTACGTTTGTTATCAGATACGAAATTTTTGTTTAGTCACGCTAATTCTCTCTCTCCGTAACAATATCGACGGATTTTCCTAGACATTTGTAGACGTAAATTAGACACAAACACACGCAAACTAGATTTTATGTTCAATATTTAAGAGTAAATCTTGCAGGAAACATCGCATGTGAAACTCAATCGAGTTGAAAGTAATGTTTACATTTCGCGGCAAATATTGCTAATAAACACGTGCAAAAGCTGTAGGGTATGTTAAAAAATTTTGCGCAAACTAACTTTTAAACTTTGTCAGGCTCAATTAAACAGCAGACTGAGAACATTGAAACACAAGTATTCGAACAAGCGTGCTCGCCAAGGCTGTCTGGTACGTAAAAAATGGCGGGAATTTTCATTATGTTCTCTTTTTAACCACTGTATTGATGTCAACTACTTCCCTGTATACTGGAAATATGGTCAAGTTACTCCCATCTATAAAAAAGGATCAGAACATTGCAAAGAAAACTACAGACCTATAACTGTTCTTTCTATACTAAGCAACATATTTGAACGTGTTTTAGCTAATCAATTATCCATATTTTTTCAAGATAAGTTCTCTGATTTTCTTTCGGCCTATCGCAAAAATTATAGTTGCCAGTCCACCTTATTGCGTATTGTAGAGGATATTAAATTGGCATTGGATAAGAAAGAGTCATCAGCTATTATTAGTTTAGATCTTTCTAAAGCTTTTGATTCCCTTCCTCATGCTCTGCTACTCGCTAAGCTCAAAGCTTATAAATTATCGAGCAGTAGTATAGCTCTACTAACTAGTTATTTAAGTAGCAGAGCACAGAGAGTTAAAATTGGAGACACTTTATCGGAATGGTCTATTATAACTAGAGGAATTCCTCAGGGATCGGTGATGGGTCCTTTGTTGTTTAATATATTTATTAATGACCTCTTGTTCATGAATCTTAATTCCAACATTGGTTCGTATGCCGACGATACTCAATTGTATTCCAGTAATGCTGACTTAGGTACACTTAAGGGTATTATTGAGAGTGATCTCCATACTGCATATGATTGGTTCTCCCATAATGGTTTACTTCTCAATGCATCTAAAAGCACATCCATGCTAATGAGTCGTAACCAAAGTACCTTAGATAACTTTTCCTTTACATTATGTAATGATAATATTAGCATTTCTAATAGTATCAAACTATTAGGTGTAACCATTGATAACAAACTTAACTTTAATGAGCATATTGCAGACATCATTCGAAAAGTCAGCAACCAGTCACAAGTAATGAAGCGTCACAAACGTTTAATTCCAGAGAAAGCTAAAATAATATTATACAAAGCATATTTTTTACCACATCTAAATTATTGCTCCTTAGTATGGCACCATTGCGATAAGAGAAACTCAGATAAATTAGAAAAGCTAAACCTGAGGTGCTTACGCTTTGTATTTAATGATTATGAATCTAACTATGACAAATTACTTGAAAAGATTGATCATAGTAGTCTCCAGAATTCTAGATACTGTGACTTACTTATCTTAATTTACAAAGCTATTCATAATTCGTCACCTACGTATATTTCTAGTATTTTTAATGAGCGCAAATCTAAATATAACTTACGTGGTGAAAGGGCCCTTAATATACCATCTGTTAATACCACAAAATATGGTCTTCATTCCATAAGATACTTTGGCCCTAAGTTATGGAATTCTATATCAAATGATCTACATAAGTTAAATCTGAAAGAATTTACATTAGCTATAAGAAATTTAACTTTCTCATCTTACTGCTGCTCCTTTTGTAACACCTAGTGTTGTTATAATCTTAAATATGGGTTCAGAAATTGACTCTATCTAGTTATTAATATCATCATCATTGTATTTTACTTCTGTAAATTGAAATTGTATAGCTTATTTAATTTTGTGGAATTACCACTTTTGTTATTATTTGCTAACTTATTGTAATACTTACTATTATATATATACTATTATCTTGTACATATTTTTCTTCGAAGATATTAGCATGTATTTGCTATCGTAAATTCGAAGTCAAATAAAGTTTATTGTCATTGTCATTGTCATTGTCATGTTGCTTTTGCCGATCTGGGCGCACTTTCGTGGTCAATCTTGCAAAAGGATTCGGAGATCCCAATCTAAAACTTACCGAACATTAAACAGTTATAAATGGACTGTGCCAAAACCAATTTGATTTGAAATTTTATCCGCGCAGTTTTGAGAAAATGTAATTTAAAAATGGCTTATAATTGGCGAATCTGCCAAAGACACACGAGACGGAAATTTGCATGCTCGCCAAAGACGCAAGAAGAATCCAGATTCATTCATCACAGAAATACAATTGGATCGAATCTCAAATAATCTAAATAAATCAAAAATGCAGAGAAAACTAGCAAGAGGTAGGAGAAATAACTTGCACAAGTTACCCCAAATTGACTCGGCTATCTTATGCAAATTAGCCAAAAACAAGGGGGGTAGTCAAACTCACATGAAAAAACGCCAATCAGATTAAAAAGGGAATATTTTACAATCATATGAGAAAGGTAATCTGTGGCAGGAATTTGAAAGGAATCGGCCGACCTCGATCCGTGGCCCTTGCCCGGTTTTCTCTGACAATGACACTTAAGTATTGCTGGTTTTCAGTGTCACGCCATTCAAAATAGATCAAAATAAAAATCAAAACCGTTCAATAGATAAAGTCCAGAATTTGGGAAATGAAAGGAGGTACGCATACAAAGACCCTCGCCAAGATTCAGGTCGGAGGAATATTTCGTATACGAGATATCCGACGAAATGTTTTACCCAAACTTATAGAGATTTGTATGGGGACGCCATGCTGGTGCTCACCTGGATGAGCTCCAACATGGCGGACGGAAACCAACAGAAACATCTGTTAACGAGTTTTGCTACAAAAGCGTTAATTTATTCTTCGAGAAACTCATAAACATTAAAGTAATACTTTTTCTAATACATGAACTGTTTAGATAGCAAAATTTGCTGAAATAAGTCATTTTTTTAACCTACATGACAGCTCTCTTGGCCGTCATGTAAATGCCGCGTCACGCAAAAGCTTAGAAATTCAAGCGTACTCTATCACAAAACCAAGAACCTTTGGAAGCGAAAAGTGGCATGAAAATTAATTTTCATCTGCTCTAATGCATCGTGAAAGTAAAATCTCGGTAGGATCGATAGTTTTTTAGTTTGAATTTTAGTGACGTCATGTGAAAACCAACAATATTAGGCACCATTGATGCTATTTCTACGCTATTTTACTGGTCTTAGCGTGTTCTGTTTTCCGAAAACCAACCCAAATATACAGAGGTTTCGAACTTTACTTTCATTCTGCCTTGGCATCGACTATGAGGAATTCATCATGAATGCCTTCGGTTTTCGGTCGACAAGTGTCGACCAACTGCAAAAGTATTCAGCACGTGCAAAGTTGTTTGTTTTCTAATTAGATCTTTTGTTTCTATACTTTAACGAGATTGCAAATTATTCAAATTGAAGTTGAAAATCAGTGTAAGAATAAGCACGTGGTAATCCACTGCGCATTCTAAATCTCCATTTCAGCATAGCCACAATTCCTTGCGAGTCTACTGTGCATCCTAAATCTTCCATTCGCACTTAACCACAATTCCTTTCAAGTCCATTGCGCATCCTAAATCTTTCAGTCGCACATAACCACAATTCCTTGCGTTTGATGAGAGAAAAAGTGATTGAATGCCCCTATAATGTAATCTTTTGCCGATTAGAGAGCTGCCTCGTTCGCTCGCTTCAGGCTCACTCACTGCGGCAGCAACAATGCACGCTTGGCCCTCGTCACACTCAGTGATTAATTATGATCCTACTTAAAAATACTCTGGAGAACAGTTTTTCTTAATATTAAGAATGTGATGTAGCGACCAGTGTTCTCGCCTTTCGGTTTTCTTTTTATGGGGGGGGGGGGGAGTATTTTTTTACAAAAGTCTTGCACGTTATACGTGCCTACGTCTTTACCATCGTCCAAGCCAGTCTGAGTACTACTACAAATACGTCACCGAAATGCACTGACCGAGAGGGCCTGGAAAGACGCCGTATGGGGACTATGCAAAGGAGAAGACACAATACTACATATTACACAGAGTGTATATTACCGGTGCACTTGTGGCTTTCCAACATGAAGTATATACCAAAAGGCGGTCATCACGTTTCTCTTTCCTCAGAGTTCTTTTTTTGATCCACAACGCGGAAACCTAATAACCAAGGTAAGAAAAGCTTTCAGGTACATGATATATACATCTTAGAATAGCTTAAGTGACAGGTTTGAACGAAATAACGGCAAAGAGGAGCCAACATAAATGACAGAGATTGATATGACGTGGGCATGACTTGGGGGTTCACTCTAATTCATTTACCGTCGATTGCATCTACCCGTGAACGCAGGCGCTCAAAACATGTTTTCACATGACGTCAAACTTCTGAGTTTCAGGCGTCAAACTTTGAAGTTTTCCCGCCCAAGAGAACAGAGTAAACCACGAGAACACCGACTCTACCGACTTTACCGTGGGAACTTCACATTTGGGCGGGAAAACTTCAAAGTTTGACGCCTGAAACTCAGAAGTTTGACGTCACGTGAAAACATGTTTTGAGCGCGTGCGTTCATGGGTAGATGCAATCGACGGTATCAGATCTTACAGATGTAGCGAATTTCAAATTTATTGGACTTGTAGCCCTGAGTTTTGTGGTTTTTTTTAATCTTCAAATCCCGATTACTTGACGTTTTGCGGTAACTGGTCGTTATTTAATTTAGCGAAACACATCAACGGGAGCAAGGTTTCTCGAGCACCGACTTGTGGTTCTCGGGCGTTCTACTGCTTTTTCTAACAATAAGAAAATGGTAACAATTCTCCAGAGAGAGCTGGGGTGTAAAAATGGAAACGTTAAGCGCATGAAGTTGGAGCTTATGCGGCCGAAGACCAAAAACAATATGAATTTTCAGCCTGAATATACCATAACTGATTAGGGGCGTCTGGAAAAAAAGGAATTCGGAAAAGGAACAGGAATGGGAACAGGAAGCAGAACCGGAACCGGAAACGGCAACGGAACAGGAAGAGATATGTGAAGGGGAACTGACACAAGAACAGGAACATCAGTTACTTTAAATTATTTTAATTCTAATTCAATTTATACAAGAAATAAGACTAAACTAACCTGGTATCGTGCTCCCCCCTGAATCTCTCAATTATAAGGCACACCGTTTTTTTCAAGAAATTCCTAATTTCTACTGAAAATTACCGCCAAAGTTTGGGTGCGTCTTATAGGTGAATATTTTCCCGAAACAAATTTTTTTTATCACAGTTACTGGTACGATTTCAAGGAAATAAAAGAACACACAGTGTTGGTCATTGACTTTTATAAGTATGGTGGTTCTGAAAAGAACCGGGGTGGTTCAATGTCGACATTCCTTCGCGCCAGCAGCTCTTTCACACCGTCTGTTATATGTCTGCGGAAGGAATCCCACACCAGCAAGGCTCTCTGATCTGGTATGAAGCGTAGATTTTTTCGCACCCATTCTTTTGTTCCTGTAAAAGAAAGATAAAGAAAAAAGTATTTAAGTGAATTACCGTTATACCCAAACATAAGCGCGATCAAATGTAAACAAACTCCCCGACGAGTGAGGTCAAATTTGCATACATATGATAGGTGCTCGAGAGCACGTGCTCAGTAATTTGATACGTCACATTTAACGAAAGGAAAATAAACAAGTGAAGAGATAAATACCTTCTTCATCCATCCAGCCTTTTTTGTGCACTGAGACCTGTATTCTCGGCGGTACGTTAATTCTCAGCTGCCGGACGCCTTTAAAGATGACCTTCGAGGGAAGTTTCTCGCCATTCGCTTTTACTGCAATCGCAACAGTAAAGCTCTGCTTGTCCGCAGCGCAAGTTGTGATCGGCACAATCCGGTTCCCCGTAAACTCGAGCATTCGTGTTGCTGGTAACTTGAACCGCATCGGTGTTTCATTCTTGTTGATGATGCGACTTTTTCGCTTTTTTATAAGTTTATGAAAGAATTTATGATAAACTTGACCAATCTTTACTCCCCAAACAATGGTGCGCCTTATAACCAAGTATTTTAGTGATATTTATTGTTTGAAAACATGCAATAATGAAGTTGCCGAATTGGGAGTGCGCGTTATAACTGAATAACTATGGTAGGTTTCTCTTCCCATTCCGGTTCCTCTTCCAGTTCCGCTTCCTGTTCCTGTTCCTATTCCTGCTCCTGTTCCAGATTCCGGATTCCTTCTTTTCCAGATGCCCACTGATCAGTCCCGTTAATTGTTTGTGAAGGATAAGGATGGAGGGGCTTATTAGAGGATTTACAGTAACCTATTACAGTCGAACCTGTACATGACGGCCTTGTATTAAGTGGCCACCCTCCATTAAGCGGCCAGTTTTCAAAGTCCCGATTTTTCGCTCATACAAATGCTGTATTTGTTACCTGTATTAGGCGGCCACCTCTATTAAGTGGCTGCGGCCACCCTTAGCAGTCCCATGTTTGTCTTTCTTTGTTATTTTTACCGGTATTAAGTGGCCACCCTTGAATGGAAACTAAGCCATGACATTTTACAGTGCAGCTCAGAGATAAGCCTCCAAAAATTTGCATTTGAAACGCGCGTGTGCAATTTTGCGCATACGCGTGTCGGCGTCTGAGTATGCATGCATTTGTGACGTGTCTGATTAGTATGTATGAGTTAGGTTATTGTCTTCTTCGTGTTCTTATTTTATTGGTAATGGTAACAGGACTGAGTGGAGTCCAATTCGGTCTGTAATCATACGAGTGATTAACAAAATCGGATGACCGCGTAGCGGGAGTCCGATTTGTTTAATCACGAGTATGATTACTGACCGAATTGGACGACACGAAGTTCTGTTACCAATTAATCATAACTTTAACAAAATTTGTGATACAATAGGCTATTTTTTAAATCAAAACATCAGAAATTCGAAATTTTGTTTTGCTAGCAGTGACAAAAAAAAGCCATTTAAGCGCGTGCGTGATGGCGCGTACTGTCCAATTACTTAGGCATGACGCGTACTGACCTATTAAACTGTCCAATTAAGGCTGAAATCAGGGCAGTTGATAGCCAATCAGATTTGACAATTTTGTTATAGTTATGATTATTTGTTTTATTGTAGGTCAATGGTTGGATAACATTTGGGCAACCAGGGAAATATATTCAAGTAAACATACTTTTCTCTACCGATGGCGTGACTCGAACTTCATCATCGGCACCAAATGAATCTTCGTGCGGCTAAATATTTTCACATCCATTGTTTGCTAGTTTTCTAAATTAAAACTGAAATGTTTCGATTTAAAGAAACGGTTCTAGAATGAACTCGTATATCGGAAAACAAATCGATTCCTTCACTTATCTCAAGGAATATCGATGTGTCAATGGGAAATTTATGAAACACAATAACTGGCTACATTGAAGTTAGCCAAAACGTGAATGTATAAACAAGATTCGACATGCAGAATGTCTGGCGCC
>JBBMOI010000004.1:30402500-30440000 GCA_038088405.1 Porites divaricata
CTCCATTATAATATTGTCTCTGTGATGTTTTGCTACCAACTAACTCAAAACCATGGCCAGTTTCTTTTGAATCATGCTCCTTTAATATATCCTTTCTGAAGAAAGATGGACAGTCATAGTTAAACCCCTATCAGGAATTGCTAAATACTATGTTGCAGTTGCACACTGTTTCTACATTTATTACGCAAAATTATGTACATTTTCGTGCCTAATAGTGTTCTTCGAATTGTTCAATATCTTATGATTATACAGTCATTCTAAAATATTTATACAATAACAAGAGCATATAATTTTTGCTGCTTGCATGGTAGGTAAGTAAGATAATATTATTTATGTAGAACATTGCTCTTTAACTACAAAATCACTTGTCTGGTCTCTTTAGGGGTGAGAAAGAGGATGGAAAGGAGCCATTCAGAAAGTGGTGTGGTCTTGGTGAGATCAGGTCTTTTTTACCAAAGCAAGTCCCCTTTTTAGCAATTACAGCCACTGCTTCACCTTTGACCAGAGATAAAATCATTAAAAGTTTGAGTTTGAAGAAATGTCTGGAAAAATCAGTAGGTCCAAACAGAGAGAATATCAAGCTGTTTGTTTTAAAGGTTACCAGTGAAAATTCTGTCATCTTTACATGGCTTGCCAAGGAGTTAAACGAAAAGAACATTGCATGTCTGCAGACATTAATATATGTCCGAGACTATAAAACATGTGGTGAGCTCTACCAATTTTTCATGAGCAGTTTGCTGGACAAGGCGTACCACCCATATGGTACTGAAAAGAAGTTTACAAACAGAGTGGTGGCAATGTATCACAGTGGCACTTCACCTTCCATCCAGGATCATGTATATACAATCACTCAAGGATCCAATTGGTAAGGTGCAAATTGTGATTGCGACAAATGCTCTTGGATTACACCATGTTGTAAACTATGGCCCTCCCCCTGACCTTGGTAGAGATGGTGCATATCCAGAGGCAACATTACTCTTTCATGGAAGACAACTTCGCAAGTGTAAACCAGACATACTGGAATACACAAAGTCAAAGTCCTGCGGATGAAGGCAAATTCTTGATTTTTTTTAAAGTTACAAGTCAAGGAAGAATAGACGAGAAGAAACATTTCTGCTGTGATGTCTGTGCTCACGATTGTGCTTATGGACAAGACTGTCCACAAAATGTGGGAACTATGGTCTCCAAAATGACTCTTCCAGTAGCTGATGATGCTCCAAAGGGTAGAAGTATAAGTGAAAGTGATAGAAGAGCCCTAAAGGGTCTATTGGAGGAGTGTCAGGAAAGCATGCGTCAGGCAGTGTTACAATCAAGTCAGCATTGTTTTTATTCAACTATTGACCAAATCACTGGCTTTACTGACCGCATAATTGAAGATACAACCTCAAAGTGTGATTTTTTGTTTAGTGTTGATGATATTATTGAACAATTTCAGGTTCTGAGTGTACAGCATGCATTCAAAGTGTATGGTTGTCTTTGTGAGGTGTTTAAAGACCTACAACAAGAAAGTCTAGAGCAGTAGTTAATCTCACTTGTCAGGACTTTCAGTATCAATGCCTTCCATCCATATATGCTTTGTATTTTGATAATAACAGTATATTTTGCAAAGAATAATTACTTTTCTAAGGCTATGATATTTCAATACCTACAGCTGGATTTTGCTTTGACATGCCCTCCTCTAAAAGAATTTGAATTGACAAAATGTGAAACAGGGGTTTTTCTGCAGGGCATGGAGCTGTTCCATTAATATAAAAATTCAGTTTTTTTAAAAAAATTCTTTTTGTACCATTTGTTCTTGTTTTGAATGAAAGACTGAAAGGTGGGTCCCTGTTATTGGCCAGTTGGGACAGAGACTGATAGAAGTCAGTGATTGATTTGACTTGCAAGGTTTAAGTGATGCAAAATAGCTCTTACAGTTTTAAAAAATCACTTTGAATTCCTGCATCAATGCTAGAAACTAGCTTTTTCATTAGCCCCTACAAAGTAAATTAATAATTTTTTTCCTTCTCACAGATTTTTAAGAAAATTGGCTAGGAGAGTTTTAGCCACTATTAGTTTAAATGACTCACTTGCACTGTCTGGTCAACAAATTTTTTCATCTTTTTAAGGTAAAAGAAGCCAAAATTAAGGGTGTTTGTAACTAGTTATAACACTATTAGGGAAACTTGTAATGACAACCAACTAACATATTATCCTATTCACTAATAGTATAGGGCATGCAATTAAGGCCATTGTTGTGGAGTCAAATGAAAAAGAGTTGTCTCCATCTTTTAAAAGTTGAAGTCCTTAGTAATCATTTAGGAGAAACCTTATGTGGCCATACTGAACCGACTATTTCGAATAAATTTTTGACTTGACCTAAAAATTGTGAAAATGTGCATCTAAACTGAATTTATCCAGCTCTTCTTGTGCTCCGTTAGCCACGCATTTAAGTCTGCAAAGTCAAGAACAGATATGGGGTCTTTAGGGATGGGATCCAACATTAGAATGTGTTCTTCCAGGAACTTCACAAAATGCTCCAATTTCCTTTAAAATGTTCACAATGGTAGTGGTGTCTGAATCTTCCCCTCTTTTGTGTTTTGTTGACTCTCTGGGGACATTAGTTGTCTGATTGAAATTGTTCATGATGGACTTGACATCATCACTAGCCCTGCTGTAGATCTGAGCCACCTCTACTTAAATAGGGTATTACTGCAAAACACATGCTTATGCCCTGTGGTTACAAGAAGACTAATCTGGACCGACGCCTAAGTGCTTACATGTTTAGTTGCCACATGTGCAGGTCTAGAATTTCCACAAGTGGTTTATTACACTGCAGCCTTCATTTTAATTGGTGACCAAGAGTAGTATTTTTGAATTCATTCCCCAAATATGACATGACGTGAGTAATCTTTGAATAAAATAAGATTAGCTGATGTTGCAGACAAGCTGTCCTGATAATTACTGGAACAATAATATTATATTGGCTGCTTACCTTAACACATGTACCTTTTTTGTACTTGGCTGGTAATGATAGCTTGATTTTATATTTTGTAGTCTGCATAGCAACATTATGTACTTCTCTGACCTGACGTATGGTTAATGGTGGCCCACCGACACATGCATAAACCACCACTGTAGATGGTGTGAGTAACTTTGGTAGAATATATGCACATTCTTTTGCTGGATGTGTATTTGCTGTTACTGACAATTGCTCAGGGCAGTTGGCTTCAAAAACAAGTCTGTGACCTTTCTGCTTATGTTCTATTCGAGTCACTGTTTGCTCGTCACCACAACTTGATGACAAAGGAGACTGGGGGTGTTTTCTTTTTGACAATGACAAGTACTGAATTGACTGTTCTTCAGCTTTTCTTCACTGTTGCCATCTCTTTTCAATTTGGTATTTGGGGCTGGCACAAACTGCACGAGGCAGAGCATCATTTTCACATAACTTTTCATTGAACAGAGCCTGGTAAATCTTGCTAAATTCGCCAATAATATCCCTCTTTCTTTTTTTATTCAAAAACTCACAACCACACTTAAGACAGAAATTTCCTGAGGTAATTTATAAGGCCTTCTTCATGCGCGCGTGCATACTTGTCTGGCTCCTTCACCAAAGAAATGCACGCAATCAAGGAAACTTTCAGTCACAGAACATCCCGTCCATTTAAAAATACTGTATTTCAGAAAACTTTCACATGGAAACGCATGTAAGGGTATTTTAAAGCTTGAGCGTTCAAGACGTATTCAATTCAAGCTAGTTAATGTTGCATCGATCACGCCTTTAATTCGTAAAAACTATTTACGTTATTTACGATACCTTGTGATCGGTCAGAAGCAGAATTTTCTAAGTGCAATTGGCAATAGTCATCCGAAACGTTTTTCCGAGTCATCGATAGCTCCTTCGTTTCTGTTTAGGAAAGCAGAAAGGGAAAATTTCCCCTTGCGAATTGCACGCACAACCTTGGTGAACGAACCAGACAAGTATGGCGAGACAATAGCCGTCGTATACGAACACACGAAAAGAACTCAGGAGATGCTATTCGCTGATTGGGCACAATAATACAAAGGTTTTTTTGTGCCCAATCAGGAGCCGGCATCCGTTTGAATTTTTGGAAATGGTCCGGTGAGAGTCGGTACCCAGGGGCTCCTTCGCCCGAACTAAAAAACTTTCGTCTCGCCTTTTCTCCCGACCTAGCCTGCGTGGCCGGCGTTAAAAGGGGAAGGGGAAGGGGGAATTTGGGCGCGCGAGGAAGAAGGGAAAGGAACGCCTGCAAGGAAGCCATTGTTTTCGCCATCCCGCCTACTAATTAACAAAAATAACGCAACTATGAATGACTAGCTGTCAAATAAGTCTGGCCGCGATGCACGTATTCTAGTCGTATTTCTTGCACTGTTTTTCTTTTGTTTTCCTAAAGAAATCTAAAGAAAAGATACTATAAAAAAAGTTCAAATGCGGTCGTCCATCGAAGGAATCTTCCTTGAAAGTTGCAACGACGCATGCCGAGTTACATAAAATCCAGCATAAATCTATTCAAGTTGTTGCTGAAGGAATCGGGCTGGAAAACTATTTAATAAGAAATGTAGCGGCTCTTCGCAACTTTCAGTGCAATGTTTGTATTAAGAAAAATTAAAACACTTTGCCGTCACGCACTCAAAAGAAGCGGAGCACACAAAAGAACGCTTGTGGCGGGGAAAGAAGAGCTGAACTTCGAAGATCTGCAAGAAGGCAACAATTTATTATTAAAGTAAGTTCCTGGCGGTTTTATAACCGGCAAGAATAAGTCCTCAACCTAGAATCGCCAAAAGTTATAGATCGCTTCGTCTTCAATGATCTTGCTGTTGATAACGCGGGTCAAACAGCAGATAACAAGAACACAAGTAGCATGATTTTTCCTTTCTTTCTTCGGGCGAGTAAAACCGACAAGCCGTTAGGAGATGATACTTTTCAGAACCAGTCAGTAATATAAAACTCATCCGCTGACAGGCCTTTTCCTTCTATTCTCCTTTGAAGCCGAAATTGATGCCTTCTAACGTTGAATTCCCGTAGAGGAATCTCATCACGCTTCACTAACGACATATGTTTAGTTACTCAAATGGCGTGATGTTGATTTCAACCAATCGAAACAAGGCATTAATTCGAAGATTGACATTTAATTAATTCTGACCAATCACTATTTTTACGCTCAGAATCTGAGCGTAAAAAACGGAGAAAACAATAGCGTCCTTGCAGGCGTTCCTTTCCCTTCTTCCTCGCGCGCCCCACACGCTCTCGCGCGCCCAAATTCCCCCTTCCCCTTCCCCTTTTAACGCCGGCCACGCAGGCTACTCCCGACCCGACTGACTGCCCCTGGGTCTCCGAGGATGATGTCATAATTGGTGGACATTATGTTTATTCTACTACAGAGCTAAAATTACGGGTAAGACTTTAAAGTAATTTTCGATCAATTGTTGGCGAGTTTGCCTTGGATGAAGACAGAACACTTCATAGTCTCGACTTTGGATTTCTTTCGTGTTTTTTTCATGAAAAACTTTTTCCAAAATTTGAGTTGCTAAACTCGGGGTGCGGCTTATCTGCGAGTGCGGCTTATCTGCCGGTGTTTACGGTACATTCCGATTTAGTAGAGTTTCCATGCACTGGGAAAATTTTTTTTCAAAAACTTTCGGCTATAAGCCGAGACCCCCTCTAGAGCCCAAATTTTAATTCACTTCAGTTTTAATTTGTGTAAAAATCGCTCGGCTTATAGTCGAATAAATATGGTATATCGTATTGTTTTCACTGTTCACGAAAATCTGTCAGATGAAAAGTTGCCAGAAATGAAACGTACAGTTTTGTTCTTTTGAAACCTAATTCTTTGGTTACTTGTAACAAGATGAACCACAAATTTGCATAAGTTTTGTCTGCATAACATTTGCTAACTGATGCGTGACTCGGCACTCGCACTTTCCACTTTCCCTTAAACTTGACACTTGACTTGGAAAACCGACAGTCGGTTTCGTTAGCTTCACTTAAATTCCTTATTTTATCATTGTGAGTTGACTTTCAAGACAAAGGCATTTATAATCAAAAGGTGAACACTGAATTATTGTACCAGTGTGTTAAGAGTATCTTTAATACCAGCTCTACTTATAGTTCACACTTTTACGGTTATTTATTTCTTTTGTTAAGTAACTACTGCTGATTGTAATGAATAAATGAAGCCAGTAATTTTTTAAACTTACAGTGTAATTAAGAAAATAATAATTAATAATTATTTTTTCATTCTCATGAAAAACTTTTTTCGGGCTAGTAAAAATGACTTTCGGGCTAGTAGATGTTGGTTACAGCTTGCCCGACGGGCAAGCTGTAAAATTAATTTTCTTTGCACCCTGGCCCTATGTAACATTTCAAGCGTTCTCAATGAAACTCAACTCCTGGTAAGTGATCTACAACACAGGAAAGTGTAGAAAGTTCCAAAGGCCATACAATCGACTGAATTCTTGAAAGTATTTCTATAAAATGATGTTGAGACAACAGAAAAATTTGCAATAATTACGGTTATGGTCATCGGAATATGCAAATTCCATGGGACTTCGGGACTTCAGAGTTTCTGGGAGCTTTAAGCAAATAGTAAACTTTGATAAATTCGAGCCACCACTGTGTGGCTTTCAATTTTCTTACCCAAAACTGATAGTAAAAAACTGCTGTGACTTATGTCAGAGGTAATTGTTAACTCGAGTACTGCATGGATGAGCGATTCTCAGCCAAGATTCAAGAATCGAGTCAAGATTGCAGCGAATTTCATTCACCGTGAGTTTCATTGATCCGTCTAAACTTCAAGGCATGTGAACATTCTGGCAGAAAAACAGATATTCGTTTCGGTTAGAAAAGAGTAGTCATTCGTAGTCGTTTGTTAAGACAAACAACGACACACAAAGAAAATCAATGGCTATGAATAACAAAACCAAACACGCACGTGTGTCGCACGCGTGCGTGCCCGACGCGTATATGCAGAAATGGTGCGTTCATTTTGCGTGTGCATTGGTCGCTTATCTCTCAGCTGCACTGTACGCGGTATTTTCTTGTGTTTAAAGTGGGATTATCACCATGAAGAAATAACATGAGCTACTGTAAGCTGATACTTGTCTGATTAGTATTGTTAATGCTTTCCAGATGTCATCAGTTTTATTGCACAGTGCTCTTACACTATGTTACGTATATTACTACTTCCAAGTTGATTGCAAATTTTTAATGTCTCATAGCCCTAGAAGACAAAGGAAAATGAGAATCAACATAGGTTAAAAAAAATTCACCTGAAATCAAATTTTACCGGTAGCATTTACATTTATAAAGCCGAGCTTAACTTCACACAGAAAGACAGCAATAATTCCCAAAATTTTTCCACGATAGCGTAAAAACTGAGCAATTCTCTTTTCAGCGAAAGAAATTAAAGACAACTAAACAAATTAACAAACTCTGTTTATAATCCAAAGGCTCAATCAATAATGTGGCTCCTTGAAGTCTCAATGCTGCTGCGTATGTGAGGACATTTGACATTTTGACTGCTTCCACAAAGTGAGAAACACTACACTGGTGAGTGGCGTTCTTAAGTTGATTATGGCTACAGTACATTTATGTTAAGTTTATCTCAAGTAATTTTTATTTTCCTTTGTTTCAACTTCATTAGCATACACTACCATGTACCCAAAAAAACAGAAAAAAAAAATTACCTGAGATAAAAATTTTAACTTCAAAATAATTTTTTTTGGGGGGGGGGGGGGGGGGGCAGGGGGCAGAGAGCTAATGCTCGTGCATACGATTTTTGCCTTTGTCCGAGTCATTCTGAGTACTAATTAAATGGAAGGTACTTGATGTAGGGCGGGGTATTTTGCAGAATGCAGAATGCAGAACGTGAATTGACTCTGAAGTTTAGTGATGAGGGTTAGGAAACTGTCCTTATCAGCCTTAGCAGATAAAACCCTCCTTGATCTGTATAACTCTTCAGATCACACTCAGCCTAATCGGATAATTGGTCGATATAATATCGATAATTAATGATATTAGACAAAATTTGTTTTGGTGATAACAAGCAGAGTTCAATTTCATTTCTTTCTGTTGGAAGAGGGTATTCCCAGTGTAGTGACTCTAAATGGAACGTTATTCACTCTGTTTCCTAACCTTAATCACTAAACTTTAGAGTCGTTTGGCGTTCTCCATTCTGCTTTCTGCAAAATACTCCTGCACTTTATGTACGGGAACATTGATGCAAAACACTTTTTGAAAAGAACTGTCAAGATTATTAGTTTTAATCTTTTGTGTTGATCATCGTAGTAGCACTGAAACTGTATTAATATAGGAAAGGCTTATTAGTTCATGATGTATACATATTAGAATGACTTATGACTGACTTGTGGGTGATTTGTGCTGCTTTACAGTACTGTCTATTCACACAAGACCTGTACACCGACTTGGATTAATTTTGCGATTCACGTAAGACTTTTCAAGATGCGCAATAACCAAAGAATATTTTTGTATAAGCCATTTTCCTGATTTTTTTCTCAGTCCATACAAAACAAGTGTTTTTGTACTCTGCCTCAACAGCATGTCTAAGGTGGCCATCCCAAGAAGTAATACATAATAATAATAATAATAATAATAATCTTTTAATCAATATACTCCTAGAACAGTTAAAACTATACTACAATCGGTGGTAAAATTGTTGAGACATTGTACTCAAATAAGGTAACTTTCCAGAACAAAGAATCTGCAACCCTCCCCTGTCCCCTCCAGTCAAAGTTGGGGTGTTTGTTGTTTTCTCTAGATAGCTAGAACATGGGCACAACATTGCACGTAGGGGATGGGGGAGGAAAGCTATATTTCCTCCTTTTGAAGTTAATAAAACGTAAAAAGCCCAGTTTTGGGCAAAGTGTCTCAACTCATTTTGTCGCCAAATTTCTGAATCAAAATCTACGCACTGTTGTCGTATTAGCAGCAGGAGAGGAGGAGACAATAACTAGTTGAGATTACTTTATTTACCGGGTTGTTTTTCAGAAAATAGATAAGATACCCATATAATCGCCTTGCTGTGTTTTTTGAGAGAACATTAGTTTTGCCAATCTTTGTACTCGGTAGTGTTTTCTGGTGATTATGCAGCATCCCCACTTACCGAATGATTGACTTTCCTCTGGTTACTAAGTGTGATCATTAGGAATCAATGGCAGATAATATATTGTATTTGAATATGTCCCTAGTAAGTTCAAAGTGTTTATTCGAAGTTTGGCTATTTGATAAGGATGGGATGGACAATAAAATAGCCAATTTGATTGCTATGTGCAAGAGAATTTTGAGGAAAAATGTTCCAACTTCTAATGCGCAGCAAAGCTGCATAGCATCACTAAATGTGTGCTGTAGATTCGTTGCCCATATACCCATAAGGGTCTTTGAAGAATGTACTTTAAGTAGAAACTATGAGGTCAGGAGGAGACTGGCCACAAGTAACCAACTTTGTTCTTAAAAGATAATCTGATTATTTTGTTTTATACTCATTGTGGTTACTCGTGGAAATTCCTCCAAAAGAGTCATTTTAGCCATTTTAACTACTTTAATTCCTGGAAATCTATTAAGTTTTCGATCCTTTTCACTTTTTTCTTTGTTTCGATTCGTTTCGATAAAGGAGAGAATAAGAAATCGTGCGCGACGTGCCACATCGCACGATGTCAAGGCACAGTTAAGCATGACACGAAATGTCACACACTGAAAGTAACAAAATTGCCTTACTCTAATTATTGTTCTGAAATGGGTATGGTGAAGTCAAACATAGCGAATAAAAAGCCACCAGGGGTCCTACACCCCAGCATAAACAAATGAATTCAATTATTTTTCTTAAGGACATATGGCCACTTTTGCGATTCAGACAATGGGCGACAAAATTGTTGAGACAATGTCCTCAAATAGGGTAACTGCGGAGAACAAAAGAATCTGCACCCCTCCCTTGTCCCCTCCAGTCAAAGTTGGGGTGTTTGTTGTTTGCTATAGGTAGCTAGAACATGGGCACAACATTGCACAGAGGGGATGGGGGAGGAAAGCTATATTTCCTACTTTTTTTAACGTAAAAAAGCCCAGTTTTGGGCGAAGTGTCTCAACTCATTTTGTCGTTGACTGTAGCGTCTAGGAGTCAATGTTTAAAAATATGTGTATGTAAACTAGACATGAAATTTTTACCAAAACAATGATAATTCAAATTGCTTTTGACAATTGTTTTGACATAAACGTAAGGGAACTTGATGATTGGCTTAGGGTTTCGAAATTATTGACATTTCTTGTAAAAATGTGGTTTTAAACATATGCCGATATCTCACACATTTTTATACCTACAAGAAAATAAATAATAACAGTTTTTTAAAGTTCGACTATTATTAAGGATACCAAAAATCAAAGAAATCAGTTAAATCTTTCCTGCCGAAAAGTGCAATTCAAAACATAACCAACGACAATATAAATAGGTTTGGGCAACCTTAAAACTTGCTGGCTACCTCAATTCTCATGCTTCTAGGTATGTACTGCTTAACTTATTCAGAGAGATAGTGCCTTATAAGTTATTAATAATATCTTAAAAATAACATGTTGTTCAACTGGTAGCCAGTGGACCCTTCTAAAATAGCGATGATATGCTCTATTATAATTATACTGACTGACTGAAATCTTTTGATTAATGTATTTCTAATGGAACTCATGTTTCTTAAGTGATAAAATGCCGATTTAGCCACTGCAGTAACATGTTACATGTACTCCACACTCACATTAGAGTCAAAGTGCACTCTAATATTCCTAGCTGAACTTGAAGGGCTGATTACTTCATCAGATACGGCAACAGACTCCAGTGGAAGGTGGAGCAGTGGTCATGTTGTCACATGTAGGAAAGCATTAAAAAATGGAACTAAAAGAAATCCCTAGCTGCTTCTGACCTGTACTTGTTGTTTTTAAGGCCTGTAGGGAGGGATGTGTGACTTCTGGGCTCCCCCCACAGGTTTTGGGGTTCACTTTTTTGTTGACCAATGATTTAAAATAAGGTGAATTAACAATGCTGTGTTGGTCTGTGGTCCCAAGCTGTGAAACTCATAAAGAAACTGAAAGTTCTGTTTACCATTTGCAGACATTTATCACAGAACAGAGTAAATTTAAAATTAGAGATTACTGGACATTGGGAACCTGACGTCCTGATGGGAGTTGTCCCTGCAGTGTGCTATATTGACTTGTGTGAATTACCTAACAGACATTAATCTTGAAAAAGTCAATAATCTGTTTGCCAACTTGGCCCACAAATGGAAGCTCCCCTGAGGGAAACCCTGGGCAAATACAAATTACTTACAATGTATAGGGGATTTAAAAGATTACTTTACCCCGGAGTTGGGGGAAATGAGGGAGGTTTGGTTTACAACAGCCTTGCACCACAGTGAAAATTTGGGGGCTTTGTAGAGAGAAATGAGGTAAATTGGATATAATGACTACCTGTCCAGAAGATCGCGGGCTTAGCTCTTTTTGCACTTATAAAGAACATTTTATTCTGGCATTGCCTCAGTAATTTTTTTTATTTATAGTGGTTTAATGAATAAGTTATAATTTGGTGTGTTATTCATGAGGTAATAATGTTTTTCATATTGTGTCGAAAAGGTATAAACAAGAAGCTCTGCTGCATGTCTTTACAGTGCAAGAAGTGTGGGAAGTGTTTTGGTACAGGAGCACAGCTAAAGCATCATGAAAGAGTTCACACTGGTGAAAAACCTCATGAATGTAAAAAGTGTGGAAAGTGCTAATTAACCGAGCAGGAAACCTAAGAAGTCATGAAAGAGTTCACACAAGGGAAAAGCCGTGTTTTAGCCGATCACAGAACCTTAAAGGTCACAAGAAAGTCCACAGTAGAAAGCAGTCGTATAAACGTAGTAGTAACGAAAGGTTTTGTAAAGGTTTGCCTTGCAAGGGTAAGAGGGCAGTAAATAATGTGAGGTTAAGATTTACAGATGCGTTACCTACACAGAGACAGAGAGAGACTGGAGACAATAGGATAGAAGACCAGCGATCAGACATCATTAAGAAACACTGCAGCTGTTGGATTTGTCAGGAGGAGATGAGTAGCGAAGCTGGTCTTCTTCAACATTATGAAGATCATATGAGATATATAACTGATGATTCGTAAAGAGTGCTTTAGGCACCGTGCAAAGAAAGTCATTTTTAAAGCTTGCCATTTGGGCAAGCTGAAGTTAGCATAGCTTAGCATATACTAGCCCAAACGTCATTTCAGCTACCCCCAAAAACATTTTGATGAGCAGAATTGATTTCAAAGTTCCTTTGTAATTTGAATTCCTCAAAAAAGGTAAGAGCAAAATTAACTAGCCCGATAGCAAAATCCACTAACCCTGGGCTATCGGACACTACTTTCTCTGCACACTGCCTTTTGGTAACTTTTGTTTGTTTTTTGGGCTTTGCTAAAAGTTGGTTAATTGTGTTTCCGTTAGACGACTTTATATAAGAAGTAGACATTGCGATTTTTGACAGTGAACACCAATTCTTAGGCATTCCTTTTGTACTTGTAATTTTAATTGTACAGTCTCCGGTTGTTTAAACGTTGGATAAAGCTACCCATGAGATAGATCACTTTTCATCGAAGAAATATAACATGGAAATAACCAATAATTAGTTTATTGTGCTATTCCCTGGCAAGGGGTTTATCCAATGAATTTAAGCAACTAAGGCCCGCTCATTAACATAGATTATTATTCATTCAAAATATTTCCCCGATTCTGATTGGCTAAAAGCACACGTTTAATTCACCATAACCAGTTACTGATGACCAAATTTTAAAGAATTTTGTGTTTAGCGAGGAAATGACATAAAAAATGCAGCGTTCTTGCATTAAAGCACCATTAACCGAGAAGAGCTGGAGGCGAGGTTGAGTTGTTTTGGTTGTGAACTTGAAAAATGGCGGACATTTCACTTGTTTCAAGAGTAAGGACTGCGCGAAAAAATAGCTATCGAAGATGAACGTAACATCGATCAAGAGCCATAATTATGGCTCTTGCATCGATGGATCGATGGAGGTAAGCATGTTTTAGCCACGTTTTTAAACTAGGAATTATTTTGAATGAATAATTAAAACGATTATTGAATTCGGCTTTCGTATCATATGAAGAATTATGGAGATCTGGGAGGGTGTTATCCACTTTGGCCTACGGCCCACGGCGGATAACACCCTCCCCGATCTCCATAATTCTTCATAAGATACTCAGCCTCATTTATTAATTGTTAATTTGTTACTCTCCAGTTTTATTGACCAGAGCATTGCCCATCGATCACCTTTCCTAACGAGTGAGTAATATTGAATTTACATGAAATCAAGTCTGTGCGCTCTATTTAAGCTGTGCTTTTTCCAAAGAGTTGTGGTTTCTTACACTTGCTTTATGGTCTCAGAAGTAGGAGCTCTTTTTTGCTTTTTCGTCAAATGTGATAAACCTTTTAACTCGTCATAAGGCTGGTTGCTGCTGTCAAATATGGCTTAGAGTTACACAAAGTTTCATTTGACACTCGTGAACCTTTTCTTTCGTGTTAGGTTACGTGACTTACGTGTACTCAGCCTGCAAATCCAATTAGGATTTTGTCGTTTGTTTTTTCATAAATTATGAATACATATGCATAAGTGGATAGGGTGACAATCTAATAGGAATAGCCTGTAGTGCAGGCGTTTCCTTCGGGGGCGCGAATTTTTTTTTTGCTCGTTGAAACTCCCGAAGAGAGGAGGAAATGGGGCGAGTCAAAGGGAGCGGGGAGGGGGCGGGGAGAGAGAAGAGAAAAAGAAGAAGAAGAAGAGTATTTTTTTCTCACCTCCCCCCTTTCCTTTTTCGCCCTTGCACCTTCCCAAAGGGGTACTATTTCTCCTCTCCTCAATCCCCCTCTGTCATAAAATCAAAGATGGCGGCTACAACAATATTTTTTTAATTTTAATTCTATTATTTTACATTTGCCACATAGAATATATTATTACTAAGATTGCACAATTTACAGGGCAGTAAAAGCTACAAAGAAAAGTTCAAAATTAAATGTAACATTAAGTGACTTAACTTTTGTAATAAATAGAGTGGCGAGGAAGTCCGATAGAAGCCAAATAGCTTGTAGAAAATTTGGGCTCCTCATGCGTAATTATGTTTTAATGTAAGCTGCCATATCATGGTCAGGCGAGTTTAATTTATAGCTGTCTCGATGAGGTATTTTTTAGTGCAGTCTCGAAACTAGAGTAAATTGTCAGTTCCGTAAGATTACGGGGAAGTTTAATGTTTGTTCTACGGAAATAAGGTCGGTAGTTATTAGCATTTCGAGCATGTGTTCTTAGCAATTAGTAACAAAGGTGGTGTTAAACGTATGAGGAAGGAGGTTATTATGATATGAGTCATAAAACACGCAACAAAGAACGTATTAATGTTAATGAAAAACTGTCCGAGTGCAGTATGGGCAAGATATTCAGCTCCACAAATGATTCTAACGATGCGTTTCTGGGGTGTTTCTGTAGGTAGAGAATCCTATTCAAATTGGATGGATGCCTTGAACACCATGCAATGTTACACTAGTTAAGATACGGGTAAACCAATTATAGGATAAGGATAAAGATTTAGAAGAAAGAAACGAGCTTTGCTTATGATTCCTATAGTCTTTGATATTTTAGTTAGCAACATGATTTATATGGTATTTCCAAGAAAGATGCAGATCTAATAAAACACCAAGAAACTTTGTCATTCAACCTGTTGCACAGCTATATTACCTAGCGTAATAGTATCACTAACAGTAACGGATTTTTGCCTGGGTCGAAAATAAATATAGTTTGTTTTGGCGACATGTTTAAAAAAGTCGTTAACAGATTAGATGCGTTAGCGAGGTCATTAATATAAATATAAAGCAATAGAGGTCCTAAAATTGATCCCTGGGGAATACCACATAGGATTAGTTCCAGTTGAGAACATGCTAAAGTAAACTGAACAAGCTGCTTCCTGTTTGTCAAATAGCTAGAGACCCGATTAATAGAATGCCTTCTAATACCGTAGAGATCAAGCTCAATGATGATCAATAGTGTCAAAAGCTTTCGACTCTCTTTTATCCATGGCAGAAGCAATATTATTAACCAACTGAACAAGAACATAAACAAGGTTTCGCCCACGCAAAATACGCCTGCACTGCAGGCTAATAATTGAAAGAAACAGTTACCTTTGGAAAATCACATGGTCTGAAATAAGAAAACAAAACATGCAAACAAAAACTAAAAAGGTTTATTGATAAGATGAATGGTTTAAGAAACAAGGGCAACGATCAGAGATGACGACGTGGTTAACTTTTTACGCCATTATTTACGCTGCTGGTTTTTCCGATTGCCATTCTGAAGGTGAAGAGGGTGTCTTTCACGTTCATGGAAAAAAGGTGATTTTCCATCGTTATAGCCTGCGTAGCTGGGGAGATAAGAGGGCGAGTGCTTGGCGTTGGATTAGCTTGTAAATTGGGAGACACTTTCTCTTGGGGCTTCGTGTGGCGGCGCTATGAAAGTACCGGCAGAAGAATCCCGTTAGCTACACAGGCTACCATCGTTAGGAATCACAGTGGTGGAAAAAACATTGACCCCCAAATTTGTCCCATATGGACTACCCTAAAATGGACCAGGCCGCTGAAGTTTAGTGATTGGGGTTAGGAAGCTAAGTGAATCAGGTTCCATTTAGGGTCATTGTACTGGGAAAAGTGACCTGACCCTTATCACCATTCTTCAGGAGTGTATTCCTTTTTAGGGTAGTCCATATGAGAAGTCTAGGAGGGCAATCCATGGGCTTGGGGTCACTGTTTTGTCCACCACCAAGAGTCACCGTCTTCTTCAATGACAACATAATGCGCTTACGGTTCGTGACAAAGTACAGATAATGCAAAGTAGTTTTCAAATATGGCTTAGATATTTTGTCTTAGTACCTCAACCTTGCTTCCCTACTTGTTACATTCAACATTTTCTGACAGCTTTGACCCGATTCACAGGTGTAAGTTCAGTTCTACTTATTTTTTCGCGACCAGTAAAATAATTAGAAAGGAGTCGCTTTATGAATGCATAAATTTAGGCCGGCTACAATGGTTCTTCCTAACCACTCTTTTGCCCACCACCTTGGCTTTATCCAAGACCAACATTAAATGATCTAACGTGAAACGTTGGTCAAAGGTATTTAGTACTCGGGCTGTAATCTCCATCACTTTCTTTTCTAAAAAGGCATTTCTCGTTTCAAAACAATTTTTTGGGGGGAATCCTTTCGAGTAGCCTGCGTAGCATAGCGGTTTTGGTTGAGCGCGCAAAGTAATAAAGGCGTGCGAGGGCAGAGAACCCTCAGTATGTAGTGCGTCCGAAAAAAACCGCCATGCTACTCAGGCTACCTTTCGAGATACACTGAACTCTCGTAAGCGCGCGGCCACCCAGTCCCTTACTGTTCGACAAAGTGGTCCCTTACGGAAGGTGTTCGTCTTCTGGAAAAATCAAGAAAATAAACTCAAACTGAACCGATTAATACGGAATCCATCAGGAAATTGAGTAATTTTAATTTTCAGTGGACAAACACCTTGTTCCAGAATAATTTAAACAATATATTGCATTCTTTTTCACATTTGTCTAGGGCTATAGATGTAATTAGCTATCTGTAATAACTACAAAGAATACTATTTATGAGAGCCAGGGAAAATCATGAAATTTTCAGAACTTTACATTTGTTTTTACAACACTTGTGAAATCTGACATTTATTTTTTCGGGCTCACACGAGAAATAGTCTTTGGTGTTATTACAGATAGCTAATTGTATCCATAGCATTTGAAAAATGTTAAAAAGAATGCGATATTAATTGCTCAAACTATTTTGGTGCAAGGTTTTTGTCCACTGAAATTACTCATTTTCCTAATGGATTCCTTCTTAACATAATTACCTAAAGTTATTATCGTACTAGACTGCAACACAGTCGGTTTTTTTCTCAAAATCAGTAAGGAAATCGGTAAAGCGTGGCGTAAGATTATTACGCGCGCGAAGCGCGCAAGCCTCACACGCCCGTAGGCAAGCAAATAAGCAAAAATACGGACTGTTTTGCAGTCTCTTACCGTACAAGCGAAAATTAGTCATAGACAATCTGGCAATTAATAAGGTGTCACATCGAATAGCCCTTGGAATTGTTGAAACTTTGTACATTACACTTTTTTACTCACAGATCGTATTACAGCCATTTATTTTGTAAGTCAGCTGCTATAATCTGGCAGCACGCTTGGACAGCGCTTTGAAAAACTGATTTTTTGTGACATATATTCGAGTAATGGTTTTCTTACAATCATACCTTACCATGCCAGGTTTTCGCTTACGGGAAACAGAAATCAAAAGAATATGTCAAATTTCTGGCATAAAAGTGATCACGCTCGTTTAGGAAATTTGAATAGTGGTCGCTTACGGACAAAACGGTTATTTTAAGAGGCCTCTTATATTATGGGGGTGGTCCCTTAGCAGAAGGGTCGCTATGAGAAAATTGACTGTAGTTTTCAATTCCACCCCCTCAACGTCGAAAATATGGCGGGACTTATGGGCCCTGCTCAAGAAACACACTCCTAGAATGACTGATTGGTGAAATGATTTGAGCTTATCTCTAACCCAGATCTGGGTTGGTCTCGAGCTGCGCGCAAAACGCCGCGTTCCCCTCGCTTGGCTCGAAATAGCCTGATTTTGAAGGCGGAAAATCATTTCTATGTTCGCCACTGTCAAAGAGTTTTGTCGAATTTTTAGTTCTCTGTGCCCGAACGAAAGCGTTATAAAATCCATTACCGCTGGTCTTGCAGCTCTGCAGATATCTGCAGCGAAAATTTCCCCAAAAAATTGATCGCGAGCGACTGGGGACGATGCAGCTAACACTAGTCCCAGGACTAGTGGCAATGATTGAAAAGTCAGTTACGTAACCCACTCACGTGGATGACGATCAGCGGGAGACAACAGCAAACCTTATTCCCCTATTGCGTAAAACAGTCAAATACAGAGCCGAAAATCGTCCAGAAATGGAGGTCACACAATCAATTTTTATTAAAAAACAAGAAATGCCGGAAATTTTCATTGATTGTTCGGTAATCTTAGGGAACTTGAGTCTACTCGAAATTAAAACGGTAATTGCACTGAGTGGTTTCAAATTATACGCGGGATTTTAAACTCGGAGGAGCCATTTTGAAATCGCCGAATTCAGTCAGTACCAATATTTATTTGATTAAGTAGAAAAAGAAAAACGGAAATTTTTTATTCGAAACAGAAATGATGCAATATAGAGCGAAAATGGAGCGATTTAAAAAAGTAAAAAACGCAATTTGGAACAGATGTGATTTAGAGCGAAGAAATGACATAATTCGCAAGCTTTCTGACTTTGCGAAACGAAATGGAACGAAGGGAAATGAAAGACTGTAGTTTGTAAAATGAAAATCTGTAAATTGCAAAATGAAAAGAAGACAGGGTGTTGAAACGCTCGTACAGTCCCCTTTTCCCTTCCCGTTCAACATCCCGACCCACGGGCTAAAACTAGCGTCCCTTTTTTCCCCTTCCTCCCAATCCCTCTTCCCCTTTCGACATGTGCTATGCAGCCTACTTTACACCAAAGGACAACAAACGTTAAAGCTGAGAAAATATCTGACTGACTACGGATGCAGTAGAGGAAGAGGCCGTAAGAGAAGAGGGTCCTACAGCGAACAAAAGGATGCACTAACATAATATAATAGGTTGAACCCGAAGGTAAACTACATAAGAGAGTGAGAAAGACGCAGAGAATGTAGATCGAATAACTTTATTTTATTATGCAAAAGAAGCCAACACAATGAAAACATAATAATGATTAAGGGAGCTGGGGTCTTGGGCCAGATGCGGAAATTGTGGAGCCTCACCTAGCCTGCGTGGCCGGCGTTAAAAGGGGCAGGGAAAGGAGGAATTTGGGCGCGCGAGAGAGTGTCACACGCTTTCGCGCGCAAATTTCCCCTTCCCCTTCCCCTTTTAGATCCTTTTAACGCCGCCACGCAGGCTACGCCAAGCATAGGGCTGAAACCTACAGTGGTTTGCGTAATGGTCAACCGCATCAGAAACAGGTCAAGGGGGCGGACGGGCATGGTACGGACTGCAGAACAATGCTCACCCAAGCTCTTGTCAACTTTAGCCAAGTGACTGCAAAACCTTCCCATAATCGCTGTCGGAGAAAAGGGTCAGAAAATACGCCGACCGACCTGGTATTATTCTTTTTCTTTTAAGGGGGAGGGTGGTGGTCAGACGCAATTTTCCAAATACAGTCGAAGCAACCTCCTCAGAAATTCGGAAAAGTGGTCGTACAGTAGAGTTGATTGCGTACGATAGTGAACTCTGGTATGCGATCGCATGGTTATTGGTAAAACAATAGGTGGTTATTTTGTTGCTTTCACGCTTAGAAGACTGACTTGACAAGATCTTCAGAAACACATTAATAATCCGCCAAAGAAAATATGTTAAATGAGTGTCTTTATAAAAAATAAGTTAGGCTAACTTTCCACTATTGTAGAATGCGGTTTCATACAGTGGGTAATCACTTACCGTAGCGGTCGCTTACGAGAGCTATTCATTACAAAATTTAAGTCACAGTTCAAACGAGGTTTCACAAACGTGGTCGCTGGTCGCTTTAATACGAGTTTCGAGCTAGTGGGGGAAACCGGAATCCGGAATAGAAACCATAATTTGGGGATCATTTGCGGTCTCGGGATTATTTGCGTTACTGTACAGTACCATTTATGGTGTTTCCTTAGCATTTGCGGCGGTTTCAGGGCGATTCCAGCGAACAACGGTAGAACTAAAACTTGCTGGAATGGCCCTGAAACGGCCGAAAATGCTAGGGAAACACCATAAATTTAGACAAGGAGGCAAGGTAAGAAATTCTGATGAATTTTTATTACTATTTTGACCCCTAAATAACCATCGCTCAAATCTCCATACAAATTCTCAATTCTTATAATATTTCTGTTTCGCAACAGCTATTAATCAACGATTCTCACTCGTGAGGTTGGGGTACCTGAGGTTTGACGTTACGTGTCTAAGTTTTGTCCGAGCCAGTCTGAGTACTACTTACTGGTTGGTACTTCATGTACGGAAACATCGATACAAACAGGCGGTATATACTTCATGGTGGAAACCCACAAGTGCACCGGCAATACACACTCTGTGTAATATGTAGTATTGTATCTCACCCTAATAGCTAGTAGTAGTAACGACAATGTAGTAGTTGCCTGTAGTTACTAGTATTTACTGGTAGCTACTAGTACTTGCTGGTAGTTTAATATTAGTAGTTGCTGGTAGTTGCTTTGTGGTTACTAGTAGTTGTCAGTAGTTACTGGTAGTTGCTAGTAGTTATCGGTAGTTAGTAGTAGTTATTGGTAGTTAGAAGTAGTTGCCGGTAGTTACTAGTAGTTACTGCTAGTTACTCGTAGTTGTCGGTATTTACTAGTAGTTACCTCTAGTTATTGGTAGTTAGTAGTAGTTATCGGTAATTACTAGTAGTTACTGGTAGTTACTAGTAGTTGTCGGAAGCTACTTGTAGTTACTTGTAGTTATTTGTAGTTATTTGTAGTTACTAGTAGTGTCGGTAGTTGCTTGTAGTTACTGGTAGTTACTTGTAGTTATCGCTAGTTACTGGTAGGTGTCACTAGTTGCTAGAAGTTATTTGTAGTTATTGGTAGTTACTAGTAGTCACTGGTAGTTGCTATTAGTTGTCGGTAGTTAGTAGTAGTTACTGTTAGTTGCTAGTAGTTATCGGTAGTTACTAGTAGTTACTGCAGGGGCGTAGCCAGGAGTTTTTCAGAGGTACGCACAATTCTTCAAATCGTATTTCACCCCCCAACACCCCCCCCCCCCCCCCCTCCAAAAAAACTGACTTCCTTGATTAAAGCTTTGATTATGTTCCAAGCCTAAGATTCTCTTTCTGCTTATGAACTATTTTGTCGGGTGTTTGGGTCCAGTGACTGATGTACCTCACTCATCTATCACACAAAAAGGCTGCATACTTTTCCGGATTTGTTACTTTGTTTTGTTACTGGGTTCGTTTCGTCATTTTTAAGCAGATGCAGAACGTGACTCCGAATTGAAAAGGTGCCTATTTGGTCAAGTATCTATGGATTTTGAAACCGAAATCTAAAGTGAGTCCGACGCCTTGTAAATTCGCAATGTTTTGTAGTGTAAACAACTTGTCCAACTTATATATCTGGATACTTTTCCGCATTTGATCATACGAGTTTGCAGTAAAACCAAAATGTAACTGTCACTTTCATAAACATAGGGCGCGTTAGCAACGACGACGGCGAGGGAAACGAAAACGTCCCTAGCTATCAAAATGAAATGCGCGCTTTTTTTTTTTAAATTTTTCCGCGTTTATTTCCGTCAACTCTCTTAAAATGGCAAATAAAAGTGAGCTTTCCTACGGAGTCTTGGGGACCGCACCCAAGTTGGGACTCAGAGAAGAAATTGAATTTGTTCCTGTGTTTACGTCCTCCAAACATAGTTGCAAAAGAAACTTTACGGTCGTGTTCGTACAGGTTGTAAAGAAAAGCGCACTGGACGTGCAAAATTTCAAGTGTTGTTTTTCATTTACTTATTGGGCTCATTACCGGCGCCGCCACCGTCGCCTTCGTCCGTTCCTCCTCCTTAAATGCACACATACTTGGTGCACTTCTCCTTTGAGTGTTTAGCGTAGGCGGCTTTCAGGCAAGGTAAACAGCTCAAAAAATCGGCTAGCAAAGGAGGTGTCTGCAAAACGAGGACCGGATACCTGCGGGTTGCGGATGCGGATGGACACAAATTTGGATATATAAATTAAATTGTGTCACTAAAACATTTCTTAACAAAACACGTGCATAACGTTGTTCGGACAACAACAACAACAAAGGACTAAACTTCCTCAAATTAAAAGAAAACTAGAGAAAACAAACTAAACCAAAAAATAGGGTGAACTACGCGAAAACATCGGCGTGCTTTGCTTCGCCTATTAAATCGCCATGTTTCCTCACTGAAGGAGCCTGATCTTCAAAAGGGCTCATAATTCATAATACAAATCAACTTTCGCTCTGCCTTGACTCTGGCCGACTCTGCCATGGCAGACAGTTCAGAGAGTGATTGTGAACTGCAGACACCTGCAGAGCCCGTTTTTGAGATAAAAAAAAACTAAGCTACTGTTACACTAGTGGTCTTCTAATACACAAATTTTCCTCTCGGTTCTGTGTGAATCGGTCTTGTTTAATCAGGGTTTTTCTACAGAAAATCCTTTTCAGACAATATGACGCACCCTCAGCAGAGTCATTTTTCTGGCGTTCGTTCCATTTTCACAGTTTTACGAAAAGCTTCTATCAACATATAAAAAATGCTGATCTTGTGTAGACATAGCTAAAAAATTTCTTAAGAAGCAGCTTAGTTTTTTTTTTCTGATTTGTGATAGTTAAACATCTTTCCGTGTAGAAAAAGTATGTTTGGTTGCTGCTTCGCAGATAGACGGGAGCTGGCCAAATAATTTGAATATTTTACAAATTATTTTCGATTCCGAATCCTGAGTTTTAAGTTGCTCGATAAAGACGTTCTAAAAACTCACTGAGGACATGTTTTGGAAACTATTTTGCTAGCAGAAAAATTAGAAACAGAAACAAATGAAACAAAGTTAAGCCTTCATTAATGCGTTTCCAAGTGACACGTTTTTGCGGGAGTTTAATTTTGCAGATTAGGTGATTTTTTTGCACCTTTTCAGGAAATAACTTTTGCGATTGATCAAGAAGTCTGTTTTTTCTTTTCAATCTGCAGTATATTTTGCAGTTTTAAAAAGTCGAACTCATTATTCGTGCACTTATAAATTCCCAAAGGGTAGAGCTTGTAAAAAATAAATCCACATGATAGGCGGAGTTGATTGGCATCTGCCAAATCGGAAACTTACGTTTTTACGTTGGGCCTTTTGTCTGGTTGATACTGCAATGTTTTCTATCTTGAGCCGCTCGAACAAATAAGTCTTGATTTGATTGTACCCTGAGCAATATTCTCTCTGTAAGTTGAGTACACTATATCCAGTGAGAGCAAAGAAGTCAGAACTCCAGGTCAGAATGATTTTATATTAAAAATTCATTGTCGTTTGTTTTGCATGTACTAACACCCATGCCTCCCCCTCTTAGCGTGATCACCAAGAAATTCCGAATAAAGTAATGTTTAAAAAAAATAGTGATCACTCCCGAAAGTAAAGACCAACTGCTTCGTGAATGACCCGTGATTTCAGGGACCACTGGCTCCTTATTGGATAAAGGGAAGAATATTAAAAGGGGCCCGTGCAAAATAAGCGAACCTTTGCTAGCCGATTTTTTTAGCTGTTTACCTTAGTTGCCTGCAAGCCTTAGGCTAAACACTCAAAGGAGAAGTGCATCAAGTATGTAGATGTGCATTTAAGAAGGAGGAACGGAGTGTCCTTATTTTTGTGACATTAATGAAAGAAGTGACACTCGTGGCTTTGTAGATCACTATAAAAATATAAAAAAAATCCTCAATGTAAAAGTTATTGCGTTGATATGTGGGCAGAAAAAAGGTCAATCTTCATCTAGTAAAATCTCCCCAAAATTCGGTTTCAAAGCAACTGTAGCTTATTTTTAAACTTGATCGTTTCGCGTACTAAGAGAGAAATATAAATTATGCTTTGTGTTGTCAAGTTGAATATGCATAACATCTGTCAAAAACCTACGTGTAAGTAGGATTTCCTTCAAACAAAGTTAAAATTACATTGCAAAAACTTCTTGCTGACAATGAAGAAATGATTTTTTTGTACGAAACAACCTACGTAAAGATCTTAAAAGCAAAAGATCAGTTTCAGTCTGAGCTTCGCAGCTAAACCATGATTCACCATGCAGCTATTTTTCATAACACAGTGAATAACTGGTCCATGTGAGGGTTTTCAATCAAGCAAATTAAACTCAGCCAATCGTCAGAAAATACAGAAAACTGCACATAAGGGTATTTGTTTTGCTCGCCTCAGACAAATCCAGCTCTAGCAATTGTTTACGGGCAGAGTCAATTGTTTTAAAGTAATTGCCGGCAGTTGTCACGTTCTCTACTTCGCAGCGAGTGAAAAGGAAAATTTACGTACAGAAAGTTATTTCTAATAAAGAACAGAAACTTTCACAGTACACTGGAAAACAAAACTATGTAATTAAAAGTGAAGAAAACTCTGACTGCTATTACTTGAGCAACAGAAAAATGATCGAAGTAGTCTTTTCTTCTCGAGTAAGCCTACTGGCCTCCTATTTCCGAGAAAGTTTTACGGCGCACAACTGGTTCTTTGACTGAAGAGATGGATAAAGCTGGTTCTGCAAAGGGAATATAAATCTGAGCATGTGAAAAAGTATTTACTAACAACAGAATACAAGCGGGTTTTAATTCAGCCCGGCGAAAGGCGGCGAAAACAACTCACAAATAAATCGAATGCACAATCAAAATACTCGCCTCTTTGGAAATGTTCAAACTTTTTATTCCTGAGCTCAGACTGACGGGATGATCCCTTTTTCCTTTAACATTGGTTGTTCAGAGTCCAAAGTAATTTTCAAGTGACGAAAAACAAAAACCGCATAAAAGTATAAAGGCTTTTCGAGAAGCAAACGTTCACACCTTGTGCATTTCATCCAGTCTTTAAGTCTCTCTGTGACAAACAAACAAACACTTGAACAGGAAGACCTTAGATAACAACGACCTCAACCAGGTTGTGGCGTCCAGCGGTTTTAGTGAAAACAAGGGTTTGGGTCGGGTGCTCAGTCTCGCGGGCTCATAAAACCTAGTAACTACAAATAACTACAAGTAACTACAAGTAGCTTCCGACAACTACTAGTAACTACCAGTAACTACTAGTAATTACCGATAACTACTGCTAACTACCAATAACTAGAGGTAACTACTAGTAAATACCGACAACTACGAGTAACTAGCAGTAACTACTAGTAACTACCGGCAACTACTTCTAACTACCAATAACTACTACTAACTACCCATAACTACTAGCAACTACCAGTAACTACTGACAACTACTAGTAACCACAAAGCAACTACCAGCAACTACTAATATTAAACTACCAGCAAGTACTAGTAGCTACCAGTAAATACTAGTAACTACAGGCAACTACTACATTGTCGTTACTACTACTAGCTATTAGGGAGAAGATACAATACTACATATTACACAGAGTGTGTATTGCCGGTGCACTTGTGGGTTTCCACCATGAAGTATATACCGCCTGTTACTTGTAGTTGCTAGTAGTGTCGGTAGTTGCTTGTTGTTACTGGTAGTTACTTGTAGTTATCGGTAGTTACTTGTAGTTATCGGTAGTTACTGGTAGGTGTCAGTAGTTGCTAGAAGTTATTTGTAGTTATTGGTAGTTACTAGCTATAGTAGTCACTGGTAGTTACTATTAGTTGTCGGTAGTTAGTAGTAGTTACTGTTAGTTGCTAGTAGTTATCACTTGAACACGGTCACAGAAAAGCCCGCCTTGAGCCTGCGATAAGGGATGCGCAGAAGCTTGCGCAGAACGTTTTTCCGCCCTGAAGGTCCAGGCCAAGCAGAAGACACAATACTACATATTACACAGAGTGTATATTACCGGTGCACTTATGGCTTTCTAACATGAAGTATATACCAAAAGGTGGTCATCACGTTTTTCATACGGTAGTGTCTCTTTCCTCAGAGTTTTTTTTTTTGATCCACAACGCGGAAACCTAATAACCAAGGTAAGAAAAGCTTTCAGGTACATGATATATACATCTTAGAATGGCTTAAGTGACAGGCTTGATCGAAACAACAGCAAAGAGGAGCCCAGATAAATGACGGAGATTGATATGACGTGGGCATGACTTGAGGGTTACAGATGTAGCGAATGTCAAATTTATTGGACTTGTAGCCCTGAGTTTTGCGTTTTTTTATCTTCAAATTCCGATTACTTGTCGTTTTGCGGTAACTGGTCGTTATTTAATTTAGCGAAACACATCAACGGGAGCAAGGTTTCTCAAGCACCGACTTGTGGTTCTCGGGCGTTCTACTGCTTTTTCTAACAATAAGAAAATGGTAACAATTCTCCAGAGAGAGCTGGGGTGTAAAAATGAAAAAGGTAAACGCATAAAGTTTGAGATCATGCGGCCGAAGACCAAAAACAATATGAATTTTCGGCCTGAATATACTATAACTGATTAGGGGCGTCTGGAAAAACCGGAAGCCGGAATTCGGAATTCGGAAAAGGAACAGGTATGGGAACAGGAAGCAGAACCGGAACTGGAAACGGCAACGGAACAGGAACAGTTATGTGAAGGGGAACTGATACAAGAACACGAACATCAGTTACCGTAAATTATTTTAATTCTAATTCAATTTATACAAGGAATAAGACTAAACTAGCCTGGTATCGTGCTCCCCCTGAATCTCTTTATATTATGGCAACGAGAAGCAGGGCTTGACGTTGCGACCTGTGGGGTCACCAATGCGACCAGCTTTTACTCAGTGGCGACTAATTTACGCCTGGTCGCCAACCTGGCCCCCAAGATAGGTGACTTTCTTCTTTAGGAAAATGTACACTAATGATAATTTGTTATCCTTTACAAAACTAACGGATAGCTTAAGGTTTTTCTAATGCTCTAACGTCTCGCCCAAACGCTCTAACGGTTTGTCTAAACACTTTAACGATTTCTTCCAACACTCAAACGGATTGTTCTTATGATCTAACAGTTGGTCCGTCTAATGTTTGACTTTTACTTGAAAGAGGATTGTGAAAATGACAAGTGATGAATTTGACGGAAGTCTTATCGACTTTTGGGTAAATCGATCGCAATTCTCAACAGGTCATCTTGTGTTTCTCCGGGAATGACTTTAAGCGCATCGATTTAAAACAATTTCTTTACGTCGAACTTGAATCTCAATTGCGGTCTCGATAGCAGATTAGTCTGATAAAAGCTTCAGCTAATCGAGAATGAACGGCGCTCATTTCTTGAGCTTCTTGTACACAGCCTTAGGCAAATTTCAGTTGAGCATGTCGACCAAAATAAAAGCTCTGCTGTATTTTATTGACTTCTAATGAAGTACCGTTGAACTCATGCTGTTTGTCTAACAGACTTCTCGCGAAATCAACTTCTTTGCCCGAAAACATTTTAGTGACGTTTCCTAGGCCTCTTTCTGGAGACTTTTGATCACGTGCTAGGCAACTGCGAAATAGATCAAGTTTTACCGAAGTTCATTTCTGAACATGCAAACACATATGACGGAAAACAAATTTTACAGATTTTGTTCTTTAATAACCCAAATAAGTGTGATTCCTAAAGTTTGTTTATGTAAATGTGTATTCCAATTTGCTTGAATACCGGTTTGAATGAGGAGGTTTACGCTTGAATGCGGGTTCATTTCCTGAACACCGGCTGGTAACCGAGGCTCAAGCAAAAAACCATTAGGAAGAAAGTTCAAAAGAGGTCTAAAGTATTCTTTTTCTGTTAAGGCTAAGTAAAAGATGTTTAGTTTATTGTATTCCATTTGTTTTTAAATATAATTTTTGGCGACTAGAATACTTGTTCTGGCGACCAAAAATGAAAACTTGGGGGCCAGCTGGCCCGAAGATTTTTTTCTGAAAGTCGAGCACTGTATATCGCAACTTCAAGTTGACAATGAAGTGGCCACATTAGTGAGGACATGAAACAAGTGTCCATTGTCTGTTTTAAGGGATGTCTATATTAAGCGGGTGTCCCTTAACCAGGGTTTGACTGTATATTTTAAAATTAAACTAAGCAAATCCTCACGAGCTGGTTGGTCAAGGGCTATCATCTATGAGAGTATAGACCATAGAAATGACGTGACATGTCACACAGGAAACTAAAAATAAATGTTGTTGTAAAAAACAAATCCACCACAATTTTCCATGGTCTGCATACATGTTATTCAGCAGAAATTTTAAGGATTGTGAAGATGAAAATTTTGTTTTTCCTTAGACACTTTAAACCTGATAAATCCAAAATAACAGCGAAAACACCTCATCTTGTGTTTAGTGAGTTAAAAATGCAAACTGTTTTTCACCAGGCTTGGCTTTATCAGTTTATGACTAGAAGTTCATGGTAAGTTAGTTATACTCTGTCACGAAATGATATAAATTGTCACAAAAAAATTAATGTTACAGCCAACTGGGTTTTGTTTAGCAACAGATGCCGGACAAATAAACTGACATAACTATTTGCCAGTTGCTTGCCTTGAAGTTCAGGGCCAATGAGACATCATGTGTTCAGATGTTTCCCTGCTTTTCCCGAAGTCCTTCCACCAAAGATGATGTTGCTGAAGACATTTGAGGAGCCCTTCGAACTACAGTATTAGATCAACACATACTACCATTATTTTAGTATACTAATAGTGATTGATGTTCTTTTGGTAAACACAATAATTATAACATGTCTTCCCATTTTTCCTATTTTTAGGGAGATTAACCACATTTTTTAGGGAAATTCCTTTGACCTTGTTTAAATAGCAGGAATTTGAGTAGTAGGAATTAGAATAGCAAGAGCCAATAAGAGAAAGAGCATTCAAAGCACTTTGTCTTCCTTCTTCTTTTGAATGTGGCGTGCGTTTGCCATTTAGATCCTCTGAGATGTGGTATGGATTTTGCAGGGGGCAAGTGAATTCTCTCCTTAACTTCCCAACAGGCCAGTTCATTTTTTGGGGGAATTCAAATTTCTGAAGTATTGTGAGACATATTGTTGTTTAAATTCCTAATAATCTCATGTGGATCAAAAGATGTTTTTCAAGCAGCTCTGACAAAGTAAAATTGTCACAATAATTGTAAGCATACATTATGATTGTCATTACAATGAATTAAAAAGAATTCATTTATTAAATATAATAATTAAATGTTAATCTTGCTCATAAATATTTCTCATGCTCGTATGTAGTAGCTACAGCCTGCCTGGATGGCAAGCAGTCAGATGGACTTTCTTTAAGCCCAAGCTATTGCAGAGAATCAAAAGACAGAAGGCAGACATACAGAAACAAAAAATCACACGTTAAATTGATGAGTGTCACCACTTTACTACTGTTCTAGTGCAGTGTCCTAATTGGGGATGTTCCTGGGAGGAAGTGTTTGCCCTTCTCTATTTTGCCCAACTCTGGGCTATTTGGCTCTTCAAAGAAAAATGCCAATTTGTGGGGGTAACCCTGGGGTGGCACGAGGCTGGTGGGGATGCAGCTGCAACTGATGCATTACATTGTACAAGCAATGTATTTTTTTAAATAAGGTAGATTTAATGTTTTAGGAACATTGAATGATAATGTCTTTATTTTATTTCAAAAAGGTGCAGAGGAAGCTACAGTCCATGTCTTTAAGGTGTAAAGAAAGAAACCTAAGGAGACATGAAAGAGTTCACTCTGGGAAAAAGCCATATGAATGTAAACAGTGTGGCAAGTGTTTTAGTGCAGCAGGAAACCTAAGGCGTCATGCAAGAATTCACACTGGGGAAAAGCCTTATGAATGTACACAGTGTGGCAAGTTTTTTAGAGAAGCAGGAAAGCTAAGATATCATGAAAAAGTTCACACTGGGGAAAAGCCTTATGAATGTAAACAGTGTGGCAAGTGTTTTAGGCAATCAGGAGACCTAAGGCGTCATGAAAGAATTCACACTGGGGAAAAGCCTTATGAATGTAAACAGTGTGGCAAGTTTTTTAGAGAAGCAGGAAACCTAAGGAGTCACGAAAGAGTTCACACTGGGAAAAAGCCTTATGAATGTAAACAATGTGGCAAGTGTTTTAGTGCAGCAGGAAGCCTAAGGTGTCATGAAAGAATTCACACTGGGGAAAAGCCTTATGAATGTAAACAGTGTGGCAAGTTTTTTAGAGAAGCAGGAAACCTAAGGAGTCACAAAAGAGTTCACACTGGGGAAAAGCCTTATGAATGTAAACAGTGTGGCAAGTGTTTTAGGCAATCAGGACACCTAAAGATTCATGAAAGAGTTCACAGCAGAGAATTAAAGCCTTATGAATGTAAGCAGTGTGGCAAGTATTTTCATCATTCAAGTGCTCTTAGGAGGCATAATGAGGTCCATAGTGACAAAAATCTTTTTAAACGTTTCCATTGTAAGGTCAAGAGAGCAGGAAGTAATATAATATCAGGAATTCCCAACAGCACGCTTTTACGTAGAGAAAATGGAAACAGTGATATGGAAATTCCGCAAACAGATATCATTGAGAAACACAGCTGTTGGATTTGTCAAGAGGAGATGAACAGTGAAGTTCTTCTTCTTCAACATTATGAAAATCATATGAGACATGTCGTTGAAGATGGCTCTCAAAGTTGAGTAACAGTTGGGTCTTTAGGTTTTGTTAATCTTCGTACCTCTTCCAGCTTTTAAGTTGTCCTTTGTAACAGTATCATCTCGTTTTGTCACCATTGATTAATTGGTTGAGTCGAAAGTTCAAATGATGTTTGTAGTGTTTATTTTATATTAATTAGTGGACGTTGCTTTTTTTGAAAATGGACAGAGCAGTTCTTTGGTGATCGATTTGCGTTGTAAATAACAATCATTCCACGAGTGAAAATAGATAAACAGAGAATCAAGCAATTGAACTCTTCAGGTCTCTTCTTTGCAGAGGGTCTCGCTGTGTATTCCAATGAAAATAGTAATAATTAAGAAATATCAAGCACGCGATTTCTTTTTCCCACTTCCCAGCCTTGTTTTGACATAAAGAAGCCTTAGCGGTGGAAAGAGGTACTGAAGCTATTACTTAATGCACCATTACTTAATGTCTTACTGTGTAAAAGATATTCGATTGGAAGAATGATGTTATGTCCAAACATAATTAGATGGGGTTTTCTTACACTGCTCGGATTATCACCTTTACGTATGGTGTCACTAGTGGTAAAGGCCAGGTGTAACTTTATATGCCTTTAAGCAGGGGTGTCACTAAGATCTCGAGCTGCTGGTTGTATGCATTTAGTAGGAGGGGAATTGAACAGCTAGGACGGTCTACTGGTTGTAGTTTCCTTTTGTGAAACTACCCGGGGTCTCATTCATAGAAGCCTTGGGAAATCTCCGCTCCCTCCCACCAAGTAACAGCCCTGCACCCTTTTCTTACATGATCTAAGGGAATGTAGACCACGGTAGCAGGTAGGGTGGGCGAGCAGTAAGTGTGCGAGAATTGTAATCTGGGGTGTGCAGAGTTCAACTCCTCGGAGAAGATTGTAAAGTCTGTAAATAGCGAACTGGTTTGCTTCCGGCCAGTTGGGAATCTTACCCTATGGGCCTCAATGAAAACTATTGGCTTACCAGTAATTATGTTACCCTTATAGTTAATAAAGACAGTTTTTTAATCTTTCTGGCAGAGTGAAAAAAAAAACTTTGCTTCGTGTCGAAGGACGGGTGGAGCAAAGATGTCGTCAAATGTGTACCCTCAGTATTACACTTTGGATTAGCCAAAGTTTTCGACGCCTCTCTTTCTCTTGTATTCGGACTTTGTCACCCGCCTTCAAAGCAAATCAGAGGTGAGCAAAAGAAGAGTTTTGTCCCGTGTGATCTGTTTGCGTGACCTGTGAACTAGTAAGGAGTTAAGCCTTTGACGCTCAAAATTAGGTCAAAATATAGTTTAGAGTTTCAGGTGTAAACAAAAGCTTAATAGTGGATGAGAACATGTGACCATTGCCACACCCACCCCTATCCTTAGCCAAGATGTTTGATTATCTCTTGATCTCTAGTCAGAGCTATTAAGAATTGCTAATATTTCCGTTTCTTAATAAGGACTTTTCTATTCGGAACAAGAAAAAAATCGATTTCATTGTCAGTGGGACCCTATTCTCATAGTTTCTCTATCCAGTCTGTGAGGGGCTCTCCCAAATCACAACATGATTAATGAGCCTTTAGCAGATGGTTAATAGCGTAGCACTCGAATTACGTCAAAGTGACTAATTTGCAATATTTGTCTGAGTTTTGTCATTTTTATCATTTTAATGACAAAAGACAGACAAACATTACATTTTAATAACAAAAGTCAGACAAAAGTAAGGAATTCGCTAATGTTAGTTTGTCTGTCTGAGTGTCGGGTCTTTAAATAGTAACTGCTCGCATTCAAAATATTTCTCCAATAGACCTTTTTACCGCTACGGCAGCCATATTGAATTTATTTGATTCAAGGAATATTATGTGATGCCCAGGGGGCACTTGCTCTTTATTTGCGGGTGCTTTTCGGGCAAAAAGAGACTGTACGTATAATTCTCGGGAAAAAGGCGATCATTATTATCTGATTGTTACACCCAACAAGGCACGACGACCTTTTTTTCCATTACAATCTTTTTCTAGGAAAATTTAAAGAAAAGTTGGCCCGAAAACTGCGCGCAAATACTGATGCAAGTACATCAGATCGTGCTCATGCCCCCTGGGCATCCCATAATACTCCTTAAATCCAATTAATTCAATATGGCCGTCGTATAGATAAAAAGGTCTATTCTGATTGGCTAAAAGCACACACATAATTCACCATAACCAGTTAGTAATGACCAAATTTGGAAGAATTTTGTGTTTAACGATGAATTGAAGACAAAATGCGGCGTCGAAGAAGACCTGGGGACTAGGTTGTGTTATTTTGGTTGTGAAAATAAAAACGGTGGACACTTGACTCGTTTCAAGAGAAAGGATTACAGCTGGAACTAGGCGAAATAATAGAAAAAAGGGCGGCATCTGCTATTTGGAGAATATTTGCGGAGCTGGACAAACCTAAAGATGCAAGAATTATTTTGAATGAATAATAAAGCAACCAATGAATGAGGCAGAAGAATTAGGCATAACAAGGAGGGTGTTATCCACCTCGGCCGAATTTTCCGCTTCTATTCCGCAATTCCGCTTTTCCGTTCCATCGTTCCATGATTCTTCCTCTTCTTCGAGTACGGTCACCCGGATGAACAGACCGTTACCCCCGCCTTTCGGTTTTTTTTTTTGAGGGAGGATTTTTTTTGCAAAGGTCTTCACGGTATACGTGCCTATACGTCCAAGCCAGTCTGAGCACTACTTCATGGGTAGGTACTTCATCTACGGCACATTGATACAGAACGCTATTCTGAAACAAACGGTCAACTTCACCAAACTCAGAGTTCTTGGGAGGTGATTAACAGCGCTGAAACTTTATTAACAAAGGTAAGATAAACTTTTCAGTACATGATATATACATCTTAGAATGTCTTTTAAGTCATGACAAAAGAAATTGACAGGAATGATCGACACAGCAGAAAAGACGAGCTTTTAGCCCATCTGAATGACAGCTTGCCTCTCGAGCGATTTTACCCTCCGAGCAGAGGCCCTTTGATCTTCCTAGATAAGTCAGGAAGAGTCCCTTCCTCTTCCCGACCTATCTAGGAAGATCGAAGGGCCTCTGCTAGCAGGGTAGAGCGATTTGTGCTGCTTGTTGAAAGCTTAGTTTTAAACTTGCAATTGGCCGTTTTTATACTAAGGACGCATTATCCGTCTGGACGAACTTGGGCAAATGCTTTGTAGTTCGTCTGGGTTATGCGTCTCTAGTATAAAGACGGGCACGAGACGCATTATGCGTCCAGACGAACTACCTTTCGTAGTGCGTCCTTCAAGACGTATTTCAAAGGAAAGTTCGTCCAGACGCATAATGCGTCTCGTGCCCGTCTTTATACTTGAGACGCATAACCAGACGAACTACAAATGTTTGCCCAAGTTCGTCCAGTCGGATAATGCGTCCTTAGTATAAAAACGGCCATAGACGCATTATCCGTCTGGACGGATAATGCATCCTCTAGTATAAAAACGGCCATTGTGCATTTCAGTAGACGGGAGATTAGACTCGGGGGTACATTTAAGGGATGTTGTAAATGCAGTGAATTTCCTATTTATAGGTCGGAGTTTTGATTCAATTGTTTTGGCACTGATCTTAACCAATTGTTACATAACTCAGGTTTATTGTACCCATGCTCGGTATTCAGGTGTAAAATAAAGTTGAAGACTCAAGTGAATGGACCTTATCAGACTTATCAAGTCCTTGAAATTGACTTGTGTTGAAATGTATTTATAAATTGACTATGTGACCTGTCGGTTATATTACTGGTTTGGAAATTTATAATGTTAGTTAAAAAGCTTAAACTTTAGCAAAGTGATTTACAAGCAATATTGATGGTTTTCACAGTGACGTCATCAGATTGCAAAGGCAAAAAAGCGAGGTTTTACGAATTCTTATTTACACTAGGTTGAAGATTAATGAAAAACAAATCTTTGTATAAGTTTCCAGCCCCGAAGCATGTTTCATTCCGAAAATACAGCAATTTGAACTTATGAGTTTTCTCAGTGCGTGACACCAAAATAGGAATGCTGTCTCTTTGAAAAAAGTCTCTCCGCTTGATTTTCAGCAGTTTAACCATTTCAAGTATTAAAAGATGTGTTTATGCGCATGTATGCTAGCTCTCAAGTGAAAAGGAAGAGCTTTTATAGAAAAAGTGAACTCCAGATGTTTTTGTTGATTTCTGGCGGCCATATTGGTGGCAGGGTGCAAAGAAAATTAATTTTACAGCTTGCCCTTTGGGCAAGCTGTAACCAACATCTACTAGCCTAAAAGTCATTTTTACTAGCCCGAAAAAAATTTTTCACGAGAATGAAAAAATAATTATTAATTATTTTTTTCTTAATTACACTGTAAGTTTAAAAAATTACTGGCTTCATTTATTCATTACAATCAGCTGTAGTTACTTGACAAAAGAAATTAATAACCGTAAAAGTGTGAACTATAAGTAGAGCTGGTAAGATACTCTTAACACACTGGTACAATAATTCAGTGTTCACCTTTTGATTATAAATGCCTTTGTCTTGAAAGTCAACTCACAAAGATAAAATAAGGAATTTAAGTGAAGCTAACGGAATGAAGGTCCAAATATCAGACAAACGTTTTTCTTTGAACACAATTCTTAAAAACTACATATTAATGGTAAACCTCTTGAGAAAATGTCCATACTAAATAGAGGTTCATGCTGTATTTACAACCAGTTCAAATGCTGTCATACATCATGAAATCATTACAATTATACAATTCAACTGCAGTTAGAAGCCTTAATAGTAGGGATAGATCTTCCTTTCCGTTAAGGATAATCAAAGCAGAATTATACAGACAGTTCCCATTACTTCTTGCTTTTTTCGACTGTAATCCTTCAGCTTCAAGATTGCTTGGCGAATCTGTTGGTAGCAAACTTTGTCCAAGGCTGTCGTCAGATAAATTTTTTAACTCGAAATACTCAAGGTTCTTTAATGCTTGGACTTCAACGCTATATTCACTTGCGATGTCTTCAACTAGTTTAGCTGTTTTGCTCTTGGCGCTGCCACACTGTATAATTTTTTTTAAGTCCAGCGCAACACGTGAATGCCTAACATACATTTGAGACATTTTACAATTTAGAAGAACATTTTTTACGAAAACAACGGCGTTGAACCAAAGTTCTCAATCGACACACTAAATGACAACGTTGACAATGCAAAAAGCTGCCAGTGAAAGCGCTTCATTCTGAAATTTGCCGCCAAAAAAATTTCCCGCAGGAGTATTTCTTAGCCGTTGACAGGGGAGATGTTTATATTATTATTAAAAGGACATAAAAATTTGAAATCTTTCATCAGTTTGCTTATCATTCAAAAGTAGTGCATTCAGAAGATCATTTTTCTGAAGAAGGTTTGTTTAGAAGTCGGTTTTCCAAGTCAAGTGTCAAGTTTAAGGGAAAGTGGAAAGTGCGAGTGCCAAGTCACGCATCAGTGAGCAAATATTATGCAGACAAAACTTATGCAAATTTGTGGTTCATCTTGTTACAAGTAACCAAAGGTTTAAGGTTTCAAAAGAACAAAACTGTCCGTTTCATTTCTGGCAACTTTTCATCTGACAGATTTTCGTGAAAAGTGAAAACAATACGATATAGTCTACATATTTTAATCAACAAGACGCTGTGGTAGTGTATATTTGGGCGTGGTTGTACTGCGCGTATGTGAAGTTTGTTATGTGTATGAGGGATATGTGGGTAGTGCAGTGGTATTGTATATTTGAGGGGTTAGTTGAGATGTGTTTGATTACTGAGATGATGGGCGTAGTTTGTGAGGTAGTTGCTGTGTTTCTATAAGGGGTTGTTTTTACTGGATGTTGATGTTACTCTGTTGATAGAAAATGTCTGTATTAACAAACATACTGTTTTCCATCAAATGAAGACTGTACACTGAAAAAAAAGTCTATTTTTATACTGTTCAATGCAAAAATCTATACCCTAATCTGCCTGTTTTCTTTTCTACTTGTAACTAAATGTTTCTTTTTAAGAGGTTCCATCTCAAGACTCAAATGAACTATACCTGTGTTTCCTCACAATCTTTTTCCTTTCACTGCTTTCAATGTTGCACGAACATAATACAAAGTGTATTTCATATTGTAGTCTTTGACAATTCAACTTACTTCGTGTAACTTTACAAATTTCTTCAACGTTTAACAAGTCTTATTTCACCAAACTTTCATCATATCCCACAATAAAAGATAAATCCTTTACTCTACTTCTTCGCTGAACCACACAGCTTATACAGTATGTTCCAATCCACGACAAAAATCCTGTCACTTCATGACAATGTTTTGAAAAGCACATCTTAAACACAGATTTGCTCTCAGCCAAATTCCAAGATAGGACACCAATGTTTACAGTGCAAACAGTAAGGTTTATCTCAGCTCCACAGATACTCTCTCACTTTCAGGAAGATAAACTGGCATAATATGTGTTTTCACACCCATCACATTGTACAGTGTATTCCCAGTACTAGCAAGGGTGGATAAAGTTCCTGAAGTCCAGTTTCCACATGGATTAAAAAAGAGTAACACCTTGCATAAATTGCTAAAGCACAGCACTGTTTACAATAACGTTGGTATAAACTATTAACATTTGATAAACTACGGTATTCAACACTGCTTGAACAAAGATCAACTTCAAAGTTGGCAATATGTACACCCTTATAAGCTCATTATATATCCTCATTCCTTCATGGATCGGGAAATAGACTCTGAAAATATTGTGCTAATTTATACATGGATGGTAATTTTCCAACAATACACATGTACCTTGACTATGACTGTTACCATACATATCTCTAACATGAGAATCAACACCAATAATTCCTACAGTTAAAGTTCAGAGCCAAGAGTTTTTCAAATGCTGTACCCAGTGACTTTCACTGTATTCAAGCTAGAAAAATCACCCAAACACTGTAACAATTTCTGGCAATTCTGTCATTAACATTAACATAGATTGTCTTGCAAGCTATGACAGACTAGAATATCATTGATAACCAACAATCATTATTTCAATCATATCATCGACTGAAGCAATCCTTCTTATAGTACTGTAAATGAAAGCGTGCAAACGCATTGCAACACATTGTCGTCCCGCATTTTCCCCCAATACTACAACGTTGCCTTGACAGTACGGACTG
>JBBMOI010000004.1:30445000-30507500 GCA_038088405.1 Porites divaricata
TACAACAGATGAAAGGAAACAGTTTCAGTGCCTGAATATTGCCTTAAATATCTTAAACCGTTATCTTTGGAATTCAGTTGATGTAAAATTCAATTGTAGCACTTTAAAAGGACAGCAAATTGCTTGACTTAGCCCCTTTAAGTGCACACTTCAGAAAATTGTTAGTGAAGCGTGACTTTAAATTTGTATTCTCTAAGTTGACTCATATATTTTACACCAGTGATAAATGCAACCAGGCCCAGTGTATTATAAAATAAAAATTATACTATTATTTTTTTAAGACTTAGTTTAACCTAAGTTTACTGCTAAATGAAAATAATATTCCTCAGTCATCTCATGGTTTTTGTCCCGAGAGACAAGGGATAAAAGTTATCTAATTGCACCAGAAGTCAATATGTTGCTTGTAACCATTATCGGTGTAGGACTCCAAAGGATTGTTTGCTTTTCAACCAGATTCTAGACTACAGGCAAACAACACATAAAGTAAATGTATCAGGTATCCTTTTCTCCCAAACAAAATGGAAGAAGGACAGCCTGATTGCAGGTTATGTGGGAATTGCATAGCTAAATTCTACTCTTAACTTAGTGTATATAAATGGCATCATAAAATGTTAGTGACACTCCTGTTTAAGTCAAATCCTGTTAATATGGACTAGAAAGTGTCCGTATTAATGAGTTGTCCTTAATATACTAAGTTTAATGTTGTTGACGTAAAAAATCTTTTATTCGAACAAAATGCTAATGAAAAAGAGGATATTAGCATCTTCAAATGAAACATCTCTAACCTTCAGAAAGCTGTCATTCTGTGGACTAAATTCACGAAAACACTCTTTTATCATTTATTCATATATTAATTAACTCTACAAATCATCCTATCTGGTGTACTTTAGTACTAATGGAACATTGACATAGTGAACTGCAAAGTTTTGTCTTCAATAAGGAAATGTATATCGCAACTTCAAGTTGACAATGAAGTGGCCACATTAGTGAGGTTAACTTGATACTGGACATGGAACAAGTGTCCATTGTCTGTTTTAAGGGATGTCTATATTAAGCAAGTGTCCCTTAACTAGGGTTTGACTGTATATTTTTGTAATTAAACTAAGCAAATCCACACGGGCTTGTTGGTCAAGGTCTATCATCTATGAGAGTATATAGACCATGGAAATAACATGACATGTAACACAGGAAACTAAAAATAAATGTTGATGTAAAAAACAAATCCACCACAGTTTTCCCTGGTCTGCACTCTTGAAGACCGTAGAAATGAGGCCATGGTACTTGTTATTCAGCAGAAATTTTAAGGATTGTGAAGCTGAAAATTTTGTTTTTCCTTAGACACTTTAAGCTTGATAAATCCAAAATAACAGCGAAAACACCTCATGTTGTGTTTCGTGAGTTAAAAATGCAAACTGTTTTCACCAGTAAGAACAAGAGATTTTCTTGGCTTTATGACTAGAAGTTCATGGTAAGTTAGTTATAATCTGTCACGAAATGATATAACTTGTCACAATAAAATTAATGTCACAGCCAACTTGGTTTTGTTTAGCAACAGATGCCGGACAAATAAACTGACATAACTATTTGCCAGTTGCTTGCCTTGAAGTTCAGGGCCAATGAGGCATCATGTGTTCAGATGTTTCCTTGCTTTTCCCGAAGTCCTTGCACCAAAGATGATGTCACTGAAGATATTCGAGGAGCCCTTCGAACTGCAGTATTCGATCAACACATACTACTAAAATTTTAGCATACTAATAGTTATTAATGTTGTTTTGCTATCAGATCATAAACATGATTACAACATGTCTTCCCATTTTTCCTATTTTTAGGGAGATTAACCACATTTTTTAGGAAATTCCTTTGACCTTGTTTAAATAGCAGGAATTTGAATAGTAGGAATTAGAATAGCAAGAGCCAATGAGAGAAAGAGCATTCAAAGCACTTTGTCTTCCCTCTTCTTTTGAATGTGGCATGCTTTTGTCATTTAAATTAATCCTCTGAGATGTGGTATGAATTTTGGAGAGGGCAAGTGAATTCTTTTCTTAACTTCCCGACAGGCCAGTTCGTTTTTGGGGGGAATTCAAATTTCTGAAGTATTGTGAGACAAATTGTTGTTTAAATTCCTAATAATCTCATGTGGATCAAAAGATGTTTTTCAAGCAGCTCTGACAAAGTAAAATTGTCACAATAATTGTAAACATACATTATGATTGTCATTACAATGAATTAAAAAGAATTCATTTAGTAAATAATAATTAAATGTTAATCTTGCTCATAAATGTCTCTCATGCTCGTATGTAGTAGCTATACAGCCTGCCTGGATGGCAAGCAGTCAAATGGACTTTCTTTAAGCCATAGCTATTACAGAGAATCAAAAGACAGAAGGCAGACATACAGAAACAAATAATCACACGTTAAATTGATGAGAGTGTCACCACTTTACTACTGTTCTAGTGCAGTGTCCTAATTGGGGATGTTCCTGGGAGGAAGTGTTTGCCCTTCTCTATTTTGCCCAACTCTGGGCTATTTGGCTTTTCAAAGAAAAATGCCAATTTGTGGGGGTAACCCTGGGGTGGCACAAGGCTTGTGTGGATGCCGCTGCAACTGATGCATTACATTGTACAAGCAAATGTATTTTTTTAAATAAGGTAGATTTAATGTTTTAGGAACGTTGAATGATAATGTCTTTATTTTATTTCAAAAAGGTGCAGAGGAAGCTACAGTCCATGTCTTTAAGGTGTAAAGAAAGAAACCTAAGGAGACATGAAAGAGTTCACTCTGGGAAAAAGCCTTATGAATGTAAACAGTGTGGCAAGTGTTTTAGAGAAGCCGGAAAGCTAAGACGTCATGAAAAAGTTCACACTGGGGAAAAGCCTTATGAATGTAAACAGTGTGGCAAGTGTTTTAGGCAATCAGGAGACCTAAGGAGTCACGAAAGAGTTCACACTGTGGAAAAGCCTTTTGAATGTAAACAGTGTGGCAAGTGTTTTAGCAAAGCAGGAAACCTAAGGAGTCATGAAAGAGTTCACACTGGGGAAAAGCCGTATGATTGTAAACAGTGTGGCAAGTGTTTTGGTCAAAGAGGAAATCTAAGGATTCATGAAAGGGTTCACACTGGGGAAAAGCCTTATGAATGTAAACAGTGTGGCAAGTGTTTTAGTGCAGCAGGAAGCCTAAGGCGTCATGAAAGAATTCACACTGGGGAAAAGCCTTATGAATGTAACCAGTGTGGCAAGTTTTTTAGAGAAGCCGGAAAGCTAAGAAGTCATGAAAAAGTTCACACTGGGGAAAAGCCTTATGAATGTAAACAGTGTGGCAAGTGTTTTAGGCAATCAGGAGACCTAAGGAGTCACGAAAGAGTTCACACTGGGGAAAAGCCTTATGAATGTAAACAGTGTGGCAAGTGTTTTAGTGCAGCAGGAAACCTAAGGAGTCATGAAAGAGTTCACACTGGGGAAAAGCGTTATGAATGTAAAAAGTGTGGGCAGTGTTTTAGTCAAGCAGGACACCTAAGGAGACATGAAGGAGTTCACACTGGGGAAAAGCCTTATGAATGTAGGCAGTGTGGCAAGTATTTTCATCATTCAAGTGCTCTTAGGAGGCATAAAATTTTGCATTGTAAGGTCAAGAGAGCAGGAAGTAATATAATGTCAGGAATTCCCAACAGCACGCTTTCACGTAGAGAAAATGGAAACAGTGATATGGAACTTCCGCAAAGAGATATCATTGAGAAACACAGCTGTTGGATTTGTCAAGAGGAGATAAACAGTGAAGTTCTTCTTCTTCGACATTATGAAAATCATATGAGACGTGTCGTTGAAGATGGCTCTCAAAGTTGACGAACAGTTGGGTCTTTAAGTTTGTTTAATCTTCGTACCTCTTCCAGTTTTTAAGTTGTCCTTTGTAACAGTATCATCTCGTTTTGTCACCTTTGATTAACTGGTTGAGTCGAAAGTTCAAATGATGTTTGTAGTGTTTATTTTATATTGATTAGTGGACGTTGCTGTTTTTGAAAATGGACAGAGCAGTTCTTTGGTGATCGTTTTCCGTTGTAAATAACAATCATTCCACGAGTGAAAATTGGTAAACAGAGAATCGAGCTATTGAACTCTTCAGGTCTCCTCTTTGCATAGGGTTCCGCTGTGTATTCCAATGAAAATAGTAATAATTAAGAAATATCAAGCACGCGATTTCTTTTTCCCACTTCCCAGCCTTGTTTTGACATAAAGAAGCCTTAGCGGTGGAAAGAGTTGCTGAAGCTATTACTTGATACACCAAAGAATTGCTATTCTACCATCTGTCTTACTGAATAAAAGATATTCGATTGGAAGAATGATGTTATGTCCCAACATAATTAGATGGGGTTTTCTTACACTGCTCAGATTATCATCTTTACGTATGGTGTCACTAGTGGTAAAGGCCGGGTGTAACTTTATATGCCTTTAAGCAGGGCTGTCACTAAGATCTCGATTTGCTGGTTGTATGTATTTAGTAGCAGGGGAATGAACAGCGAGGACGGTCTACTGGTTGTAGTTTCCTTCTGTGAAACTACCCGGGGGTCACGTTCATGGAAGCCAGGGAAAAATTCGCGCTCGTTCTTTATTTACTCGCGCTTGTCGGGCAAAAAGAGAACTTTAATGTATAATTCACGGGAAAAAGGCGATCATTATTATCCGATTTTTACATCCAACACGGCACGACGATCCTTTTTTCCCATTACATTTTTTTAAAGAAAATTTGGCCCGAAAACCGCGCGTAAATACTGATGCGAGTACATCGGATCGTGCTCAAGCCCCCTGGGCATCCCATAATACTCCTTAAATCCAATTAATTCAATATGGCCGCCGTATTGGTAAAAAGGTCTATTCTGATTAGCTAAAAGCACTTGCATAATTCACCATATTAAGGCACCGGAGAAGACCTGGGGACTAGGCTGTGTTATTTTGGATGTGAAAATAAAAACGGTGGACACTTCACTCGTTTCAAGGGTTAAGAACTACAGCTGGAACTAAGCGAAATAATAGCAAAAACAGCAAGAAGACAACTCGGAGGGCAACATCTGCTATTTAGAGAATATTTGCGGAGCTGCATGGACAAACGTTAAGGTACACTATCGGATATGAACTTAACATTGATGCAGGAAAGCACGTTTTAGCTATGTTTTTCAACTAAGCATTATTACCGGGGCCAGCACCGGTCATAAAACGCTGTCCGTTCCCTTCGCTTTTTCAACGTCTCGTTTCCAGGGCACCGCTTTCCGCTTTGACAAAATCGTTGTCAGTAACTTTACTTGCTCAGATGTATCGCTGGCTCAGTTGAATTCTTATTCGCCATTTTGCGAAAAGCACGAGGCAATAGAGTACTAGAGTGTGACGTCATAAAAATGAAAATTCTGAAATTATGAGATTTGTCAGGATATTTTGAAAGAACAAGGTCCAAGAGGCCTACTTGCCAAAAATGAGCATTTCGGGACAATTTTTCTCTGAGATCTTAGCCCAGTTATGCTTAGAAAACTCCATACAAACCCTTGTAATTTTTTTTGGCTCGACATTGTTTTCTTGTAACAGTAAAAGTCATATGACTAATTATTTGGATTTCAAACTCAACCTCGTTCCCAGGTTTCTCTCCTACCCGTCCCTACGTTCGACGGGTAGGAGAGAGAACCTTGGAACGAGGTTGTTTCAAACTAAGTACAGATGTCGAGAAGAATCCAGGAACTACTCAAAACAACACTGATTCTCACGAAACAACAATTAAGCCTGTTATGCAAAGTGACAGCTCAATAATGCAGTTGGTTTCTCCTATGATTTTGATGCACTCTAGGTTATATGAACTTGGTTTACAGGCAATAGATGTTGGAGGTGCAGGTGACTGTTTCTTTAGATCTGTATCACATCAATTATATGGCAATAACAACCTTCATATGCAAGTCCGTAGTGCTGGAGTTCAATATATGAGAGATCACCCAGAGAAATTTGTTGAGAGCAATACTGAAAATTCATGGCTCAGGTATCTAAATAATATGCGTTTTCAAGGTAAATGGGCTGATACACGTATTGTTCAAGCAGTCGCCGATGCATTAAATGTTTCTATTCAAATAATCGAATCCAGTCCAGGCTTTTCACCGATCACTACTGTTAATCCAGTTCAGGAAAGAAATAGCTTGTCCACAATTACCAATTTTTGAATGTAATAAAAATCTTGCTTTGACTTATGATGCGACAAAACAGAATGTTTCAAATAACCTTTGTCACGCAATATTTACGTTAGCCAGATTTGAAAATTCTCAACTGTTCAAAATGGGGGATTCCCTAACATTTTCTCTTTTCACATTATTCATTACACGTTGTTTTTTTCTCTAAAGAATATTTGGATAAAATAGATTTTCATGTCGCGCGACAAACCTATTGATGTAAACGACCCTTATTCATGCTAGTGTAAACGTGGTTTGCCAAGGCAAATGTGGCCCCGGTAAAATTCCCGAAGTGCTTCTCGTTTTGAATGAATAATAAAGCAATTAATGAATGAGACTGAGTACGATATGAAGAATTAGGCCTTATCGAGGAGGGTGTTATCCACCTCGGCCGAATATTCCGCTCCTATTCCGCAATTCCGCCGTTGCGTTCCATCGTTCCATCGTTTCATCATTCCATTATTTCTTCGAGTAGGGTCACCCTGATGTACTGACCGTTATTCTCGCCTTTCTGTTTTTTGTTTTTGCTTTTTTTTTCGGGGGGAGAGGGGGGGAGATTCTTTTTAACAAATTTAACAAAGGTCTTGCACGTTATACGTGCCTGCACGTCCAAGCCAGTCTGAGCACTAATTCATGGGTAGGTATTTCATCTACGGCACATTAATACAGAACGCTATTCTGAAACAAACGGTCAAGATCACTTAACTTGGAGTTTTTGGGTGTTGATTGACAGCGCTAAAACTTTATTAACAAAGGTAAGTGTTTGTGAAAAGCGCGGGCAAAAGCGCAATAAATTAAATATCATAAAACGGCTAAACAGGTAGTAGTGGCATACGCTTTTTAAAATAAGCTCCTAGTATTATTATATCCTGAATATGGATCGTATGCGACTTAAAATAGAGATAACCACGGTGTATAGCTTGATTCTACTCCCCCCATTGTCCTTCACAGAGTATTCTCAGTTGGAAAATTTTATATTTGGCGCCAATGTTGGCATGTGATTGTTTGTGGAAGTATAACTTTTTTTATTATGAACTTCTTAAACTTTCTTAGGTGAAAGTGGAAAAGCTGGAAAACTACTGTTTGAGACTCAAATGACAGCAATAAAACTGGGATTGAATTCGCACTCTCACGGGATATATTTTATTTCGGTTTGTTCCGTAGCTGTAGCCGCAGCCGAGTTCCGGTTAGGTTTCGATCGATGTTAGATAGGATTTCGTGACGTTTTGACACTAAATAACATCGACCGAAACCAGCTTTCCTTGGGAAGACCACAATCCACGTCGTTCAATGCAGTACAGCTGAGTCTATTACAGATTTAACCTTTTTTTAGTGATATAAACTGGAAACGACAATATTGACCGTTTTATAACTCAAACCAACTCAATTATAACCTCCACGCTACGATCGATCAAGTGAGCGGAAGTCGACGGGATCATTTCAGTCATTTTGTAAGACGCCGCTGACATATCGATGACTCATCTGGTTTAGGTCGATGTTAATATTAGTGCTTTCCATTTTGAAGGGCATGACCGCTTTGTATCACGTGACTAAAACATCACCCTTAACCCTTTCAGCCTCAATATAAAAAATGATCCTAACTGATCTCTATTGTTGGTTTTCACATGACGTCACTAAAATTCAAACTAAAAAACTATCGATCCTACCGAGATTTTACTTTCACGATGCATTAGAGCAGCTGAAAACTAACTTTCATACAAATTTTGGCTTCAAAAGGGTTCTTGGTTTTGTCATAGAGGACGCTTGAATTTCTAAGTTTTTGCGTGACGCGGCATTTACATGACGGCCAAGAGAGCTGTCATGTAGGTTAAAAAAATGACTTATTTAAGGAAATTTTGCTATTTAAACAGATCATGTATTAGAAAAAGAATTACTTTCATGTTTATGAGTTTCTTGAGGAATAATTTCACGCTTTTGTAGCAAAACTCGGTAACAGATGTTTCTGTTGGTTTCCGTCCGCCATGTTGGAGCTCATCCAGGTGAGCACCAGCATGGCGTCTCCATACAAATTTCTATAAGTTTGGGTAAAACATTTCTTCGGATATCTCGTATACGAAATATTCCTCTGACCTGAATCTTGGCGAGGGTCTTTGTACATGTACCTCCTTTCATTTCCCAGATTCTGGACTTTATCTATTGGACGGTTTTGATTTTTATTTTGATCTATTTTGAATGGCGTGACACTGAAAACCAGCAATACATTGATGTAAATAATTGTAATTAAGAGAATTATATGAAAGATCATTTAACTTTTCTTCAGCTGATCATTTTGTTAATTTTAGTAACTTGTTCTCTCGATATATGCGTTGCATTTCTAAGAGAAAATTGATCTCAACCATCCTTGGGACTAAAGGGCATATTTCTACATCCCTTTCAGATCCACTTTTTAATTAGTACTTTTTAAAACTTTTTAGGCGTTAATTTTCAAGAAAGTAATCATGACTAGACCCCAACAAAGGCACCTAAGGACGGTTTCCTCCTATCACTTGTACTCCTTATTGCATTGAAATCGCTTTTTAGGCTGTCATCCTAGGGAAACATCATTCTATTCGAAATTGAAAGGGCTTCAATATTATTTTCCTGAAAATTTTACATGCAGTTTATAATGGTAATTGAAGTGAGTATATATCATAAGCGCGATATGATTTTAAAATCCGACGAGCCATTTGGACATCGCCGAATTCATTCAGTACCAATATTTATTTGACCAAGTAGCCGGTTTGCAGAAAAGCGGAAATGAAAAGGCTTTTACATCTCATTTTGTAACAGTATCCGAAAAAAAAATGTTGCTATATAGAGCGAAAATGGTGCGATTTGAAACAGAAAAGTCACAACAGAACAGATGTGATTTAGAGCAAAGAAATAGTATGCTTCGGTACTTTGCGAAACGAAATGAAAGTCTGTAGCTTGGGAAAGGAAAATCTGTAATTTGTGAAATGAAAAGAAGACAGGGTGTTGGAACGCTCATACAGTCCCCTTTTCCCTTCCCGTTCAACAGCCCGGCCCGCGGGCTAAAAATAGCGTCCCTTTTTTCCCTTCCCGCCAATTCTCCTTCCCCTTTCGACATCTGCTATGCAGGCTAGTTTACAACAGAGGACAACAAACGTTTAAGCTGAGAACGCATCTTACTGACCACTGTTCTCAATACGCGTTCGTTCTAATAGAGATAACGTAAAGTTTCCGCAAAGTTCATGCATGTTATACGTGCCTATGTTATTCTGGGCAATGTCCGAGGCAGACTGGGTTATACTTTCATGGTACAACATTTCTGAATGGTTATGACTAGAATGGATACCTCAAAATCAGGTTGGACACCTTATGTTTATTACACAAGGCAATACTCTACTCCACGCTATGCGAATTTAAAAAGTGGTGAAATCAGAGTAAAAGACAATTGTGCAAGGAAAAGAGTTGGATAGAGGGTTTAGCACCGAAGTACAGTGATTAGGGTTAAGCGCTGTTTTAAAAACGGTTAGCTTTCAATAATGTAATGATGAACGCCATGTAAAGGACGTTAAAATTAACCAGTCTCGGCAGTTAGCCCTTGATGGTGTAGTGGATACGGATGTGGATTACATATCAAATTACACGGGTTCAAGTCCTACGAACTACCTACTTCTAAGAGGGTCCACAATAGGTTTGGCGGGATGCGGGATTTGGCTATTTTTCGTGGTAATATTCGGGATATGAGCTGAAAACAGAAGCGGGATGCGGGAATTTTAACAACCAGCGGGAGCGGGATTTCCTATTTTTATGGGGATGGGATTCGGGAATCGCAAGGAAAAAATAGCGGGATACGGGACTTTAGTTTTGTCTTGACTAAAAATTGATTAGCGTTGACTGAAAAAAAAAAAAGGTTCTTAAGCGTGTATACCGCCTTTGTAGTCAAGCTACGAGTGTCAAAGGAAGTGAAGCCTGTCAAATTTTGCCCATTATCACTTTTTTGTGTTGTTCGTCTTTTCTAGCCTGCGTGCAGACGATAAAAATACTCTGATTAGTACCAGGGTTTAATTTCGTCTGCGCGCAGGCTAGTCTTTTCCGGTTTTACTATTTTCGTCGTTTTCGTCACTTGGAAAGAGTTATCAAATCACTGAGGTTAGAAGTCACGTTCGTTAAGATCCTGCACTCATTCCTGTTTTGTTGACGGATTTGACCTTTTCTGCTTTTGCCTGGCCGGACGGACCTGTCGGACCTGGACGATCCTTTGGACTGAGCGTTTGCTATTAAAGTAAGTCTGGCGACAGTATGGCCACACCAGAGCTGATAGAAGTGGACAATGTGGTAGACATCATAAATTGTGTGTGGCTTTATATTACGAGAAAGGTGCCAGTGGTAATGCGTTTCTTCGGAAAGAAAAATTTAGAGCTCCCGTCTCAAGGCAAGTGAAGACCTTGAAAGCCTTAAAAGAAACAGTCAGGTGAGTCGACCTGAGTTTACTGCTATCCATTATTTATTGTTTTCAATGACCTCATTATCCTTGTGTTGATTGTGTTGTAAGGGTCGCCACTTTGGATGGTGAAGCCATCTTCCTGCTTGGAAGGGTGTCCGCATTTGGTCGTGCTGTTAGATTTAATAGCAGGTTTATGTTTTCTTAAAAGAGACCAGTGTGTTTATATTCAATTTCCATGTCCTAAACTCCACAATTGACAGAATTGGCTTCATGTACCGATACGAGGACGAAAACATAATTAAGCAAAACAGAAAATAAAGTTATGGTCGCTAATTGTGATGTTGAGAACCTGGACCATCAAAACTGACAGTTGTTAGAAAGTAAGTCATAACGCCTATTTCAATGATCAAGCAAAAAATGTCAAAAATCTCGTAAAATAATGGGGCGGGATGGCGGGATTGAGAAGAAAAAAAGGCGGGAAAGCGGGATTTAAGAACCCCTATTGTGGACCCTCTTCTAAGACTCCTATCATGTATGTTGAGCGAAGATGACAATCTGACTTTGGGGTATCCATTCTAGTCACAACCATTTCTGAATTGTTACATGAGCTTTCCTGCCTCGTACCCAGACGTCTGTCTTTCGATGAAAATGTACCCGAAAAGGAAGGCGGGAAGGAGACAACGGGCGAGGCTTCGCCTTGCCTGAGATCATGTCCTCTCCCTATTAGCCCTTTATGTCTCTCTCCCTCTCGAGCCAAAGAAGCAAAGAAGCAAAAAAAGAGAAAAAAAAAATAACGCCTGGGGTGCTTACCATTTGACAGAAAATTTCGGAAATTCCGGATGGAAGGTAAATGGTAAGGTCACTTTTCGGAATTTCCAACCGAAAATTGAGGAGTACGTTTTGAGGTAGTCCTTTCATTCCGGTTGGTACGAACCAAACGGAATGTTGCTTACCATTTACCAATTTCTCGGTTCCAGACTCACGCTACACAAATTCGCCCCTTTTTTGGATTCAAACCGTAACGGATGTGGCATTTCTGCGGTAAATTGGTAAATCCCTTACCATTATGCTTTTCACACTCCAACCGGATTTTTCTGTCAAATGGTAAGCACCCCTGATCTCAGGTTAGGCTTCGCCTGCCGTCTGTAACCCTTCCCATGGTCGCTTGCGGTTCATCACCAGTCACTCGCGTTTCGCGCTCGCCTCTGCCATGCGAAAAACGAAGCGCCTGACTGGAGGCTGTGAGGTTTCTGTATTGAACAGAGATATTATGAAAAGAAGATAGAGAACGCAGCAACAAATATTCATTTAAACGTAAGCAAAACTCTTCGATACGTTATACTTGCATATACATTCTAGAATTATTGAAGTGTAGGATTAATGAACGCAATATAACCGACATAGTCAATCGAACGAAACCGAACCAAAAATCAATCCAACCAAGTCGGTCGCATTGTTGTTCGATTGGTTTGGTAATCAAACATAATCGAAGTGGAACTTTTCGGTGAGTTGAATAACCGGACTCAATCGAACCAATCAAATTAGTTCCATTTTGTTTGGCAGAAAGACAAAACGCATCCAGTTTCAATTGAATCGGAAAGATCTTTGTTGTTTAAGACGGTGCCCACTATTGTTACTGCGCACATTTTCTGCGCATGCCAAGGTAGTCGCGCGCGACGCGAAAGAAATGCGCAACACGCAGGACACGCGGAGTGGTTTTGTCTCCTGTAAGTCTGGGAGATTCTACTTTTTTCTTGTGGAAAAAATGCGTCGTTTTTCAACAGACGAAAAATAATTTCCATTTATCTTGTCAGTTCTTTGAAAACCGAAGAAGTATGCGCATGTTGCTGATTTCTGCCATATGATTGATCTGACCGAACATTTTATAGTCAAACAAAAGTCAATTCTAAAACATCAAAAGTTATTGCTTCAAGATGTTACACTTGGAGCTTGGAATGGGTATTAAAAAATGCCTTAATAGGCAAGGATCAGTAAATCAGATGGAAAATAGCTCCAAGTCTACCCTGCTAGCAGAGGCTTTTCCCTTGTGTTTCTCAGCGTTGTACTGCCATTCTCTTCGCGGTTTTGGTTGCTCGCGTTTTGTTTTGGTTGTTTCTGTGCCGAGGAAAAGACCTCTGCTGACAGCCGCTTGCGATTCCTGTTGAACATGTGCTGTAGATAGCTCTAAGATCTAGGAGGTAATGACATGACTAAACCGGTTGTGGAACCGGTTTTATCAACTCGCTCATCTTTTATGTACTAGTTTGCTGTGCAAAAGTGAGCCCGCTATATCAACGTGGCGAGTGCGAGTCATTCCCGTGGGAAATTTGACTCATGAATACATGAGCAAACTCCGGCGGCGGCATCGTATTACCGACACGTGACAGAAATTCCATGGTAACCGCATTTTCATCTCGCGCATGTTCAACAGGAATCGCAAGCGGCTGTCGGCAGAGGTCTTTTCCTCGGCACAGAAACAACCAAAACAAAACGCGAGCAACCAAAACCGTGAAGAGAATGGCAGTACAACGCTGAGATACACAAGGGAAAAGCCTCTGCTAGCAGGGTACTCCAAGTCCTCAGCTTAATCGAGAAACTGCAAGCTTACCTTTCACTCGCGTCCTTCAAGTTTCATCGGCTAATCGGCTATAACACTTTCCCGAATATTTCTTTAATTTTGTAAGATTTTATGTAAATACTCCCCAGAAGATAGATTTAAAGCATTCGAGTACATACAGATGTCCCTTTTATTGAGAGTCCGAGGCTTTTTTGTTGAACAAACAACAAAAAAACTGTCACAAGATTGCTTGGATTGCTGAGATCGCAGCTTCACAAACATTTGCGGACCACAAAGGAAACGCTTTCATCATGGAAAAAAATTGTAAAAATTTGTTATGCTTTTTACTATTATCATTATCATTTAAGCATTTTTGCATTACTAAGCATTGAAATAATAATTGACTCATTGGGCAGCTTGTCGTGTAGATAGTATTAATTTTCTTAAGGTTCAACTTCACGCCACACATAATCTGGACATTTAGTCATAGCTGCCATTTGGCTGTTTACAAACTAAAGATGGAAAATAAAATAAAGTATTTCCATTCTAAGACTTTCTTAGGTTTAACAGACACTGTTAAGTCTAAAATCAACATTTAGGAACGAAAAATAGTGAATGATCATGACACAGAGTGCTACAGTAAAAAAAGACAAAACGAAATATATAAAATGATCCTTATAGCCCAGTTTATTTATGAGGGTACATAAACGCATTCGGTACAACTACTTTCGCAGTTTAACGAGGAATAAAACACAAACAGCGGTGATAAACATATCAAACTTACGCATTTTAATAACTTGACGTTTCGTATGCTACGCAACATACATTTTCAAAAGTGGAATTAAGACCGTTACAATTTTATGAAAACTATATATGAAATGTAAATAAGGGGTCTGGAAACGAGATTAAGAAACATCTGTTTCTTAACAGTAAAACAATAAAAGTTTAAGCTAATTAGTAAAGTATCAGCTTCTCACTGCTGACGTTTACATTAAGGGCCGGCTTAAGTTCTTGGATAAGCAAAGTTTCTTTTATTTTACAATGATAATCTGTTTTACCAGAAGCTAGAATATCAAAATGATCCCACTTGATGTTGTGACCTGTGGCTCTTATATGGTCAGCAATGGCTGATGTGGGGTCATTCTTAGTGAGAGCCCTGAAATGTTCCGTTTTCCTATCATGAAGCCGTCGTTTCGTTTTGCCAATGTAAAAGTCACTGCAGTCCCAGCAACCAGCTTTATAAATGACCTTAGATTTCTGTGAACAATTTAGATGGTCCTTGTATGGAAAGAATGATTTGATTTGGCGAGAGCTTTGAAAAATTATCTTGAGATTGACAGCTGAACAGAAATTGTATACACATGATTTCAAACGCTTAGAGATTTGGTCACTTTGAACACCTAAGTAAGGTAATAAGATGACAAGATCTTTCTTCGGAACCGTAGAGACAGGGCTGTTTGGCTTGTTTCTGTTTCTGTTTAGTATTCAGCTTTTTTAAAAGAGAGCTCATGTATGGAACTTGAGTCTATGCAAATCATATGACACTTGTGGCAAAGCCTGAAAGAGAGAGCGCATTAAAAAGCACAGGTATAAGCTCATTGAATGTACGCAAGTTTAATAACACGTTCGATCGAGATATCCAGTAAAATGATAAAAAATGATAGAAGGTTCACAATCCATATTACATCTACATTTCAAAAAATCTTGAGGACATGGACAGGTAAGCAAACGATTAAAGGAGTACCTGTCTAAGAGTCCCTGTTGACTATTTTCCACTACAGTACAGTAGTTTGTTAACAGCCTTGGATCTTGAGCTCGCCATACTACTCTATGTGCGCTGGAAGTAATCTTTAATACCTTGGAGATTGCTCTTCTCCAAAAATTTTTGTTCAATTTTTGAGACGGAGAAGCTCCAGTTGAATGAAATAGTATACTTAAATAATTTGTTTTCCTTAGAGTCCATGAAATGTCCTGCTTCACTTTCTGTTTTTGCTCTCCTCCGTGGGTTGTTGTTCTCTCTGACTGTTAGCCATTGTGGATATCCCAGAGTACTCCGCGTGGAGTGAAGCAATAATGAAACTGACTGGGGAGGGGATGGGAAAAATTGTAAATAACCCCCAAAGCGATTAAGTTAAGGTCGAAACCAACCAATTTAACTTCTAAAAACGTGTGGTAACCTCTACTTTTTATCTCACCAAATGAAAGTAATAAGCCTACTCAGCAAATGATCAATTTTTGGTTTGGGGAAAATGTCGTTTACACTATTTTTAAGGCAAATGCGTGGAGAGGGGTACTTGCTGATAATTTCCCAGTTATGCTGATATTTAAAAAAAAGACGTATAAAGAGCGGTTATAGTTATAGTTTGTTGCTTATTTTGAAACCTTGTTACAATTATCATTGCATTGGTGCCAGTTCACGTTTACACTCTGAAATTTGGGGAAAAAATTAACTTTTTATCATTTTTCTAAAAAATGCCTATTCAGCGTTTTTCTCCATATTGAAGCGCAGTTATCTCTGAAAAATGTGCGGCTACCCCCAGTTTTCTTTTTGGATTTCAATAGCCCCTGATATGATCTACTTGTCTCACATAGTCATTTTCTGGGAAAAAATACTTCCCATTAGTGGGCATCGTCCTTAAGTGATCTTTCAAAGTCGATAAATTGACAGTAATTCTAGGAAACTTGCAAGCAGAGGCACCAGTTCACGTTGCAAATGTCCAAGTTGGCCGTGGCCATTGTCAGTTACCTTCAGAGCTGAATCTCCCCTTTTCTTAATTATAAACTTTTCACCGACAATGACGGCGAAAGTGGGCACTCGTGGAAGCCTTTAACCACCGTTTCCAGAATTGGTCACGTTTTCCGCCCGATACAAAACTTATTTGAACACAACCTTTTTTTTAAAACCAGATGAAGCTGGTTTTATGTTCGATTATTGCATGCAGTGTTTGATTATGTGCAATTGTATAAGTGTTCAATTTCTGAATGTTCCATTGAGTTTGATTGGCAAAATTTTGGGGTGATTAAGCTCGATTACCAAACCCGATCGAAGTCAGTCAAACGATTGGAGTTTGATTGGGTTTGATTACAGAACATTAGATTGTCTATACCAGGAATATGGGAAAGCAATCTTCCCTGGCGATTTGTTGAAGATTTTAGTCTACAATAGGGAAGCTGGGAATTGGTACTCAAAAATATATAAAAATGAAATGAGTAAGCCTAAAAACTACTCTAGGAAGAGGGGATTTGGAGAGTTTAGTGTAGTATAGAGTAGCAAAATTTAGCTGAATTAGCTCTTGAATAGGCTAAAGGCTCCAGGGTCCCAGTGGCACATCCCCACCAAAAAATTCCTGAAGTACCCCCCCTGGCCATTATCCATGGTTTACAGGCCACAGAAACTTGACCATATTTTTTTGCATACTCATCATACATTGCCGCATGATTATATCACAATTTTGTATAACTATATTTATATATGTTGCCATTCAAATCTGATTTCAAGTTAAATTTTTTAACTCAGGTTGATTCTTAAAGAAACAAAGGAAATTGAGAATCAACCTGCAATCATGGACAAAAGCCCTTGGGACAGTAATGCAATATTCATAAAAGCTGAGTGAATTGGAAAACGCTGCAGAAATGCAAAAGTGTCCCATGACTTTTGTCCAAGATTATAGGTTAAATTAAAATTCACCTGAAATCAAATTTGACCTGTAACATATTATACATGTACATGTATGTAGGCTTTAGTCATTGTAGTTGTGAAAGCAGTTCAATCCAATCGAAGTGTAGCTTAATAAAATTGCCAACAAGCTGTGCCTCGCAAAGACACAAGGCTCCGAGGCAGGAGCCTCATAGAGCCATGTGTGATTGTTCCAGGGACAGAAAAAATCTTGAATTGATGTAACATAGTAATGTAAGGCAACATTTATGGTGTAATGCAGAACAGAGAATGCATTGTTTTTGAGCTAACTCGTGATACAGATCAGAGAATCCATGAGCTGTGTGCTTGTTTGTAAGTCCCGTGCTCATCCCGTCTTTAACCAGTCATTGGGTAGATATTCATTTGCATCATGTGCAATAGCTGTCGCATTTGCCCGCGGATTTTTTATTGCATGTCACTAAGAAAAAAGAACACCATAAAATTGATTGCTTCTTTTAAGCAAAATAATTCGGAAGGCTTCATCGGCGCACCATAAATCTTATTTAGCTTTAAAAAGAGACCAAATATAAATCTGTATGTTGAATATTTGCGGACTTTAATACCATTTTTCAAGGATTCTAAATTGGCTTATAAGACCACTAAATTTTACGCAAAATGACATGTGCACAACTTCAGACAAAAACACGAACTTCAATATCTCGAAAAATTTGCTATGTAAAGTCGAGACTTCAAATTCTTTAGGCAGTAGAATAGTTTATTTCACTATTTTTAAAAGACAAACTTAAAGCAAGGGGCTGTCGTGGTAGAACTGCCATGCGATTCCCAGCCAACAGCTCCCACATGTGTTGTGTGGAGCTGGCACTTAAAGGAGTGCTTTGCACTTGCATGGACAGTAAAACGTCTTTGAGACACGAGTTTTTCCTGTTCACGCTGATGAACCCCAAGAAACACCAAACAGCTGTCTGTGGCTGCTACTTCCCGTGTGATATGGCTGTGTGCATGCGTGGGTTGGTGTATGTGCGCCCCTTGCTTGCACTATTTTCAAGGTACTTTTTGCTTATGCAATTGGTCCAATCTGTTTTTCATAAATTGCTGTAATTCATAACATAAAAGCACGTGCATATAGGTAAAATCTTTGCTCGTTGGCAAACTAGTATGTTATAAGGTGTTACTCTTGCTTGTGTTACTAAATATTATAGTTCACCTAACGTAATCCTTTCATCACTGGCTATTCTGAAGATAAAGTGCCAAGGACACTGGCAGTTTTGAAAAAATCAATTTTTCAGCATAAAAGGTTTATAAATAGTGGAGGGGGGTCTAACAACAAGTGTCAAGGTTTTCCTAACCAGCTAAGCTACAACAAGCAGCTCTATCGATTGAATCTCTTTCCACCAGTGTACTGAAGAAAATCGGATCTATGTTGTAACATTTTACCTTCTCAAGTGTGGTCAATATAATAATTGTTTGTTTGACTCCTATTATCAGTTCTGCGGTGATAAGAGACTCAGGTCATTCTCAAGTGATAAACTTATCCAAGAACCTAAGAACAGAAGACCTTAGATCATATTATTATAGGTATAACACAAACGGCTTTGATCCTGGTTGTCCACATGTTACTTGGGCATAATATCATAGTGCCGTTATTTAAACTCTTTACTGATTAGAATTGAAAATAAAAAACTACTACTGTTTAGTAACATTATCTTTCTTTGCCCTTCCTGCTCTTGAATGCAGATTAGGAGGACTGCATATAATTATTTAAACTCCAACTGTGAAAGGCTGTGAACGGTTTAGTACATGTACCTTGGATGCAGAGGTTTTTTTTACGGTACTATTTTTTGCATTTATGAAGTTGTTCGCATTGCTGTAAGTAGTGTTGTTGGTTTTTTTATACCCCTGAAAAAAACACTGCGTGTTAACAAACAAACTATACAGCTCATATGGACGAAAATGACTTCAAAAACACTAAAAGCCATATAAGAGAGAAACCTATGCTCACAGGATAGGTTTAAGGGGTTCTCCTCTATAAGCCATATTAGTAGTAACCAACCTGCACGGCAGATTGCTCAGGTAGTATGTATTACCCATGAAGTCTTACTTTTGGTATGTGTGCTGTTATTTTGGGCAATAGTACTAGTTCAGCTGCCGTAAAACTAATGATCTATTATATAGTGCCTAGGACGTCTGTCTGTATTAAATTTAGGCCCCCTATTTGGGCTCAGATACACTAGGAGGTATTTAATTTTAAGAGAGAAGTGTTTTATTGTATTATTTTATTTCATAAAACTAATGTGCTTCTGGAGAATATACCCAGGGATGTCACTAAGATTTTAATTTGGTTGGTAAACACAACAAGTAGGCGGGGAATCAAACAGCTAGGGGTTTTCTTTGGTTCTATTTTTCGCCTCTTTTCCTATGAAAGTAGCCGGGAGACACGTCCATAGTAGCTGGGGGAATCCCCAGCCCTCGGCTCTTAATGACACCGCTCTACATCACCACAGTGTTTCATAGAATACTATGCAGCTCATCCATTTATATGGACCTATCATTGGCCATCTCCTGGAAAGACCGGCTGGGCAAATACAACTTTGTATGGGGACCTTTAGGGGATTTGAAAGGTTATTTTACCTGGAGTTGGAAGAAGTGAAGGTTTGGTTTACAACAACCTTGCATCACAGGGAAAAACGGGGGCTTTGTTTAAAGATATGAGGTTGATTGGATATATAGGCCGTTTGTCCAGAAGATCGCGGGCTTAGCTCTCTCCTTGTGGTGGAAAAAAGTGCTGGTCTCGACAGACTAGGAAATCTCAGTTATTGTTTAAATTGTTGTCATTATATTATGTTTTATTTTAAACAATATTTAGTCAGAAGTGCCCAGCTCAGCGAGGCTGGCTTGAATGGGTCCCTGATGTAAAAAAAGAAAAAGAAAAAAACAATACACGAGACAAATAAAGAATAGAAAACTTAATGGTACAAGTAATAAATTAAAGTACAGTCTAACCTCTCTCGTATGGACACCTCTCTGTTATGGATAGTTTGTTTGGTCCTAGAAATGTCAAAAATCATATATTCCCTACCTCTATAATACAGACACCTCTGTAAAGCGGACACTTGGTTCTGTCCGTTTGGTGTCCGTATTAAAGAGGTTTGACTTTATGTCAAAAGTAAGGGAGGCTCCATTAGGCTTGGATCTAAAGTACCTTTTTAGGCCAAACACAAACTTATTTATATCATGCTTGCTCCTCAGGTCCAGTGGAAGCGTGTTGTATACCTTTTGATATAACTTCTGTAAAAGTCTTAAGACAGCATGAAAGTGAAGCTGTTCATAAGCAGTAAGATTTTACAGCAATTCTGAGTAAATTCGCCCTTTAAATTTTAATGCCTATGAACAGTTGCGTATTTCCTTAATGGTAAAGTGTTATTTTCTAATGAGGTGAGCTGGGTCGTTATAATGGCATCTCAAGTTGACTGTGGTTTAAGGGTGGGGGATTTCCTAACTTTGATTGTTCTATGTCCCCATCTTGGAGGGGAAAATAAAGCACTTTCACTGGGTCATTTGCAAAGTTCCTTTCCTTTGCCCAGGATATGACCAATGATAGCTGCATCATTAAGGTCATTTACAGTTAAATACGCATGTATTATTTGTTTCAAGCTTAACTTCAACTTCAGAATTTGGCAAAATGTAATGTGCAAACTGATGATCAAGCTAGAAATTTAACAAACTAAACGATTTTGTTCTATATATCTATTTCCTAGTATTTTATGTCATGCAAGGCATCCAAAACACAAAGGGTGTGACCTATGTAAAAAATTATTTTTATAACTCTGTATTTTTACAGTGCCATTAGACTACGCCAGGTGATCTGTGACGTCATTGCGGGGGCCTGGGGAAAGAAATTTTAATGCCGTATCCCATAAACCAACGCGCGCACCAATTCAATTCAATTCAATCTGTTCCCGTCAGCTTTGGTTTATGGGATACGGCATTAAAATTTCTTTCCCCAGGCCCCCGCAGTGACGTCACAGATCACCTGGCGGGTAGTCCCCATTTTTCCTCAGGGATAGTAGAGCTAGCGAAATGTGAGCGCGCATAAAAATTGCCTCACGCGAGAAAGCTGAGATGCAGTGGGGAGAGACAAAAATGCGTGTCTCTGTGAGGTGATTTTCACACGCACTCGCATTTCGCTCGCTCTACTATTTGTGAGGAAAAATAGGGACTACCTATAGTCTACAGTGCCATAGGTTGACTCATTTTATTATATTCAATACGTTTACCTTTTCCCCGAGTCAGGCATCAGAGAGGCTTCAAATACAGTTTATCATTCATTACATGGCAACTTAGAGCCTGTTAGCGAGCTCTCCTGTGGCTCCCCGGGATACGGGTGTGGAGAAGAGAAGACTTGTAGGAGAGCTTGCACTCGTGTGTTTGAATATCTGCGTCCCAGAATGGGATGTGAAATGCTGATTGGCTGATTTTTAATCAGGTGATGACGTTGTGTCCCCTGAGGAAAGCTTGCTTGCAGGCTAATTAGCCAGACACCTTCATTGGCCTGAAACCTGTGAAAAACCTTTCACATATTGCTCTAACGAGTGGTTTAATGCTTTAAAAATTACTCTGTAGGCGGGTTATTTGCTAGTTGATTTATTTTCTTTGCAATGGACAAAAAGCGACCCACGGTAGACTGTTTATATTGTGGCGGAGGCCAAAATATGTTGATTTTGGCATATACAACAGATGAATTCAGTTCGATGTATTCCTGCCAATATGTAATCATTTTAAAAGCAGGAGAGAGATACAATTTATTTAGTTGTCCTGGACATCTTCAGTTCAATTACTTTGTGAGGAACGATACTCTGTGTTCAAGGAATGCCACAAGGCTGGTAAATTATCTGGTTTCCTCAATGACGAGGGCATAAGCATGCATTGGCAGTGTTTTGCGACCATTTAAACGTTCTTTTGTTGGGTTGGCACCTCCAACGACCTGTCTATGAAAATGCAAACTCAGCAAATTTCTGTAGCCATACTTTTAGGGCTTTTTTCACTCGGGTATTGCCTCTATGTTTATTTGCATTTGGCGCTCACTTCCGCTGTGTGCCAATTGGCCAAAACTGGCAGCCTTGTTTATAGGGAGCTACAGCGGGTACTGTAGGCGAAATTCAAATTCCAGAAACGTGTCTGTAAGCTCTCCTTACTTTTTCGCACGGCTGTCAATGTGCCCTGCGAGAGCTTGCCTGCATGCTAGGCTACTTATTAAGTGGCCAGTGATCGAAGTTCAAAAATAATTGTAGACTAGAATTGTAAGTAAAATCTCCACTTAGAGACCCCTTCTATTAAACAGATAACTTCATTGCACATATAAAGAACTTTTTTAACACAACCAGAAAAATTTAGTTCAACTTCGTTCCCAGGGTTCTCTCCTACCACCTACTTCCCAGCCCACTTCTGGACGCGGCTAACTACACCTTGAGGTAGAAAACACAAAAGTATTATCTTTTCCGGAACATGCAGGTCTGTAGGACAAAGAGAGTGGAGGACTTCTTTACATTTAAATTTTTTAAATGATTCAATTGTCATTTTAACTGTTATAACTGTAAATTACTATACTCTAGATAATAGTTGTCTTATGGTTGTAAAATTTACTCGATAATTCAGTCCTTTTTACTGCAAGAGAGTTTGAATAAACTACCGGTATTTATATTTATTTATTTACCGCGCCCTAAGAAGTGAGAGATGGTAGGGCGAGTAGGAGAGAACCCTGGAAAAGAGGTTGAATTTAGATTAGATAGTTTGGCATTGACTCTGTAATTTTTATTTATTGATAACGTTTTAATGGGTAAGTTATTATGTAGTGAGTTTTTTATCAGGTATTATTATTCATTCAAAATATTTCCTCGATTCTGATTGGCTAAAAGCACACGTTTAATTCACCATAACCAGTTACTAATGACCAAATTTGGAAGAATTTTGACTTTAACGAGGAAATGACGTCAAAAATGCAGCGTTTTCGCAGGTTAAGGCACCGTTAACCGAGAAGACCTGGGGACCAGGTTGAGTTGTTTCGATTGTGAACTTGAAAAATGGCGGACATTTCACTCGTTTCAAGAGTAAGAACTAGGCGAAAAAGTAGATTAAAACATGGCAAGAACAGCAAGAAGACAACTCGAAGGGCTACATCTGCTATTTGAAGAATATTTGCGGAGCTAGACAAACCTAAACGTACACTATCGAAGATGAACTGAACATCGATGGAGGTAAGCATGTTTTAGCTACGTTTTCAAACTAGGAATTATTTTGAATGAATAATAAAACAGTTATTGAATTCGGCTTTCGTATCATATGAAAAATTATGGAGATCTCGGAGGGTGTTATCCGCCTCGGCCTACGGCCTCGACGGATAACACCCTCCTCGATCTCCATAATTCTTCATAAGATACTCAGCCTCATTCATTAACTGTTAAATAATAATGTTTTTCTAATGTTGTGTCGAAAGGTATAAACAGGAAGCTGTGCTGCATATCTTTACAGTGCAAGAAGTGTGGCAAGTGTTTCAGTGTAGCAGGAAACTTAAGGAGTCATGAAAGAGTTCACACAGAGGAAAAAGTCTTATGAATGTAAACAGTGTGGCAAGTGTTTTAGCCAAGCAGGAGACCTAAGGAGTCATGAAAGAGTTCACACTGGGGAAAAGCCTTATGAATGTAAGCAGTGTGGCAAGTTTTTTAGAGAAGCAGGAAAGCTAAGACGTCATGAAAAAGTTCACACTGGGGAAAAGCCTTATGAATGTAAACAGTGTGGCAAGTGTTTTAGCCAGTCAGGAGACCTAAGGAGACATGAAAGAGTTCACACTGAGGAAAAGCCGTATGAATGTAAACAGTGTGGCAAGTCTTTTAGCCGAGCAGGAAGCCTAAGGAGTCATGAAAGAGTTCACACAGGGGAAAAGCCTTATGAATGTAAACAGTGTGGCAAGTGTTTTAGCCAACCAGGAGGACTATGGAGACATGTAAAAGTTCACACTGGGGAAAAGCTGTATGAATGTAAACATTGTGGAAAGTGTTTTAGCCAACCAGGAGGATTATGGAGTCATGTAAAAGTTCACACTGGGGAAAAGCCGTATGAATGTAAACAGTGTGGAAAGTGTTTTAGCCGAGCAGGAAGCCTAAGGAGTCATGAAAGAGTTCACACAGGGGAAAAGCCTTATGAATGTAAACAGTGTGGCAAGTGTTTTAGCCAACCAGGAGGATTATGGAGTCATGTAAAAGTTCACACTGGGAAAAGCCGTATGAATGTAAACAGTGTGGAAAGTGTTTTAGCCGCGCAGGAAGCCTAAGGAGTCATGAAAGAGTTCACACAGGGGAAAAGCCTTATGAATGTAGACAGTGTGACAAGTGTTTTAGCCAACCAAAAGGATTATGGAATCATTTAAAAGTTCACACTGGGGAAAAGCCGTATGAATGTAAACAGTGTGGAAAGTGTTTTAGCCGAGCAGGAAACCTAAAGAGTCATGAAATAGTTCACACTGGGGAAAAGCCGTATGAATGTAAACAGTGTGGGAAGTGTTTTAGTATAGCAGGACACCTAAGGAGGCATGAAAGAGTTCACACGTGAAAGTAGCAAACGTTTGTGCGAGCAAACAGGAAGAAATATCAGGTCAAACAGGTTAAGGATCAGAGGCAAGTCACTATCACAAAGAAAGACTAGGGACAAACGTAAGGAAGGCGTGCAGTCAGTCGTCATTGAAAAACAAAGCTGTTGGATTTGTCAAGAGGAGATCAGTAGTCAGACTCTTCTTCTTCGGCATTATGAAAATCATATGAGACATGTAGCTGAAGAAGACTCGTAATGTTTATGAATGATATGAAATTGTCTTGCTCAGAGTTTTGAGATGTTAAGACGGAATCCACCAGAAAATTGAGTAATTTTACTTTTAATGTTTAAAGAATATTGCTTCTTTTTTTGCATTTTTCAGTGGCTAAAGATGTAATTAGTCATCTGTAATAACACCAAAGAAAATTCTCATGAGAGTCTGAGAAAATGAATGTCAAATTTAACAAGAATTGTGAAAACATAGGTAAAATTCTGAAAATCTTATTTGTTAGCTGTAATTTTGTGAAATTTGACATTCATTTTCTTGGGCTCCCATAAGAAATTTTCTTGGTGTTAGCATAAGTGACTTATTACATCTATAGCCCTAGCCTGAATTTCATCCGATTACTTCGAGTCGTTGAGAAAACGACTTGAAGCAATCGGATGAATTTCAGGCTACTATAGCCCTTGAAAAATGTAAAAAAGAATGCAAGGTGCTATAAATTATTCTGGTACAAGGTTTTTGTCCACTCAAAATTGAAATTATTCACTTTCCTGGTGGATTCTGTCTTAACTTAGTTGATACCTTTCTATTGTCAATTGAATGCTTTTTTGTGTCGTAAGTGTATGCGGAATTACCCTGGGTGCCAGAGGGTTTTTTTTCCCTGCTGTTTGTGGTGAAAATTGAGCGGCGTCACGCTCCTCACGATTGCGGCCTTGCCGCTCAATTTTCACTGCAAACAACAGGAAAAAAACCTCTGGAACCCAGGGTAATGCAGAATATGCTCGTCCGGGTGAGTGTGGTGCTGTATAGGGCTGTTGATGACTTAGACAAACGTTGCATCAACCTGTAGTGTAGCCGTCTTTAGAGTCAAAGTGAGTTGCATCATATCACTGAGTTAAGTATTTCACTTTGGTTATTGACCTGTTTGGTCAATTTAGTTGTAATGTTATTGACCGACCGTCAATTAAGCTGCCAGTGATGTTTTTGGCAACAGTTGTGTCATTGCATGTTAGTTAATTAACCCTTTAAGTCCCAATAGTGTCCAAGATCAATTTTCTCCTTAAAATTATCCATACACTGTAAAGAGATAAGTTATGAGAATCAATAAAATGATCACCCAAGAGAAAATACTTTGATCTTTGAACAAATTCTCTCAACTAATTCTTTAAGGAAGTGTATTGAGATCAGTTTGGAGAATTTGTATGTGGATACTGGGGTTTAAAGGGTTGATTGTCGGTTGTCCAGATAAATTATTGCTGTCATTTTTGCTGCAGTCCTCCAGAAGTTGTCTTGTAAGGTGCTTGTTACTGCTGAGTACTATTTATAAAGTTGGTAGACCAGCTTTCTAAAGGGTATGATTGATTAATAGTCTGTAGAATACGTAATGCATGTCGCAGAGTGAGAGTCACAGTCAATTTGATGTTTCGTGACTAAATGGTGTACAGCAATATGCAGGGATATTGATATGATGTTTTTTAACATCACGATTTCCTGGTGCCCGTTTTTGTTCAGGCAGTCACGTTGAAGAGTTTCTCTTACTGAGCTGTCGTTCTCACTGTAATTAACTTGCGCTCAGGCCAACCTCGTTCCCATGGGCGAGGTTGCCCTCAGGCTACAATGTAATTGGCCTGGCAGTCGTAGCATTTGATCTTGTCTACGTCACTATCTGTTCTTCTGTCTGTCGCATAAGCTATCCGATATATTGTGAACATAGCTTTAATGTTATTTGAATGTAGATTATTTTTTTCTTACGTTGTGCACGCGCACATGAAACTCAGCTTGAAAACAATGCCAGTGAATAATGAGATCGCTTTCTTGTAAACCCAAAATCTGGCTGAAACTTTATGACATTTGAAGCGCTATTGAATTGCCTTTCTTGTTTTCAATGTGCTCGAAACTCGGAGGCGATATTAATTGATGTTGAATCTCGGGATTTTTAAAGTTATTTACTACTTAATTTTTCACACAACCCGCCTCGAGTAGCCTACCGTAAAATTCCGAAAATAAGCCCCGGGGGCTTGAGGGGCTTATCCACGGAGGGAAATTTCCGTTTCAAATCGATTGGGCTAGCCTTATAGTAAATTGCAAGTAAATTTCCCATTTTTGCTTTGTTTTACTTGGTATTTGAGGGCAATTTTCCTAGTACAAACCCCCGGGAGGCTTATATTTGGAGGGGCGATTTAACGGAGGGTTTGTTGCGTTGCCGGTTTGAGGGGCTTATTTTCGGAATTTTACGGTATGCTACTTGCGGGTTGTAATTTATTTTTGAAACATAGAGTTTGCAATAAATAAAGTTGTAATTTGTTGCAAGTTTTTAAAAAATTTATTAAGCGGTTTCTAAATTACCGTGAATTGTGAAGGCATTAAAGCAAACTGCATAAAAAAGTAGTAACAAGAGCAGCTGGGCATAGGCTGATCAAATTCTTGTTCCTCGCAATCGGCCAAAGGAAGCCCTCTCTTTTTTCTTTCACAATTCAAATGAAATTTAACTTCTACGAGATGAAACTGCACTTTCAGTGCTTATCAGTTTCTTGCAATAATCTCGGTTTTCTACTTTCATGCGGTATTACAGCAGCTAAACACCTTTATTGATAAGAATTGTCGGTTCGCAAGGGTTCTTTGTTTTGCGGCAGTGGACGCTTGAATTTTGCAAGTGTTTGGGTGCTGCGGCATTTGGCATTCAAAAACGTTGCCGATTTTTCTGATTTTGCTATGTGAATTCCATGTTCCAGAATAAATACTACTTTAACCATTATAAGTTCCTCAAGCGATGAATTCACGCTTTTGTAGGAAAATTCAAAGGCAGAAGTTTCAGTTGCTTTCCGACCGCCATATTTGTGCCCGTCAAAGGGACACCAACATGGCGTCTCTATACAAAGCTTTATAAACTATAGAGTGTTTTCACTCACGTGGCCAGCATCTATGCAAATTTATTGGAACAAAAGAAATCGTTTGCATAAGAAAAGAGTTCAACTCCCAGAGGATTGGTTTGGGACACCAACATGGCCGCCGTTTCATTGTTTTGGGACACCAATATGGCCGCCGTGACGTCATGTGAAAACACTCTATAGACTCTCATAGAAATTGTTCAAGCTTTGACGTAATCGAGGCAGCCAGGGTAGCTCCCTTAATTACTCAATTTCCGAAAAAAAAATTAACAATTCCGATTTCAATAATACATTGCTCTTACTGACAGATTTTATCGTGATACAAGGCCTTGTCCAATCTAATGCGTTTTCGTTTGAAAATGCATACATTTCGATGCATTTAGGCTTTCCGTCAACACTAATACGTTGTCCGTTTTCAACGAAAACGCATCGATTTAAAAACGCTCTTAAAAGTGAATAAAAAAGAACACGCATTCGATCATATCGTGTTCGTGTTGACGGTTGAAAACGCATCAGAATGAAAACCATGACCGAAAATATCGCGGGTGCGTATCTTTGTGGGCGTCGATAAAATCCGGAACATAGCGGAACATAGCGGAACATGAAAAAATAAAAATAATAAAATATTTTTTGTACAAATTAATAATAACAAAAAAAAACAACAACAACAACAACAACAACAAAAATGAAAAATAAAGAAAAAGAAACTGGTATCATCTCCGAGTATAAGAAAACAATATTGGGCGATTGAGGGTCCATGCAAATGACAATAATGAGTGAAGGCTTGCTTCTAAATTCAAACTATATTAAAATGGGTCGCAAGAAGAGGGGGGGGGGGGGGGGGGGGGTTCAACACAGCCACCTGTTGTAATTGTTTGCCATGTGGTTAACGGTTATTCATTTACGGCTTTGCGACCGTAAATAAGAAGAGCTTAGGGGCTCGTCGCTTTGGACTTAAGTTGATAAGACCCGGGAGTAAATAGTTGCAGTGGCAGTGGTAGCGCAGTGGTAGTTTCTAACTGTTATCAGTTAGCTTGTATTTTAGCTGTCTCCCGAGTCGCAAGTTGAGGACTGGTGATCGCCGCTGTCAAGTGATTTGGGTATCCAGCTCTGACGACAAAACTGGTGAGAGCGAAGTTATTTGAGAGATAACTTTTTTTCTCTCTATGTATTTCGTTACTATACTCATTTTTCAAATTAAAAGAATAAGTTCAAGTGAAAAATGGTTCAATTACGTCGTTTCTTTTTTTTTGAAAATGCCGAAAATTTGGGTCGGTCGGAAGACGCTAAACGGAGAAAAAAAAAGGGAATGACCTAACATAATATAAATTGCGAATAAATCTACACAAACTGTGCGGATAGTGCTCAGGGTGTTAAGTTGTTGTAACATTTATAATTTGTAGTCTTTGCAGTCTTTCGCACATTTCACAGCACGAACCTCACTGTTTGTGCAGATTTAAGAAATTTATATTATGTTAAACATGAACTGTAATAACAAGTTTATGTACGATGTATGAAGGTTATTAGCAATAAAAACCTAATTGACCTTCCGAATGTAAAGTCTAATGTACACATAACTGTTCCTCCAGCCCGATAGAAAGGAAAAGAAAAACATAATCAACCTATGACACCTATGGCGAATGACTCTAACATTCGTAACCTTTCAATTGACTCATTTGACTGTTAGCTGCTACCGAAGAGTATTGTGCATAAAAAAAAATTCTGTGAACATCCGTATTAAGCTTTTATTCTACAGCTTGATGGGAGAGGTGTATTTGCGAGATGTTTCTTACCAATCACCTAGTCTCTCCGAAAATTATTCCTAGCGAACAGCTGAAGTTTTATTTTCTATGAAAAACATTAGAGACATTCAGAACAACTGAAAATAAATAAATGCTGTTTATAATTGTTTGTTCCTTTCTCGTGTTTAAGAACGAAATAAAGGAAAATCTCAAAAAGTCAGCAAAAGATTAAGCGTGCGGAAAATTTACACAAACACGCACACACTGCAACCTAATGGACAATAGGCTGGCCTTCTCAAGATTCTTGGTGTTCATATCGGCGATAAGTTGTCATCTACCTATCAACTGTTTTAAAGAAGGTCTATGCCACTGCAAGGTTGGAGCTGTGAGACGACTTAGAAAGCTGGTGCCTGCTAAAATCTTACTTAGGAATGCACCATTAGAAATGTGAGGGATGGGGTCAAAAGCAACCAGAGTGCAAGATTTTTTTTCCTTTTTGGATTTCCCCCCCCCCCCCCCCCCACCCGACTTCACATTTCCAATGGTGCATCCTTTACGCTGTAGGCTCATATACCATCGTAATCACCTGGTCTCTTGTGTTACACGGATAAATGGCGAAATAAAAATAAACCATTTTCGTGTTACGGAAAGGCTCTTGGTCAGTGACAATCTTCAAGCTTGAGATCGAATTCAGCCGTCAGACGGCTGCTTTCCTTGCTTCTTGTGGCAATGCTGCTAGGGACGTCTTGACGGAGCAAGGATAAACGTCTGGCTTCAATCCTCTACACAAACGTCTATTACGTGTTATCCAACGGACTATCAGAATAATAATAATGATGATGATGAAAATAATGATAATATAATAAAAATAATGATAATGATAATAATCATTATTATTATAACATTTACTTTTATAGCGCCATTTCCATTACTTTCCAGAGAGAGCACACTATTGAAAAGAAAGTGTTGATACTATGATAGCGACTACCCTACGAGGAAAAAGGCTCCCTTATTTTATTAAAGATGTCTGTATATGGACATAATAAATTAGAACCTTTTTCGATATTACCATAATTTTTTTTCTAAATTTAAACTGTGATTACAACAGTCATTGAGGATTTGAGTGAGTCCCCAACATTCTCCTCAATCTGCATAATAATATTCTTCTCGTCATCCATTCATTCAACCTCATTTAATAATTGCTAAATGAAGCGCCTTTGCTTATGTACAAATGTACGGTTGTATCAGGCGTAAAACAGGAACCGGAGAAGGGACAGGAGAGACATTCTTGTCCCTCTCCCCTGACCCCCAAGGAAGGCCTTGATATAAATGTATACGCAGGCAAGCAGTCTGGGTACTACCTCATGGATTGATACTTCGTGTACGGGGAGGGGACAAATATACCGCGTGATACACACTCGAATTGCAGACGGTCGGCTCGCAGAGTTGGCTTGTGTATTGATCAACAGCGCCGAAATCTTTTTGATAAAGGTAAGAAAAGCTTTTCAACACATTAATCATACATCTTAGAATAGTTTGAGCGGTAGAATGAATCGACGGAGTCGAAAATGCATGATTTTAGTCCGCGTAAATAACAGGTTAAGCGTAAGCTTACCGAGCGATTTGTTGCATTGGTAACTGTGATTGTTATCAAGCATGCTTAATTGACGAAGAAGTTAAAGCATGGGTAAACATTTAACGGTTAACGAGGTCTTAAAAGGCGACGTATTTTTGAATTTCCGCGTTTTGAAGTTCGTGTTTGATTTTACGGTTGCTGTCTGTTTAAACTCGAGTTATCACATAACTCAATCTCGATAGCTCGACCTTTCAGCTGATATTTGCACGCTGTGCAATTAGCTTATATTGCCATATGGGATGATTTATTACTTTACATAACAAAAACTTTTCATACATAGAACAGGGGCACCCAACGAGAATATAGCATTGTTGAACGTAGCATTGTTGAACGTCTTTTAGTATGTAAACGGTAGATATAAGCATATTTTTATCCCCTAAAAATTTTTCATCTGTTCGGATTTCCTAGCTGAAGGTCAAGTGATCCAAAAATTATAAGGAACAAAACTTACCTTTTCGAAAATTTCAACAGGGAAGAAGGCTCCCAAAAATTCTAGCTGACCTTTTTTTAAGGTAAAAATCCTCTTAAATTGGGCGATTATACCATTTTTGGGGGGTTCGAAAATCCTAAGAGAGGCAGACAAGCAAGAAATTTAACAGCAAAATAATGTTCCGAAAATTCTAGATCTTAAATCGTCTTCCGAACAGATATTTTCAAAAAGTTGTTGTTGGGTGCCCCTGATAAAAGCCAGGCTTATTTGACATTAGATTCTCGTGCAAACACTGTAAATTCTCACATGGCTGCCTAATCATCAAGATGGCTTCCAAAACCGTGACAAGGTGTATTACACAAAACTCTAGATCTTCTCATGTGCTATCTCCCTTCCTTTTTTTTCCTTTTGTTTTTCTCCCTTTTGGGTCATAATATGAATTCTGACAAATGTCCACCAGGGAAAAATGTAGCCTTCTTTGATAATTGTCATTTGAAATTGGTTTTGTTCATGCCAATCCGGAGTGAATCAGCTCAGGAAAAGGCCCAGCAGAAAGAATAAAGGGACGCTTTCACTGACATGTGAAATTTGAAACCTACTTCTCAGGTACTGTATTTGCATACTATGAAAAGATACACTTTTTGGCACTTGGATAAACTCGCTGTCTTAAACTTTAAAGTAGCTCCATGAACTGATAGGTTTTCAAATATCCCAACGTAGATTTTTGCCAGTAGAGTTCGCTGGGACATCCGTTTGTCCAAAAAAAGTCAAAGCTATAGTAGTGCTTTTGGAAGCGTTGCCAATTGATCTACAATTCAGTTCAGCTGGTAACATTTAACAAAACCTGCAGGCAGTTACAAGCAAAGCTATCATCACAAAGTTTTTTTAAAACAAGTAGTTTTCAATGCAGTGCAGTGGATATAAAGCAACTTTATAAAAAGCATGTTTCACATAAATGCAGAAATACCGATCCTTCACAAAGCAAATTATATGCCTCAGTCTACAGCCAGGTGTACAGGTCGCAGAGGAACAAAGGAGACTTTTGTCTGATTGGTTAATCTCATCTGTGTTTTCATTGGTCAATCTGCTAAAAGTGATTCTAAGAGCGGGAAAGAACGCGAAGGTGAGAGGCAGCTTCGGAGGCGTCGGCTAACATTTTCTCTCATTCAGATTGATAGTCTGTTTGTGCAAAAAGAAACTCGTTTGAATGGAAACTCTTTCGTTTCCCGAAAACATAGATTGGTACTTACTTTTTGTGGCAGATGCTTCGTACTAAAAAGGGAAATCGTGGCGAGTCATCGATGGATCAATCCAACCGCAGTGAGTCAAAACCTACCGTTTTCGGCGCAACGAAACCCGCGAGACGTGGAGGAAAATTCCGCCTTTCAAGAAATGTCCGTCATTTTTACCACAGTTTTCAGCACAGGAATGAATTACTGTTAAATAAAGTAAGTTGTTGTACAATGAAAACGTGTGATTTTTAACGTAGTGATGATATTTTGACCAAAACAGCGATAAGAGCCTATTCACTGACGCTGTGGAAAATTTGAAAGTACATGACAGTTAGCATGCAACTCACTAATAGTAGCTTAGTTCAGCGAAACGATGTTTGATGGTCACCAAACCAAGGCAAAAGTGCAAGAATATAATTAGAAAGTAATTTTTTTAAAAAAATAAGGTGGTTTCATTGATAAAATTGCAACAATTTTCCAAACACTTGCGTTTACGAGAGTCGACACCAAGCAGAAGGGCCAAAATTCACGGTTTTCAGAAAAACTTGTTCAAGTATCCGAGACTTTTGTCGTGGGCTTCGGGACAAGAAATCCCTTTTGTTAGAGATAGTTTATTAATCGAGGAAGAGGCTTGTGCAAATAATCTGCAATATAAAGTGGCATGGCACTTGAGAAAAGCGAAAACGTTTTATCTTCTCAACGTGAAAACTACCAAAATGGCGTCCCAGGACTATTTTTAGAGTTTCTAATTATGTTAACAGTGTCACTAATTTTAGTGTCTTTAAGTCTTGGCCCTGAAAGAGTACAAAATTTCAAATAATATTTGCTCTCGTTTCGATGCTTTGCTTTGAATTGCGACGAATAATGAATGTTTGAATGTTGCGTGCATGGAATTTTTACGAAAGAGAGAAGAAATTTTCTTGTCATTAGGACAATTTTCAGCCAAAAAGTCCATTTAGAGTTTGTGGGATGAGGATCGCGTTTAACCGATAACAGACGAGTACTGGAAGAATTGATAGAGCGAAAAATAATGAGCGTTTAACTGGCAAGGTGTGCGCAAACCGGTATTGAAAATGAAAGTGGTCGCTGATTGAAAACGCACTTGCACTGTCGTCTTGCTTATTCTTACAAGATTGTGGTCTCTAGGGCAGCGCTTATTGAGAACAATCGCGTTGACGAATTGAGTGTGGGAATTTAATTTATAAACAAGGAAGATAAACACACACTCTGAATATGACGAAAGTTATCAACATCAGGTAAGCTAGCTTAAATTTTATGTACATGAAAACGTAAACCGTGACTCTACTACAGTCTACAAATAAAAATAACACTCGAATCCCGTTCAAGCGTAGATTTTTTGTGAGCTTTCAGGTTTTTTTTTTCACAATTGCTTAAGTTTTTGGATTACAAAACCGCACATTTGATCGTTCACGTGTTAAATCTTTCTCCATAGGTTTAAAATATACATGACATAAATTTCACATAAATTTTACTTTCATTGTCCTGTCCTGGATAATTTTTTAAAAGCTTTACAAGTTGTTTTCTTACAAGCTCAACTTTTCTGCAATGCTACCAATTTCATATATTTATTATAAACCTCTCTTTATTGACACTAAATAACACAACATTATTACTGTGTCAAAATTTCCAACATTTGTTTATACTAGTAATGCCTAAAAATACATTATTCAAAATGTTTTTCAAAACTTTGTTTACAGGCTTTTTCATAAATTGAATTTTAGCCACCAGCTCCATTGTAAGCAGATAAAGAGGCTGAAGTTTATGCAAGTTCTTTCACTCTTATTATGAATCTTTGTTAAAGTCCATGCATGATAAACAAACAAAATGCTGTGGTTGTGTGACCAGCCATTCTCAACAAATTGGGCAACCACCCTGTTTGGCCTTAACTGACCTATGAACTAGCAAACAATGTTTGAAATACTTCACTTCAGGTAACGAAAATGGGAGTGTTCTTTTCCTTCCAAGGAAATCTATTTGAAGCCAACCAAGTCTAAAATTTTTCAGTGTTTTTATCATGCACAACAAGGTTACTTCAATTGCACCTTCTTACCTGTCTTTAAATAGACAGGGCTTTTATTACAAACTGAAACAAGGAAAAATAAATATTAGCAGGGACAGCAGGGTTAGGGTCATAAGATGCCCAAGATGTTATGTTTCCTTTGCCTCAAGCCCTTAACCTATACCATTTAAAAATGATAGATGATGTGATTTGCTTTCCATTAAAAGCCATGAAAACTTAATGCACAGTACTATATATTTTATGAAAGGTCTCAATAACAATATTATAATGGCCATTACTCAATTTGAACAAACAAAATAATATAAAACAATACTGTGATTATTTTTACTGAAACTAACATATTAAAAGAATACATGTACATCACGGTAAGGTTCAATTATACATGCCTCAAGGTTAATGTCTCTTCCTAATTGTAAGGGAAATAATTGTGAACATATGGTTTTACATGAGTCAAATGCAATTTGAGCAACTTGGAACCTTGCTGGGAACTAGCAAATTCTGTGCATCCCAGGGGTCAAATATTTGACAACCCTGGGACAACCCCCCTTCCCCCTGGCTTTAAACATGCACTTCTGAAATCCAAACACAGCTAAAAATTTACAAGAAAAATGCAGGCTGGTTGGCTTCTTCGTCAAGGTCAAGAAAAAACTTGAAGAGGTAGTTATTGGTCTTTCTCTTGATTTTAAATATGCATGTTTCATTGCTTTTGAGGCCAGAACTCTTATTGGTGAGGTCAGGAGTGAGTACGATGAGTTAACATGTTTTATTTATTGAACGAATCTTGTACTGATCAAGGATTCAAATAACAAAGAACAGCTAACCTTACGACTGACAACCTAATCACAATTATTTTTTCATTGCTGAAAGACGGCAGTTCATTTTGGGTTCCCCCTTTAGCATAAATATTTACAACTGGTTGCATCTCTTTGAGTAAGCACTCAGTTATACATCTACTGACAACAAGTCTCTGTTTTTGTTGTGAACAAAACAATTGTAAATAATTATCACAACACTAGAGGTGCGTGGGTGAGGGGTGTTAAGCCAAGGAACTCGTGCTTTGCAGCCTCTGCGTTGCTACATGCATCTTCGAATGTGCAGCCGGTAATTCACCACCTGGCAACAAACAGAGAAACCACTTCAAACTTAAATAAAATTCAACAGCTTTTAGAAAAGAACAACACACTATGCAAGGGACGAATGCTAAAAAGGGCAGGTACAAAACTCGGGCCGGGTTGACTCTTTCACACATAAAGAAAACAATCAGTTTTATTATGTGGTAAGCAATAAATTCGGATTCATTTTTGTAGGTTTTTGTGTCTGCCTAATTGAAAGCTTACCTGTTTCTCTTTCGGCTCCAGGACACGACGTTTGATCGAGTTGGTCGGACTTAGAGCGCACCACTCTGGAGTGTTTCCTCTTGCGTAAAAGACATGCCGTTCTCCTTCCGAGGATTACTGTATAGCATAACGTACATAAGAATTCCTTCTCAGCTGATGTACCTTGTTTTAAAACGTTTTTTTTTTTTTGTGCACTTTTGGCCAACATTCAACAAGCTTTACAAGGCAGCGCATTGTCACGTTGGAAAAAATTGTCCTCTATCGATTTGCAAGGAAGTCCTTTCATAGGCCAAGAAAAAAACACCCTGTCGATTAAAACAGTCCTTGAAAACCTTTCCCGCTATTTGTCATATGAAAATCAACAACTCTTGCTAGAAATTCTTGAAGGAACGAACGATCGAAGGAGAACTTCGAGAAACTTTCCCACTAGCAGCCATCTTTGTTTACTCTCTGGCGCGCGGTAAGAAGACTGAACACTAAAGATTCAAACAGCCAATCAGACAAAAGTCTCCTTTGTTTCGCAGAGGTGAAAATTTGTTCGCCAGTTAGTCACCGTAAAGCTTTACCATTGATTTGTTAAATGGCTCAAGAATTTTGGCCATGATACCTACAGTTCTTAGGCCATCGCATGCTAAGAGAATCGTGTCCTGTGCTACAGGAATCGTGTAGCGTGCAACAGCACACGGGCAGCATGATATTTACTTTCTTTCTTCTTGTGAGTAAAACAAATTGGAGATGAGGTGAGACTCAAAACCAGTCAGTAAAACTCATCTAGCTCACAGGTTTTTTCCTTCATGCATTATTTTAACTGTCTTCTTCTATTCTCCTTTAAAGCTGAAACTGATGCCTTCAGTTTCTAATTCGAACCATGAATTCCATTGAGAAATCTCATCACACTTCACTAAAAACATATTGTTTGAATGATTACTGAAAGATAGATTAAGTTACTTAGTTGCGTGATGTTGTCAACCAATAAAACTGGATCAAGGTATTGAGACTGTGATTGACATGTTTTGAAGACTGACCAATCAGGATTTTAACATTCGCCTGGTGGATGTTAAAAACGAGAAATACAGTGGTCTTGTGGCAGGAGTTTCCTTCCCTCCCCTCTAAGGCCCCCCTCGCATTCCTCTCGCGCTTAAACAACTCCCTTTCCCTTCCCTTTCAAATGCCTTCCATGCAGGCTGGCCATAGCACAGAACTCAAATTTTGATTTATCTGCAGGGAATTTAACGGGCAACTATATAAGGGACTACCTCCCTCCCCAGGGCGAAAAACACATTGCAGATTATGAGTCTCGCTGCTTATACAAGCAAGACTTATTAATTTAAAAGAGTTGACAAATTGCTTGTCCCTGGCTTCCTGTCAAATACGTGATTATGTTCTATTGTATTTCATTGATATTTCCAACAAACAGTCTTTTCTAACAAACAAACAGTCTGATATTCATTCAGAACTGCATGCTGTTATTCCCAATAAATGAACCTTCACTGGTGTCCACTGTTTGATTGCTAATTATACTTTAAAGAGGAGAAATGACAATGATGTTAGCAAGGCCTTCTTTCAACTAAGATCTGATAAGCCTTTGCACAATCACTGATACTGTAAACGAATTACAATGTAGACAAAATACTTTTAACACAAATTTTATTGATCTATTGAATACAAACTAATGTACTCAGTATCATTAAGTTGAGAAAGTATGTTGATTATTTTTGTAACTGCAGAAATCTCTCAAAGCGACCCAAATTAAAACTTGCTCTATTGTAGACCCCTTTAGGAGAATTCTTTATTGATAGGGACAATAATTTCCTTTTCCTCATTTCTTTGCTTCTTGCTCCATGACTTTGTATATTTGTCAAAAGGCACAAGATATGAATATACAGGCTATCACCAACAGTGTCCTTATAACTAGTGACAACAATATTTTAGCCTGCCTTATTTTGTACGTGTATCTGTCTTTCTCTGTTGAATTACTGGTATTCATGTCCGTTTTGGCAAAAGTCATAACCAAAATGAAATACAATGAAGCCCTAACAGTGCACTAGCTTTTATATTGGGAGTGGTTTTTCTTGTCCAATTAAGCTCTGGCAATAAACTGAATAATCTTTGTCAAGCTTTTTTTACTAGTTTATTACGGTATGCCTTTTTACAATTTGGTCCATGCTAGATTTGTAGGTTTCAGTAAGGCTGGCAGTCAACGATTTTTAGTAGCTTGGTTACCCATAATTTCTTGTACCAATTTAAATATCCAAGAATAAACACTCAGATTTGAACTTCTTCTTTTATTGAATACAGGCATATCTCCAATAAAAGTCAAGACCAATGGCTGGAAGTCAAGACATAGAAGACAAAACATGCCTCTTTGAGAGCTCTAGTAAACTGTAAGTTTCTCAACTTTAGAGATTTCTCCTTCTTAACCCCTTGACTACCAGAGTCAAATACACCAAGTAACTGGCAGCCATTTCTCAGTGACTGGAGTTTATTTATTTAAGACAACTCAAACGACTGGGCTCTTGGTGATTTCATTTGTCTGAGTGACCTCATACAGGGCGTATACAGCTATTTTGACAAAGGTTGTCAGAAAAAGTGTACATGACAATCCCAAAAGGTATTGCGGATTGTTTTGAGTTCGCTGTTCTTCATAGAAATTTGAAAGAATTGCACAAGAGGCTATGGACGTATGTTTGCGAGTGCTAAAGGAAAGCAGCAAAAGCAGGTTTGACAGCTGTAGTGTCAGGAACAGTGTATTGATCACATCTCATATTACCTTTCGGGATTGTTGCGTACATATTTTTTTCTGACATCCTTTCTCAAAATAGCTGTCTACACATCCTTGGTAGGCAAGGGTTAAGATTCCATGTTCTTTGCTTAGATTACTGGTGTGAAATTTGGAAAGTGGTAGTCATTGTAGAACTCTGATGGTTTTGGCACAGAATAGGGTGCAATACTCTTTAAAGATCACTGATGTGGAAATTTATATACATACTTAAGTCAAAGGCCTCCATTCAAGGACATTCTTATGACATTCTGGTAATTTTGGAAAATACTTTAACCTCACTCAATCCTACAATTTGATTTCTCCTTCACCACAAGAAAAACTTTGTAAACATTCCCACCTGGGTTTGTATATCATTTCTCAGAAATGATGTATGTGAAAACCCAACCATTTTGCAACTATCAACACTGAAACCCACCCTAACCAAGGGAAAAAACAGCCTCCCTCTCTGCCTGGGCAATCTTGTTCTTTGTTAATTTTGGAAATACAGTAGAACCTCAATAATGTGAACTCAGATAACTTGTATTCTCCGCTAACTTCACATGAAGTTCTTTTTCCTTGATGAAAATTCCACTGAAATTTACATTTTGTACCCTGATGACTTGACTTCCATGCTAACTCAAAGTTTTGCGGTTCCCTTCAGAGTTCAAGTTACCAGGGTTCTACTGTATAATCTGGCATGATGTGCCTGATCAAACAAGGTCTTGAGCTTGAGTAAAGCCTCACTGTAAAGCTTCATAATTACATGTACATGTACGTTTGTATATTTTTTAACATTGTATGAGGGGGAGGGGAGGGGGACTGTGGCTATCCATTGACCGGAATAGATAACAGTAAAGTGGAGATCTGGAAGACAGTGTCAGTGAGATATTGGGCAACACAAATAATGGTAATAGGAGTGAGTGAAGTCCAACGAATTATGTGTGATTAACAAAGTCAGATGACCGAGTAGCAGTAGTCCGATTTTTTCAATCACGAGTATCATTATTGACTGAATTAGACGACACGGAGTTCAGTTACAAATATTAATTAATCATAACTACATGTACATGTAAAGTTGTGTAACAAGATTAATTGTGATACTTGAAGCTTTTTTGAACTTTAAAACACAAGAAATTCCTGTCAGAAAGTTTTTGTTAGAGGTGGAAACAGTCATTTAAGAATGGGCGTACAATGGCGCATGGGACGTATTATGTCCTATTACTCTGTCGTATTAGTGCTGAAATCAGGACAGTTAGTAGCCAATCCGATTTGAGAATTTTGCTTTTGTTATGATTATATGCAAAACAAGCAAGCGCAAAGTCTAAGTAAATTAAACCCACCACGAAGCTGTTTTACAAGAACATTTAGTTACTAATTAATAAATTGTAAGCTGGGTAAAGAATGCATTTCAGTTGAGAAAAGAAATGAAGCAATTTTGAGGACATTATCAAGCACTGAGCTGGATGTTAGCCACAGATACAGTTGAACCTCCAGGTGCGACCACCTTGTGTTGGCAACCACCTTTCCAAAACAACAAAAATGTTCTCAGTCAAAGCCTTATACTGGAACCACCAGTAAACGACTGTGACCAGTTTTTCGAAATTTCCACTGTTTTCAACCTCCAATATTTGATCACTTGACACATGGTCTTACTGAACAGTGAAGTACTTTGTAAAAGTGGACAAAAAGGAATTTATTAATTGCCTGTCATTTTTGTCTACACATCCATTACTCTGTATAATTAGTTCGATTTATAACTACAATATTAACCATTGCCCTTGAGAAAAAGACTTAGATTTCCCGGTTTCAGTTTAAGAAGTTAAGTTTTTGTTCATGAGACGTTTTAGGGACATTTCTATACAAGAAATCACATACACGAGCAATCTCCAAGCCTTTTCATTTTGGTTAGACTGTATTGCTGGATGGAGCGATTTTTGTATAACCTTGAAAAATGGTTTTGGCAAGTGTTTGTTATTTGTTTTATCAGGCAACGGATGAAAAAATCAAAACATGACTCTTTTTTTCCTTCCAAAGAAAACCCTGATGTGGAGAAGGCGTTGTTTGATTGGCCAACTGTGTTGCAGTATGATGTCAAAATAGTATCAATTGATTTGTAGAAATTTCTCATGCACGAAATTTTTTGACCCGAGACTTCTCTTTAATAACCAATCAAAAGCCATGCACAATAGTATCCATTTAATAAACCAATCAAATTGCTCTATTTCCATTTCTTTCTTGTTTTTGTTTTGTTTGTACATTTTCATTTCAAGGTCATATGGAATTCACTGTTGTTGGTTTAAAAGTTTCATTGTTTGGTAAAATAAACTATTAATTATTTTGTTTTGAAAGCCATTTTTTATCTGACAAAAGAAACCACTAGAAAGTGCATTTTTTTAAATTTGTACCGTATGTTTCCTTACCAAAAAAAGTCAAAAGTAAAATTTCTGTAAAAATTTCGTGCCCATTGGAAAGTTATCAAATACCTGTATTAGAAGGTGTAGAACCGATAGTATTTTACACAATGGCATGATTTTGTAAAATACTGATCTCATTAATTATCACATCAAAATGCAGAATCGAAATCAATAGCAAACAAAAATGGTGCAGTAATTTATGGTTCGTTTGCTTTCTAAACATTGTGTAGATCTGTCAGTAATTCATGTACATTTTCAGTAAATTTACTTAGTAGACCAATAAATTAGACTTTTTGAGGCAGGAAAAACCCAGGTTCCTTTGCCCCTGGCAAGTAAATTTTGATCTTGGGCAAGTAAAAATAGATGTTTGGTTGTTAAGTGCACAATTGAAATTAGCCTCAGCAGTCCTGTGAGTCTGTCTGAAAGTGTCAGTTTTGTGAATGGTAATTTCCAAACAAAAACTATTTTATAGATGAAGACTGCAAGATGAGTGTTACAATGAGTTGAGAGCATTCATGAATCAATATTTGAAATCCAAGTGCATGTTTGCTTGCCTGTGTTACTTCATGTACTCCGATCACCAAGGCTTTGTGTTGCATAATGTGACCTCCAGGGCTGGGTTGTTTGAAGCTGGGTTAAAGTAACCCAGGGTTAGTGCAACATTTGAACTCAGATATGAGAACTTAAAAGGCAAATTCAGTTTAATTCTCTTTGCCTACAATTTGATGATTGGTTACTTGAAAAGATTAGAGAAAATTATCCAAAAAAGTGCTTTTGATAAAAAGGAAAAGAACCTGCATTAAAATTTAACCCAGGGTTGGCATTAACTGGTTTTTGAACAACTGGTCCCTGGGAATCCTGTGCTAACTTCTACACAAAATGTATTGTACAGAAGGCCTGATCAGTGTTGTTTAAGGCAAGCAAAAAAATCTTAAAACTGACTGTAGCACTGAACTTACATGCATGTATGACATAAAGCCCTTTCAAACTCTTTATTTTAATGACAGATGTTATTACATGTACATACATCCAATATTTAGAGGTTTTGTGCAGTAAGCCACAGTTTCCTAGATATAATGTCCTCTGTGATAGAGAAGGGCTTTGCTGTCCTACCTAAAAGAAACAGTTTTGCAAAAAGAGTCTTGTCCGATAGCCCTGGGTTAAAGAATTTTACTATCATGTACAGTGTAGGCTACTGAACACTCTTCTTACACCTGCAACTTGCCTGACAGCCAAGTGAAGTTTTTCGGGGGACTGTCATATATCCCACTCGTCGGGTTAGTTAAAATAACCCTTGAACCAGTACATGCTAGCTACAGCTTTCTCAAAGGAGAAGCTCGAAAATTGACTTTTAATAGGGCTGCCAAAAGCTACTGAACCTGGCCTGGTTTATAACTGTAGGCTGTAGGTTTCAAATTCTTAACACCACCCACCCGTGCATTTACATAAATGTCTTACCTCCCCCAAGAACTTGTTAGGGTCTGTGCATTAGCAGTTTTTACTTTTTGAGATTTTGTGTTTTACTAATCATTTTATTGAGATACTCATTATTGATCACTTTTCCTTGGCTAGGCTCATAAAGAGATTCTTCTAATTTTTAGATTTTGTTTGAAGACACTTTAGATGTCCCTATTTCATTGATACTCTTTTTTCGCCTTAAATGTTTTTGCAAGAAAATATTGCTCTTCTCTTCTCCTGTACATAAAGTCCTTACAGTTACATTGTACATGAGAAGTGGAGCGAGTACGGATAGAGGAACTGGGGAAAGTGTGATGTACAAGTGCTCGTTTGAACCAAGAAAAATAATGTTGTCTTCTGGGCTAGCATGGTGTTCAGTGGACATTAGTGCTCATCACCTGTCAAACTCTGGGATTATGTACTATTATTATTATTAAAACAATCGCTGTCGAAAATGCCTACTAGCCCATCATACAAACTCTTGTAAGAAGCCCGACGGTACGTATTGATGCATCCAATTCAGAAATGCTGGATTTATCATTTAACCTAATAAGTCCTAATAAGCCTTCAACTAATAGTGTTCTCATTTGATGTTGAAAAGGACTGATGAAAGAGGAATGCAACCCATGCCCTTTAAGTGCAATCAGTGTGGCAAGTGCTTTGGAGATAAGAGAAACCTTAAAAAACATGAGAGAGTCCACACCGGAGAGAAACCTTATCAGTGTACTCAGTGTGGCAAGTGTTTTAGCTTAGCAGGAAACCTAACGAAGCACTTCAGAATTCACACGGGAGAAAAGCCCTTTGAATGCAAACTGTGTGGCAAGCGTTTCAGCCGAGCAGGACACTTAAAAACACATGAAGGCGTTCACTCTGGGGAAAAGCCGTATAAGTGTGAGAAGTGTGGCAAGTGTGTAACCCGACCAGAAAACCTGAAGGCTCATGAAAGAACGCACACTGGAGAAAAGCCCTTTGAATGCAAACAGTGTGGGAAGTGTTTTAGCCGACCGGAAATTCTTAAGGCTCATGAGCGAGTCCACAGTGGGGTGAAGCCATTTAAATGCAAGCACTGTGACATGAGTTTTAGGCAAAGAGGGCACTTAAGAGTACATGAAAGAGTTCACACTGGACGAAAGCCTTATGAATGCGAACAGTGTGGCAAGTGTTTCACTGACGGAGAGAGGCTAAGGAAACATAAAAGAGTTCATACTGGAGAAAAACCTTACAAATGTAAACAGTGTGGCAAGTGTTTTAGCCAACCAGGGAACCTAACGACTCATGAAAGAGTTCACACTGGTGAAAAGCCTTACGAATGTAAACACTGCGGAAAGCGTTTCACCGAAACAGGAAGCCTTAAGAAGCACGAAAGAGTTCACACTGGTGAAAAGCCTTACGAATGTAAACATTGTGGCAAGGGTTTTAAGCGTTCAGGACACTTAAAAGCTCATGAAAGAATCCACACTGGTGAAAAACCTTACAACTGTAAACACTGTGGAAAGTGTTTTAGCAAGGCAGAAAACCTTACGTCTCATATCCGAGTTCACACTGGGGAAAAGCCATTTCAATGTGAACAGTGCGGTAGGTGGTTTAGCAAAGCAGCAAACCTATTGACTCATAAACGAGTTCACACTGGGGAAAAACCTTATAAATGCAGACATTGTGGCAAGTGTTTTAGCCAAGCAGGAAACTTAAAGACACATGCTAGAGTTCACAGTAGAGAAACGCCTTATGAACACGAACTGTCTGGGGAATGTTTAAGTGAAGCGGAAAGGCTAGGACATCGTGAAATACATGTAGTCTTTGGTAAAGAGACGCCTTTTTCAGTGGAAGCAGTGGAACAAGAATTTAAACCTTTATGTACAGCTGTAGCCGGACAGCTAGGGACACATGAGAGTGCACAATTTCTGAATTGCGTTAATATTGGCATAGAAACGAATGTCAGTCTTAACGTTTGAGATTAAAACAGTAGAGAGGAGCTAAAGATTGTTTGGAAAACGGGAGCTGGAGATAATATTCCAAAAGGCCTACAACCAGGCATCGTTGAGAAGGATGCCAGATGTTGGATTTGTCAAGAGGAGATGAGTAGTGAGGCATTTCTTTAAAATTATGAAAATCGTATGAAAGACCTATGTAAATTTGAACATTTGGAGAACGCTTCGTTTCTTTATCATTTAAGAATATTTATTTCTCTGTTGAAACATCTTAACTTTTTTTCTTTCCTTGGCTTATATTTATCAATATGTTGCGTTAGTATAGAACTGCAGCCGTTTGATTCAAAATTAAATATCAGGTTATCGGTCCTTTCGATACCAGTTCATTCAGTCGAGGTGTAAGCAGTTTCAGGTACGTGGCGTAAATAGCGAACGATGTTCGTCCCAATTGTTTTTCTTGTTCACGCGCAAACTATACTTGAACTGATCAAAATTTTTGTGCAGGTTAGAGATTGTATCAAAACGACTTGTACCGAAACGACTGTTTGTACGTGTCATGTGATCGAATCAGGTACGTGTGGACGTTAGACTAACTGCTTCTGGTATAATTTTATAGCAAGAAAGATGTTATCACTTCGGTAACCGAGGGCTCAGAGGAGGCCAAATTGTCGTACGAACACGTACAATAGAGACACTACAAGTACGAGATTTTCTCAATACTGAGTATTGCTGACGCGTGAACCAGCGTCATTTTTGCGGGAAAACGTGATAGTCGTCGTCATTCTACAACGAGTTTTAGCGCTGTAGCGAGAGTCGTAGTGGCGGGAACAAGTTAACAAATGTAAGAAGTTTTATCATTTTGCTATCGGGAGAGGGCTTAACCTCCTTCAGTATTAATAACCGTACAAACGTTTTTGGTGAACAAAAGTAAAATGAAGCTTGTCGGGGTGTCTTTTGTTTAGAACACGCACAAATACGTTTACGTCAAATCTCGTACTCGTTCTCGTCGTCAAATCTAAAGCTCTCCAGTGTAAAATACGGTGAAAACCATTGTCATCGTATCCTCGAGTTACAGTTATTCAATATATATTGATATACGGTAGCCGTAAGGCAGAATCAAGTGCTGGGAAGATGCCAAGATATCGGCTTTGTTTCTAGTTCAGAAAGTCTTTGCCTTCCGAGAACTTTACGTTACCTTTCGGTTGGCAGTCCTTTCTACCCAGGCAATTAGTGTCGGTGCAAGTTGACTAGAATCCAACCGGACTTGAACAACGATCGCATGACGCAGTATAGCATGCGAGGACGCTCTCTGCGGGGAAGCTTCCAGGGACGCGGGTAAGAGAAAACCCTGTCTCCCCCCCCCCCCCCCCCCCTCCGCCTACTCCAGAGCCCCCAAGAGAGCTTGCCATTATTTTGTATGTTTGTAGTATATTTGATTCTCTTAAAGTTAGCCATTATAGTTTTTACATTTTGTGTTCTTTTCTGTGGCTTATTTCAAGAAGATACCTTGTAAATGTGGTAGTAACGTGTAATAGCGGCCGGAAAACCCACGGTGGAGCAAGAAGCTTCAGTTATTCGGGACCCAAATGACACAGTTTGGAAATCACACGGGAAAAGCCTTATGAATATAAACATTGTGTAGGACATACCCTAGGTAGTGGAACAGATATTTCTGACTTAAACATGACCATGTCATGGAGCTCTATGGCGAGTTGTATCTTGTAAGTCTAAAGGAAATTTATTTTGTGTTTTCCTCAAAGGGATAACACAAAATGCTCCGTTTCTGATAATTTTTAAACAGTTCAGCTTGAAAGAACTGGCCCGTGTTTTCTTTCGTCCGCTAAAGACACGCGAATATTATTTCCGGGTAGAGTAATAAGGTATTTCAAAACAAAAGTAAAAGCAAAATTGAACTTTCGTGAATGGGCATTTGACGACACGATCAATACACTCTGTGAGTGTAGCCTGCTTTTGTCTTCTTGATCTTGCCTCGTACCCAGGCGCGTTCTCGCGGATTCGAGAGCGACTGTGATTGTGGTTCTACGCTAAGTATCATGGGAAAGGCGAAGAGAAAAACGCTCATTTTCTCATTTTACTCGTTCACCCTTCCCAGCGTCCATTGCGTCCACGCTTAAGGTTCCATGGTCCATTGCGCGATACTCCTTGTCCACACTTAAGACGCCTAGGACCGAGGCAGTACTTGATCGAGAAGGAGAAAAGGAGGGTCTACTGCCTGAAGTCTTTGAAGTGACCCGCAGCCCAAACTTTTTAAACCAGTAAATTCGTCAAACTGGTTTTTCTAGTGTAAGCATCAGTTTATTGATAAACCAATGGTCTTGACTGAGTCCGCTGTATCAAGCGCACGGCTGTTTGGCCTGGGTTCGAAATCGTATCGTAGCAACATGCAGTGCATGCTCAACAAAGAAGTTACCCGATTTTTGCAGAGGTCTCGAGAACGCCAAAATTGAGCAAGTGAAAGAGAGGCTCAGTGGGCAGGATGCGGTCAAAACTACAAAGACCCAAAATATTGTCCAATGGTATATAGTCCTTATCATTTTCATTTGGCGCAGCTATTTTTTTCATGCAATACCTAATATAATTGGAGAATAATAACCTTTCTTTCTTTCTATTGCTGATATGAGGCTTTTGACCTTTTTTTATATTGTACTTGTCGCAGGTGTAATAAAATTGATAAATTTTTGTTACGAAGCATGTACGATTTTGCCTGTTTTTCGAGTTTTCGATTTTGTTTCTTCACAGATTTTGCGGTAATATAGTAATTTAATATTAAAACAAAAAAAGTGTAGGGGTTTTACTGCGAGTGTAGGGGTTTTACTAGTTCAAGTTTGTAAAAGGGTAGGGAAATCTGTCATCGTGGTCAGTGATGAGACTAAAAAAGCCAGTAGGCGAATTTATGGTTGTGAGAAAGATAAGAAAACCTCTTGGCTATGATAGTTATTCATATTTAAAAGACTGCGTGCATGCTACAGCAGCTAAAGGGGTGCAGCGTGCTAAACTATGTGTGTGAAAGGGAGACCATTTGTGAGGAACCCATTATTGATGGGTTTCTGCATTTGCATCAGTATCCTCAAAGCCAAGCATGGATTTCGTCTGTAACAACTGCAACAGAGCCTGCCGATCCAAAATCGGTCTATACACCCACAGCACGGGGCTGCAACTCAACCCCTGACTAAACCCTGGCGCTGATTCCATTGTCTCCCGAGACAGACTGATGCCAACAACACAGCCTACGGAAATCACTTTTTCTCGTTATTAATTAACTTTGTTCGCAGGTTATTTGACTAACAGACCTCTTGCGGGAAATGGGTCTACTTTGTTCTTAAAACAGAAGGAGTTTATCAATTTCATTTTTGAAAACAGTTAGTGAGTTCAGTTGCTGAAAGTACGAGCCGAAGCAAATTAAATCATTTTTTTCTTTGCTCGTTCTTCATCGGTCAGTTTTGGTTTAATATGGACACGGTATGGGGCCATCGACATATAGATCATACTCCCTCCCCCTCCCCTCCCCCTGATTGGCCGAGAGCTATGGTCTATGAAAGTATAGACCATGGAAATGACGTAACGTGTCACGCAGTGCCGGTTGTTTCGTTTTTGGTTTTTCTTAAGAAAATAAATATTATTGTTAAAAATAAATCGACCACAATTTTCGATAGTGTAGACTCTTAACTTTGCAGTGAAACCACTCGCCTGCGGCTCGTGGTTCCACTTGAGTTTGAACGTTTTATGACGTCATTTCTATGGTCTATAAGGGTTTATAAAATAACTAAGATAGTACGCGCGTTGTGATTGGTTAAAAACCTGTGATTCATTGTGCTGGTAAAGCAGTGGACCACACTTTCTTCGGCTCGTGATTTACAAGCTTTTCTCGTGTTCTCCAAACATCCCAAGTAGGTTATCACGCGGCTAAACCCATACAAAATGTGGCCTATTGCTTAAGTAGATCATGTAATGGGAAACTGTTGTGGATTTGTTAGAGAACGCCAAACACAGGTGGCCAGATGGAAAAAAAAACTCGGAGGGTAATCCTGGGAATTCTTGGTGAGGGTGTGCCGCCCGGTTCTCCAAATCCTGACCCTATTTCAGACCAAAAAATGGCATTTTCCACATCCGTTTTCAACCATACCTGTTTTTAGACCTGGCCTTAGGCAGAAATTATGCTATCATTAGTTAGATTAGAGTGCAAACAAAAAAATTATTCAAATCCATTTCGATTTCGCATATTTCTCTTTCTTTCTTACTCATTTGGAATTGAAACGATAAATACGCTCATACACTCCCGTAGTTCCCGCGAAAACAATCCCGATTCCAGACCAAAATAGGCACAGTGTATACCCGTTGTCACACCAAAACGGCACAAAAACCCTACCCTCTTCCCGCTGGGGCTGCAACTCTCAAACCGTCCCCTGGAGACTGGAACTCTCTCCAGGTCTCCCTCCGAAATCAACATGGCGGGATGGTTTTCATCGTTTTGTGCGGCAGTGGGTTAATCAAAGCAAGAAGACTTCGTTATTATAGGTAAGAAAAGCTTCTTAATGCAAAACGTTTAGGGAAATTCAGCTTTAGAAATCGAATGTTAGCGATTATTTAACTATTTTTAATTATTCGCAACTAATGATCAGCAATGTGATAATCCCCTGGACGAGTCTGTCTATATATATAGAATCTGAGGCGAATAATTGTTTTACTATAATTACTCGGGTTATTATCGTAGAGAAAAGGGAAACCCATAGTTCAAATTGTTTCTTTTGTCGAAGAACGGTGTAATGTTTAGTGAATATCCTCGCATTCAACAGAGAAGCCATGCGATCAACGTAAGCAATGCTATCAATTCGATCGCGAAGATGACTCGAAGATATAGCCACAGCGATAAGAAACTATGCTTTTGTGAACTCGACAGATATAGAATTTATTTTCTTAGGCTTTCAATTGTTTTGATTGCTGTTCTTGGTTAAACCAGTCTCATAAAACTCATGCACCAACTGAGACATTGGTTTTTATCTTTCTCTTTTGACAACAGTGTCATTTTCGTTCATGAGTCGGGCCCAAAACATGCCCGTGAACGTTAACATAAACTCTATTGTATTACATTTTAAGTGTTCTTGTTTTGATGTATGGCTTATACAACCAGGAACATTACATGGTTTATGGCTTATAAAACAAGGAATATTTCATTTGGAGCATGCTTCTTTTAGTTGTGATAATTTTCTAAGGTGCTTTCCAAAAGTCAGAACTGGCCGGCCGGAGCATGGTCGGACCAGACTTTTTGGCAATAAAATAAGCTTTTTCCAAGAGGTTTTGCTGAGAAACCTTCTCCTTTGTGCATAATATTTAGGATTTGACTGATCTAGATGGTTAGCTTTGATTAAAAGTGAAATTCTCATTATGATGGAAATGGGCTGGCCGGTCAGTTCTGACAAATGGAAAGCGCTGTAAGTCACTCATGAACTGAGTCTGATTGTCTCTTGCAAAGACAAACAGTCACCATCGGATCGCATTAAGTCTGTTTGCCAACATTTTCCAACATTGCACCACCTGTCTGTAAACAAGTTGGGTCGTCTGCAGCAGTGTCAAATTGAACTATTGAATGCCGTTTGTGTAAAAAATACTGTACTTCTTACCATATGTAAACCTTTTCATTAAATATGTAAAACATTTTGCTTTATGAATAAAACATCTTAGTTTTAGTATAAAGGTCATAGTGCACAATTAAAACTTGTTACAAAATATATAAAACTTGTTGAAAAATATGAAACTTGTTACATAATATATCAAACTTATTATGTAATATAAAACTTGTCATGCAATTTATAAAACCTGTTGCAAATAATTATAAACTTGCTTTTCTATAAATAAAAGTCATGAATGTTCTCGTGGTAAATATAAGTATATAAAACTTGTTAAAAAATAAAACTTGTCATGATATATAAAACTTGTCACTCAATCTTGAAAAATGCAGGGGCGGTTGCTTGACAAAGGGTTGGTTCTCAGTCTCTTATTTATTCATTCAATGATTTTACATGCATTTTGGGTGATAAACTGAAACAATTTATTCAACAACTTCCCTACAAAGAGTTGAGGCAAAGTATTTTTACTGAAGAATTAGAAGTTGTGGATCGGTTACTTGCCTTTCAGAAAGGATTTGCCGCGAATTTGTGTTTTTCCTTTGCATCAGTCTCGCTGCCTGTGCTCTCTTCTTGTGGGGTCAACTCATTGTATTGACTCTCTTAACCTAGATCTTTGAATTCTAACACCTCGACTACAAAGTGCACCACGAATCATTACCTCCCCAGAATTAGGTAACAAGGCCAAAATCGTCCTGTCAAAAACATCAAGCTCCTGATCATCATTTTCACTGTAGCATCCGTCTTTCTTCCTCAAGACCCAATTCTCTAATACGCCTGTTCAGTGTTATTCGAGACCCACCAATCAGTGCAGCAATCTCTGACCACGCAAAACCAAGGTCCCTTAGTCCTTGGATTTCCAACATAGAAACTCTAAACCTTGGCCTTCCTCTTGACCTTGCATTGCCTTTGGGTAAAGGTCGGCATTGAAAACTATTGTCACTACGGTCTTCCTCGAGCCAATTTATGCCCTCACTATACCTCTCAGTTAGACCCTCGTACAATTTAAGGAGTTGCTTGATCAGCTCAGTTGGCTTGGGGTGATGTTTCGTGAGCATGAGTGGTTCAGGAACTATCTACACAACCACACCCAAGTTGTGGAATTTCAGGGTGTGTCAAGTACTGCTGAGCCTTTGTCTGTTGGGGTACCATAGGGGTCCATTTTAGGACCGCTGTTATTCATCCTTCACCATAACGATCTCCCCAGTGCAGTGGTGGAATGCAATGTTCTCATTTACGCAGATGATACTGTCCTATTTTGCTCAGCTCGTGTCTACTATCAAGGCTACCATAGTGAGGGAGCTTCAAGCCTTTGAGTGTTGGCTTTGATCAAATAGTTTATTTCTCAACGTAACTAAGACAGAGGCAATGCTTTTTGGGACTTCACAGAGGCTTGCTAACGTAGATCAGTTTTCAGTCAGTGTCAATGGGTCTGCTATAAAGCGTGTTACTGAGTGTAAGTTCCTGGGTGTCGTCGTCGATGAACACCTCAGCTGGAACGGACATGTTAAAACAATTGTGTCTAAAGCTGGCAGGTGGGTCGGTCTGTTAGGATGTGTTCGCCGTTACATCACCACACATAGTGCTAATGCTATTTTTTTATGTATGATTAGACTGACTTTAGAGTACTGTGCTGGGGTCTGGGGGTGTTTTGGGAAAGTAAAGAGTGGAACTCTAGAAACTCTACAGAAGCGCGTTGGAAGAATTATTGTAATTAAAACATCTAGTAGTGACACTGCGTTGAAAGCTTTGAAATGGCCAAGTCTTAGGTCCAGACGCGATGAACATGCCTTAACAGTGTGTGATACAGCTTCCTTCTCTGCTGGTCATAGAATTGCCATTAAAAGGAAGAATTGTTATTATTAAAATAATGAAGAAAAATAAGGGTCACCAGTAGAGCTGCAGATAGTGCACACCACCTGCATTTCTTACAAATTTTGAAGGAGGATTGGGGTGGTGGAAGAAAGCATTGAAAAATTCAATTTTATGGAATGTACATCGAGATAAAGCAATATTATTAGGACACAATGTGATAAGGATAAAGCTTAAATGTCATGAAAGTGGTTCAGCCCAACATCCACTATCAAAGACCTCAGTGAGGAAGTTTAACTCAGCAACTCGCATACCACTTACGTAAGGCACATTTCCAACAATTTGAGACTCATCTGAGCCAGAAAAAAAACTGCTATGGAAAATTCCAATAACATTTCCCTTCAATTGACGTTATTTTAATTGTGTTTGTGCAGAAGCTCTTTTTCACGGCGACCATCTTGTTATGGGAAGTGAGGGATGCACAGTGGCAGAACTTGAGAATCGCCTGAAGTTTTTTAAGTAACGAAAATGTGAAATCTATTAGGTAGCAAAGCTAGATGCAAAGATATTAGTTGCATTACATATAATAATCAAACAAACTGAAGGCACATTAATTTATTCAGTCGTCGTAGTTTTAGTTTTGCTTTGCATACCGTTGCCATGGCAGTGCATAGTTAAGGTCAAATGGTGTGTTATAAACAAGATGTACATGCTAAACAGGTTGGATGACTGAGTGAAATCATTCTTGATAAACTGGGACAAATAATTTAATGAATTGAATTCATTATTTTCTTATGGATTTTAATAAATTGTAGTTTCCATGGAAACCGACCTACTACCAGCTTGGCACTATATCTGAAAATGCTTGTATTGGTGACTGCTATCAGTGTGCCAAATTTCATGCTTGTATCTGAAAGTGCACAATTCACTTAAAATTTCTTAGTAGCTAAGCCGCTGGACTAGACCAGACTTCCACCAGGTAGACGGGTTGACTTCCATGTTGAATGACCTGCCTCAGTTTGTGTATTGGACATGTGTGTGAGTTTGTTTTTTTATTGTTTTGCTTATTTATGTTGCCGCTACCATTTAAACTTCAGTGTAAAAGACTTTTTGGCCCTTAAACAATCAAAAGTTTTATATCTTACTATGAAATGGTTTATCCTGTAATAAATGACATGTTTAAGAGGTTTTTGAATCAATTTTCCCTCCATTTGTACTCAGTGTTTCTCACAGTTCGCTCTCGATCTGGTATAGAGTCAGCAGAGATTGCTATAATTACCCTTTGTGGGATAATTCTAGTGTTATGTGATTGAATCTCAACTTATCTATTGCTGGACTGGCAACAAGAACAAACAGTCAAACTGTTGATCTAGAATCTATGATTGCGTGATGGAATGTCTCAGTCTTTGAAATTTATTTCTTTGTTTTGAATAAAAGCAACATAAAATATATGGACTGAGTAGTTTTGGTGGTGTGAAGGAGATTGTTCGGAAGGCCCTGCAATTTTCTTAAAAAAAGAGAGAACGAGAGAAACAGAGAACGCAGAGGAAGTTTAATATATCACACATCATCTTTATTTGCGACTACATCTGACTCCACATAGGGTCACAATGACTTGATACATCCGGAGTGGCAAATTGTGACACGCAAATTGTCATTTTATACTGTTTTAAAAAAACAAACACCAGTAAATGAACAGCAACAATAACGATGAAATTCATGAAATTGCAGTTTATCAACACTTGAACGGCCGCTTTGCCCATTCTTCAGTCCTTTTTCGATTAACTAGTTTGTTACTATTGAGTTATTACATTAGTGGAAAAACCATCGTCATGGAAGTAAAGTTGTTATTGTTTTACTACGTTATAAACAGGAAATGGCCGGGACTACATCGAAAACATCGCAGCGCAATGCAATCATAAATAACGATTGATCGCAGGACATTTAACATTTTGTATTCCATCATTATGGCCACCGGTTTGGAACAAACAGCAACAAATTCTGCCACCTTAGGATGCCGTAGATTTTGCAACATCTTTGCCTCCTTTGCTACTAGCTTCAGATTTGAGTCTCCCTCGCCAAAAAATCGCTTTACCACTACGGCTTTCTTCTGGGGAATGTAATTTGCCTTCATCATGGACCCAAAACTCCCTTTCCCTATTTCATTCTTGTCAGCAACATCAGCCCATCTAAAATTAGGGATATCGTGAAAGTAACCTTTTGTCAGAGAGTGTGCGTCGAGAAGAGGTATCTTGAAAGCCATGTTAGGTTTCAAAACAAGAATACAGCGCTAAAGAACAGTCACAACCAGTGTTCGAACTTAACCTTGACAGCACATGGCACTAGGCGCCGGTATCACGTGACTCAAAAAGCGCGGAAAAATTAGTCACGAGATGCTTTGCGTGACTGGGGAAATGAGGAAAATAGGTGAAACCTCAATTTATAAAGAAAGTGCCAAGACACTTGGGAAATTTGTTCGTTATATCGAGGGTTCGTTATATAGAACACCTCCATTTTTTAAATTTTCCCGGAAAACTACCAAAATGTTCATTATATCCAGGTATAGTTACTATTAATTTACAAAACGCAGCATTTTCGGATCTGAAAAATTATTGTAAGAACATTTCACTACCGAGCTATACATAGCAACAGCAGTAGAAAGTCAAGAACAGGCTAACAAAACTGCTAAAAAATACTGTACCCATAATTCTTTTCCTTGTTAGTCTGTTTGGCTCTTATTTTAGTGCATGCTGACATTTATTCGTCATATCAAGGTTAATTTTATGTTTACGCTTGGGGATTGTGTTCTTCATAACGTTCACTTCCTGAAATCAAGGTTCTGTTCCATGCATACTCTGTAATTTAAGATTGGATTGGGCCGCGATGTTTTCGATGTAGTCCCGACCATTTCCTGTTTATAACGTAGTAAAACAATAACAACTTTACTTCCATGACGATGGTTTTCCCACTAATGTAATAACTCAATAGTAACAAACTAGTTAATCGAAAAAGGACTGAAGAATGGGCAAAGCAGCCGTTCAAGTGTTGATAAACTGCAATTTCATGAATTTCATCGTTATTGTTGCTGTTCATTTACTGGTGTTTGTTTTTTTAAAACAGTATAAAATGACAATTTGCATGTCACAATTTGCCACTCCGGATGTATCAAGTCATTGTGACCCTATGTGGAGTCAGATGTAGTCGCAAATAAAGATGATGTGTGATATATTAAACTTCCTCTACGTTCTCTGTTTCTCTCGTTCTCTCTTTTTTTAAGAAAATTGCAGGGCCTTCCAAACAATCTCCTTCACACCACCAAAACTACTCAGTCCATATATTTTATGTTGCTTTTATTCAAAACAAAGAAATAAATTTCAAAGACTGAGACATTCCATCACGCAATCATAGATTCTAGATCAACAGTTTGACTGTTGCCTGTTCTTGTTGCCAGTCCAGCAATAGATATAGATAAACATGAAATGGCAGAAGAAAGCAAAGTCGGCACGCCAGTAGTCAAAAACTGTAGGGAAAATAAGCACCGTGCTGTGACTGTTTTCATCAAATGTGTACTGAGTTTTTGAGGTCTGTGTTTTCGAGGTCTGAGTTTTCGAGGTCTGAGTTTTCTAGACACCCATTGTAAGTCACCGGAAAATATCAGGATCAGTTTTACGAATCTTCAAAACCTCTCTTGTTGAATTGATCTCATTGTTTCTTACGCCTGTGATTTAATGAACTTCGTCTTGGGTTTGCATAACTGTCGAGAATTCTCCCAACCCCTCGAGTGTTTATATCAGGATATGCAAACACAGGAAAAATATGTTTTCTATTGCTTAAATAGCCACTAGGTACTACATTTTGATAACTGGATGTAAAAATAACATATTAAAAGCTTTCTTACCTTAAGTAACAAGATATTGCCGCGTTAATTAAATCACAGGCATAAGAAACAATGAGATCAATTCAACAAGAGAGGTTTTGAAGATTCGTAGAATTGATCCTGATATTTTCTGATATTTTCTTCGTCTCGGGTTTGCATAACTGTCTCAAATTCTCCCAACCCCTTGAGTGTTTATATCAGGATATGCAAACACAGGAAAAAAGTTTTCTATTGCTTTTATAAAATAACTTTCCTGAGAAAAAAAGCAAAACTCTTTAGTTTTGAGCATTGATTAAAAGTGAAATTCTTACCAGTTGCGAAGTCTTGTACACTAAGATTGCACACGTAATCAGTCTTTGTTGTGCCAAAAAGATGCTTTCCAAAATGCAGGTTTTTCTCACTTAAAATGTCAGCTCAAGTGAAAAAAAATTGACACAGCATGTTTCTAAAGATTTTTCAAGTTTCCACCGATGAGGAAATGGGTAAATAAAGTAAACTTGCCAAGTTTTTCAATTCAAAACCTTTTTTAAATTCGTGCTTGCGTGATTAGTGCACGAAAAGCAAAACATATTGACATCACAGCCATGTTTACATACTCTCATGCAAATATGTCTCTCAGCCAATCAGAGCGCACATACTATCTTAGTTATTTTATAATAATATTCGTATAGCATGGACCTTCAGAGATGCTTTCAGACTTGCCAACCAACAAAAGGCAAACAATGTGAGATTCTGAACCTTGGGCTAGGAATGGGTAAATAGTTGTGAGGAATATCAGTGAGTTTGCCCCCTAGTGAATTAGCTCCCTACAAGTTCGCCCCTTTTTTCTAAGTTCACCGTGCAATGATATACATGTAACTCCAAATTCTAGATAAATCATGAAAGCATACCTGTGAACTGGCTTGGAAAGATAATACAAAAACAACTCCACAAAACATCTTGCTAAGGTAAAATTATCAAACGTGAAATACAAGATGGAAAAGTGCTGAACTTATAAAGAGAGCTAGGTGTGACTGAATATTAACAAACTAATAATATTTATTGTGACAAGAATGGGAGGAAAATATAACAAAATTGCTGAAATTCAAATTAAACCTAAAGCTAAAACAATACAAGCTCTTTGGCAGCGTTAATGCCATAGTTATGTTGAGTTATGTACCTCTTAATTAATAAAGATTCCAGAAAACATAATTGGTTATAGGAATTAGAGTTGTTGTTGCATGCAATAATTGTTGTGTTATTCAAAATAGTTTGGTGAATGTGGCAAGTGAAATTAGCTGCATTGGCTTTGTTGTTAAAACAACCAGGCAAATTATTTAGAGAAAACAAAAACTTAAATGCCTTGTAGCTGCGTAAATGTTGGAACATTGCAGAATTGTGGTCAGAGCTGTGTTCATCTAATCTTACTCTGAGACATCTATAAGTTTTGCCTATGTATTCAGCATTACAAACAGGACATGTCAGTTGGTAAATCACATGAGATTTAAGATACATAGGGTTTGGATCTTTGTTTACGCAAAATGATGAAAGACTCTTAGTTTGATGGAAAATTTTAAAACAAGCAGGTTCCTTAAAATAATGCTTTAATTTCCACACTAGTCTGTGTACGATTGACTCTCTAGTGTGGCCTGTATAAGACAGTCAAAGCCAAATTATCTGCTAGTGTCATTGTTGGATGATCTTGGCTCAGAGCCACTACACATGAAAAGTTTAATGAGGTTAGATGGAATAGATCTAGGAAAATCATTTCAAGACAGGAAAGTTTTGATCACTGATATTTGCTTCTGAAACAGAGAGTTGTTATCACAAATGCAAGAAGCATGATGGAACAGAGCTCTAGCCCAAGCGATCGCACGAGGCGAAGGTTCATAACTGGGGAAAGAGACATACTGTTAATATTCAGTTACACCTTTCTGACTAACTCTTAATTTGAAATACCTACAGTTGCACATGTGAAAATTAGAAACATTTTGCGGGTAGTACTAAAATAATCTTGTACTTGCAGTCGTTCTTGTCTTAAAGCCTAAAGTTCTCTTTAGGCATGGAAACTATTTCCTTTTGTCTGTTGCAACAAATGAAAACTTTTTAAACTTGAGCCTATTTTTTTTAATGCTACCCTGCAAAGTGAGCAAATTTTTATGGTTATTGCTCCCTAATATACTTTGTTTGCTATCTTTGTCATAAATCTACAGGTGCAATTTTTGTATATGAGTAAAGACATTCTTTAAGTAATGATCTCAGCCCATAATTGACCTAAAACAGCAAAATTTTTCAGTTCACCCTATTTAAATAATTATTCTAATTTAAATGCGTCCATACACTCTGTAACAACTAGACGCTGTAATGATATTCATATCTTGAAAGTGAACCTACAGGTTGCAAAGAGATTGTTTTATTGCACAGTTGCGACGGAATTTAACAGCCTACAGCTGTACCTACTTTTATCAAATCAAAGAAATTCTTCCTTGTCTTCTCAAGGGAAGCTCAAGATCTTTTTCTTAATTAGGTAATAAGGTTTTTTATCTGTTTTAGCTGTATATGTTTTTTATATATCAGCCCTGCACATTTTCTTGGTTTTTACCCTTAAGACATTTTGTAATTTTCCTTATGCACTTTAATAACAGGACCCCCTTTGGTAACAGTGTTTATAACACTGATGGGGTTATCCTGTAGAAATATTATTATTATTATTATTATTATTATTATTATTATTACTATTATTATTGTTGTTATTATCAATATATTAATATTATTCTATATCCTTGTGTGTGCATGGGCACAGCAAGAATTGATTTATATTATTGATATTAACTTATTTTGGAACAAATACTTTTGCACAGCCATTGTGGTTTTTAAGCAAGATTACCTTTGCTTTTCTTTTGAAACAAAGGTAATATCTACAGTAGTAACATTTTTCCCTTCCAAATATCTAAAACGTTTTCCCCTTAAGAGAAAAAAAAGTTCAGTGTTGAACTAACTGTATTACAGGTCTTTTCCTATTTACTAGGGGGCCGTGTCAAATACATGTACTTGTGTGAGGTCTGGTGTCCAAAATTTTTTTATGAGGGTGTTCTTTGAGTTTTTCTAATTTCTCAACTGTAGGATATGTCTTAAAACAGCATGCTAAACTTCCTGCAGAGTTTAAAACATGATGCCTTTGACTACTTTTATTTTATTGATAGGGAATATAACCAAAGGACAATACCAGAAACACTAGCCAAATGCCTTTTTCATGTAAACAGAGTGGCAAGTGTTTTAATGAAGCAGGACACCTAAGAAGTCATGAAAGACTTCACACTGAGGAAAAGACGTACGAATGTAAACATTGTGAAAAATGTTTTAGTGGCACAGGACACTTGAGAGAACATGAACGAGTCCACACTGGGGAGAAGCCTTATGAATGTAAACAATGTGGCAAGTGTTTTAGTGTAGCAGGAAATCTTACGAAACATAAAAAAGTCCACACTGTGGAAAAGCCTTACCAATGTAAACAGTGTGACAAATGTTTTAGTGATACAAGACACCTAAGGAGACATGAACATCTTCACACTGGGGAAAAGCCTTATGAATGTAAACAATGTGAGAAGCGTTTTACCCAATTTGCAAGCCTAAGGATTCATGAAAGAGTTCACACTGGGGAAAAACCTTATGAATGTACACTATGTGGCAAGTGTTTTGGTCAAAGAGGAAACCTAAGGATTCATGAAAGAGTTCACACGGGGGAAAAACCTTACAAATGTAAACAGTGTCACAAATGTTTTTGCGAAGCAGGACACCTAAAGAGACATGAAAGAATCCACACTGGGGAAAAGCCTTATGAATGTAAACAGTGTGACAAGTGTTTTAGCCAAGTATCAATCTTAAGGAGACATGAAAGAGCTCACACTGGGGAAAAACCTTATGAATGTAAACATTGTCACAAATGTTTTAGTGAAGCAGGACACCTAAGGAGACATGAAAGTATTCACACTGAGGAAAAGCCTTATGAATGTAAACAGTGTGACAAGTGTTTTAGTCAAGCAGGAAACCTAAGCAGACATGAAAGAGTTCACACTGGAGAAAAGCCCCATGAATGTAAACAGTGTGGCAAGTGTTTTAGTGTTGCAGGAAGCCTAAGGAGACATGAAAGAGTTCACACTGGGGAAAGGCCTTATGAATGTGAACACTGTGGCAAGTGTTTTAGTCATACAAGCTCTTTAAGGATACATGAAAGAGTTCACACTGGGGAAAAGCCTCATGAATGTAAACAGTGTGGCAAGTGTTTTAGTGTTGCAGGAAACCTAAGGGCTCATGAAAGAGCCCACACTGGGGAAAGGCCTTATGAATGTGAACACTGTGGCAAGTGTTTTAGTCATACAAGCTCTTTAAGGATACGTGAAAGAATTCACTCTGGGAAAAAGCCTCATGAATGTAAACAGTGTGGAAAGTGTTTTGGTCAAAAAGGAAAGCTAAGGAAACATGAAAGAGTTCACACTGGAGAAAAGCCCCATGAATGTAAACTGTGTGGCAAGTGTTTTAGTGTTGCAGGAAACCTAAGGGGACATGAAAGAGTTCCACACTGGGGAAAAGCCTTATGAATGTGAACACTGTGGCAAGTGTTTTAGTTGTACAAGCTCTTTAAGGAAACATGAAAGAATTCACGCTGGGGAAAAGCCTTATGAATGTAAGCAGTGTGGCAAATGTTTTAGTGAAGTAGGATCCTTAAGGGCTCATGAAAGAGTTCACACTGGGAAAAAGCCTTATGAATGTAGACAGTGTGGCAAGTGTTTTAGTCAAGCAGGAAACTCAAGAGCACATGAAAAAAAACACATTCCAAGTAGGGCACGTAAAAATTCTAACAAAAAGGCAAGTACGTCTTTTTATTTGCAGTGTAAGATAAAGAGAGCAGGAGGTAAAAAGAACATTGATGTTAGGGCCACAAGATTTACAAACAACCAGCGAGCAAAGGGAAATGTCAGAAATGGTAAAATAAAAGGCCTGCAATCGACTTTTATGGAGAATACCAGCTGTTGCATATGTCAAGAGGAGATGAGTAGTAAGGCTTCTCTTCTTCAACATAATGAAAACTATACGAAATTCGTATGTGAAGATATTTCTTGAGTTACACTGTAAGAAACTTTTCGGTTCTGTTGCCTTTTTCCTTATTAATTTTCTCCATCAATTTAGGTTCCTGGGAAACTTTACACCTACCCCTCCCCTAAGCTAACATTAACACTAGGGCAAAATTAGGGCAAAATGATGGCTTAGGGGAGGGGTAGGTGGGCAGTTTCATAGGATTTGTTCAGATTTAAAAAGGGTATTGGAGGGCCGTTCTCTTTAAAAATTTGTGAAGATGGCTTTACATTTTACAAACGCTTAGCTGAGATAACAGGCAATATTTAGGGCGATGTTTGCTTGCAGGTCTGGTGCGTTTTTTGGTGGATTTGAAAATCGATTGAGGAAACACAAAGTAATTGAACAGCATTTGAAGTTTGGTCGAAGGCAAAAAAAAATAAATTGTTGTTTGTCATTTTAAAACTCTTTTGACTAAGAAACAGATGTTATTACAATTTTAATTTGAAGTGGGCGGATACTGGGCAACGTAGTGAGCACTTACCATTTGTAAGCAAATTTCAAAAAAAAATTCTGAGAAATGGCACTGGACTTGGAAACGTTTCCGAAAAGAGGAATGGGTTAGAGTTGTACCATTTGCAGAAACACCAGATAACGAGTGGGCCTGGGTTAAAACAAATCACCTTCCGCTTCAAGAAGAAGCATAGAGCGATTTTCGTATGACCTTGAAAAAAGGTTTCGGTAAGTGTTCGTTCTTTGTTTCATCAGCCAATGGATGAAAAGATCAAAACATGGCCTCTTCGTTTTCCCGCCAAAGAAACCCTAATATGGAGAAGGCATTGTTCGATTGGCCAATCGTGTTGTGGTATGACGTCAAAGCGAAGGATCCATTGATTTCTAGAAAGTTCTCGGGGGTGAAGTTTTTTTACACGAGCGTTCGCTTAACCAACCAAAAGCCACGCACGTTTGTATCCGTTCGATAAACTAATCAAATCACTCTATTTCCGTTCGTTTGTTGTTTCTGTTTTGTTCACACGCTTTTATTTCAAGGTCATATGAAAATCGCTCTATCACTGGTTAACCAGACAAATAGTACAAATAATTTCCATCATTCGGTAAAGATGGGAAAAAGTTAATTCACTGTTTTTAGAAAATTTCCACCGGGATGTACCGTTCCATTTGAACTCTTCCATGAATTTTCCATACAAATGGTAAGCGCTCATTGTATCCTTAACTTTTTGTTATTTAGTGAAATACAGGGGCGGATCCATCCTATCATTGGACTAGATCCGGGTTTTGTTTGGTGATGGTTACACTTGAGTGATGGATCCATTTATGACTTGTGTTGAAAACATTTCGCTCCTGTGATAAAATACAATTTATAGTTAACTAACCACGGCATGCGTACAATTTTAACATTTTTGAGCGAAAGCTCGCCGCTCGCCCCTCACACGCGCTCTCGATCTATTGAGGATTTTAATAATTATCATAGGGTAATATTACTGATAATATAGCTCGACAAAGTTACTGGTTTAAACATGCGAAACTGTATTTTAATTTTAAAACAACAAGTATGTGTTATACATTTGAATGTTTTATAGACTGGGTCAGCACTTTTTAACACCTG
>JBBMOI010000004.1:30512500-30565000 GCA_038088405.1 Porites divaricata
AATATAAAATATATACAGTAACTGTTAAACCCCTCCTTACAGCTACCCCGGTAATACGGTCACCTCATTATTACGGCCACTTCTCTTTGACTGCCTGGCAAAATAGCCATACATTTTCTTGTGAAAAACCCCTCGTTAATATGGTCACCCGTTAATACAGTTAAAATTTTTTTGCCATTTTGCCATGAGTCTACGGCACCAGTCATGGCTACCTGACGTGTCTTTCATAGCTCCGCTTTTATTGGCAAAAAATTTTTATGTGTTGACATCAGCACTTGTGGCAACCTTAAGAAATTAAAAAGCTTCTAGAAACAGAACTTAGCCTAATATGAACAAACCTGCAGTCAATTGAAAAGAAATTTGTTGACTTGAAAACTTCAGTGGATTATATGTCAGTGATGAAGTAATGCAAATCCATTGTCAGAGTTAATAATTGCATACAACATCTTATGTAGCTATTGTACCCTTTGACTGCAGTTTATGTGTGTGTGTGTGTGTTGGTGTGTTTTGCTATTGATCACAGCTTAACTGACAGACGACCAATAACATCGTGATGTAATTGACCAATCAGATCAATAACCAGAGTATAGTACCATCAACTGACGTGATACAACTCGCTTTGACTCTGAAGATGACTACCACACAGGTTGTCAGAACGTCAGTCACTGTCAACAACAACAGTCCTATCCAGGACTACATTCACCCAGACGATCAAATTCAACCTACTTTTGTAATTTGGTTTTGTTAGTGTCAGCTGAGAAATTTTTTAACTGCAGCGTGTTGTAGTCAATTTAATTTTTTTTCATATTACTTTTTTAGCTGTGAGATCTAAGAGATTCAAATGGTAATCAAAACTCAGATTTTAAAGTGTCGTTTTAAAACATGCCTCTGAAAATGTTGGTGGAATGAAAAGTGTGTGTCACTTTCTGCTCTATTTCTGGTGAAAAAATGTGGAGAATTCAAGCATCACCAAGAAATTTTCACAGGAAATTACCTGTGCATATACTGGAGAGAGTATGCAATAGCTTTCTATTCTATTTGTTGTATTCTCTATGGCGTGGGATAAATAAGGGTATAACCTCTTCCAAGAATTCAGATAGTAGGGTACAATAATTATTGCAAAGTACAGGAACTAGAAGTAACAGAGGGAGACTGGGGAGGGTGGTAGTGAGCCTACTATCTGATTGCCTGGATCAGTTTGCATTTGGTATGTGATATTACATGTACCTTGTAGATATTGGTTTGTTTATTTTAAACTGGCATACTTTGTGTAGCTGTGAGATTATCCAGTTTAATTTGGTGCATATATTTGACTTGTCATTGATTACTCATTGTTCATGAAGTGCATGAGGATATTCATCATATTGGGTACTCATTGATCATCATCAGTAATCAATGACTAATTAACTTAAGTATCCATCAATCACCTATGGATTACTTCCCCAGCTGTTTTAATATGTGATGTGTCATGTGTCATGTGTTAATATTATGTCTGGTTTATAGGCAGACAATATTGCTGTCTTGGCCTAAGGTAGATTTACGCCATTTAGCACTTTTAATTCTTATGTCCAAGTACAAAGTCAATAAGTGATCAGTGTTCCTTCATTGATGCTTGGTCTGTTTGCAGAAGGGTGTTAAAGACTTGAGATATTTTCAGCTGAAGTGACATCTGTTGGATACAAACTCAACTTGTAAATCTACTTGTAACCGGAAGTGCATGTACGAGATTGTAGCACTAGGTCGAGGCTGATTGTACTATAATTATTGCATCAGCCCACATCATGGTGAATGTTGTGGACGAGGGAAAAACCTTATGAATGTCAACAGTGTGGCAGGTGTTTTAGGCATCTAAATGCCCTAAGGATCCATAAAATAGTTCACACTGGGGAAAAGCCGTATGAATGTAAACAGTGTGGCAAGTGTTTTATCAAAATAGAAAGCCTAAGGAAACATAAAAGAGTTCACTCTGTAAAAAAGCCTTATGAATGTAAAATTTGTGGAAAGTGTTTTATCCAAAAAGGAGACCTAACACGTCATGAAAGAGTTCACACTAGGGAAAAGCCATTTAAATGTAAACAGTGTGGTAAGTGTTTCAGTCTAGTAGGAAATCTAAGAAGTCATAAAAGAATTCACACTGGGGAAAAGCCCTTCGAATGTAAACAGTGTGGCAAGTGTTTTAGTCAAGTAGGACATCTAAGGAGCCATGAAAGAGTTCACATAGAAGAAATGCGTTATAAATGTAAGCAGTGTGACAAGTGTTTTGGAAATTCAAAGGCCTTAAGGATTCATGAAAGGGTTCACACTAAGGAAAAGCCTTATGAATGTAAACAGTGTGGCAAGTGTTTTATCAAAACAGAAAGCCTAAGGAAACATAAAAGAGTTCACTCTGTAAAAAAGCCTTATGAATGTAAAATTTGTGGAAAGTGTTTTATCCAAAAAGGAGACTTAACACGTCATGAAAGAGTTCACACTGGGGAAAAGCCATTTAAATGTAAACAGTGTGGTAAATGTTTCAGTCTAGTAGGAAATCTAAGAAGTCACAAAAGAATTCACACTGGGGAAAAGCCCTTCGAATGTAAACATTGCGGCAAGTGTTTTAGTCAAGTAGGAAATCTAAGAAGCCACGAAAGAGTTCACACAGAGGAAGTGCGTTATAAATGTAAGCAGTGTGACAAGTGTTTAGGAAATTCAAAGACGTTAAGGGTTCATAAAGGATTCCACACTGGAGAAAAGCCTAATGAAAATAAACAGTGCGGCAAGTGTTTTACCAAAAGTGGAAAGCTAAAAAAACATGGAAGATTTCATTATCCAAAAAGGTCGGGCAAATATTCCCAAAGAAAGGAGAGTTTGACTTATTCTTTGGCTACGATAGTTGAAAAGGTCACACAATCTGCAAACAATGCGCTGGTACAGAAGGAGAGTGGAAACAATAGCATGGAAGGCTTAGAATCAGCAATCTTTGAGGAACACAGCTGTTGGATTTGTCAAGAGGAGATGAGTAGTGAGGCACTTCTTCTTCAACATTATGAAAATCATATGAGAAATATAGATGAAGATGACTCGTAAGTTTACGAACATTTGGATCCTTACTATTAACACTAAGTTGTAATTTTCACAGTAAAAGCAATGTTTTCACTGGTGTCTGTAAAACCAGAACAGGCCTAATAACTATGAAACAGCAGTGTTCACACGAGTGTCTGTAAAATCAGAACAGACCTGGAAGACTACGAAACACATTCCCACTCCCCCATCGTCGCCTTGACGTACAGTAGAAAACAGAGGGTAAGAACCTAGTTTTAGAGAACCTATTAATTATTTTAGAGAACCTGCCAATTAGGCTTTCTCTACACTAGGCTGTTCCAGGCGTTCAGGTGGTGCATGGGAGCGAGTTAAATCGTACGCGTCAGGGGCACCCAAAGAGAATATATAGTTCAAAAGCAGTTAAACATAGCACTGTTAAACGTATTTTAGTATTTAAACGGTAGATATAGGCATATTTTTATGGCCTAAAAATTTTTCATCTGTTCGGATTTCCTAGCCGTAAGTCTAGTGATGCGAAAATTATAGGAATCAAAACTTACCTTTTCGAAAATTTCAGCCAGAAAAAAAGGCTCCCGAAAATTCAAGATGATCTTTTTAGGGTAAAAATCCGTTAAAAATAGGCAATCATACCATTTTTTAGGAAATAAATTATACAACAAATGTTCCGAAAATTCTAGATCTGAAATCGTCTCACCCGAACAGATATTCTCCGAAAATTGTCGTCGGGTGCCCCTGACGCGTCGAGCGCAAAAGGGACACCCAACTAATTTTTTGGCAGCTCCCGCCATTTGAACGCCTGGAACAGGCTTCCTCTACACAAGAACTTGTTTAGCCTTCAATTTGAAACAGGTTCTTATTTCTTAAGTCTATAAAAAAAAAAATTCTGTACGCGCGGACAAATACGTCAAGTCAACATTCAGGATCCTTTTTGAAGACAGGTGTTTTATCACTCCAACTGCAATATAATAGGGCCATTTATACGAGATAAAATAAGACGTGAACTTTCCGTATGAACGGCACATTTCGTCTAAAATAAGACGCGACTTAGCTAAGACGCGTCTTATTTTAGAACAGCCCTTAACACCTGTTCTTAGACAAGACGCGTCTTAGCTAAGACAAGAAAAACTTCGTATAAATGACCTTCGCGTCTTACATAAGACGCGAACGCATAGCACGCATGCGTTAATTTTTGGCGGGAAAATTTGGATTGCCGTTGTATTGCCGTTGCTACGGGCAACAATCACATGAAAACGAGTCAAGAACAGAAATAAGACGCGAACCATTTATACGAGCTGTTTTCGTCTTAAATAAGACATGCTCGTTCGCGTCTTATTTTTTCTCGTATAAATGGCCCTAATGTGTCAGTATGCAGATTTCATCAGTCTTAGCAATAAGCTGAATACCACCAAATATTACCTGAGGGGCACCCAACGACTGTTTTCTGTAAAACATCTGTTCGGAGAAGCAAATATTGCCTAGAATTTTCTATTACTTGAGCACGGCTAAAAATTTCTAAATGACCGTTCCATTCATTTACAACTTTTCAAGCTTACTTATAACTTCCATACGATTTACTGAAGTTTAATTTTCACATTTTGCTTCCTAAGTTAGGCTATTTTTCGTAGAAAAAAGGCAACCTAAAATTTTCGGATTCAAAAATGTCATGGCGAGAGGAATTAGAAAATGTCTCAGTTTCGTAATACGTCAAATTTCATCTAAAATTTTCAAACAAATAATACTCAAGCCCTTCCAGGTGATCTGTGACGTCATTGTGGGGGCCTGGGGAAAGAAAATTTAATGCCGTATCCCATAAACCAACGCGCGCACCAATTCAATTCAATTCAATCTGTTCCCGTCAGCTTTGATTTATGGGATACGGCATTCAAGTTTCTTTCCCCAGGCCCCCGCAGTGACGTCACAGATCACCCGGTTGTAATTTCGAAAAGACTCAAGTTCTCTCAGGATGACCGAACAGATACAAACTTTATAGCGCTGCTTGGAATGCATTTCTAGATATCTTAAAGTACTCTGGATAGCCTAAAGCGTGTTTTCAATGTATTTAGGAGAAAACCATCCTTGGGTGCTCCCGTTACGTAAATGTTTTTTCCTTCAGAAAATAAGAACCTATTTAAGAACCTAAATAACGTTAATTTGTGCTAATTATCATTTATGTAAGATCCTGATTAACTTGGGAAAATACAGTTTCTTAGGCGTTGGTTTTTACTGTATTTGATAGAGCTTTAAGGAAGGTTCTGTTAAGCGTAATTTTGAGTACGTTTCGTTACTGGTGAACAGTAAATGACTGTATAAAAGCTAGGGGCGTCTTTCAGTTTTAAGGTTGATTTCAATAGGCCATTTCCGAGTTTCCCCGGGCCTCTGTTTCGAAACGAGGGTAGGTGCTCAACCTTTGATATGGAAATCATTTTTCATTCTCATGCAAATAAAACTCATTTTCACAAGAAAAATTGTGCACCTAGCCTCATTTTGAAAGTGAGGGTTTTTGGAACACAGAAGTGTCCTATTAAAGCAATTTTTGGCTACGCACGTTACCGCACGTAATTTTTGATGATATTGCCCTATAAAGTCCCAACATCTTGTTATTTGGGCCACGTAATGGAAACGGCTTGTTTTGACGCAAATGTGCAATAGGCACGCAATACGTGCTAGCGTAAACAAGGCAAGCAAACAAGCGAAGCGAGGCGAATGTCTGCCATGCGAACGTCATTCAACACTACAAATTCTCGTTTATCGTTTTCGTAAAGTAAACCAAAATCCATAAAAGGTGCCTTCGGAATCTCAAGCAAAATGTAGTTTTTTTAAATCCTCAACACTCCCTGGTGGATTCATAAAAAAAAACTCTTCTAGTCTCTCCAGTTTGAACTTGAATTTGCATCAGAATACGTTCCCACGAAAAACCTGAAAACTTAGACAGCACGTGATCAAAACATGTTCGTGCGGCGCCAGAAACGTAGTCAATTTCACGACAGAGACTAACCACTGGTCAAAACTGACAGGTTGAAATGTGAAACAACGCGCAGGATGGTAGTAATCCAATGATATAATTTCAAAGCAGCAGAAAGAAGCAGTTTGGATAAAATTTGACGACGGTGTTTCGAGGAACGTATTGTTGAAGTATGTTATCGAGGGTTAAACTTACAAACGCACACACTGTTCGAGGTAGGCCCACACTAAAATAACACCGAGTGTTTTCATAATGGCTGGTCCGCGAACCCAAAGGAAAATTAAGGAAATTATCAAGACATTCACCTCATAGACGCAATGACAAATCGGAATATCAGGAGTGTACGTGAAAAGTCGAGTTTGAACAGAAGAATGTCTATCAGGTTTGAGAGTCGCAAGATTTGTGTAGCTGGTAATCAGTGTGACGATAGTTATTTTGATTTTCACAATGCGGAACACAAGGAGTTGCCTGTGATAAAAATCTCTTCCGATGAATGAAGAGAAGATTGAAATCACAACAATCAAACAACTGAAACCAAAAGAGACTCAGGCTTCTTTGGGAACTACTGATAGCGGTAACAATTCTTCTTCTTCCTTCAATTTTGTTTAGGAGAGTGACTGTTTATACTTGCGCGGTGATTTTTTCATGTGTATATTGTGACGCGGTAATGTACGATAATATGCACGGCGTCGGAATTTTGCATTATCAGCAAGATGAGTAAGTTGTACGGAAGGAAATTTGTTTTGTGGAGGAAATAGAAGAAGTTGAATTGAGATCTCGTCGTGGGAAATTTATTTATAACAGAACTTACAATCCAGTTGTTTTAAATGCGGTTGATCATTTTTCTCGACGGTCGTGCACCTAGCAGACTTACCGATGAACAAATTAAGATCTTTGTTAAAGAAAACACGGATGGATAGTGGGGCTTTTTGTATGGAAGGGAATTCTGAAAAATACACCATTAGCGTCTAAAATTCATTGTTACGTTAAAAATAGAAACGGTTTATATTTAAACCGGTACAGAAGTAACCGTAAGAGTTTGAGGTTTTTACTAAGGGCAAGTTCAAAATTAGTTCGAAAACAAGGGGAGGTTTATCCGTCGTCTAAGCATAAAAGAAGAGGCTATTTAGGTCGAATGAGGTATCAAAATAGGGTTTTAAGTAAGTATTTGTCCCTCTGATTCACCGGGTTTATTTTGGCCAATTTAAGCTTTTAACTGATATCGAGAAGAATCCAGAACCTTCATTTTATGTCGACGCTACAAAAAAGCGATTCATTCTCCGTACTGGCAAGGAAACGTTGTAGTATTGGGGGAAAATGCGCGGGACAACAATGTGTTGCAATGCGTTTGTGCGCTTTAATTTACAGTACGATAAGAAGGATTGCTTCAGTCGATGATATGATTGAAATAATGATTGTTGGTTATCAATGATATTCTAGTCTATCATACCTTGCAAGACAATCTATGTTAATGTTAACAGAATTGCCAGAAAAGTTACAGTGTTTGAGCGATTTTTCTAGCTTGAATACAGTGAAAGTCACTGGGTACAGCATTTGAAAAACTCTTGGCTCTGAACTACAACTCATTTATTTAAACTGTGGGAATTATTGGCGCGGTGTTGATTCTCATGCTAGAGATATGTATGGCAACAGCCATAGTCAAGGTATGTGTATCGTTGAAAATACCATCCATGCATAAATTAGTACAATATTTTCAGAGTCTATATCCGGATACATGTAGGAAAGAGGATATATAATGAGTTTATAAAGGTGTACATATTGCCAACTTTGAAGCTGATCTTTGTTCAAGTAGTGTTGAATACTGTAGTATATCAAATGGTAATAGTTTATACCAATGTTCTTGTAAACAGTGCTGTGCTATAGCAATTTATGCAATGTGTTACTCTGTTATTAGTCCATGTGGATACTGGACTTCAGGAACTTTATTCGCCCTTGCTATAGTACTGGGAATACACTGTACATTGTGATGGGTGTGAAAAGACATTATGCTAGTTGATCTTCCTGAAAGTGAGAGTATCAGTGGAGCTGAGATAAACCGTACTGTTTGCGCTGTAAACATTGGTGTCCTATGTTGGAATTTGGCTGAGAGCAAATTTCTGTTGAAGTTGTGCATTTCAAAACATTGTCATGAAGTGACAGGATTTTTGTTGTGGATTGGAACATACTGTATAAGCTGTGTAGTTCAGCAAAGAAGTAGAGTAAAGGATTTATCTTTTATTGTGAGATATGATGAAAGTTAGGTGAAATAAGACTCGTTAAAGTATCAAAGGTATACAGTCATTAGTTGAAGAAATTTGTAAAGTTACACGGAGTAAGTTAAATTGTCAAAAGACTACAATATGCAATATACTTTTATCGTGCTCGTACAAAATAGAAAGCAGTGAAAAGAAAAAGATTGTGAGGAAACACAGGTATAGTTCATTTGAGTATTGTGAGATGGAACCTCTTAAAAAGAAACATTTAGTTACAAGTAGAAAAGAAAACAAGGCAGATTGGGGTATAGATTTTTGCATTGAACAGTATAAAAATAAACTTTTTTTCAGTGTACAGTCTTCATTTGATGGAAAACAGTATGTCTTTAAAACATGTCAGTTAATACATACATTTTCTATCAACAGAGTTTGACTCCATTACCAACATCCAATAAAAACAACCCCTTATAGAAACCCAGCAACTACCTCACAAACTGCGCCCATCATCTTAGTAATCAAACACATCTCAACTAACCCCTCAAATATACAATACCACTGCACTACCCACATATCCCTCATATACACAACAAACTTCACATAGGCTAAGTACAACCACGCCCAAATATACGCTACCACAGCGTCTTGTTCAATGTACTTTACATTGAACAAGATCATAAAATTCCTAGTATTTTGGAGGAGGCATTTATTCGAGAGGGGCGTCCAATGCAAACAGCATAGATGGGGCGGTGTTTATAAGATAGGGCGTATTTCGTTTATTACGCCATCTATGGTAGTCGGTTGTATGTTCAACTTAAATTTGTCTTAAGTACTGACGGATTCGGATAGCACCTCTGTTACGCGAATTCGTAAACCGTATTGAATAAATTAATGCGTTTTTGTCGTTTTGTAGATGGACAGAATAATCCTTTAGTAGACAAGAACTGCTCCACAGAGACCTGTAATTTGAAGCAAACTACTATCTGTTCATCTGTAGCCACAACAAGTGATACGGCACGAACGTAGAAACACTAGTAGAATGAAAAAAACATCAATTCTGTTAGGCATCATAGTTTTTAGGGTCATTTAATACACCCCTTTGATAATACTTTTGAGAACTGTTTCATTCAAATTTTATCTTGGCGCAATTAGACGCAGGACGAAAAACGTGTCTTTCTCTTTCTGAGCTGTGGATGAATTCTTGAAAGAATTCAACTGCACTGGAAATCTCCAACATTTAACTTGAGGCTTGAGGGAATGAAACAAAATAAATCATCTTCAGGCTTATTAATGAATAATACATTTTTTTTTTGTTTTATTCCCTCAAGCCTCATAGCCAAAGTCTATTGGTCCCACAGTAAAACAGTTGCGAGACACATTGCACTGACGACCAGACAGACTCGGAGTGTTTATGATGCAGTAAACTGCAATATTTCTTGGAGTTTGTTTGCTGGTGAAACCGCAAGGGAATGTACCAGAATGCTTCGTTAGAAATAATTTAGAGACTGAGTTCTTTAGAGTACTCTTTAAGGTTTTACGATGCTAGATGATTAAAAAAATTGGTTTTAGTTTTTACTTAATTAAATAATCAACATGTTTTGTTGCTTGCGATTATGTAGTTGTATTTCTAACTCTTTGTGGCTGTTTCCAGTTTTAGCTAGTTTTCAGGATTATTGCAAGCGTTCTAATAAAAAGGAAAATATTATGAAAGTTTTAGCTTCTATAAAAACGACCCTAAATCTAATTTTAAAAGTCCTAATGCATTAACTTTTTTCTCTAAATGTAATAAACTCTTTAGAGTGATAACTTTAGGCATTTCTTACTATTCCTCTGCATTCTTAATCAATCCACAACCACGACGCCGAAGTGTACTCTCCAATGAAAGCGTCTTGTTAATCTATGTTTTATTAATCCAGGTTTTATCATGCCATGTTTTATTAATCGATGTTTTATTAATCCAGTCCATGTTTTACCAATCCAGTCCAGTCCAAATTTTATCACATGCCATCTTTAAGTACGAAAATCAATAAGCGCTCTTTCAAAAAATACATTGATCTCTTGAGGGCGGCGTTCTTTTTAGTATACACTGTAAACGGTTTGGGTAGCATTTGCCGGTTTTATTACATTTGTGGTCAATTTGTGTTACATTCAGGTGCATTATTACATTTGTGGTCAATTTTTATGACATTTGTGGGCTTCATTACATTTGTGGCCAATTATCACATTTGTGGCTTCAACAAGAGACCCTCGTTACTTTCGGAATTAGCAGCCCTTTGGGGCTCGTTACGTTCCGCGCATGAAAAGCCTCTGGCACCCGGGGCAGGAACAACGGAGAGACGAAACCATGGAATCAGGGTGGATAAATTGTCCCCACCCGGTTCCCCGACAGTATATTTTTGTCGCACTCTCACCAGTCCTCTATCGGTGAAAAGTCAAGATGGCGGCCATCGTAGTTCAGTAAACCTCTCTTGTCGATTTCATATTTTCTTACCCGTGTGTGTTGATGAACAAGGCAATGTCTTGTCAGGTAAAGTAGGAAAGCTTTCAATATGTTATTGTTACGTTCAGTTTTTAAAATTCAGTTGTAGCGGTTAGCTTCTGAGGAAAAATGCCGGTCGTTTCGCCGACAAGTCTTTTCGCCAACACTGAAGTCGATTCGCCATGATCTAAGCTGCTTTGTAGACGTTTTATACATTTATAACTCGGCGCTTTAGAAAAATTACAAAATGCGGCCCGATTTGAGATGGATTTTGTTAAGTGCACAGCTGATTTTACTAGCGGATCCACGATCAATCTCAAACCCGTACGTGCGAAATTTCTCACGAAAGTCCCGAGAATCATTACCGGCAATTCCCGGGAAATTTTTTCGCGTTATTTGCGCCAACATTCCTGAGAATTCTCAAGACCAATAACTCAGCGCAATAATTTTGTGTTTGTGCCAAATCGACTCAAAAGTCGGTTCACCGGTTGACATGAAATGACCTGTCCCCTTACTGCAAAAATGGGCCCCATCGAAGGGAGAATGGGACGCACAAAGGTAAGGTATTTCTTGATTGTAGTAGCGAGACTCAGAATCTGTAAAGCTTTCTTCTCCTTGGTATTTAGTCCACCAAACAGGGTCATGCTTCTAGGCATTCCCAGTGGCAGAGATGCCAATCTCTGGAGACCTAAAATGGGGAGACTGTCTTTTTTTTTCTTCAACGACCCCCCCCCCCCCCCCCCCCCAGAAAAATTGACCCAGCCCCCAATGGGAATGACTTAGGACATTATATGACGTCTTACTTGATGTACATACTATCAAAATTCGAATGCTAGAAGTAATCTTTGTCAATGACAAAAATGCCCCAGAAACCATACTGCGAATAAGAAAAATTCAAGTTTTGAGCTAAAAATGGGCTAAATCTCAAACTAAGTCTGTTTTATTTTTTACTAAGTATTCAATATTTATAGTGGATGTAAAAAGCGGGAGATTTATGTACCAAAGTGGGAGAGCGGGAGACGAGGCAAAAAAGCATAAGTCTCCCGCCAAAAGCGGGAGAGTTGGCATCACTGCAGTGGAGACTGTGGAAACTAGGGATAGGATTGTGATGTGGCCTATGACATATAAAGGCCACGCATTAGGCCTAGATACAAATATCATGAAAAATCACCTAAATACCGGTATGTTTCTGTAAATTCCTGACTTTTTTTCTAAATATCTCAAAATTCGTTTCTAAATATCTCAAAAGTATCTGCCTTCATTAAGTAAATATTACAGTAAAAACACACAAAAAAAGCCTGTCATCTATAATGGCAGAACAAATTTCAGGAAATTATATTCTTGTACAGCCTACAGAAAAACTCTAAATAATTCCACATAAAGTTATTTACAGTACCCTTCAACCTCCAAGAAAACTAGGGTACTGCACTTTAATACAGGCAGAGTTTGTGAAAGACCATTTCTTGGTGGAGGTCTAAAGTGGTCTAAAAGGGACACCACTATTTGGTTTGTGTGTGGCTCAGAGGGTATGTCATCTGCCATATTGTTGAACATTAGCCACAATACATAATATAACAGGGGTCTTTATTGCATGAGCATGCACGACCACTGAACAAGTGATGTGCATGGAGGCTCACCACATGGTCTGCCTTCATCAAAATGGTGTGTCTCAAAGCTATCATCGTGATCATTTTGCTCATTGATCTTGGCAAATGTGCTTTTGATTCAACAAAATGTGTAGTTTGCAAAAAAACTCTAACATGGTGTTAACAAAAGCGAACGGCTGTAACATACACGAGCTACTATCAAATTTCATCTCCCCTGGACAACAGTGCACATATATGTAGTGGCTGTAGGATTGCACTGACCTCATCAAAGTCTAAACAAAGTGCTAAAACATTTCTTGATGCAAGTAAAGACTTTCAATTTTCTTTGTTTTGAAATGGGAAAGGAACACAAATATATAAAAGTAGCAAATTTCAGCGAGCAGGTTCAAAGTGCACAAAAGTTCAGTTCAGTTCAGCAGTGAATTAATACATGTTCTACAATTTTCCCAGCACTTTAAAGCTACAAAATTAAGAGCACACAAAATGTAGATTAGTCACCTGGTGAGATGTTGGTGGTAGTCACTCTGTATGTCTCAAACAATAAAATAATGAATATCAATGAGACACAGTCAAAACTGAATTCAATAGGACTGAAATTAAAGTCAAATCTTGTGACCAATTTTGATGAAACAAATGGTTAGGTTTCCCAAGAAGTACAGTAAACATGTGATGCCAACCAAAAGTTAAAAATTATTAGAGCACTTTAGTTCTGGCTAAAAGAAAATTCCTGTAAAAGATGCGTTACAACGTTAGTCCACGCAAAAACAAGAAGTTCTACAATTTTCCGATAAACAAACTTTGTATTGCTAAAATACTCAAGGGAACAACTTTCTATTCCAACTGATAATGGCATGGTAGTCGCCCGCTGATTGTTATTAATCCACTCCTGAAATATGGCTAAATCAGCTATCAACAAATTATTGACAGAAATCCTCTACGGCATCGAGAACCTAATTTACATCCGATTTATAGACAAACAAAGTTCTACAACAAAGGTCTTTCCTAAGTTCCTGCTACCATTTCAATCTCAAGCAAGCTTTCAAAGTGAACAATTTGGTTCCTATGACTATGCACCACGGCCACTGTCACTGGTCGCATTCTCTTTGTCAAGTCAGCGGTCAGGCATGCTCATGCAAAAAAGACCCCTGTTACATAATATTATAAATGGAAAATATTGCTGAAGAATTGTTTGAATTTCTGTCACTGAAATGCCAATGCCACAATTAGCGTTGAAGTGCATTGTAGTTTCCTAGAAAAAACATGATATGAGTACTTTTTTGGTAACAAAATTCTAAATATCTTAAAAATAACTGGGTATTTATATCTGAGCCTACCATGCATGTTTTGTGAAGAAAGCATTGAAAAGATTTTAAAATGCGAAAGATGTCCAGTTTTTCCAGACCAGGTCCGTCCACAATTGAAAAACGTCTTGTGGTGAGCATGCAGTTTATGTTTGGCAATGATTGGAATAATGTGCCATGTTTATCACATTTTGGCCCTTTGGTAATGATGTAACTTCTCTTAAATGGAGTTCCTTGATTCTTTTTCTTTATATATGCGTACTCAATTAATTCAGAAACAAATGATTGAACATGATATAAAAAGTAAATACCCTGTAGAATACTCAATTATCGATAAAGTAGGACATGAAAACTTATAGCAAGGAAATCCTCTTTCATGTAGAAAGCCATGATGTTGCAAAGGTGAAAAACTTAAAAGCAAGTGAATTGAGGTGTCATGTTTTTCAAATTATTTGAAGTAATTCCTGGAATTCTACTTCTTGAATTCATAGATTTTTGCAGTTGTGAAGAGTTTTTGTGGAAAAATCTGAACCAGCATTACACTTTATACCAGGTCTGGAAGGAGGTGTCTGGATCTCGAACCACAGGTTAAGTTTCTGTACACTCGTGAATCATGTGACCTTTCTGCAGTCATTTCATGAATCACGTGATGAGGTGATGAATGAACTGATCAAGCCCATGAATGATTCTTAGAGGTTGCTGGACTACCATAGGCAAGAGTTAGTCTTAAGAACCCCATAATTGGAAGGAAACAGAAAGTGTGTTGATCAAACTGGCGATTCGCCCCATGTTGTTTGACGACTACAAAGTTGACTGGCAAAGAATATTTTATTGCTATATAATCGAAACTCTAGAGTTCTTCACTTTTACATGGTTTAAGTTCGAACCCTCATTATGTATGGGGCGCCAAATGTATTTTTATTATTTAGAGTGGTTATTTGTATATAACCAAAACAAGGCTGGTTATTTACAAATAACCACATTACGCTTTTATTATTTCTAAATAACCAAAATATAAAATTGGTTATTTACAAATAACCAAAACTGAAATTTGGTTATTTAGCAAATAACCAAAAATTAAAAAGTGGTTATTTCCAAATAACCAAAATGAAAATTGGTTATTTAACAAATAACCAAAATGCGAGATTGGTTATTTGTTAAATAACCACAATGCGAAATTGGTTATTTATTAAATAACCAAAATGTGAAATTGGTTATTTAATAAATAACCAAAATACGAAATTGGTTATTTAATAAATAACCACAATGGTCAAATAACCAAAATGCGAAATTGGTTATTTATTAAATAACCAAAATGCGAAAGTGGTTATTTAATAAATAACCAAAATACGAAATTGGTTAGTTAATAAATAACCACAATTGGTTAAATAACCAAAATACGAAATTGGTTAGTTAATAAATAACCACAATTGGTTAAATAATCAAAATGCGAAATTGGTTATTTATTAAATAACCAAAATGCGAAAGTGGTTATTTAATAAATAACCAAAATACGAAATTGGTTAGTTAATAAATAACCACAATTGGTTAAATAATCAAAATGCGAAATTAAATAACCAAAATGCGAAAGTGGTTATTTATTAAATAAACCAAAATGCAAAAATGATTATTTACCTAATTTGGTCGCAGGAAGTGACCACATGACCCACTTTCCCGCTCATTTCCCATAATGACTTGCAGACCTCTATTTCCAACATGGCTTCTTCCAACGATGACACTGTACAAGCTGTTGTGTGCAACACAAATCCTCAACAACAGGTTCGTGTCAAGACAAATTTAGGAGGTTCCTGTTTTTAAACGCGTCTTTTTGGGCAGTAATTGAAAACTGACAAAGACGTACAGCCCTTTACAAGTGTTAATTTAAATAAGCTATACAGTGATGTTTTGCCTTTTTGGAAATATTGTTGGGATGTTTGCATTCGTTTAGAATGCTTACTACCCTTAGGAAAACGTCTTACGTCAACGATAGACTTCTTTAGCCATTACTAATAACGTTCCATGTTCAATCACATTGATTCTTGGGAGATCAGAGTGTGTGCATGTTCATATCTGTGTAAAATTATGTATTGAAAGAATCCGCCCCCTGTGGTAAAAGTATGTGGTGTGAAGAAAAGAAAATCAAAGTTAACAAGCTTTCCTGCCTCTCTTGAGCTTCCTCACACAAAAGTCCCAGCAAACAACCCAACATTAGAATTTTTTGCATCTCAGCCAAAGTGCTTTTCTCCAATCAAGGGTCAGACCATGTTAACCCACAGGCAGCCCAGGCTCTATGGGAGTTCGTTGTAATTTGAATTTTAAGAAAGAATGTATGAGAATAAGCAAAATTCATTCTAAATTCCTCTTTTTTTAAACCATTTGCACTAAAGTGACTCACTTTTTGTTTGTGTTGTGTGTTTTCCATTCAGTTCATTGTTAGAGCCATTCTAAAGCCATGTTGGTGAGTTTTAGATTTCAAGTTGTACTAGCCCAAAATCTAAAACTCGCCAACCATCAGTTCTGTGATGAGTCTGGTTATTGCTTATTATTAAGTGTTCTTTGTTATTATTTAGGGAATTGTTGGTCGTCCCCGAATATTACTATCTAAAGAAACAATTGAAGGGTACCTAAATATGGGTTATTCCGTGTCTCAAACTGCAGAAGTATGTGATGTATCACGATCAGCTTTGTATTCTAGAATGCAGCAGCTGGGTATTTCCTACAGAGACCGGTTTTCCAGTATTGACCAGGATGGTTTGGACAGTGTAGTAAGAGATATCAAAAATAAGCATCCAAACTGCGGAGAAGTGATGATTACTGGCCACCTAAGGGCTAGAGGAATAACCATCCAACGAAACCGTGTACGCAAGTCCATTCACCGCGTTGATCCCCAAGGTGTTGATGATCGAAGATGCAGAAGAATTCGCCGCCGTGTTTATTCTGTACCGTGCCCAAATTTCATGTGGCACCTCGATGGCAATCATAAGCTTATTCGTTGGCGTTTTGTCATACACGTTGGTATAGATGGGTTTAGCAGACTGATTGTCTATTGTGAATGTAGTAACAACAATAGATCCCAGACTGTTTTAACTTTGTTCCAACATGCAGTCAGTCAGTATGGAAGACCACTCAAAGTACGAACTGACAAAGGAGGAGAAAACGTCCGTGTTTGGGAAGAAATGGTTAATCAATCACCAGCAGGGGAGATGTCAGTCATCACAGGAAGTTCAGTTCACAACCAAAGAGTAGAGTGGTTTAATCGTGATTTAGACATTCATTGTGCTGATGTCATTAAGGCAGAGTTATATGAGTTAGAGCAGCAAGGTCTCCTGGATCCTTCAAATAACACAGATTTATTTTGCTTACATTATGTCTATGTTCCTAGAATAAATCAACTTCTGGAAGAGTTTGTCAATGCCCACAACCATCATTCTATTTCTACAGAGAATAACCTAACACCACTGTAACTTTTTAACAACAATCAGCACTTGCTTGGTCTTCACAGTATTACACCCCAACGGCAAGATTCTGGGGCTGGAAACCTCCCCACAAGGCAGACACTTGTTCAAGTACCTCCTATTTGCAGTCCACTAAGTGGTGAATGTTATCAGAATCTCTGTCAAGACATAGATCCTCTAGTGAATACTTCAACAATAGACCTCTACAAGCAGGTTATTGAGTATGTTGGAAATTCTTTGTTGCAAAACTAATGTAACAAATTATTACAACTACTGAAGCCTTAGGGAAACTATGCTGAAATTGCACTCCATGGATGTTACTCTTGACAATTTTTCTAACAAAGTACTAATTACCATAAGTGACATTTTTGATTACTAGTAACTCGGGTTAAGGCATTGTGTTCAAAGTTTGAATTAATCCGTCTTGATTTTATTGTTCAATATCATTTACTGGTAAGTAGAGATCCTTGCCAAAAAATAATATAACCATTCTCTGAAGCGTTTATTTAGGTTATTTCAATAAGAATTTTCTGAGGGTTTTTTAGGCAGCTGATGCAACTGTTTACCAAACAATTTGACCCTAAAATAAATAATGGTTGTTAGTGCAATTGTCACCAATTGCAGAGCATTAAATAAAGCTTTGTGCAGGGTGCAAGGAGGGAAGATGTGTCCACCTCCCTTTCTAGTGTCTCTGGTCTGTAGAAAACAGATGGGATCTCCACTTCTATTCCTTCAATATGTGAACTTTACAGTTCCACAACATAAGCTTTTCAAAGCAGAGTCCACTGCAGTTATATATGTGTTGTATACTGGTAGTTTACACTCACCCTCTTTTAATAGATTTAGTTGAAATGCTTTTTATCCCCTATCTCTGGAAATCCTCGGAGCATTATGTGCACGTGTAGAGTATAACATGATGAATCAAACATTGCCATGTCTGCTATTAGTCCAAGACTCCAATATTGAAATTTAAAGCAACATTAAGGACAGTGCCCAAAACAGGAATTTATACACATTGACTGGTCCATGCTACTTTAAAATTCTCTTGAAGTATATGTACTATCCATTTTAGTATTTAGACTCTACTGGGGACTTTTTGCTCCATCTCGTCTCTAGGGTTAAGTCCCTGCAGTGATGCTCTTCACATCCCTTATATTATAGTCTTATATCTAACTGGTTATCTATTTGGTCTAGGGGCCCAAATGGGTTTCACAATGCCCTCTAAATCTGGTAAATAGGTAAGAGTTAACAACTGATGAACAAAATTATGTACTTCACTTCAAATTAAAGCTGTCAAATGTCTTTTTATTTGGTTTTCAACCAACAAAGCCTCAAATTGCTAACTAAGATTGCAACTTTCTGAAATGTTAACAGTACAAAGGCATTATTTTCTTTAAGAAAAACAAAATAATTGCTGAACATCAAACTTTCACTGCTGGCGTGGTCAGGAAAGAATTTCTAAGACAGTTCTCCAAGTTCATAACATGTATTTTTGGCATGCATAACTAACATTAACACATGATCAAAGATAGGTTGTAGAAATTGGTGCTTTGATTACTAAACTAACTTGTTTACACATAATCAAATGTGATAAACTGGGACACCATCAATGTCAATAAGGGGAAAAATTCGAAAAAATCTAAAAGTGACAGTGACTTCACACAGTAACTATAACCAACGAGTTAATATATGTATTAGATATATAAAATTAGCATTATAAACTATAAATTCAGAAGTTAATAGAAATGATGAATATCAGGGGGGTCTCCAAGATTTTAAGTTACTGACAGAAAAATGTAATATTATCTATGTGGGAATTGATCAGCTAGTTTTGGTAAGTTCTTTTAGTTCTACTTCTTTCTGTTTGCTATGAAAAAAGTTGCTGGGGGTTATGCTCATAGTAGCTAGGAGAATCCCCTTCCTATAGTCTTTAGTGACAGCCCTGCATAAAAAGATTTATTTAGAAAAATAAAATTAACATAACATTTTGTAACAAATCTCTATTAAACTTTAGACAAGTCTGAGTACTGATCTAATGTACAAACGGCATGTTTTTACTCATGAAATGCTTGTATGGAAAGCACTTTTATGCCATTCCAAAACCCCGGCTATTTTGAACTGCATAACTGACTCATAGCTTCCTCAAAGTCTTCATAAGTTTTATGAAGTACAGGAAGATAAAGGGTACAAGAACATGTACTTGCCTTAGGAAATCTAGAAAGTATTCCTGATTTCTCATCAGGTTCATGCAGAAATGATATTTGACATGAAAGTCCCTGGGGGGGGGGGGGGGTAGATTTTTGCATCCTGATACAAAAAACAGGATATCTGACAGGGTTATTTCAGCTGACTCTTCCTCACAGTCTTGCATCAAGTCCTGCCAGTGAGATAGAACAAGGTTCTCAACTTCCCTTCTATTAGATCCTTCACATGCACGTGTGACAGAGAACATGTCATCAAAATCAGTCACAGTCAGTGTGTCAGGCTTGAAACAGAAAGCGTCCCTCATCACTTGTGGGTAATGCAAAATTGAGTCCAATACCCCTAATGTACGAAGACCCTCCTTGAAACTGTCACACGCCGGTTGTGCTCTTCCCAAAACATACCAGTTGACAGTTTTCTGAACAAGGTTTTCAATATCACTAGTAGTTTTAATTACCTGAAATGTGCCAGCCATATCGAACAGTAAATCAAGTTTGGCATCATTAATAATATCTTCTGCCTCGTGTACATTTGAGGAATTCAGTAATTTTTCAAGAGATATTCTTAGATCATAGTCACAAACATCATTGACTGATGCATTCACATTTTGGACCCCTTTCACGATACCATTATAGCACACATCTGAGAGGCATTTCAATGTAGGACCACCATGGACAAATGACAAAGCAAATATCTGCCCAGCTAAACGATACTCCCCATCCTCTAAACACTTTGCATTGAGAGATAAGAATTTAGAAAAAGCACCCCCCAAAAAAAGATGGGAATTGAGCAACCTCTCGGTTACAAGTGTAAAGAATTCCCTGGCTGGACCCCCAAGGTCTATTGCCCCTTCTGAAATGCCCATGTCATCTGTAAACTTTACAGAGATTCTGTTTTGGGGGTTAAACGACTTTCGATTGAGTGCCCTTTTGGCACCTTCCCGTATATGATTTCTACTTATATTCAATTTTGATATTTCAGACTCTCTTATAACTGATGACAGATTATGAAGAATCTCCCTGAGTGTGATGTTTTCCTGGATGATTTGTGCTTCAATATTGGGTGGAGCAGGCTTATCATTTTCAATGATTATTTCCTCATCAGAACTAAATTCATCAAATATTAGACCTGCATACACTTCATCTGCTGACCTTCAAAAGTAATAAAAATGGTAGAAAAACAAAGGTTAATAGAAATAAAAATAGTGACTATTTATTTATTTGATGAGAACTTGTGTATTGTCAGATAGTACATGTACAATGCTGGTTCCTTCATAAAGGTGGTCTTCTATTGAGTTATTGTGACAGTTAATTGCAAAATTAAAAGTCTCTTTAAAAGAAAAAAATAGATTAAATTGAAACCATATTGGTGAATGCTGATCTAATAAATTTGGAAAATGTGAACGGTAGCTTGTGTTATTTTGCTGGCAAATGGTTGAAGCAAGAAAAGCTTGTAATACCTTCAACAAAATTCAAAAATGATTTAAAACACAATCATGGATACCCATCTACCATATTAAAGCAATTAAGACACTTCCTTATTGCAGAACATTTTTTAGATCCTATCAGAAAGCTCATATACATGAAGCTACCAACCTTACAATGATTTAGTTTGTGTAAATACCTATAATTCTCCATCAGTGTAGCAGCAGAAGTGACAGATGGCCCTGGAATTGACACAGCAAAAGGCCCAGTTACTGTCACAGGAGAAGGTCCATCTACTGACAGAGCAGAAGGTCCAGCTACTGACACAGCCGAAGGCCCAGGTACTGACACAGCAGAAGGCCCAGTTAACGAAACAGAAGAAGGCCTAGCTACCAACACAGCAGAAGGTCCAGCCAATGACACTGTCAAAGGTCCAGTCAATGGTGGTGATTTAGTGCTTGACTTATTTGATTTACTTAAGCTCCGATCAAATGTGGGAACATCCAGCTTCTGAATATAAATTGAAATAAATGATACTGAATGTTACTATGGTCTCCATGGTTCTGTTAAAGCCAGATAGGATAAATTGTAGTGATAAATACTATTACACAAATACCGCCAACAAATGATAAGTGAATAGCTGTGGTCACACTACAGATTTACCCGAAATCTCCCGAGGTAAATTCATCTGGGGTTTTGTTTTACCAAGGGAAAAATTCTGGGAAGGTCACACTACTGATATCGGCTGCCAAGGTTTTCACGCACAATTGAATTTTTTGGAGCCTAAATTCAAGAAGGCAAGATGTGCAGGTATCTACCTGATCAAAGAGACGTTTCTTTCTTTTATCTCGCTGTTATTTCTTACGCAAATTCAACGTGCAAGGTGAAGATAGGTGAAGATGTGCCCCAAAAATTTCCTTCACAGCGTGATCAAGCTATGTCTGGTTCTGTCATCAAGACCTTTGCCGATGAGCGTCTATTGGCTAGCACCTCGGTATTTCATTTTTACCCAGCTATCGCTTTGGGGTGGCTGTCAAGGGAAACTCTATTGTTCTTGAGACATATCCAAGCCCCAGACTATAATATTTCCCTGAGGTAAGTTACCTAGGGAAAAATCGGTCACACTTCAAAAATCAAGTTTCCCTTGGTAAACTGTCGACGAGTTTATTAGTTACTAATACGACACATTGCAATGAGATAAATATGTAACAGCCTGTTGGGTTAACCAAACGCAACTGAGGACAATAACAAAGCAAGAATTGAATGGCATTTATAATGGCAGTTTTTTTAGCCACAGTATTGGTGCCTTCAACAACACATAAACAAGTAAAGGCTGGATATGACTTACACTTCAGTTCAGTGGTATGATCCCAGAATAGGTAATAGGAAGAGTCCAGTAAAATTTTGTGGGAAGAGTCAGGGAGACATTGCTTCATTGTTAAATGCACCAAGAGGCATGTTCAATCAAAAAGACAGAAGCTGGGGGTACTTACAGGACACATAGAGAAAGACATTTACACAACCTAGTCAACCTCTGGATTTGGAAAATGGATTCAGGGAAGTCAAAAACAATTCTTTTAATGAAGAAGATACTTAACCTAATTACCTCAAAATCATCAGTGTCACTATTTTCATTGTCACTTGCAACAATATGTCTAATCATCGATGATTCCTTCTTTGGACTTGGGACTGGAAGGTGTGTCCTGATGTACAGTGCTCCCTGAGATGCTAATGAAAGTACTTCAGGGGCATTCCATTTGAATGACGTGGAGACGTTTGGCTGCTTTAGTTTTTTTGCTCCAGGTACAATGCTAAAATAATAACAAGTGGCAATTCATGCAGTTAATATTGATAATTGACTTAGTAATTTGTTGTAATAATTATTATTACCACAAATGACCAAGTTACTATAATTTTAAGTACCTTGTAGTCTACTTTACTTTACTGAAATGACGTTGTTACAGCAAATTATTAACCACTTGATACTATCTGTTGTGGTAGAGTTGAATCTACAAAATGTTAGAAGTTTCACAACTGGTTAAAGTATACGCGGATATAATTATGTCATTCTTTACTGGACGTACCTTAAATACTGAAAGGGCATTTCCTCGTCGTCTTCCAAATTAAAAGCTTTCCTAAAAATACTGGAGATTTCACTTGCAACTGCTGCTTTGTCACACGTATTATTAAGGCTCACTTTACCAATCAGGCCTAACTCTGCCAACTGAGCCCTTCGCGTTCCTCGTGGAATGGCAAAGATGTCACCCTCCTCAAATGGAATGCATACTACATCTTTGGTGACAACTTTTGACTTCCCTTGTGCCGATCTTGTTGAAGTAGCTCGTCTTCGCTTAGGCGCTGGGAAATACGATCGTGAATTTTCCACGTTCCTTTCACGGCTTTGCCTAAAGGCTTGAAGAAAGGAGGTTGGCAACTGAACACTGGCTGCAGGTGATTGTTCACCAGAAATTAGGGAATGATGTTCTTCCTAAAAACAATCGCATAACTGTAGCATAACCACGGGAGAAAACATCACAATCGACAAATGAAATAACAACAGTCAAGGGTAGGAAAATGTCTTCTAAAGAAACCCTGATAGTTATGTCAATATAAGGACAAAACATCAAGTTTGTTCGCATGTCTTCCTTCGGACTTTTAAGAGTGTTTCAGGCGTGCAAGACCTTTTCAAAGACAGAAAACCATTATATTAGCCTTGCACGTACCTGTTGCTGGGAATTCCTACAAAGAGCGTTCCGCACTGCTGCAGAAATTCTTTCCACAATTTCATCGTCGTTGGAAGAAGCCATGTTGGAAATAGAAGTCTGCAAGTCATTATGGGAAATGAGCGGGAAAGTGGGTCATGTGGTCACTTCCTGCGACCAAATTAGGTAAATAATCATTTTTGCATTTTGGTTTATTTAATAAATAACCACTTTCGCATTTTGGTTATTTAATTTCGCATTTTGATTATTTAACCAATTGTGGTTATTTATTAACTAACCAATTTCGTATTTTGGTTATTTATTAAATAACCACTTTCGCATTTTGGTTATTTAATAAATAACCAATTTCGCATTTTGGTTATTTAACCATTGTGGTTATTTATTAAATAACCAATTTCGTATTTTGGTTATTTATTAAATAACCAATTTCACATTTTGGTTATTTAATAAATAACCAATTTCGCATTGTGGTTATTTAACAAATAACCAATCTCGCATTTTGGTTATTTGTTAAATAACCAATTTTCATTTTGGTTATTTGGAAATAACCACTTTTTAATTTTTGGTTATTTGCTAAATAACCAAATTTCAGTTTTGGTTATTTGTAAATAACCAATTTTATATTTTGGTTATTTAGAAATAATAAAAGCGTAATGTGGTTATTTGTAAATAACCAGCCTTGTTTTGGTTATATACAAATAACCACTCTAAATAATAAAAATACATTTGGCGCCCCATAATTATGACACTTACATATTTGATCTGTTTTTTAGTGGTAAAAATCTTGATTCACAGACAATATATTTCTCGCAAGTCACATCTCCATATTTCGCGAGTGTCGTGATTCACACTCTGATTCCTGGTCAATTCATGGATCATGTGAAACCCCTTCCAAAACCACTTTTATATATGTGAGATATCAATTATTTTTTTTCATCTACTTGTCAAGTATGTATTGTGGATATGTTAAGTTTTGTACTTGACCATCATGCCTTCTACTTGCAGCACTTAAGATTTTTATTACATTAACGATTATTTATTGCATTTAAGGCCTCAACCAGAGATGTAGCTTAAATTTATAACAGACGAGATTATAACAGATGGTATTTGATGGGTGGACTGCAATTTTTAATAGCTAAAAAAATGCGTTGACAGCCAGGTATTTTTGCCAGCTTCTGGCTATTATCTACGTCTCCGCTCAACACCCGCCTGCACATATACAGGTTAACAGCAGCCCCGTTCCAAACATTCAACTGTCTTATCTTGTGGATACCTGTAATGTTGTCAGATCTGCTCATTTTAGATTATTTCAGCACAAAATATGATATGAGTCAGTGAAGAACTGACATCTGCTTAGGAACAATGCCAATTTGTGCAGGAAATATAAACTGTCGTTAGCACAGGACCTGCCTTGAGGACCTAGTGGGTGGGGTTATGAAACACCTTAAAATACCAATTTATTACAACCAGACGATAAATATGAACATACAACTAAGCGATACGAATTGCAGAGATTTAAACTAATTAACCAAAAAACATTGTCAGACAATAGTGACCACAAAGCAAAAGAAATAATGCTAAGAGAAACCTAATATAGCTAGTAAGAGTCAATAAGATGTAATTCTTTTAAATACATTTGCATTTACAATTACAACGGTCACAACATTTCTCAAAATACTTCTTGCTTCATATCAACTGCTTTCCTGGGCTATCTTTTACTTTCTGAGAAGCTTGGATACAAACTGGGAGCAAACAAGTTTGTGTTGATGATGTCACCTTGACATTTTCATTTTCACCCAATTTATAGTCTGCAGTCAGCAGTCTGCAGTCTTACAAAATATAGAATAGTGACAGCAAGACAAAATACATGCAGCAGATTTGTTGAACTAATACTGATTTGTTTTTGTTTTCATAGGAACTATAACCAAAAGAGGATACCAGAAGCACTTGATCAATGTCCTTTAATTGTCAAAGTGTTCACACTGAGGAAAAGCGTTATGAATGTAAACAGTGTAGCAAGTCTTTTAGCAACTCAGAAAACCTAAGGAGACATGAAAGAGTTCACACTGGGGAAAAGCCTTATGAATGTCAACAGTGTGGCAGGTGTTTTAGTCATCTAGATGACCTAAGAGTCCATGAAATAGTTCGCACTGGGGAAAAGCCGTATGATTGTAAACAGTGTGGCAAGTGTTTTGGTCAAAGAGGAAATCTAAGGATTCATGAAAGGGTTCACACTGGGGAAAAGCCGTATGATTGTAAACAGTGTGGCAAGTGTTTTGGTCATAGTGGAGGCCTAAGGATACATGAAAGGGTTCACACTAAGGAAAAGCCTTATGAATGTAAACAGTGTGGCAAGTCTTTTAGCAACTCAAAAGACCTAAGGAAACATGAAAGAGTTCACACTGGGGAAAAGCCGTATGAATGTAAGCAGTGTGGCAAGTGTTTTAGTGAAGCAGGAAACCTAAGAAGACATGAAGGAATCCACACTGGGGAAAAGCCTTATGAGTGTAAACAGTGTGGCAAGTGTTTTAGTCGATCAACGCACTTGAGGTCGCATGAAAGAGTTCACAATGGGACAAAACATTACGAATGTAAACAGTGCGGCAAGTGGCTTAGACATTCATCTGCCCTAAGGACACATGAAAGAGTTCACACTGGAGAAAAATCTTATGAATGTAAACAGTGCAGGAAGTGTTTTAGTCAAGTAAATTCCCTAAGGAATCATGAAAGAACTCACACTGGTGAAAAGCCTTTTGTTTGTAAACAATGTGGCAAGTGTTTTAGTCAAGCAGGAAACCTAAGGAGGCATGAAAAGCCTCATGAAAGAAATCACACAGTGGAAAAGCCTAATGATTTTGTCAAGCGTTGTAGCTGTATTGTTGATGGGAACTTTAGTATGGAAGGCCAACAATCAGCCATAATTGAGAAACACAACTGTTGGATTTGTCAAGAGGAAGTGAGTAGTGAGGCTCTTCTTCTTCAGCACTATAAAAATCATATGACACTTGTTGGTGACTGAAGATAGTTCTCGAATGTGAAGGGTAAGCTTAAGACATCAGGAAGTTGGAAAATCTGTGTTAAGTCCAGATTATTATTAATTTTACTAACACCCAGAGGGAATGGAAATAATGTTATGGGGTACTTTTATTGAGAAGGGAAATATAACCATTCTCTTATTTATTCTTTTATGCATTAAGGAGGCGCAAAGGCTTTTTGCACAAGGAAAAAAGACTTTTGTTACACAAATAGTATTCAGATGCATGCTATTGCTGACCATTTATTCCAGCATACTTTATAATAACCTGCAATCAGGCCTCCTCTTTCTCCCGAAAAAAAGAATGCCTGATCACAGCTTAAATTTACAATAAGTTAGTGTCTAAGCTACGTTGTGTGTTATTTAAGACGCAAAAACATAACACAATCTGTCTTGGTATAACCATTTATTATGTATGATGACCAAAGTAAACATTGCAAATAAAGTCAGTAGTACTTGTACCCAAGCCCTTGTACTGCTTAAATTATACATTCATATGGTGAGACCATGTATTGAATTTGCCTGTTAAGTCTGGTCTCACATCTACAGTTTTTGATTTACACTATTGAAAGAGTTTAGCAACGAGCTACAAGATTGATCACTTAGGACCGGGCTTATGGAGAAAGACTTCAGGATGTAAACCTCCTTTCCTGAGCTTCAAGGAGACTTTTTGGAATTAGGTTTCTTTTTAAGTGCATGGTGGATCTTTAGGATTTGGATGTCCCTGTTTATATTACGACAGCTGATTACTCCAAATATAATCTCAGACATATTGATTACCACTTCAAAATTAGATATGCAAGAACCAATGTTTCAAAATTTTGTTTTTTAGAGAAGTAGAAATATGGAACTATCTACCTTTAAATTAAAAAATAAATGAATTTTTGAGAAGGATCTCCTGAAATTCTTTCTCCGCCTGAGGAATATTACCACATTCTCTCAATTTTTTGTCACTGTTGTATTTCTAGGTAATATCGTTTATATTTTTCACATGTTTAAGTATTTATGATGTTATCTTATGTTTAATTTTTATTTATTGTGAACTTTAGGTAATCCAATAATGAGGGAAGTAGTTGGTGTTAAGGTTTCTTGTTAATACGTGTAGTGTCTTTTATTATTCCACTGTTATGTCATTTTACCATATAAGGTCAAGAGAACGCGCAAAGTACAAGGCCGTAAATACACTGCAGTGTCCTGGTTTAACCAGTTTACAACAGGGCGGATGCAAAAGTAGCAACTATGGCTGAACTGGACGAACCGGTGGACGAAAATAGAATAGAAAGTAGAAGCCAAAATAACATTTTTTGCAGTAGAATAATTAACCACTCATTCAATGGTTTGGCAGATAACACGCGCGAACATTTTGCTCATTGTTAACGTCATTCTCACAGACTGAATCAGGATGTTTGTGAATACTATTACCAAAAATAGAAGCCAATTGCAAGATTATTTTTTTGAAGTGGAATAATAAAGCTCTTATAGCGGACATTTTGCTCATTGCTCGTATTTTATAAAATACTACGCAACTCGCAAAATATCTGCACGTATTACATACTAAACCATCGAATAAGGTGCATGTATAGTATCCTGTTTTAGGCTCTCAGATAGTGGGAAAGACGCAGAAGTGAAAGGTACGTGAAAAGTTGGTGTTGCAGGAAAAAGGAAGGGAGAGAGAGCCTATAATCATTTTTTTAAGACCCTATTCCGCCCACTTTTGGCACGTTTGAGATAATTAGATTTCTGCTGTCACAAACTGTTGAAATGTCAATGAGTTGGAATCTTTCCTTTGTTACAAGTATTCAGATGTGCGATAGATCTCACTCAGAACAAATATAGGAGACATAAATGTCGAGAGTAGTTTTCCTTCCTTTTAGCTATACCAGGACTTCTTTGTCTTTGAAGTATTTCTTAATTGTATAATATCCAGTTGCGGATCCAGGGGTCCGTACTCCCCCCCCCCCCCCCCCCCCCATCAGACCTGACGCTTGTTTGAGACTAAAATTCTTACATCGAAACGCGCGTTACATGTTGCCACTAAACTAAATTTCAGGGATATTCAAAAATGTAATTTTTGGGTACCTTCCTATTATCTGTTTGCCTCTGCTCGCAAAGCATTATTTCCCGCGCCAACATCGAAGTGTGGACCCCAATTAAAAATTCCTGGATCCGCCCCTGATATCATTGCTTGTGTTTTATTGAAGTTTTTGTTACGCAATCAATGAATCATGGCGCTGTTACACCAGGCAATCAATCTTGCAGCTTGTGTGACGTTTTTGGTGTGAAACTAGTTTCAAGACACGTTATACGAAACGGACATGGAACGTTTGCGTTGCAATAATCAGTATGATTTTATATTTAAGGCTGTGTGTCAACAAAAACTCAAGGCAATAACTGGTTTAACAGGGTCATGACTGAGTTCCTTGAGTACTTGAGACACGTATCAAGGTGTTACGAAAACTCGTGAAATAAAAACTCACTTCTAGTTTTTGCTGTATGTTCTTGTAATAGTTAACGATTTTTTAACAAATAATAAAGCAGTGTACTTTATTAACACTAGTCTTTATTGCTAACACAACTTCAAAGGCCATTTCGGGGGCTAAGAAAATGGATGAAACAAACCAGTAAAACGTCTTATCATTCATTCAGAATATCTCTCCGATTCTAATTAGCTAAAAGCACAGGCATAATTCACCATAACCAGCTACTGATGACCAAATTTGGAAGGATTTTGAGTTTAATGAACCGATGACGTCAAAAGTGCAGCTTTCTTGCAGGTTAATGCACCGTTAACTGAGAAGACCTGTGGACGAGGTTGAGTTGTTTTGGTTGTGAAAACAAAAATGGCGGACATTTCACTCGTTTCAAAAGTCAGTAAGAACTACAGAAAACTACTAGGCGAAATAATAGCTAAAAACATGGCAAGAACAGCAAGAAGACAACTCGAAGGGCGACATCTGCTATTTGGAGAATATATGCGAAGCTGAATAACACTAAGCGTGCACTATCGAAGATGAACTTAACATCGGAAAAGGGGAAATACTGGTTTGGGGGTTGTTAAAAAATAAGATATGAATTGAATAATGAATTAGCAGACAATTACCAGATAGTCCACCACCACAACAAGGTGCTTCTGATTCCATTAACAGACTAACTGGTCTATGTGTATACCTTTTCTACCCTAATTTCTTTCCTTCTCAAATCAACATCATTTCCCCGAAAAAACCAACCGTAAAGTCCCCTTAAGTAGTCAAAACCATTCATCAGTGTCCATTCGCGATCACGGGATCATTTGCGATACTGTTGTGTACCCTTCCCCTGAAAGCTCATCTCACTTAGGGTTGTAATCTGCAAATTTTGTGACTTGAAGGTATCACACACGGCTCGGTGTGCGGAACTGAACGGAAGTGGATGAAAAAGAAAAAAAAGGAGGAATGGAGGTCGCTTGGAAAACATCCATAACAGTGAAAATTACATTCTCGTTCCCAGGAATACCGAGTTCAAACCTCCATGTACGACCACCATTCAAAAACATCACGTATACGTATGCATGTATGTGTCGGGAAGTCTACTAGGAAAGACTTTCTTCATCCACCTTGTCTTCCATTGTGGGACCCTTTTAAGATGTCACTTGCGGGAGGTACGTCATGTGCCATCGGCTCCTGGGCACGTATGTTCGCGAAAAACGGTCACATAAATTGTATGTATTTACTGTAATTTAGGGGTTAGTTCCACTTAAAAAAAAACTAGAAAGAAAACAACAACAACAACAAAATAAAAAAAAAAGGAAAGAGAATTTAAGGACTTCAGAGACAGAGAACAACTTTCCCCACAGGGTCCCCGACAGGTTTTTTTCGCACTCTCCCCAGGTCCCTTTCAATCTCAAATCAAGATGGCGGCCACCACGTATCAAACACTCTCGTGTTGATCTCGTCTTCTCTTAGCCGTGTGCGTTAATAAACACGACAATATCTTGTAATGTGAGGTAGGAAAAGGTAGGAAGGCCTTTAATAAGTTATTGTTACGTCTAGTTTTAAAAATTCAGTTATAGCGATTAGCTTCTGATGAAACCGGTCGTTTCGCCTGCAAGTCTTCTCGCCTACTCTAGTTGAAAGTCGATTCGCCATGATCTAAATGTGAGATTCTGAACCTAGAAAGTAGTGAGAAATGAGTAAAAAGTAGTGAGATGTCGCATTTTTCCTAGCGGATGGACTTCCAGTGGGGATTATGGGTATTGTAAGTCACCAGAAAATATCAGGATCAATTTTACGAATCTTCAAAACCTCTCTTGTTGAATTGATCTCATCGTTTCTTACGCCTGTGATTTAATCAACTTCGTCTCGGGTTTCCATAACTGTCGAGAATTCTCCCAACCCCTCGAGTGTTTATATCAGGATATGCAAACACAGGAAAAATATGTTTTCTATTGCTTAAATAGCCACTAGGTACTACATTTTGATAACTGGATGTAAGAATAACATATTAAAAGCTTTCTTACCTTAAGTAACAAGATATTGCCGCGTTAATTAAATCACAGGCATAAGAAACAATGAGATCAATTCAACAAGAGAGGTTTTGAAGATTCGTAGAATTGATCCTGATATTTTCTGATATTTTCTTCGTCTCGGGTTTGCATAACTGTCTCGAATTCTCCCAACCCCTTGAGTGTTTATATCAGGATATGCAAACACAGGAAAAAGTTTTCTATTGCTTTTATAAAATAACTTTCCTGAGAAAAAAAGCAAAACTCTTTAGTTTTGAGCATCGATTAAAAGTGAAATTCTTACCAGTTGCGAAGTCTTGTACACTAAGATTGCATGCGTAATCAGTCTTTGTTGTGCCAAAAAGATGCTTTCCAAAATGCAGGTTTTTCTCACTTAAAATGTCAGCTCAAGTGAAAAAAAATTGACACAGCATGTTTCTAAAGATTTTTCAAGTTTCCACCGACAAGGAAATGGGTAAATAAAGTAAACTTGCCAAGTTTTTCAACTCAAAACCTTTTTCAAATTCGTGCTTGCGTGATTAGTGCACGAAAAGCAAAACATATTGACATCACAGCCATGTTTACATACTCTCATGCAAATATGCCTCTCAGCCAATCAGAGCGCACATACTATCTTAGTTATTTTATAATAATATTCGTATAGCATGGACCTTCAGAGATGCTTTCAGACTTGCCAACCAACAAAAGGCAAACAATGTGAGATTCTGAACCTTGGGCTAGGAATGGGTAAATAGTCGTGAGGAATATCAGTGAGTTTGCCCCCTAGTGAATTAGCTCCCTACAAGTTCGCCCCTTGTTTCTAAGTTCACTGTGGAATGATATACATGTAACTCCAAATTCTAGATAAATCATGAAAGCATACCTGTGAACTGGCTTGGAAAGATAATACAAAAACAACTCCGCAAGACATCTTGCTAAGGTAAAATTATCAAACGTGAAATACAAGATGGAAAAGTGCTGAACTTATAAAGAGAGCTAGGTGTGACTGAATATTAACAAACTAATAATATTTATTGTGACAAGAATGAGGAGGAAAATATAACAAAATTGCTGAAATTCAAATTAAACCTAAAGCTAAAACAATACAAGCTCTTTGGCAGCGTTAATGCCATAGTTATGTTGAGTTATGTACCTCTTAATTAATAAAGATTCCAGAAAACTTAATTGGTTATAGGAATTATAGTTGTTGTTGCATGCAATAATTGTTGTGTTATTCAAAATAGTTTGGTGAATGTGGCAAGTGAAATTAGCTACATTGGCTTTGTTGTTAAAACAACCAGGCAAATTATTTAGAGAAAACAAAAACTTAAATGCCTTGTAGCTGTGTAAATGTTGGAACATTGCAGAATTATGGTCAGAGCTGTGTTCATCTAATCTTACTCTGAGACATCTATCAGTTTTGCCTATGTATTCAGCATTACAAACAGGACATGTCAGTTGGTAAATCACATGAGATTTAAGATACATAGGGTTTGGATCTTTGTTTATGCAAAATGATGAAAGGTTCTTAGTTTGATGGAAAATTTTAAAACAAGCAGGTTCCTTAAAATAATGCTTTAATTTCCACACTAGTCTGCTAGTGTCATTGTTGGATGATCTTGGCTCAGAGCCACCACACATGAAAAGTTTAATGAGGTTAGATGCAATAGATCTAGGGAAATCATTTCAAGACCGGAAAGTTTTGATCACTGATATTTGCTTCTGAAACAGAAAGTTGTTATCACAAATGCAAGAAGCATGATGGAACAGAGCTCTAGCCCAAGCAATCGTATGAGGCCAAGGTTCATAACTGGGGAAAGAGACATACTGTTAATATTCAGTTACACCTTTCTGACTAACTCTTAATTTGAAATACCTACAGTTGTACATGTGAAAATTAGAAACATTTTGCGGATAGTACTAAAAAAATCTTGTACTTGCAGTCGTTCTTGTCTTAAAGCCTAAAGTTCTCTTTAGGCATGGAAACTATTTCCTTTTGTCTGTTGCAACAAATGAAAACTTTTTAAACTTGAGCCTATTTTTTTTAATGCTACCCTGCAAAGTGAGCAAATTTTTATGGTTATTGCTCCCTAATATACTTTGTTTGCTATCTTTGTCATAAATCTACAGGTGCATTTTTTGTGTATGAGTAAAGACATTCTTTAAGTAATGATCTCAGCCCATAATTGACCTAAAACAGCAAAATTTTTCAGTTCACCCTATTTAAATAATTATTTTAATTTAAATGCGTCCATACACTCCGTAACAACTAGACGCTGTAATGATATTCATATCTTGAAAGTGAACCTACAGGTTCCAAAGAGATTGTTTTATTGCACAGGTGCGACGGAATTTAACAGCCTACAGCTGTACCTACTTTTATCAAATCAAAGAAATTCTTCCTTGTCTTCTCAAGGGAAGCTCAAGATCTTTTTCTTAATTAGGTAATAAGGTTTTTTATCTGTTTTAGCTGTATATGATTTTTATATATCAGCCCTGCACATTTTCTTGGTTTTTACCCTTAAGACATTTTGTAATTTTCCTTATGCACTTTAATAACAGGACCCCCTTTGGTAACAGTGTTTAAAACACTGATGGGGGTATCCTGTAGAAATATTGTTATTATTATTATTATTATCATTACTATTATTATTGTTGTTATTATCAATATATTAATATTATTCTGTATCCTTGTGTGTGCATGGGCACAGCAAGAATTGATTTATATTATTGATATTAACTTATTTTGGAGCAAATACTTTTGCACAGCCATTGTGGTTTTTAAGCAAGATTACCTTCGCTTTTCTTTTGAAACAAAGGTAATATCTACAGTAGTAACATTTTTCCCTTCCAAATATCTAAAACATTTTCCCCTTAACATAAAAAAAAAAGTTCAGTGTTGAACTAACTGTATTACAGGTCTTTTCCTATTTACTAGGGGTCCGTGTCAAATACATGTACTTGTGTGAGGTCTGGTGTCCAAAATTTTTTTATGAGGGTGTTCTTTGAGTTTTTCTAATTTCTCAACTGTAGGATATGTCTTAAAACAGCATGTTAAACTTCCTGCAAAGTTTAAAGCATGATGCCTTTGACTACTTTTATTTTATTGATAGGGAATATAACCAGAGGACGATACCAGAAGCACTAGCCAAATGCCTTTTTCATGTAAACAGTGTGGCAAGTGTTTTAGTGAAGCAGGACACCTAAGAAGTCATGAAAGACTTCACACTGAGGAAAAGACGTACGAATGTAAACATTGTGAGAAATGTTTTAGTGGCACAGGACACCTGAGAGAACATGAACGAGTCCACACTGGGGAGAAGCCTTATGAATGTACATTATGTGGCAAGTGTTTTCGTCAAAGAGGAAACCTAAGGATTCATGAAAGAGTTCACACGGGGGAAAAACCTTACAAATGTAAACAGTGTCACAAATGTTTTTGCGAAGCAGGACGCCTAAAGAGACATGAAAGAATCCACACTGGGGAAAAGCCTTATGAATGTAAACAGTGTGACAAGTGTTTTAGCCAAGTATCAATCCTAAGGAGACATGAAAGAGTTCACACTGGGGAAAAACCTTATGAATGTAAACATTGTCACAAATGTTTTAGTGAAGCAGGACACCTAAGGAGACATGAAAGGATTCACACTGAGGAAAAGCCTTATGAATGTAAACAGTGTGGCAAGTGTTTTAGTGTTGCAGGAAGCCTAAGGAGACATGAAAGAGTTCACACTGGGGAAAGGCCTTATGAATGTGAACACTGTGGCAAGTGTTTTACTCATACAAGCTCTTTAAGGATACATGAAAGAGTTCACACTGGGGAAAAGCCTCATGAATGTAAACAGTGTGGCAAGTGTTTTAGTGTTGCAGGAAACCTAAGGGCTCATGAAAGAGCCCACACTGGGGAAAGGCCTTATGAATGTGAACACTGTGGAAAGTGTTTTAGTCATACACGCTCTTTAAGGATACATGAAAGAATTCACTCTGGGAAAAAGCCCCATGAATGTAAACAGTGTGGAAAGTGTTTTGGTCAAAAAGGAAAGCTAAGGAAACATGAAAGAGTTCACACTGGAGAAAAGCCCCATGAATGTAAACAGTGTGGCAAGTGTTTTAGTGTTGCAGGAAACCTAAGAAGACATGAAAGAGTTCCACACTGGGGAAAAGCCTTATGAATGTGAACACTGTGGCAAGTGTTTTAGTTGTACAAGCTCTTTAAGGAAACATGAAAGAATTCACGCTGGGGAAAAGCCTTATGAATGTAAGCAGTGTGGCAAATGTTTTAGTGAAGTAGGATCCTTAAGGGCTCATGAAAGAGTTCACACTGGGAAAAAGCCTTGTGAATGTAGACAGTGTGGCAAGTGTTTTAGTCAAGCAGGAAACTTAAGAGCACATGAAAAAAAACACATTCCAAGTAGGGCACGTAAAAATTCTAACAAAAAGGCAAGTACGTCTTTTTATTTGCAGTGTAAGATAAAGAGAGCAGGAGGTAAAAAGAACATTGATGTTAGGGCCACAAGATTTACAAACAACCAGCGAGCAAAGGGAAATGTCAGAAATGGTAAAATAAAAGGCCTGCAATCGACTTTTATGGAGAATACCAGCTGTTGGATATGTCAAGAGGAGATGAGTAGTAAGGCTTCTCTTCTTCAACATTATGAAAACCATATGAAATTCGTATGTGAAGATATTTCTTGAGTTACACTGTAAGAAACTTTTCGGTTCTGTTGCCTTTTTCCTTATTAATTTTCTCTATCAATTTAGGTTCCTGGGAAACTTTACACCTACCCCTCCCCTAAGCTAACATTAACACTAGGGCAAAATTAGGGCAAAATGATGGCAAAACACATTAGGGCAAAATGATGGCTTAGGGGAGGGGTAGGTGGGCAGTTTCATAGGATTTGTTCAGATTTAAAAAGGGTATTGGAGGGCCGTTCTCTTTAAAAATTTGTGAAGATGGCTTTACATTTTATGAACGGTTAGCTGAGATAACAGGCAATATTTAGGGCGATGTTTGCTTGCAGGTCTGGTGCGTTTTTTGGTGGATTTGAAAATCGATTGAGGAAACACAAAGTAATTGAACAGCATTCAAAGTTTGGTCAAAGGCAAAAAAAATAAATCGTTGTTTGTCATTTTAAAACTCTTTCGACCAAGAAACAGACGTTATTACAATTTTGTTTTGAAGTGGGCGGATACTGGGCAATGTAGTGAGCACTTACCATTTGTAAGCAAATTTAAAAAAAAAATGTGAGAAATGGCACTGGACTTGGAAACGTTTCCGAAAAGAGGAATGGGTTAGAGTTGTACCATTTGCAGAAACACCAGATAACGAGTGGGCCTGGGTTAAAACAAATCACCTTCCGCTTCAAGAAGAAGCATAGAGCAATTTTCGTATGACCTTGAAAAAAGGTTTCGGTAAGTGTTCGATCTTTGTTTCATCAGCCAATGGATGAAAAGATCAAAACATGGCCTCTTCGTTTTCCTGCCAAAGAAACCCTAATATGGAGAAGGCATTGTTCGATTGGCCAATCGTGTTGTGGTATGACGTCAAAGCGAAGGATCCATTGATTTCTAGAAAGTTCTTGGGCATGAAGTTTTTTTACGCGAGCGTTCGCTTAATCAACCAAAAGCCACGCACGTTTGTATCCGTTCGATAAACCAATCACATCGCTCTATTTCCGTTCGTTTGTTGTTTCTGTTTTGTTCGCGCGCTTTTATTTCAAGGTCATACGAAAATCGCTCTATCACTGGTTAACCAGACAAATAGTACAAATAATTTCCATCATTCGGTAAAGATGGGAAAAAGTTAATTCACTGTTTTTAGAAAATTTCCACCGGGATGTACCGTTCCATTTGAACTCTTCCATGAATTTTCCATACAAATGGTAAGCGCTCATTGTATCCTTAACTTTTTGTTATTTAGTGAAATACAGGGGCGGATCCATCCTATCATCAGACTAGATCTGGGTTTTGTTTGGTGATGGTTACATTTCAGTGATGGATCCATTTATGACTTGTGTTGAAAAAATTTCGCTCCTGTGATAAAATACAATTTATAGTTAACTAACCACGGCATGCGTACAATTTTAACATTTTTGAGCGAAAGCTCGCCGCTCGCCCCTCACACGCGCTCTCGATCTATTGAGGATTTTAATAATTATCATAGGGTAATATTACTGATAATATAGCTCGACAAAGTTACTGGTTTAAACATGCGAAACTGTATTTTAATTTTAAAACAACAAGTATGTGTTATACATTTGAATGTTTTATAGACTGGGTCAGCACTTTTTAACACCTGTGGAAAGGCCCTTGGACACCTTATGAAGTTTACACAATGTAGTATTCTGTATCGTTTTGGATTAGCCGGTTAAGCACTGCGTTTTACAGATTAGGGTTAAGCACTACCTTTACTGATTAGGGTTAAGCACTGTTTCAAAACTGATTAGGGTTAAGCACTTCCTTTACTGATTAGGGTTAAGCTCTGTTTCGAAACTGGTTAGGTTCCTTTTTTGGGTTGGGGTTGAAGCAATGTGTACTATAATCTACCTTGTGTAAACTTCATAACGTGTCCAAGGGCCTTTCGACGGATGTTAACGAGTGCTGACCTATAGACTGTCTTGTTCTCATTCTTAACCCCGTCCCCAGGGTCCTCTCCTACTCGTCTCCCGCAGCGGTAGTAGTAGACAGGGAGGACCCTTGCATACGTGATTGGTTCTCATCTCAGCCAGCGCGATTGTAAACAACTACATTTTCGCAGTCTATACATTTAAAGGCAGGAATTTTTAACATTGGTCATAAAAGCGCTAAAAATTTCCTAGCGAAACTGGTCATGCAGAGAAGCTTGTTAGGCCTTCACTTGATTTGTCTCATTGCATTGTCTTATTTGTCTCATTGCTCCCTTACAACCTTTCTTCCATCTTGAAAAGGGTTTACAGCAAGGAGCCCAAATGTGTGAGCTTCCTTCACCAACATTCACATTCTTTCATGTAGACATTAAGCAATCAGAAGTTGAGGACAGTTTCCAGCTGCCTTCTGACCTGATTAAATCTGCACCAAAGAATGTGAATAAATCAAAAGCGGTCACACTTTGGGATCCTTGCTGTTAGAGGCCGAAATTGACAAAAGTTGAGAACCTCATTAAAAAAATTGAGTTTTCTTCTTCAGATCTCTGTTAACTACAAAGTATTGAAAATAACCGTTGTAGCCACAGAAAAGCGAAGAAAATACTCAATTGTTTTTTAAAACAAAATCACCTCAATTTTATTACGCCATACAGACCTTCCCGACCTTCTGGTTATATATATAAATGCTGATGCGGTTATGGATTACGATCAGAGGAATTTCTATACCTAATGTTTACCCGCCGGCACTTCCTAACCAACGGTTACTGCTGTTAGTTAAATCATATAAAACGGAAAGTTTAAAATACTTTTGGGAAATCGGTTCTAGAATTCGGCATGGGATTTTTGGGGTTTCAATTTTGGTGGAGGGATTTTTTGGGTTTTGTTGGAACCACTCTCATTCGTTCATTCCCGTCCCTTGAAATTCGATTCGGAGTGCCCCCTCCCCTCCTGGGCATTCAAACCTTCATTTGCGACCACCTCTCAGAAGCGAACAAATATGACCACTTGTAGGTTTTGAGTGGATTCAATTGTGATTCAGGGGTTGGTTCCTCAAAAACAAGGAAAAGAAAGGAATAGACCTTTTTAGCTTGAATGTTTTTGTTTTCCCTTTTCAGACCACGTGATGGTACCCGCCCAGAGAACTGTTTCTTTCAAATGTCTTAACGTTCATTCCACGTGCATATGCATGTATAATTAATGAAAAGACAAAAGGCAAATTCCCTGGAGAACATCATTAGGAAAACATAAACATAGAAGCGAAAAAGGTCTATTAAGAAACAAAACAACGCGAAAATTTGCTTGAGAGGCATGGGATCTCTCAAGCAAATTTCATGGGATCTGCCCTACGCTTCCCTACACCAACTACTGTCCCCACAGGAGCCCAGACAGTTTTTTTTGCACTCTCTCTGCAAAATCAAGATGTCGGCCTAAAAAAGGTCCATTTCTGCGTAAAACCTCACTCGTTGTTTTATTAGTCGATCGTGCTTTGAGCAAAGCGAGACTCTTAAAATGCAGTCGTTTTTTTTTGGTCTGTGGGATCTAGTTTGTAGGCCCCGCTTTCCTAGCGAAGACCGTGGAAACTGGGGATAAGAATCGTGACGACTTTCATGGTTTTTTGGGGGGGATGACTGGAATATGTTTATCACGTTTTAGTGCTTTTCTTCCATGTAAGAAATCAGAGTTTATCTTTTTCGTTAAAACAGGTTACGTTTCATGCTTATATGACATAGTAAGCCGATAAAATCGTAAGTGCAAAACAGACATAACAAAAAGTAAAACTGTAAACACGTGCTCTCTCTGATCTTATTGTAATTTGGTTCTGACCTTCACGTGCGAAAAAACGTGACAGAAAGAATTGTTGTAAACACGTGTTCCGGGTCGAATGTTATGTTTTGAGACGAAAAATTTGCAAAAAATGAAGTGCAAAGGATTTACGATTTTTTGTGCCCCACAAGTTCAGTACAATAATGAGCGTACACTTTATTTTAGACAATGATTCAAATGACGCACCATACACAGGATCCAGAGGAGATGTGTTTATTAGAATATCAAAACCCGTCGAAAACCTCTGAGAAAATGGGTTATTTTAATCTTATTACAGTTTCGTTGCACATTCTATAAACCGCAGTTGACTCGAAGACGACTGGGGACGAGTCAGCCACGGACGTCTGCTAAACTGAGCCGACTTTTACGTTCTGCATTGTTCACGATCAGCCAATCACGGCCTGTGATATAGCGGGAACGTCACCTAAGAATCATTTCACCAAGGTCATGGGTCGCGGACCAAACAGCAATACGCGAAATTTGGGTATATTTTTTCATGAGACGGTAAAACAAAATATTCGAAGTCTACAGCAATGTGCTTCCAACGGCAGGAAAAGGTTTACCTGAATACTTGTTCTGCAAAAAGGCACGCTAAGTGCCGCCGACGTCTATTAAACTTCAAGCTAGAACGACAAATGTCAACAAACTCTAATTTCGCTCCTTCAAAGAAAGAAAGAACGCTTATAATCAGTAAATCATTGGACCTTCATTTTTCACCGTATTTTATTTCTGGACGAAATATTTAATCATACTGCAGCTCGGAAAAGTCGCGGACCAAGGACCACATGCTAACTGTACAAGTCACTCGCTAACATTTCTTCCACCGATCGATCTTCAACCAAGCTTCTGGGCTTCTGTAAACAACAGAGAAAGCCCCTCTCTCGACAACCTTTATATTCTCTTCGCTAATATCACTGAGCGTTACAGCAGGAATACCAATATTTGCCAGCTTTGAAGCTTGATCTTTCATAAGATTTATCAGTGGCGAAGCAACAGCAACATGTCCAGTAGTTCCACGCACTGTGTCGCAAAGCTTGATCGATATGTAAGGGATTTTCCAAATCCCGTCGGCAAATTTATAAGCTCATCGATCTTCTCTATAAAATTTGCAGGATAGCTTCTCTCTGATACTTGTTTAACTCTGTATTTACAACAAATTTTCTCGCACACCCGATCAAAAGCCTCACTGATCGTGCGAATCTGAACTAGCGGCTTGGGTTACGTTTTACAAAAATTGGTAAACGGCCTGTGATTTGGTGAACGTAAAAGTCGGCTCAGTTTAGCAGACGTCCGTGGGGAGAAATGAATGCGTGACAAGCGAAAACAAACCCCACGGGACGTCTGCGGGGAGGCTAGTTTGGGGGTTGTTAAAAAATAAAATATGAATTGAATACTGAATTAGTAGACAATTACCAGATAGTCCACCACCACAACAAAGTGCCTCTGATCTCATTAACAGACTAACTGGATTATGTGTATACCTTTTCTACCCTAATTTCTTTCCTTCCCAAATCAACATCATTTCCCCGAAAAAACCAACCGTAAAGCCCCCTTAAGTAGTCAAAACCATTCATCAGTGTCCATTCACGATCACGGGATCATTTGCGGTACTGTTATGTACAATTCTCTGGAAAGCTCATCAGCTCATTCAGGGTTGTAATTTGCAAATTTGTGACTTGAAGGTATCACACACGGCTTGGTGCGAGGAAGTGAACGGAAGTGGATGAAAAAGAAAAAAAAGAGGAATGGAGGTCGCTTGGAAAACATCCATAACAGTGAAAATTACATTCTCGTTTCCACGGCTATAGGCTCCTGTCCTCACTCTTCTTTCCTGGAGGAAGGAGGAATACTGAGTTCAAACCTCCATGTACGACCACCATTCGAAAACACCACGTATACATATGCATGTATGTGTCGGGACGTCTACTAGGAAAAGACTTTCTTCATCCACCTTGTCTTCCATTGTGGGATCAGGAGCCATCGGCTCCTGCGTACGTATGTTCGCGAAAAACGGTCACATCAATTGTATGTATTTACTGTAATTTAGGGGTTAGTTCCACTAAAAAAAAAAAAAAACAGAAAGAAAACAAAAATAACAAAAAAAAAAAAGGAAAGGGAATTTAAGGACTTCAGAGACAGAGACATCTGCCGAGCAACCTTCCCCACAGGGTCCCCGACAGGCTTTTTTCGCACTCTCACCAGGTCCCTTTCAATCTCAAATCAAGATGGTGGCCACCATTAACACTTTCGTGTTGATCTCGCTTAGCCGTGTGCGTTAATAAACACGACAATATCTTGTCATGTAAGGTAGGAAAAGGTAGGAAAGCCTTTAATATGTTATTGTTACGTCCAGTTTTAAAAATTTAGTTATAGCGATTAGCTTCTGATGAAAAAATTAATGTCGGTCGTTTCGCCTGCAAGTCTTCTCGCCTACTCTAGTTGAAAGTCGATTCGCCATGATCTAAATGTGGGATTCAGACATTCTGAACCTAGAAAGTAGTGAGAAATGAGTGAAAAGTAGTGAGATGTCGCATTTTTCCTAGCGGATGGACTTCCAGTGGGGATTATGGGTATTGTAAGTCACCAGAAAATATCAGGATCAATTTTACGAATCTTCAAAACCTCTCTTGTTGAATTGATCTTATCGTTTTTTACGCGTGTGATTTAATCAACACGGCAATATCTTGTTACTTAAGGTAAGAAAGCTTTTATTATGTTATTTTTACATCCAGTTATCAAAATCTAGTACCTAGTGGCTATTTAAGCAATAGAAAACGTTTTCCATGTTTGCATAGCCTGAGATAAACACTTGAGGGGTTGGGAGAATTCGAGACAGTTATGCAAACGTCGAGGGTTTGCATAACTGTCTCAAATTCTCCCAACCCCTCGAGTGTTTATATCAGGAAATGCAAACACAGGAAAAAAGTTTTCTATTGCTTTTATAAAATAACTTTCCCGAGAAAAAAGCAAAACTCTTTAGTTTTGAGCATTGATTAAAAGAAAATTCTTACTAGTTGCAAAGTCTTGTACACTAAGATTGCACGCGTAATCAGTCTTTGTTTTGCCAAAAAGATGTTTTCCAAAATGCAGGTTTTTCTGGCTTGGAAAGATAATTACAAAAACAACTCCGCAAAACATCTTGCTAAGTTAAAATATAAGTATAAGCAAGAATTGACACAAAATAAATAAACGTAATATTTCGATTCTTATTTCAAGACCATCATTAAATGTGAAATACAAGATGGAAAAGCACTGAACTTATAAAGAGAGCTAGCCAGGAAGGTGTGACTGAATATTAACAAACTAATAATATTTATTGTGACAAGAATGTGGAGGAAAGTATAACAAAATTGCTGAAATTCAAATTAAACCTGAAGCTAAAACAATACAAGCTCTTTGGCAGCTTTAATGCCATAGTTATGTTGAGGTATGTTCCTCTTAATTAATAAAGATTCCAGAAAACATAATTGGTTATAGGAATTATAGTTATTGTTGCATGCAATAATTGTTTCGTTATTCAAAATAGTTTGGTGAATGTGGGAAGTGAAATTACCTACATTGGCTTTGTTGTTAAAACAACCAGGCAAATTATTTAGAGAAAACAAAAACTTGAATGCCTTGCAGCTGTGTAAATTTTGAAACTTTGCAGAATTATGGTCAGAGCTGTGTTCATCTAATCTTACTCTGAGACATCTATCAGTTTTGCCTATGTATTCAGCATTACAAGCGGGACATGTCAGTTGGTAAATCACGTGAGATTTAAGATACATAGGGTTTGGATCTTTGTTTGAGCAAAATGATGAAAGGTTCTTAGTTTGATGGAAAATTTTAAAACAAACAGGTTCCTTAAAATAATGCTGTAATTTCCACACTAGTCTGTTTATGATTGACTCTCCAGTGTGGCCTGTATAAGACAGTCAAAGCCAAATTATCTTGCTAGTGTCATTGTCGGATGATCTTGGCTCAGAGCCACTACACATGAAAAGTTTAATGAGGTTAGAGGCAACAGATCTAGGAAAACCATTCCAAGACAAGAAAGTTTTGATCACTGATATTTGCTTCTGAAACAGAGAGTTGTTATCACAAATGCAAGAAGCATGATGGAACAGTGCTCTAGCCCAAGCGATTGTACGAGGCCAAGGTTCATAACTGGGGAAAGAGACATACTGTTAATATTCAGTTACACCTTTCTGACTAACTCTTAATTTGAAATACCTAGTCTACAGTTGTACATGTGAAAATTAGAAACATTTTGCAGGTAGTACTAAAAAAATCTTGTACTTGCAGTCGTTCTTGTCTTAAAGTCTAAAGTTCTCTTTAGGCATGGAAACTATTTTCTTTTGTCTGTTGCCACAAATGAAAACTTTTTAAACTTGAGCCTATTTTTTTTAATGCTACCCAGCAAAGTGAGCAAATTTTTATGGTTATTGCTCCCTAATATACTTTGTTTGCTATCTTTGTCATAAATCTACAGGTGCATTTTTTGTATGAGTAAAGACATTCTTTAAATAATGATCTCTGCTCATAATTGACCTAAAACAGCAATATTTTTCAGTTCACCTTATTTAAATAATTATTTTAATTTAAATGCGTCCATACACTCCGTAACAACTAGACGCTGTAATGATATTCATATCTTGAAAGTGAACCTACAGGTTGCAAAGAGATTGTTTTATTACACAGGTGCAATGGAATTTAACAGCCTACAGCTGTACCTACTTTTATCAAATCAAAGAAATTCTTCCTTGACTTGTCAAGGGAAGCTTAAGATCTTTTTCTTAATTAGGTAATAAGGTTTTTTATCTGTTTTAGCTGTATATGTTTTTTATATAACAGCCCAGCACATTTTCTTGGTTTTAACCCTTAAGACATTTTGTAATTTTCCTTATGCACTTTAATAACAGGACCCCTTTGATAAAAGTTTTTATAACACTGATGGGTTTATCCGGTAGAAGTATTATTATTGTTATTATTATTACTATTATTATTGTTGTTATTATTATTGTATTAATTTCATATCCTTGTGTGTGCATGGGAACAGCAAGAATTGATTTATATTATTGATATTAACTTATTTTGGAACAAATACTTTTGCACAGCCATTGTAGTTTTTAAGCAAGATTACCTTCGCTTTTCTTTTGAAACAAGGGTAATATCTACAGTAGTAACATTTTTCCCTTCCAAATATCTAAAATGTTTTCCCCTTAACATAAAAAAAAAGTTCAGTGTTGAACTAACTGTATTACAGGTCTTTTCCTATTTACTAGGGGTCCGTGTCAAATACATGTACTTGTGTTTGGTCTGGTGTCCAATTTTATTTTTGAGGGTGTTCTTTCAGATTTTCTAATTTCTCAGTTGTAGGATATGTCTTAAAACAGCATGTTAAACTTCCTGCAAAGTTTAAAACATGATGTGTTTGACTACTTTTATTATATTGATAGGGAATAATTATAACCAGAGGACTATACCAGAAGCACTAGCCAAATGCCTTTTTCATGTAAACATTGTGGCAAGTGTTTTAGTGAAGCAGGACACCTAAGAAATCATGAAAGACTTCACACTGAGGAAAAGACGTACGAATGTAAACATTGTGAAAAATGTTTTAGTGGCACGGGACACCTGAGAGAACATGAACGAGTCCACACTGGGGAGAAGCATTATGAATGTAAACAATGTGGCAAGTGTTTTAGTGTAGCAGGGAACCTTACGAAACATAAAAAAGTCCACACTGTGGAAAAGCCTTACCAATGTAAACAGTGTGACAAATGTTTTAGTGATACAAGACACCTAAGGAGACATGAACATCTTCACACTGGGGGAAAGCCTTATGAATGTAAACAATGTGAGAAGCGTTTTACCCAATTTGCAAGCCTAAGGATTCATGAAAGAGTTCACACTGGGGAAAAACCTTATGAATGTACATTATGTGGCAAGTGTTTTGGTCAAAGAGGAAACCTAAGGATTCATGAAAGAGTTCACACTGGGGAAAAACCTTATGAATGTAAACAGTGTCACAAATGTTTTAGCAAAGCAGGACGCCTAAAGAGACATGAAAGAACTCACACTGGGGAAAAGCCTTATGAATGTAAACAGTGTGACAAGTGTTTTAGCCAAGTATCAAGCCTAAGGAGACACGAAAGAGCTCACACTGGGGAAAAACCTTATGAATGTAAACATTGTCACAAATTTTTTAGTGAAGCAGGACACCTAAGGAGACATGAAAGGATTCACACTGAGGAAAAGCCTTATAAATGTAAACAGTGTGATAAGTGTTTTTGCCAAATAGAAAGCTTAAGGAGTCATGAAAGAGTTCACACTGGGGAAAAGCCTTATGAATGTAAACAGTGTGGCAAGTGCTTTACTCATGTATCAAACCTAAGGACCCATGAAAGAGCTCACAGTGGGAAAAAGCCTGTAAATGTAAATGTAAACAGTGTGGCAACTGTTATAGCAAGGTAGGAAGCCTAAGGAAGCATGAACAAGTTCACACTGTAGAATCTTTTGCATGAAATTGACTGGCAAGTGTTGTTGCAAAATGAACACCTAAATAATTAATGTAAACAGTGTAGCAAGTGTTTTAGTCAATTAGAAAACCAAAGAACTCATAAAAGAGTTAACACTGGGAAGAAACCTTATGAATTTAAACAATGTGGCTCACGTTTTAGCTGACCAGAAAACCTAATTTTCATAAAAGAGTTCACAGTGGGGAAAAGCCTTATGAATGTAAATGGTGGTGCAAATGTTTTAGTCAAACAGGAGGCCTAAGGATTCATGAAAGAGTTCACACCTGTGAAAAGCCTGGCTTGTGAATGTGAAGAGTGTGGCAAGTGTTTAAGCTAAGCAGGAAAACTGAGCCTCAGGAAACACGAATGAGTTTACACGGGAGAGATGCCCCCTTAACGTAAAGAGTGTTCTATCCAAACTCCAAGCACAAGTGGTTGTAAATTAAAGTGTTCATACCGAGGAGTAGATAGATAGATAGATAGATAGATAGATAGATAGATATTCTGTTTATTTCACCCACTTGCAGCAATAACTGAATTGTTGGGGAAGGTCATTGTCACATACATTAACTATTTACATACATTCACTGAAATTTATAAGTTACAAAGTCATTAATTCTTCTGGTATGACCATGTTGGCGTCTTGGAAGTTGGACCCTTATACTGTAATTAGACTCAGTAGCGGCAGGAAAGGGGATGATGTTCTTAAGGGGGGACATTTGGCGTGCAGTAGCCATGAACCGCTTACAAGCTCCTACTCTCCTGTCACTAAGAGACTCTAGGCCGGCCAAGGCCAAGGCTTCCATATAGTCTACCTGGCCAAATATTATTGAATAATAATGGAATAGCCTTTAATAGGGATGAGAAATTTATAGCAATTGTTTTACAGAAATATTTTCGCAGAATTGAAAGTCTGTCATATCCTTTGGCTGAAGAAGTTGATGTTTGTGCTAAACGATTTACAAACAAAGCACTTTTACTGAAAGAAATTGGCAACAATAGTATAAATGGCTGATGATCACTCACTGCAAAATGCAGCTGTTGGATTTGTTAGAGCAATTTTCGTATGACCTTGAAAAATGGTTTCCGTAAGTGTTTGTTATTTGTTTTATCAGCCAATGGATGGAAAGAACAAAACATGGACTCTTTGTTTTCCCGCCAAAGAAAACCCTAATATGGAGAAGGCATTGTTCGCTTGACCAATCGTGTTGCAGTATGACGTCAAAGCAATTTCTAGAAAGTTCTTCGCTCATGAAGTTTGTTTACCCGAGCGTTCGCTTAGCCTAGCCAACCAAAAGCCAGGTGCGTTTGTATCCGTTTCATACACCAATCAAATCGCTCTATTTCCATTCGCTTGTTGTTTCTGTTTTGTTCGCGCGTTTTCATTTCAAGGTCAGACGAAAATCGCTCTAAGGGGAAATGAGTAGTGAGGCCCTTCTTTTCCAACAATACAAGAAGTGTATTAGAAACATAACTTAAGGTGACTCGTAAAATTTAATAGCATCTTGGCTTTTACTGTCTACCTCAGAAAGCTGTGAACACTTGAAAAATTTGAGGAAGTTTGATTATGTAATGTCCTATCACAATAAAGTTTAGGACACAAAAAATTTGAAAATCACAAACCACAGGTAGCCCAAGCTCACTATGAGAGCTCTGAACAACATTATCCTGCTGAGCTAATTAATTATTCATACAGCAGACGTTGTATGAGAATTATCCAATTTCTCCACAATTGAGCGAAAAGTGCATTAAAGTTTTCCTATTAAGCTTGCATTTTCTATTTTCTGATGTTTATTTGTGTGTTGACTGCCTTTCAGGTCTGATTTAGGATGCCGAGAAAAACACTGTTCCTTTAAGCTAATTAATTATTCATACAGCCAGAAAATTATAAGAAGTTGTATGAGAAATATTCTTTGCTCACTAAATTAATAAAATGTGCATTGAAAATCGCTTTGAAGCTTACCTTTAGCGTCTTCTTGTTTTTCTTTGTATTTTGACTGCATTTCAGACCTTTTAGGCACTGCTTACTGCTTTTTTTTAGTGTACAAACATTAACCACAAGGAACTGCAATGGACCGCAAACGAATATGCCGAAGAACGTAGGGTCTGTAAAGACCTGACCCCGGTTGTTCAAACGTTGGATAGCGCTATCCACAGGATAAATCACTATCCAGCGGATAAGTATTACAGAAATCAATTACGCTATCCGCTGGATGGAGATTTATCCGGTGGATAGTGCTATCCAACGTTTGAACAACCGGGGCCAGATCAGCAAAAATGAAAATGTAGACATATAAAATTCTGCAAGCAGAATTCTGCAATGCTGATCGTATTTCACGTAGTACGATCAGCATTGCAGAATTTTATATGTCTACTTTTTTTAGTGACAGTTTTTCGCCCAGATGACAGAACCAACTTTAACTAAAAAATAACTAAACTGCAGTCGCAGAGTTTAAAGAGTAGTACTTGAATTGTTCAGTCTCCTTACGAGGAAAGTCACCTTACAACTAAAACAAAAACACGCTCGAGTGTTTTCCTTTTTTAATTGAATTTGGCTCCTCGAACAAAAATATTAATTCAAAGGCGGTGGAGCGTTTTGCTCATCTTCCACTCAGCCATACGCATACCCCTACTCGGATTTTCCAAAATTCCCTTTGCATTGTTCGTTGTCACAAGCAAACCTCTTTGCAATCTTCACAGTGTCTAGTATGTCCTTAATCGATTTGTCACAACGCATCAATAGCTAAGCAAATGGCTTATGTTACATGCATTGGCAAAATTCATCTTCCTGTTTTCAGCACCAAAACATGTGGGGCCACGGAGCAGCTGCTCCCATCCCCTTCCTGCTCGTCCGCCCATGAACATTCAAAGGGGCATAGAGAGTCAAAGGTCTGTATTACAGAGTTGTCTGTAATATTGGGAATGTGGGAACCTTGCTATCTCTGGGAGCAAGAGTAAACGGTAGAGCACTGATATTTAAACGAATGCCTCAGAGCACAGTACTGAGCAGGTTAACGATCTACGGAATTTCACCACTCTCCTACATTGCCGGCTTGGGGGGTGGGGGACTCTGGTGTGCCGCTGAGTGTTTGACACTCTGCGCCTGTTAAGGAGAATAAACCCTAAACTAAATACCATGTTTAGACAGAGGACAAAATGCTCGCTGCGTTTTTTTTTAAAAGTCATTTGTTGGCCATTGCAATTACTTTTTTATACTTGCGGTACATGTAATATCTTATTCGCAATTAGACAAACAAACACCATACAATATTTTTTTAAAAGGTGGAATAAGCGACGTTACACTTCTGAGTTAATTAATATCTATAACCTTTTAGAAAAGTGTGACGGCAGGATGCTGACCAAAATTAAGAACAATAGGGCCATTTATACGAGAAAAAATAAGACGTGAACTTTCCGTATAAACGGCACATTAATAAGACGCGACTTAGCTAAGACGCGCCTTATTTTAAACAGCCGTTAACACCTGTTCTTAGATAAGACGCGTCCTAGCTAAGACGACAAAACTTTGTATAAATGACCTTCGCGTCTTACATAAGACGCGAACGCATAGTACGCATGCGTTAATTTTTGGCGGGAAAATTTGGATTGCCGTTGCTACGGGCAACATTCACATGAAAACGAGTCAAGAACAGAAATAAGACGCGAACCATTTATAAGAGCTGTTTTCGTCTTAAATAAGGCATGCTCGTATAAATGGATGTAAGAGGCGTCTTATTTTTTCCCGTATAAATGGCCCTAATGTTAACCATCCATTATATGCCCATTTGCTGAAAGTCAAAGAGTCATCGAAGATCACAAGCTACAATTGTATTCAGTTACCACGGATTGATACAGAACGTTTTAAGAATTGTTACTTTAATTTAATAGATTAAGGTTAAAAGAAAACAAAAATAAAGTGGTGAATTATATTTGCCCGATATTTCGGTTTGCAACACAAACCTTCAACGGAAGCTGTAAAAGGAAATAATAATTGACCAATATAATTCACCACTTTATTTTTGTTTTCTTTCTTTATTTTTTCTATCATTCTTCCTGCCGTTAGGATCCTGTCTTTCGCCTAAATTTTCCACTCAAAACCTTCGAAAGGGACCACCTTTAGTCCCGGGGGGGGGGGGTACTTTCTTACAAGAGGTTACTGGGGATGTGCCTCTGGAAGCGGTCGCATTTTTACGACTGGATTGACCACAATGGAGTCGCATTTTCAATAGAGTTACTAGAATAGGGTCGCACATTTTCTGAGTTTTGGGGTAAGACCGTCCGTAAATATGCCATATTTACGGTTAGCAAAAGTGCCAGAATGTTTGTACTGTAGGTGAATCGAAATGTAAAGTGTTCTTCATTCAATGTAGGGTAGATATATAAATAGAAAGTGGCTAAGTTTGGATCGCAAAGTTACATATTTGCCCAAAAGTAACTAAAATGGGGTCTTTAATGGGGTAGGGGCTCTGAGAGGCCAGCGGCACATACCCAGCAAAATTAACCCAAGCATGACCCAAGTACCCCCCCCCCCCCCCGGCCCCCGGGCCTTTCGTAAGCGATTGACTGCGACCACTCTTTGCATTGGGGCGAAAGGTTTAACGTTTTTCATTGTTTTTAACCTCTTGTAAGAGACTACTTGACGCATGGCCCGGTTCCAGTCGTTTAAAGACTCTTCAAAAGCTAGATGAAACTAATTGCGTTATCGACTGTGGATAGCTGTATCCACCATTTGAACAACTGGGGCCTGACTGATCTCTTAGTTCGCTGTATGTACTGCGCTACTCAGAGAGTATCGAAGAACTTTTATTGGCAACACGGAAATTGCATGCATCAAATTCTCCTTCCAAAAATATAGGTGTCCGGACCTCTACTCGGTAAAGACCCCCCGTGGTTCGATTCCTGTAAGCCAACACCTTCCGTAAAACGACCTCTGAATTTTTAAAGAAGAGAAAAGAAAAGAGCAAAAAAGCATTTTCTCGCGTTAAGGAATGCATGTTGCTTCAGTGCTGTGCATACGGATGTGTTGGTATTTGTTGCGTGAGTTATTTTGACAGTGTGCGTGATTATTTGTTATCAGGTATATAAGGTGTTCTTTGCATATTCAAGGTCACTTGACGGCATCTCTCGCTACCGTTCTGTAAATTTTCTTGTATTTGTCATCTTTTTTGTTATTATATTTAATCTTTCAAAAAGGTTATCACCAGATTGTATATCAGTGACATTATTGTTTGCTTACGTCTTCATTAGCTGCAGTTTGTAGTATGTTTATTCATATATTTTTGCCCGTGTTCTAGCTATCAATAAACGAGATGTCTATTCCTGATTCTTGTCTGCGTTTCGTGGTTTCTAGAGTGAAAATGATTTGTTCTCGTTTCACTGCACTAGCTGTAGTAAGTGTAGTAGGTGTACTAAATGATTAGAGAACAAGGAGAATCCGAGGAAACAATCTAGTAGGTGTCTGCCCGACACCGGCAACCGCCCCCACAGGGTACCCGACAGTTTTTTCTTTTCTTTGCACTCTAACCAGGCCCCTATCGGTGTAAAATCAAGATGGCGGCCGCCATTTAAAATATCTTGCTCATTTCATCTTCTCTTACGCTTGTGATTTCATCAACACAGAGAAATCTTGTTACTTAAGGTAGGAAAGCTTTAATATGTTATTGATCGGTCCAGTTGCAAAAAATTAACTATAGCGCTCAGCTTCGGAAGAAGCGTAGTTTTACACTAACGTACCTCGCGTGAGCTGGTATTAAGCCGTGAGTTTTTAATTTCTCAGAATCTAACTTGAACACCTTAGAGCATAATTTGGTGAAAAATGATATGTAAGTGGCTTTTAATGCATAATGCATAGGAGTATCTAGGAAACGGCGACCTATAGAACGAAAACCTGGAACCCAGATAATGAATACGGTAATAGAACATTTAAGCTTCAATGTAAAATTTTACAGTCGTGGCCTTAGTGTGCCAGCCTTCGTGTGAACGTGAGGCTGAGCATAGTTAGCAACTTTAGACTGAGGTTGACCTTGTTTTTATAGAAACCTCCATCGTTTTCAAAGGTAAATTTTGTTTAAAAATATCATTTAGTTTGTATAAGATTCCCTGTTTTTCATTAAAGTGTCTTCTATATACAGGAGACACTTTAATGAAAAACAGGGAATCTTATACAAACTAAATGATATTTTTAAAACTATATAGTAGACACTGAGGGATGTTGTGTCATGATGGGCATTTCTTTTTCCTCCTTGTTGTTTTGTTTCGGAGTCTAGACTCCCTTTGGGTGAATTTGATTTCTGATAACAGTTCTGATAACAGTTGTATGTACATCTACATTCATAACTTGCATTCATAACTTCTAAAACAGGGAAATGAGTATGATTGTATAATGCCCATATGCAAACTGTTCCCATCTTTGATTGTTCTTGTATCACATGTTGCTTGGAGTGGAGTAAACTTAAGTGGCTACTATAGGAGTGGTGGGTCCATTGGAGTTGCTGGTACTGGAAATTGGTCAAAACACTAGTTTTTCTGTCAAAGTGTGTGAGTAGCCTCTATCCATCTTTAAGCATATTTTTTTTAGTGAAGAATTTGTTTGTAGAATTCTCAAGGTTTCTTTGAAAAATCCATTTTTAAA